>OY986040.1:94602536-95802536 GCA_963920215.1 Nineta flava
CTTGGAAACTATTAAAGCTGTGAGGTTGAAATTTGTTACATATCATCGAGTATCACGCTGTTTTAAATTTCAGCTTCATAGCTTTTTTATTTCCTGATGCTTGAATTGATCTGACGCACTATCGTGGTATGTGATATTTATGACTAGATGTGTGTTCTAACTATTTTTATTAAAATGAAATTCCAACAACAAATCATTAAATCCAATAAAGATTTGATGTTAGGTTTTTTACCTTTATGTAATTTTTGCCTTTCTAAGTAGAGTACGTGATGTTCCAATTGAGCAAACATAAGTTTTTCTAAATAATTTATTTGTATTGCAAAATATACAATTAATCTACTTTTAGTACAATACGATTATCATCATTATTATAGCATTATAACAACATCACGTGTTGTAATGTGTGTGCACGTAGAAATTGGTACATTCATTAAGCATTCGTTAACCCCTCATATAAATATAACTTTAAAATAATTATATGTGTATATATTTATATATATGTATATATATATATATATATATATATATATATATATATATATATATATATATATATATATATATATATGACAAAATGATTCATTCATTATGATTCTATTACACTATTATTTTATTTAAGGGTATGCAAATACTACCATTTCTAATCATTAATTGAATTCAAAATATTAAATATTTATAAGGTATTGCTTCGTGATTAAACAAACAAAAGGCATAACTCAAATGAGCCTGTTTATCTTAACAATTATCCAGGACGTTACAGAGTCGATAAGGTCGGGAATTATAATCAATTATCTACCAAGGATAATATATATATTTCCAAATGGAAATGGAAATGGGCCGCCACGTTAAGTACAAAACGATGTCGCCGTAACAGCATTAGAATGAAGATTATAATGCTAATGGCATCCCAGTAGACATCCTAGTATGAAACGGATCCGGCATTCCTGATAAGATCCAGATCAGGCATGCCAGATCGGGTCCAGATTATTCATCTACCTTACATGCCGGATCAAATACGAATCAGATGTACCTGATGCGGTTCTTGTCAGTATCAGGTCAAAATTTCTAGCGTGGACTCTGTATGGCATGCCTGCTGCTAAACGAATTAAATATGCCAAGTGTGGGCTCCATCAGGCAAACCTGTCTTGAAACCTCTCCGGTAAGCCTAACGTGAAACTATTGAACTTTTTTCAATAAAATTGCTATTACTAAATCTTACGTTTTCAATCTATAGTCTGATATGTTTTCATATATCTTTGCGAAATAGTAAAATTATGTTTATACATCCATGTATACGGATGTCACTGATGAAGTAATCTGTATGTTACCATGCATACGGACGTCACTCGCTATTATTTTTACCTGCGATTTAAACACATTTGTTTTGTGTGTGCATTATGTAAATGCATGCGCGCGCATTGTTTTTCGATTTGTTTTGTTGTTACTAACCCAATATTGTATTTCGTATGTGCTTTGTATAAATGCTTGCGCGCGCATTATTTTTGATTTATTTATTGTTTTTGGCCGCACATACTTTGTACACGGCAGAACTCTGAAAAATACTCTCTTTATGGGTGGCAAGTTGAAAAGACTCTCTCTTCATGGGTGTTCAATAAGACACTCTCTCTTAATGGTGTCAAGCTGAAAACATTCTTCTTACGTTTGTCAAGCTGGATACTATATTTTCTTCACTTTTATATCTACTAAAATATTGTATTGCTGAGCAAAAATTGGTCTTGATGCTACTAATGCAACCTTCGACATTGTTCATGAGAACTGGTGGAATCTTTAAGCCATATATTCGCGGTCAGCAAAACTGGATAATTTCAATTTAATTGGGTATGTTAGATATTAATTTTGTTAATAATCTTTCTATTTTAGATTTAGTGTTTGTAAACCCAATGTATATATTTGATTGTATGGGTTAACCAACTCATTGAATTTATTCTTTTGTTTATAAGATAATCGTTTGGATTATCTAAGATTTTGAATTCCCTTATAAAACATTGCGGATAATATTGTAAATATTCTATTTAATTGTTTTCGTTTATTCAACTGTTGTAAATAAATTGTTTTTAGTCTAAGTTTTTTTTGATTCAAAAATCTCATTAAGTTCAGGTAATGATCGTAAACAGGAAGAAAATGAAAAAGGGGGCTCCGAAGGAGCCATTCACGTACTACGTATCTCTGGGGATAATTTCTGGTAACAGTGGGGCGTGTAACACCTGATCAAATTTAAGACTTGAAATTATTTAATGGGCTAAACCACAAACTTTAACTCCACTCTGTTGTTTTTAAAATCGTACAACTATATTTGCATATGTGATTGTAACTTTAAGATTGATTTGCCCGATTCAAATTCTTTAACATACTTCTTTCTTAACTTATATTAATTTTCTTTTCTTAAAATTATTATGCTGGCAACTCATCTTATAATCTTTTCTTAAAATTCTTTAAATGCCATATAATAATTTTACTTATCTTTATTAAAATATATTGTTCGAGGTAAATATAATTGTAAAGTCAAACATACACATTCAATTCTTAATTCTTACAATAAGGGTTGATACTAGAGATGTCATAAAACCATCCAACAACCTTGTATAATTTTTTTCCATTGTAAAGAATAGACAAGGCTGGTCCTAGATCAGAGAAGGAAAAAACCACCTTACTTCTTTATATCCAATCAGTTTCGGACCCGTTTCTTCTCCGGTTTGCCGGGTACAGTCTGATTCGATTAACATTGGGATGCCCTGTTCAACTATATCGCTATAAATATTACGGTAAGTATATTCGTATATTACAAAAAATAATGATTATAATTTATTAAACTTCACAAATTTGTCAAAAAATTCTTAAAACTTTTGAATATAATTTTATTATTTTGTTAAGAAATATATTCATTAAAATTTATTTAATAGTAATAAAGTTTAAAAAAATTTCAATTTTACAAAGTTTATAAAAATCCCTTCACCAATGTACAATAAATTGTAAGCCAAGGTTAACCAAATCCGTCTCTGGTCTGACCCTTGTCAGGCAAACCCTATATAATATTAACACTTTAACATTGGGCTTGCCAGATCCATGTTCAGGAAATGATCGAGTACCAGTACGGCATGCCCCATCCAGAGCCCCATCGTCATGGAGACGAACCCTTAACAACAATGCTAAACGTAGTGGATGCATTGGAACTTCATGCCAATGATTTTTGCACTCAAAACCGACTGCGGTGGTGATTTGTAGTGGAAGCCTCTATGCTCCTGATGGAGTAAAAGGATATATATATATATATATATATATATATATATATATATATATATATATATATAATGTATAAGACAAATTTTTCTTTGCCAAGATGTGGCCTACTATTTCAACTCACTCATATAGTCATGACTACTACTCACTCACTCCCTGAAAATATTATCTACATATATAATTAGTTATTTATCAAAATTATATGGTAAATAATGTTTATGAATAATTCTAGATATATAGTTCTAATAGATACAAGTTTTTCATAGAGGTAATTTTCCATTAACACAGGAAAAAATAAAATTTGTGTATGTCACACGTTATTTCCGGTACTATTTCCTAAACTATTAATTTGACTTTATTTCGAGTCGATTGTTGAAAATCCCATCTTTCTAGCATGAATAGAAGTTAAAGGGGTAGCTTAAAGGGTGCTTTTCCTATTTTTAGGGGGAAATGATATAAAATTTTAAGTTTATCGAATGATCTTCTTATTTCATAGCTATTTAGCGTCGGATTCAAAAATTCGCAACTTTCTAGCATGTATGGAATGAAAGGGGTGGTTTTAACCCATTGCGAAGGATTGTGAAGAAAAAATTTACGTTTTTAAAATAATCCTGTTATTTTAAACCTGTTACACGTCGAATTAAAAAACCCGATCTTTCTAACATGAAGAGAAGTGAAAAAGGCAGCTTTAGGGGTGTTTTTACCATTTTCGGGTGACGGAAAAGTTTGTGAAGGAAAAATTTATTTTTTTACAAATAATTCTGTTTTGAACTTGTTCCATATTGAATAAAAAAACCCGATCTTTCTTACATGAATAGAAGTGAAAATGGCCTTTTTAGAGGTGTTATTTCCATTATCGGGGGGAGGGGTGGTGTACGATGTAAGTAATGGAATTTTTTATTGTTTTCTGTTAATTTGACTTAAATTCGGGTCGATTGGTGAAAATACCATGTTTTTGGGATGGATAGAACTGAAAAACGTAATTTTGGGGGGTGTTTTTACGATTTTCCGGGGGGTTGCAATGGAAAATTTTAAGTTTTTCAAATTAACTTCCTAATTTTTAGCTATTAGGCTCGAATGCAAAAAATCGCATCGTTGTAGCATGTATAGATGAAAAAGGATTGTTTTGGGGGTGTTTATCCCATTTGCGAAGGATAGCGATGGAAAAATATATATATATATAAATATATATCCTGTTATTTGAAACCTGTTTCACGTCGAATGGAATAGACTCGATTTTTCTAACATGAAGGGAAGTGAAAAGGGCAGTTTTTAGGGTGTTTTTCTTATTTTCGGAGGGTTGCGTTGGAGAAAATGTAGTTTTTCAAAGTTTTCTGTTAATTTGACTTTATTTCGGGTCGAAATAAAGTCAAATTAACTAATTACCAATTCCATTTACACGTAAAAGGAAGGTGGATAACACTACACCACCTATCCTCTTCGGTGAAAGATTACAGATCATACGGGACGCCAAGTTCTTAGGAGTAATGCTGGACTCTAAACTAATATGGAACCCTCATCTGGAATACATAACAAATAAGAGCAAGTCTTCTCTCATGTTTCGCAAGAGACCATGTGGAAAATTCTGGGGTCTAAAACCCAAAATGATCCACTGGCTCAACAAAACAGCAGTCAGGCCCATTATAACGTATGCTGCTCTAGTGTGGTGGCCAAAAGTTAAGCAGATTACTTCGTCCAAAAATCTGTCCAGGATCCAGAGACTGACCTGCTTGTGCATCACTGGATCCATGAGCAGTACACCTACAGCTGCCATGGAAGTCATACTGGGGCTGCCTCCGCTAAGCATTGCAATAATAGCTAAAGCGAGATCCAGCGCCTATAGATTGTCTTGCAATAATAACTGGATTAATAAAATCAGGTTGGACATGCAAGTATCGTGGGAACATCAATTATCTCAGACCCCGTCTTTGAAATGGGCACAGATATACTTCCCAAGACTTATTCTTCTAAAAACCTTTCACTGTAGTATGCCATAGGGCCATGTGCTCAAAAGTAGAACCACCCTACCTCAGGAAAGAAATCGTCTGGTATACAGATGGATCCAAAATTGAAGAAGGGACCGGGACGGGAATCTACGATGAGAGACCTAATGCAAACATAAGCCTCAACTTTGGGAAATGCCACGGTCTTCCAAGCAGAAGTCTACGCCATACTGGCTTGCGTCCGTGAGAACCTACGTAGAGGCTACATAAACCAGAACATATGTATTCTGTCGGACAGTCAAGCTGCTTTAAAATCCTTGTCTGGAACTGAGGTCACCTGAAAGGTAGTCAATGATTGTCGGGAGGAACTTCTGAAATTGGCAAAACGGAATAATATTAAATTGATCTGGTTGCCGGATCACAGTGGTTTCGAAGGAAACGAAAAAGCGGATACCTTAGCAAAGAAGGGAGTCGGAATGCCCTTCATAGGCCCAGAGCCTATTTTAGGAATTCCAAGGACTGCATGTAAACAAGTGATCAACGAGTGATCAAATGCTTAACACCCTGATCTCTGGGAAAATGTACCGCGGCAAGAGCTCGGAAAGTTACTGCTTCAGAGTGCAACAAAGAGGTTATCTCTCGATGCACTGAAGTTGAACAGGATGCAACTACGGAGGGTAACCGGATTCATTACCGGGCATTATCCCATGCGGAAGCATCTGCACACAATAACGGGTCCATTATGAGCAGATTGTGTGGCGAGGAGGAAGATAAATCCAGCCACATAATCTTTGACTGCGAACCTCTGGGTTACAGCAGATACAGGTTATTCGGTGCATCTCACCCCGAATATATGAACCTTCGGGAGATATATGAACCTGATAAACAAGCTCCAGGCTATTGCCAACATATGGAAGTAGCGAGTCTCGTCAGACTGAGGTAGAAAGGGGAGCACAATGGACCATAGGGTCGAAGTGCAAAAGTTTTTACCCCTATATTTAATCAATCAATCAATTTGTAGATATTAAGCGTCGAATGCAAAAATCTGCATCTTTCTAGCATATATAGAAGAAAAGAGGTAGTTTTTGGGGTGTTTTTCCCATTTGCGATGGGTAACGATTGAAAAGTTTACGATTTTAAAATAATCCCGTTTAAACCCGTTCCACGTCGAATGAAAAATATCTGAACTTTCTAACATGAAGAGAAGCGACAAAGGCAGTTGTAGGGGTGTTTTTTTCCATTATCAGAGGTTTGCGCTGTAGGTAATGAAATTTTTTAAAGTAGTCTATGTCACACGTTATTTCCTATACTATTTCCAAAACTATTAATTTGACTTTTTTTTCGGGTCGATTAGTGAATATCTCATATTTCTAGCATGAAAAGAAGTTAAAGAGTAGCTTAGGGGATTGTTTGCCCATTTTTTAGAGGGCAGTGATAAAAACCTTTCAGTTTTTCTAACAACCTTCTTTATTTGTAGCTATAGCGTCAAATGCAAAAAACCGCATCTTTCTAGTATGTATAGAAGAAAATGGGTAGTAACCCTAATACTATCCATTTTCTTCTATACAGGCTAGAAAGATGCGTTTTTTTGCATTCGACGATTTTCCCATTTTCGAAGAGTTGTGATTGAAAAATTTACGACTTTCAAATAATTCTGTTATTTTAACCCTGATCCACGTCGATTGGAAAAACCCCGATCTTTTTTACATGAATAGAAGTGAAAAGGGCAGTTTTCGGGGTGTTATTCCCTTTTTCGGGAGGTGTTGCGATGCAGGTAATGAAATGTTTCAAAGTTTTCTGTTTATTTGACTTTATTTCAGGTCGATTGGTGAGAATTTTATCTTTGTAGCATGTATAGAGCCGAAAAACGTAATTTTGGATACTTTTCGATTTTCCGGGGTGTTGAAATGGGAAATCTAAAATTTTTTGAATTAACTTCTTAATTTGTAACTATTTAGCGTTGATTGTAATAAAACTTATTCTTTCTAGCATGTATAGAAGAAAAGGGTTGGTTTTAGGGGTGTTTTTCCCAATTGCGAAGAATTGAGATGGAAAAATTTACTTTTTTCAAATAATTATGTTATTTTGAACCTGTTAGCCGTCGAATAGAAAAAACCCGTTCTTTCTAACATGAATAGAAGTGAAAAGGCCAGTTTTAGGGGTGTTATTACCATTTTCGGGGGGGGGGGGGTAGGTATTCAATGAAGTAATGAAATTTTTCAAAATTTTCTGTCAATTTGACTTTATTTCGGGTCGATTGGTGAAAATCCCAACTTTATAGCATGTATAGAACTTTAAAATGTAATTTTAGGGAATGTTTTATCCGATTTTCCGGAAGGTTGCAATGAAAAAATTGAAGTTTATCATATATCTTTCTTAATATGTAGCTATTTAGCGTCGAATGCAAAAAACCGCATCTTTCTAGCATGTATAGAAGAAAAGGGGTTGTTTTAGGGGTATTTTACCTAATTGGGAAGGGTTGTGAATCACCAATTTCCTTTTTTCAAATTATTATGTTTTTTTGAAGTTGTTCCAGGTCGAATGGAAAAACCTGATCTCTCTAACATGAAAACAAGTGAAAAAGGCAGTTTTAGGGGTATAATTCCTATTTTCGGGGGATGCCATGTAGATAAAGAAATTTTTCTTTATTTCGGTTCGATTGGAGAAAATCCCATCTTTCTAGCATGTATAGAACAGAAAAACATAATTTTGGGGGGCGTTTTTCCGATTTTCCGGGGAGTTGAAATGGAAAAATTGAAGTTTTCCGATATTTCACGTCGGTTTCAAGTAATTTCACGCCGAATGAATCTTTCTAGTATGTCTAGAAGTGCCGTAGAGTTTGTATACATGTGTCAGTCAGCCAGCTTCACTTCTACCTTTATAGTATATTGGATTCTTTATATCCATCCAATCTCTTACATAGTAAACTAATTATTGAATTCTTCATATCCATCCAACTTCCTGCATACTAAAGACGTCAGGCCACATGTCGTTATACTTGTTTTACAAAATACATATTTGCTTACTATTTTTCAGTCGATGTATTTTGTTTCTAATGAATAGGTATCTTTAACCTTTTAGCTACAAAATAATAAAACTACGCATCTAAGATATTAACTGACATCACCTCTTTTCTCACATGGTCATCAGCATTTGGGCATACTCACACGTTCATTATTACCATGCTCGCATGAGACACATGATTGTGTCAATCATATTAATGTAGTTGTACTATTATGAGAACGGCCAAGGTCAAACGCATTAAGGGGTTTGAAGTTGATTTTAAGTATTCATAGAAATATATTGGAATGTATAACATTACATTGAAATTGGTTGAGGTGCCCCCTATTTGAATTTACCGCAGTCGGGTTATAAAAGTTTACATTTTCAGACTATAGCATACTCTGTAGTATTAATGTTTTATTTGTAAACGATCAGTATATTGTCTTCACATGCATCCACAGAATCAGTGGTTCGGTATGTTTATTACCGATGTTAAATGTACGGAGCATTACGGAACTCCAGTGAAATTGGAATGACAAAGCTGTGAGTATATGGAAAGGAGAAAATATTGTTTCACATTTAAAACTCAAGGGATCTACATAATATGAAGCAAAAGTATAATATGAAACACATTGTACTTGTACATACACATCAGGAAGAACATATTATTAACATTCAACACACATATATGATGTGTCACTAATGTGGTTTTAATAGATGTAATAAATACATACATGAAACAAAATTGTATGTACTATCAACTGCATAAATGGGGTTCTTTCGGAAAAATTTGAAAAATAATGTTATTTATGGATTTGATAGTACTATAGACACCCAACGAAGCACTCATTTTTCAAAAATTATAATTGAGCATTATTAATTCGGTTTTAAAAATGCATCGCATAAAAGGTATTTATGATAAATATACTTATAACGTTTATTCGAAACATTTTCCCAATTAAATATTATTAAAAAATGAGCGCTACTTTTATGGCCTTATACCCTAATGCCAGATATTCTTAAATCAGGAAACTGAGTATTGACCATATGATAGTAATATTTTGGGGGTAGTAAAAAAAATATATATATATATATAAATGGGGGGAGGGGGTGGAATGGCCATGCATGTGAAGTAAATAAACCTCTGCACGGCAAACAGTCTGACCTCGAACCTTCACGCTGATGCCCCTGTTCAAAACTACTCGAGGCTAGGGCGTCCGAACTGGCGGAAAACCTCCTGTATCACACCGCAACCTCTTGGCATTGCAGTAGCCATATTTTGCGGGTGTTCGAGAGAATCGGGGGTGCTTGGCTTAACTGTCTGGCACGCGAGGATGGGAACCTCTATAAAAAACCTCCCCTAATCCTAAGGTCGGGTATTATGCCAACGGGATGCATGACTAAGGGAAGTTAATATTCAATCCATATACAATTTATTTACTCGTGAGATCAAATATGGTTGACACAATAAATAATCCCAAAATGGAAGGAACTGGAAACAGTATCACAACCCGCAGGGACGCCGCAAGACCCACCAGCAGGGGAAGATGAAGTTTCACCGATGAACCTAGGGTCCACATTAGTGGACCCAGGTTCCCAAACAGACACTGAAATTTCGGTGAATCTGCAGGTGCTACAGCTGAAAGCTAAAGGTGCTACAGCGAAAGCGGTTGGCCCGGCGAAGAGCAACAGCTCAACAAGCAGCTGCAGGAAGAGATGAAGTTCAAAGCTCACCCCAAACTGCAGCTGGCAAGACTATGGTGGAGTCGACCCCTGCCCGTCCGCAGAAACGTGGTAGGATAGTAGGGAAACCACCACTATCTGTCACATAGGCACAGAAACGGAGCAGGATGGGTGATCATGCCTTCGCTTCGGTTGCGAGAAACCTGCCTCGTGCCGTCATTCGGGACGAGAAATTCCACAACCGAGTGGACGGCGGAACAGGTCGGAATGCTCCGCGGTGTCCTTGAACGGGTGATCGACGAGTCCCTAGACAGGGACGCGACCATCGTTCCCCGCTTTAAAGCTTCACCTCGGAACCAAGTGGACTCGAAGTGATAGCTACGGACGCTGTTTCCAGGGATTGGCTTATAACGACAGTACCGGAAATAGCCGCTTGGGAGGGTGCGAGGTTGAGTGCATCCATCCCTCTTCTTCGCATCGTCCTTAAGAAGATGTTCCTCTGGATCCAAGGGGTGTCGACATCCAGGGTGGAGGGTGAAATTATCCTGAAGAGAATAACCCGCCAAAACCAGGGTATCGACACCCGGGATTGGAAATTGTACGATCGGACTGATCGCCCAAAGGGCTCCAAACTGGTACTCGGGGTGCCAGCCCGATCGCATGCGGAACTGGCCGGAAGGGGGTTTCTCCACTTCGGTCTGGTTCGTGCTTCCCTGTCTCAAACAGGGAAGGCGCCCAGCAGGAGTGGGGAGGCACCTAAACCGGAAGGACTGGTGCTCAGGAATCTGAAGCATCTGCTACTATTCCTTCTGCCGCACTTTCCGTAGAGGCGGACTTACTACCATCAGAGTCCGCACGTAAAGATGAATGGAGGTCCGCAAAGAAGAGGACGTAGTGCAAGAACCATATATATATGCGAGCGGCATCAGAGGTCTAAATGGGTCCGGGGTTAAAGTTATTTCTGCGGCGAATAATCCCAAAGCTTGACTGGTGTACAGGGGTCTTGACGCGGTACCTATTCCGCATCTGTGTGGTTGAGATATTGCTGTGGCCTCGGTGCAGTTTAATCTCTTGAGACAAGAGAGGGAGGTGATTCTGGGCTTGGTGTATTTTCCGTACGACTCAAAATCACCCCCTCTTCCAATAGATGTGGAAACTGTGGTCGAATATTGTGAATCTTGGGGTTTGCCATTGATCCTTGGCTGTGACGCAAACTCGCACCACATGCAATGGGGCAGTTCTGACATAAATGCTAGGGGTCGGGCTCTCCTGGAATTCATTTCGGCCAACGGTCTAGAGATTGTCAGAATTAGGTCAGAGGCCATTGACATTACTCTCTGTTTCCGGAGGCTGTTACAGGCTGTTACAGTTTCTGTCGGGGTGGAAAGTTTCAAATGAACCTTCCCTATCTGATCATAGACACATTGTCCTCACCAAACCGTTTACCGTAACTTCGTATCGCAATCCCAGACGCAATGACTGGGATGCTTACAGGCAAGAGCTCTCTGGGCTACTAGACTACGCCATGACACTAAAGCATCCTTCAACAAAGCGAAAATAACCGGTCTGGACTCGGACTGGCTAACCTTTAGGGAGAAGCAGCGAGAGTATAGAAGGTCAGTGAAAAATTCGAAAAAAGACTTTTGGAGAGAGCTTTTATGGCAACATTAACATGATGCCCGCTCTCTTTAGAGTACAAAAGGTAATATCCAAGGATAATATTGCAAAGCTGGGTTGCCTCAAACTAGCAGGTCAATCACTTATAGTGTCTGAGACTATGACGCATCTACTATCCACGCATTTCCCTGGCATTACCATGGGAGAACCGGATCAGAGGCGTGATGGTGGAAGTGCAAACAGGGACGATTGGGCAAAACTCATCGTAAGCATTACAAAAGTGAGATGGGCTGTGGCTTGATTTGCTCCTTACAAGTCTCCGGGCACCTACAGCATCTTCCGGGCTATGGTGACGCAAAAGACTTCAGGCCGATAAGCCTGATGTCATTCTTGCTCAAAACTCTTGAGCGGCTAATAGACAGACATATTCGGTGTCCGCAGGATGGAGTTCTTTCGCCATTACTGTGGTGCCTCGTCGTGGATAGCTTACTAACCGGTCTCAAGGAATTAGGGATATTTGCTCAAGGCTACGCTGATGACATATTCATACTTGTCAAAGGCAGAGACGAGGGCACTATCTATGATCTGATCTGATATCTATGATCTGATGTGGATTGACAAAGAACTCTCTCAACGGAAAAAATGGGCTGTGTACTGTTTACAAGGATATGAAGAGTTGATCAACGGATGATCAGAATATCTGGCATTCAAATTACACAAACCAGAACAGTTAAGCATCTGGGAGTCATCCTGGATGCAAAACTGAACTGGAGTGATCATTTGGATTGGAGATTAATCAAGGCAAATAGTGTATCCGGATGCTACACTTCATCGACTAGTAGGGTCGATAGAAGGTGCGCTCTCAGAAAAGGCAATGGCCTTAGGGGTCTTCCTTGATATCGAGGGAGCCTTCAATAATACAACGGTTGGGGCGACATGCCCTGCTTTAATTGAGCGTGGGGTAGAGGACATCTTGGTAAAATGGATCTGCAACATGCTCGAAGGGCGGTGCATTTCCACAACTTTAGGCGGACAATCGGTTAGAGGCTTTGTGAGTACAGGGTGTCTACAGAGTGGAGTTCTTTATGTATATATATATATATATATATATATATATATATATATATATATGTATATATATATATATATATATATATATATATATATATATATACATATATATATATACATAAATTTTGAAAGGAGATAAATCTCCATAAAGAAAACTGTTTTTAAATAAATATAAATAAAGAATTGAATGTAAAAAATTTAGGTTACAATTTTTTGATCCCAGAATGATCCCTTCAATTGACAAAAAATATTTAGAACTATTTTTAGAATATCTCCAATTATTTTTAGAAAATATGGTGTATAGTACATGACCTACCATCTTCCCGGATACAGATAATGACAAAATGATATATTTAAAAACAAAATTATACTAATAAACTGGAACTATTTAAAAGAAAATTAAAGGTTATATTGAAGTTGGATTGAAAAAATTAATAATGAATTTGTCCCGACTCAAAATAAAAAAAGAAATAAATGAAATGCTATTTAAATAACTTACCCAAATACCGAAACAATTTAGTATTTTGTATATAGTTACAAAATTACCGCAACCATTAATTGGTTGAAATTGAGATCAACGGCTACAATATCCAGTGATACAATCAGCAGAAATCAAATAGTTGACCAGAAGTGGATTTTGTCAAGTAGTTGAATAATTGAAGAGAATTTCAAATATGGTTTATGTGTTGCTTGTTGAAAATAATTTTAATATTTAAAACATAATTTTAATGCTCGAAGACAAAATTAATACCACTCCTTTTTAAAAAAAAAACTATCGGTAAGGTAAAAAATATGTTATTCGATTTATTTTTAAGATTTATTTTTAACAAAACCAAAATTGTTATGTAAGAGTTGTTATTTAAAAAAATGTTTGAAAAGGGTAAATTCCAATTCGCAGGTGCATGTCTTTTCACCTAAAAGTGGTGAGTGAAAAGAATGCATACACACATATACAGATTAAACCATAGCAATTGCCTGATTCTCTGCAACTTATAAAAAAGAGAACGCGCTTCAAAATATAACTAAGAAAAAGAAACTAACTAACTAACTAACTAAGCATCGGAACCATACAAGCAGAAAACACTAAATACTAAAAATATTTATTGTTAAAAGAAATACTACGAGAAGTTACACGACACCAACTATCTGAGTGCTACATGATAGCACTCAGATAGGCAAAGGCATAGGCAAAGGCATTTTTGGCGAAGACTGGAAAGAGACTATCCTTTTGTTTGGGGTTTACCATCACTGCAGGCTACAAAGGCATTTATTCCTCATTCCTCATAAGTTTAGAGAACATTGCGATCTACCCGGACTGTAATGGGCGAAGGATACACTCGTCCACCTACTGGCAGTATGTCCACACAGAATGAAGTACCTAGGCTCTAACTCGGTCTTTGACAGCGAATACAAGGTTAGAAGAAACGAACCAGTTGGGGTAGACGGTAGAAGAGGTTGAGGAGATGGATTTCTTAGAGGTAAAAATGCCTAGAAAGGCCTACTTGGCAGGCTTCGACTTCCGCTCCACTACTACATGCAATACATTGGACACCAAAATCGAAAGTCAGACCACCTTTCATCATAAGTGATATTAGCGCGGAAAAATAATGTAGTGAAAATACTCACCAGTAGACTAGTATTATTCGGAATGTACGGTAGGAAATATTGATCAGTGAAAACAATTTTAGAATGGTGTTCAGAAAATACCCATCATTTTCTCACTTTTGTTAAAAAACTTCGTTCTTACATAGATTTAACTGCGTACGAAGCTGAACATTTTTATTTTTGCTGGGATATAAAAAGTTTTTGTACGCGATAACATCGGCCTTCTCTCATTTATGTTTTTCGTCGGATACATAGATCAAGAACTCTGTATACACAAAGTATACTGATATATATGTTATGGACCAAGTGATTAATCAGGGCACTATTTATAATGCCCGGGCAATATGAATAATGACAAGTCAAATCGGGCTACGTAATTAATACTTATTTAAACTTCAATATTTATCACATTGTCTGGCCATTATGAATATTGCTACGTAACTGTTGTGCAATTTGATAATTATCATATTGCCTACTCATATTAGGGCATTTTCAAACTGTCTGCACTTTATGAATAATGGCCTATTAATCACTCGGTCCATAACATATACATTGTTGTCTTTCGTTCATGTGGAGATTGATGAGAGTCGACACAACGCTATCCATTTATATAGAGATATCGTAGTAAAGTTCATATGTTTACGCTAAAATACATAGATTGCCTAAAGGTATTAGCTCTTTTCACCATATTCGTACAGAAAATCATGGGGAGTTTAGAATGAATATTTTTGTTTTGAATTTTCTAAAAATAAAATGATAGTAATGGAAACATGATAATATATTCTTTCGTAAAAAACTGCGTTAGATCAATAGTCGTCTATTATATTAAGAATTATTGTATTCATTTTTATAGCGTAGCATGCAAAGACAGAAAATATGTAGAGATTTAAGTAAATTTATGTGTAATAAGCTATTTTTAGAAGGAAAAAAAAACTTTTTAACAAAAAATAGAACCGACGAAAGAAAAAAGTAACTGAAAAGCAAAAAATTAAAACTTTGATACAAAAAATTTAATCTTCGAAAAAAGAAAGGAACTGAAAAGCAATAAAAACTAAGTCAATGTAAATACCTAAATAATTATGAGTCAGCGCCAAATTAGCAACAAGTAACATCTCCTCGGAGAATAATTACAATTAGCTAATTCATACTGATGATGACTACTTTGTAGTCGAAATACGTATTTATAAAATACAAAAATTTTGATCTAAGAAATTGGGGCAAAAATCTAAATTTATAAGTAATGGGATGTTTCATATTAGAACTGTTTATAATGAATGGTTGCAAAACGACTATATACATTTAAAATAATAATATCGAACCACTGTTTCAGCGCGAAAATTTTGCCAGCGACATTATTTAGATGTGGTTTAACAACGGCATTAATGGAACTGGCTCTGCTTGAAACTCTGCTTGGTAACCGATTCGTATCTTCGCATTGGCAGTTTCCCACTTATATATAATTGACTAAACTGTTGACGTATAGACAAGAATAAAGTAACCAGTTATACTTAGCCTGCATTTTTTTTTTGTTTTACACCCACCTCATTAACGTAAAGAAAGTGAGATTAATAACTGTGTGTCTCAGAAACGGAGATACAATCATCTTATTGTTTTTTTTACTATTGTGGTACAAAGTACTAAAGTCTGTATGACTATGCATGCCGTATTCTATTTCCACATTTTGTATGGAAATACGTATAATTTTTTCAAAAACCTTATGAATTTGAACGCCACATTTGGCAATTCCGTTCTCACAAAAAACCAATTGAATCAAATAGGAAAGCGAGTGAAAAAAATGTTCCTATCGATAAAAAGTCATTGCTTATACAAATGCAAAAAGTACATTGTACAAATCACCTTGTACATAAAAAAGCATCCATCCAAACTCCTTTTCACAGCAGGTTTTCAAATTGTTTAAAACCAATACAAAAACGGACAGTAAATTTGTCTGTTTAGCACATTAACACATATTTTGATTGTTAATAAAAATTCTTCACGTAACAAAATAAGAAAAAAAGGGTATACAAAATACACGGGAAGTGAAAAAAAAATGAAGCACGTAAAATAAAAATCACAAATAAAAAGATTTCTCTGTATACATCAGCATCGCAGCAATCCAACCCATTCCGATTGCCTATACATTTATGTACACCTAAATGTATATTTATTTACTTTGTTTGATAGAGAAAATTATTTGTTTCGGTGTTCACTTTTACTACATATGTTGGTATAAAGATGGAAAGATGAAGTGGTATGACGAATTGACTCACGATTGGTAGGTAGGTGGTATATAGTCATTACCTTTGTTCCTATTCCAGCTGAAAATTCCAGCTAGCTGGAATTTCAATTTTAAATTCCAATTTTGATAAAAGTCTTTCATCGATTATTTTAGTGAACAAGGGCAGTATTATTTTTTTATTACATTGATGTGAATTTGACAACTTTCATGCGAATTTCATCGTGTGACCATCTATGTAATTTTTGATATATCAACTGTTTTTAATGCGATTGAAAACTGTCATCAAAACTTATAGGTGTAAAAAGGGACTTCAGAGTAAATAAAAGCATTAAACAATCGAACGATTACTTATGAGTTCAATCCAGCTAGCCATTCAAGTTTTTATATGTACACATGGCCGCAAAAGTAATTTTTTTTTTTCCAGATTTGTACTTCATGCTTTCAGCTTACGAAAAAATGTTTCGTATAAAACTTGTTCATCATAAATATATTAACAACAACTTACCCAAAAACCGAATGAATAATTTGGTGTCCCATACATAATATTATAGTATGTACCATTAATGCCAAAAGTCGAGCTAAAATTTAAAAAATATATGATTAATTTGGACCTTATTTTTTCGAAAACCGAATAAATAAGGTTCAACCTAATTATAATGTTTTTAAATTTTAGCTCGACTTTTGGCGTTGATGGTACACCATACGAGTACATAATATCGTGCAGTCTGATTCTGATTGCCAAATTGCAAACATTTGCTAGACATCTTGTTTGGATTAATTTCTTTGTAACAAGTGACTTGCCTGCGCCTGTTTAAAGAATTCGAAGGGTTTAGTATAATCAATATTGGTTAATTATATTGATGATATTAAGATGAATAATGCGTACAGGCATCTTACTAAAGGTAAGTTGTTGAGGTGAGTACGTATATGTGGAGTTTCGTCTTTTGAATTGGTAATGGCAAATCACTTACATTCTTGTATACGTCAAAACAAGTAGTTATGGAATTTATTTTATAGAATTGCAATTTAAAAACTTTATTTATCTGAAAGGCTATGTAGGAACGATGGTGCGAATTTTTGTTAAATTTTATTATCAAACTCAAGGATAAATTGTTCTAACACACCAAGCGTTGTCATTATCTGGGTTTTCCCGTAATGAATTCTTGATAAGACGGTTGATTGATCGATTTTAACAACTGGGTTGGAAAACTTCAGTTGGAACGATGGTGCGAATTTTTGTTAAATTTTATTATCAAACTCAAGGATAAATTGTTCTAACACACCAAGCGTTGTCATTATCTGGGTTTTCCCGTAATGAATTCTTGATAAGACGGTTGATTGATCGATTTTAACAACTGGGTTGGAAAACTTCAGTTGGAAAGCTTCCGCAAGCAAATAGACCTCCTATGGTTAAAAACGAAACCAACTGCTGAGTCAAGTCTTTGATTCTTGTTAAAATATATATGGAACAAATAATCCCTAATTCGGAATTATTAACAAGAATATATATGTTGGTATGTGAGGTTAGTAGGCTGTCTATTGACACTAATTTAATACCAACATATACATGTCCAAACATATACCATTAAAATTTAACCAATATCAGCTCCATCTACCTATGTTATCACGAATCAAACATTTATCTATCAACCCTATTTTACACAATTATTTTACATCTATCTACAGTGTTATTCGGTGAAAACTATTACTGTTTGATTCATAGCCCTATTTTGTCTCTGCGTTCATCAATAGCATCAAAATGCCAAAAAAATTATGCAAATTTTTCTCTTATTATAAAATAATTTTCCAATTAACTTTAAAAATGTTATAATTTTCTTTTAGAGTTTAGTGACCGACACTCATGAGGCTAGTATCTGAGAAATGTTGATTCTAAGTGAGTGACATACCGATACCAAACATTAATTTTTTTCAACAAATAGTTAATTTTAACAAAAAAAAAGTCAACAAAAATAATATATACAAAATTTACGAAGCAGGGGCTAAGCGATTTTTCTCAGAATGTTGTTCATTATTTCTGTTTACCTTTTAGTCTATTATTTTAAAAGTTTTTTGGTAAATTAACTTTTATTTTAGGGACTAAAAAACTCAATTTGAATTCCCATAGCTGCTACTCCTTCGAAATATTGATCAACAGTTCTACCAAATTTCAATTTCAGGGAATATTTACTAACTCTATCATCATTTTGCCTACCAATAATTTGGTACTTATCAGAACAAAAGCACAGTTCAATATTTCAGCATGATCGGATATCCGGAAGTATCTGTTTTATTATAAATAAAAACATTTACATATCCGACAAATCGATGGTTCTTTCCATACACCCAAAAAAACTAAGTGAATTTAAATAGAAGCTTGTACACATCAACGATTTTTATTATTTTGATATTCTTTTCAAACATTTGATATTTATAACAGTTCATATTTTTAAAATTCCTTCTCTGCTACTTCGGCATCAGCCCTTAATCTGCTAACCATAAGCGAATTTCTCTAAAAATCTTCGGCGTAATGATTTGAAACAGCACATATAGTGTGATAATCCTATAATAATTTACAAAAATGAATTAAGATCCTGAGGGCTAATTTTAGGCTCATCAAGTAAGGTGTCAAATGAAACTTATTATCACCAAAAGAATATCAACAAATCATTTACATTGTTTATGTGAACAAATTTCTTATTTTTGGTACTTATATACAAAAATAAAATACTAGTGTATTGTGAGTTGTCGTATTCAAAACTCAACAAAGTTTCAAAACTATAATCCTCTTCTGGTTGCTGTTCGCTTAAACCATCCCATGGCATAAATTCATTTGGTTGATCAGGTTGCTTTTTGGAAACCTGAAAGTCATGTATGTATTATTTAGAGAAATCAAGCTATCGGATCAAATTGAAAAATCTGCTTATTGTTGAGATCAAATTGATAATTCAGAATTAGTTGTTCAACATTTTTTTTTGGAATCATATTTCATTTTTTTTTGCGTTGTAAGGAATTTTGCTGATTCGGTAAACTTGCGTTTATTGTAATGATATATCTTATTACATAAAATTTTCTATTAATCAAAATTCATTTTTTTATGGAATCAAATTTCAATTTTTATTCTTTCCAACAGGAAACAATACATTGTAATATGATCAGAGGTGCTGATATACGTCTATAAATTTCGTGTTGAAACACGTCAGATCCCTCGAGAATTACCACAATAAAAACACGTGCGAAGGTCATCAATTATCAGATTGCTATGGTTATCAATTGACTCCTCCCAATTAAATCTCGCGCCAATACGATCACAGCGCCCCCACCAATACCATCCTCCAAACTTAGCCAAGATCAGAACCTTTCAGAGCACCTGCCCCTCCACTCGCTTAGCAAAGTTCTGAACCACAACCACCGATCGCAGCGCCACCAATGCCTCTGGTGGGCAAATTTGGAAGTATGTGCCAGGAGTGACTTGACTCTTCTACTGTCAAATTTAAACTCGATCTTTATTGATACAATGTCAAGAAGGGTGTAGAAGGGTGCTTTTTTGTACCAAACAGAAAATATTGTTTTTCGACAACATATTTTTTTTTTTGACTCTTCCAGACACTCAGTTGCGCTCCAGACAAAATTTATTAAAAGTGATGATAGATTGACACAAGTACGAACCAATACAATACAATACTGGTCCACCGGCTCAACGGCTCAACGCTCAACCGGCCTTACAAAATTTAATTCGAACTTTCAAAACATGTTTTGAAACAAAATTATACTCGTAAGATTGCATTTGATTTTTTTGATTTTAAAATAACTTTTTTTCAATAAAATAATTTTAGATGGATTTTAATAGAAAAACTTTTCTTTTGAAAAAATTTTATCAATATGTAATTATTTTGCAATTATTTGATTTATAAAAAAAACTATGTTTTTTTTCAAAAATAAAAAAAAATATATCAAACAAGATCTCATTTTCTTTTTGCAACTTTATATAAAAACTCCTATCTTAAGGAGAAAAATATTTCATCACAACAAATATTTTCCAAGTTTGCTTTTAATTATGTGTTGGGGCACTTAAAATTATTTTAATAATTTTCAACACAACCTTTTGTAAAATATAGTTTGTGTCAAATGTTTAGAGATATCAGTTTATCATCAGGCACCGATTTCAATGAATAATCCTATATTTCAACACACACACATATTTTGGTAACTTTATATATGTTTTATACACACTGTTCCTTTTATGTTTATTTTATAATTTCGGAACATTTATTTAGTTGCGTCTTGGGTATATAGAAATAGAGATGAGAGAAGAATGAACCATCATTCGACTAACGGCCAATGGTCGTAGATATATATCAGGTTTTGTTATTATACATACTATGTTATTTTATAATTTATTTTTTTGAACATTGAAATAGCATTAAGTAAAAATAAATAAACAGAAAATATTCGACAATTACAAATATTGTAATATAATTTGCCATTAGAGTGTGTGACAACACACTTGGCCACTGTTTGTTTACGTATTTATGTATTTAGTTCATTTCGATAATTCGCCAGTTATTTCAATTAAAGTACTTCATAGATAAAATCATTCTTTTGAAGATTTAATAAAAATGAAATAAGACATTAAGCTCAGTGTCTTTTATTTCATTTGTATCAAACTTTTAGACCGGTTATGAAACAAGGTATTCGCAATCAGCGTTGCCACATTGCTGTTAAAAACGATTACCTTATTAAGTAGAATAAATTAAATTTAAAAACTATTTAAAGAAAGTTATATGTTCCGTGAAAAAAAAAAATCTAAAAATTATTAATGTTTAACATTTGTGAACCATTTGTTACCAACGATTTAAATTTAAATTTACTAAACTGAAAATAAATTTTAATTGTTTATAGAAACTTTTTGCGCTAGAATCAGTCTGTGATAGACAGCGTTATCTCGAGGTAATTCCATTAGTGTTCCGTTTTTCCATGTACGGAACACTAAGAACACACACACACATATACTGTCGATGTTTAAGAAGATTTTAATATTTCAAGAGGATATTTTGCAAGTGGGACATAAAAATTAATGACAAAATTCTGGCACAGTACAGATTATAGTACGTTGGAGTAGTAGTTGTGAGTATAATCAACAACTTTTGTTCTAAAATTTAAAAAAATGATCGCTAGTTTTATACCGTAAATGCAACTAGAAAATTAATTAATCGTGTATGAGACCGAATTTGTATGTATTGAAAAACGTACTATGATTATGTATTTGATGTATTGAAAAACCTACTATGAATAGACTGGCTCTTTGTTTACCCCTTAAAAATCCACCGGTCATAAACTGTGGCCAACTAAGCCTATATTAATCCAAGATATTTTCTTTCTAATTTTCATCTTTTATCGTAACATTCTGTATATGTAGACCAATTTCATTTACTTTTTATTTTACGTTTTTAGAGGTATGTTCTAGTATTTTGTTGGAGGATGAGATCGAAAATTTTTGTGTATTTTAATCTCACTTATATTACCTATCTATAAACATGAAGTCTAGCTATATATAAACCATGACTCCCATTATTTCATGTTTGGTAGCATAAATAACTTATTTTTAAGTGTTCGTATAAAAAGAACACGAAAGAAGGTCTATTTTATTATCGTCATAGGAGTACTATGCATGTCAATTTTAAAGACTCATCCTCAAATGTCTAATCTAATATAATATATATAGCCCTAAATGAAGCTGACTCACTGACTGACTGACATACTTATCTGTACAAATTCAAAGGCACTTCTAGACATGCTAGAAAGATATGTTTGGCATTCGACGCAAAATTTCTTGAAACCGACGAAAAACTTTAATTTTTTCATTCGACGTGGAACAGGTTCAAAATAACAGGATTATTAGAAAAATGTAAATTTTTCCATCAAAACCTTTCGCAAATGGGATAAACACCCCCAAAACTACCCCTTTCTATACATGCTAGAAATATGCGGTTTTTTGCATTCGACGCTAAATAGCTACAAATTACGCTACCCCATAAAAAATGGGAAAATCACCCCTTTAGCTACCCTTTTAACTTCTATTCATGCTAGAAAGATGGGGTTTTTTGCATTTGGTGGGAAATTTCTTCAAACTAATGAGGTTATTCGATAAACTTTAATTTTTTCATCGCCACCCCCTTGAAAATGGGAAAAACGCCCCAAAAACCACCCATTTACTATTTGGGAGTGGGGGTAAATAAAATCGACTTATGCATTCCATTTGAGGGTGCTCCAGACGCTCCAGAAGTGGCTCTGCAGCAAAAATATACTAGACTATAACATGATTGGTCATATCCGTCTCGATCCTGTGATCATGTGATAATTATATCGAACATCTAACCGAGCAGAGATTGTACCATGAACAGCCTCAAGGACCCATTACGCAAGTATTTGATGGATCGAAGATCTGAACCATCCAACCCCATTATTCCATTTGAATGAACTGTGTGAAATGAAATGATATTTAATCTGTGATATTGACACTTAAACTGTTTATTAATTTTTTAACAATTGCATTTAAATGTGTAGTGTTCTATTTTTATATTCTTTTAATTTTTTTTTTAAACTGTTTTTATTGTATCTATTTTTTAGCGTATTTGTTCGATTATTTCTGTCGTTTGCACATTTGATCATTTATAATTTTTGTCAATTATGAAAATAAACGCTTAATCTGTCTTCAGTATAATCTTAAAATGAAAAGTGTGCTCCATTTAGAATGATTTCTATAATAATTTATTAGAAAATCATTATTAATGGAAGTAGAAATGGTTTAAGGATTTATATAGGTATAGTTTATATAGATATGTTTTCTTTAATTAAATTTAATTATAATTAACAAAACACATAAATGAACATAAAACTTTTTTTTTAACATAGATAAAATTCTTAAATAATTAAAATGTATATATTAATTAATGAGTGAAGATAATTATATAGAGAGTCGAATCCACAACTTATTTTCACATAACATTTATTTCTTTAAATAAAAAATCATTAAATGTCTAATTGACAAATTATTAGATAGTAGAATACTTTAATTGTTTATTCTGGAAAAGCGGCAGCTATTGATGTCATTCAATGGAATCGGAAAATTATTATTATTTTCTTTATATATCTTATCACATAACGTTAAATATTAATAAACTAGCTGACCCACCTTGATTTCGTTGGGGTGACAGATTTGAAGCCGATATTTTTGGCGTGAAATGTTTTCTCTAACATCAAACGGTATAGTTTAATGGGACGCAAGAAATACCATCCAAGCAGTTGCTTTTATGACCTAGGCATAAACAGTGAAAGCTCAGCTAATATACAACAGATGTTTAACTATACACATAAACCATGACCAGTTCAACAGTTTTTTAGATTAATTTTTTCATACAGAGCCATACTAGTATGTAGGGGTGTACTATTATTACGCGATTTCTTTAAAACTATTGAAGGATCTTTTTTGAATATCTGTATTGCTGGTTTCCATTTATATTTTCCCATAAGGATGAATGGCTTTGCCACCTCATGTGGAATTTTTAACAATGGTTTTAGAACTCTATCTCAGAGTGAATTTGATTCCGATGTGTTAGTAAGAAATATAGTTTATACACTAAGTGTTTTCAAAATTAACATTGCGTTTGCTACGTACAAAATCAAATCGTTATATGCTGCCCTTAAATATTCTGTGAAGACGTACACCCACGTTCATAAAAATTAAACCAGTAAATCACATTATTACTATGCTTATATATAAATAAATTGTAGAGGCTGCCCTGGACGGGCTACACTCCGACCATAAGGTCCATTGTGATGCCTAAGGATGTGAGGATGTGAGTAGAATGGTAGGAATTTTTGGTCGGCTGTAGCCGATTATGATAGGTACTGTGCCTATATTCATCTAGAGTTCGTAAAGGAAACTGCAGAAAACCTTCTCAAGCATAGCCGGTTACTTCGTTCTTGTTCATACGCCAATAGTTTAGTCAATTAACCGTCCTTTTTTTATTTCTTAATAATTGACAAACTGCCGAAGTCGGAATTCAAACCCATAACTTCTTAGTTTCCAAGTAGACATACTGCGCTGACATAACGCCTAGAATGTGTCAATTTTTTTACTGGCTCAGTTTTTGTTGAACGGGAGTGTACATATGGCCACAAAAGTGACGTTCTTATTTCAAAATTTGATAATCTTGAATAAAAGTTAATATTTTAATCACTTTTCATTCCAAACAATTGTGTTTCTTGAAATACAAGTAGTCAAGTACAAACATGGCGAAGTCGGAGTTATTTGCTAGTTAGTAATAAAAATAATATGGTATGCGATACGCTGGTTGTGAGGTAAGATCTCACAGTTGGGAAGGGGTGAATGTCTGAAGTATGATATTTTAAAGACGAAAATTTATTGCAGTTTTAAATTCTGCAAAAATAATATTGGACAAAAGTCTAAATTCATTGCAATATTTCGAGAAATAGTTTTTTGAAAAAAAAAAAAACAATATAATACAATGTAGAATATGTTTTTACGTAGAATGCAAACCGACTTCCCACATTATCAAAGGGAAAGTAGGGATCCATTTTTAACAGTATTAAATACCTTTTTTTTTTTGCTTCGACATCTGCTTTGGAAGATATTCGGGTGTTTCCACACTTTTACCCGACCATGTATATAAATCGCTCGGGTAATAAGCAAAAAAATTTGTTCAGTCTGTATTAATTTTAAAACATTAAAAATTTAACATAATATTATTTTACATTTTGTTTATAAAAATATAAAATAATTTATGCATTTAAATATGTAGATAATAGATATATTATAATATCATGGTTCTTATATAAACTGGATAATATACTCATGTATGAGGTATATTTACGGGAGCAAACATTGAATATAGGTCAGCACTAAAGTAATAAAGATAATATATATGCCACAGGCTGTTTTGTAGCTTTATACAAAAAAATCGTCGTTTATAAAAAATCGGTTATTTAAAAAAATATATATAATTTTTTTTATTATAACCAGTTATATATTTTTTTTTTTCAAAAATTAATAGCTTATGTCAATATTTCTAGAATATAATTCCACTACATAGATTTTATTTATTATACTTAAAATATTTTAATCTGATATACATTCGGAAACGATGCACATATTTAAAGTTCAATTTCGTATATTATAAGACCCATTTATCGTTAAATAATTCCTTTATAATTCTATGTAATTCCATTATCCCTTATGTATAGAAAACCTATAACAATAATTGTTTGATAATTTTATAAAAATGTTGTTTAATATAAAAAAAGCCAGGGTCGTAATTTGTTCCTTGTAGGGCCATAAATTCAGTTGTGTTACATTGTACTCCATGGTAAAAAAGCAGCTTACCCAATAGATTGTTACATAGCCACAAAAGTAGCGCACATTTGTAAATTTATTTATTTCTTACTCATTCGGTTCTTGAAAAATATTTAATGCGATTATCGAAAAAATTTTAAAGTTGAATTGCGTCTTATTAGTTAAATTAATAGTTGTAAGTATATTTATGTTAAACAACTTTTATTCGAAACATTTTTTCGAAAACCGAATGAATAAGATACAAATCAATTATAAAATTTTGATAAATGAGCGCTAATTTTCTGGTCATGTGTACCAAATCTAGTGGGTAAACTCGTTTCAGACAAAGTTTTCGTGTCTTTAGATAGATAGATAGATATATCTTGGGGTCTAAAAAGTATTGAAATTCGACCTTATGGTCTATTGTGCTCTCCCTTCTACTTCAGCCTGACGAGATACGCTCCCATTATTGGCAAGGGCCAGGAGATTGCTTATCAGATCTGCCTGAAGGTTCATATATTCGGGGTGAGATGCACGAAATATCTTGTATGTGATGTAACCCAGAGGTTCGCAGTCAAAGGTAATGTGGCTGGATGTTTCTTCCTCCTCGCCACACAGTCTGCACACAATGGACCCGTTATGAAGTCCCATTGTGTGCAGTTACCTCCGCAGGAGATAATGGCCCGTAATGAATCCGATAGCCTTCCGACGTGGCATCCTGTTCAGCTTCAGTGCATCCACAAGTAGCCTCTTAATTGCATTCCGAAGCTATTTCGGCAATAGCCAGGAGCTTGCTAATAAGGTCTTCCTGAAGGTTCATATATTCGAGGTGAGATGCCCCGAATATCTTGTATCTGCTGTAACCAAGAGATTCGCAGTAAATGATTATGTGGTTGGATGTTTCCTCCTCCTCGTCGCACAGTCTGTACAAAATGGATCCGTTATGGAGTCCCACTGTGTGTGGATGCTTCCGCAGGGCACAATGCCCGGTGATGAATCCGGTATCCTTCTGCAGCTGTATCCTGTTCAGATTCAGTGCATTGAGGGACAGTCTCTTGGATTTACTCGGAGGCAGTATTTATTCCGCGCTTTTGCTGCGGTACATTTTCCCAGTGATCACGGTGTTTAGCATCTATCTACTCGTTGATCACCTGTTTACTTGCAATCCATGGAATTCCTAAAATAGGTTCTGGGCCTATGAAGGGTATTCCGACTACCTTCTTTGCTAAGGTATCTGCTTTTTCGTTTCCTTCGAAACCACTGTGAGTCGGCACCCAGATCAATTTAACATTCTTCCTTTTTACCAGCTCCAGCAGTTCCTTCAGACAATCTTTGACTACCCCTGACGTGACCTCAGTTCCAGACAGGAGAGAATATATACGTTCTAGTTTATGTAGCCTCTACGTAGGTCCTCACGGATGCAAGCCAGTATGGCGTAGACTTCTGCTTGAAAAACTGTGGCTAATTCCCCAAGTTGAGGCTTATATTTACTTTGGGGCTTCCACGATAGATTCTCGACCCGGTCCCTTCTTCAGTTTTGGATCCGTCTGTATACTAGACGATTCTTTTCTGGAAATAAGGTGGTTATTTAGAAGGAGTATATTTTGGGAAGTATATCGGTGTCCTTTCAAAAATGGGGTCTGAGATGATTGATGTTCCCACGAACATCATTTCGTGTCTTTAGTCTCTTAATTTGAAAGATTTCTTTAAGTGAACGCACGATACCTATGCTGCTTGGAACCGAAAAATTTTATAATCCAACTGCGTCTATATATTGAGCAGGTTCACATTTGATTTTAAAACAAGTGAAAATAACAACTACCTGAGTTAATTGCTTAAATACCCGGTATATACTGAATTTATCAAAACAAGTTTCAATCAAAAGCTGTTTATTTTTAAAAAAGGAACTTATTATGTCTTTAAATTTTTGTTGTATCTCTTACGGTTTGAAAGATAGGCAGTTTGGCCCATTTATCCCAAACATGGTCCGATTTTGCCCATTCATGAACTAGATCTGTCTTTTTAGATTTAGAACACACATACAGAATTTCAATTCGCTATCTTTTTGTTTTGTTTTTGAGAAATCTTGTTGACAGACGTACAGCCGTTATAGAGTCGGAAATAAACCTCATATACGCTGGTATATATTATATACCGGGTATAATAATCGGATCGAAGGGAGGTTAATTGGAGAGTTATAAAGTATAGGCCATGTCGATGCTAACACATTAATTTTTCAATCAATTCTTAAAATTTATAATTTTAATTATAAATGCAATTAATAAAAAAATTAATAAAAAAATAAATAAATAACAATTTTTATAAACCAATGTTATTTGGGGTTCGAACTCAAATATTTCAAGCATATCAAAACCAGCTATCACATTGTTATTTAATATTCTACTTGCATATCAATTAATAGTTCAACATTTTTTAAATCCATTTAAGTAGATTTACAACCTCCTCCATCAAATACACCGCACGTTTAAATATACCAAAATGTATACCTAGCTAAAAGTCGAATGAGATCGAAAAAAAAAGAATTAAAAATAGGATTCCAATAAATCTTTAAGCATGGAGTGATCTTAAGCTAAGTCGACCTTGCTTGCATTATATTGGGTATCATTGCATTTTTATACCCGAAATATAATATATACCAGAATAGCTTAGTCCCCACTTTGTAACGGTTGGATCTGCGATTAATATTTCGCCAATAATTGGTCCATTTTTGCATGTCCGTCCGTCCGACCGACTGTCTATCTGTGGACACGATAACTCAAAAACGAAAAGAGATAGCAAGCTGAAATTTCGCATGTGTGTTCTAGAGCTATAAATTAAGGTCAAGTTCGTGAATTGGAAAATTGAAAAAACATGTTTATCTTTGAAACCGTAAGAGATAGAACAAAAGTAAACACAATAACTGTTCCTTTTTTAAAAATAAAAATTTTTTGAATGATTTGGAGCTTTACTTTGTGGAACATATTTTAAATCATAAATTCAATAAATAAAAACTTCTTAACAAAACATAGAACCGACGAAAGAAGAAAGTAACTGAAAAGCAAAAAATAACTTTGTAACAAAAAATTCAACCTTCGACAAAGGATAGGAAAAAATAAAAAAGTAACTTTTTACTCTAAGTCTTACACTAATGTAAATACCTAAATAATTTTTAGTCAGCGCCAAACAAACAAAATGTAATATTTACTTTTACGCATTTCGATGGAGATTTTTTGGCGACGACTCAAAATTATTTAGGTATTTACATTAGTGTATGACTTAGTTAGACTAAAAAGTTATGTTTTTATTTCTTCCTTTCTTTTTTCGAAAATGTAATTTTTGCTTTTCAGTAACTTTCTTCTTTCGTCGGTTCTATTTTTTGTTAAAAAGTTTATTTTTTTTATTTTTTGTGGCTTATAGTGTCATTAGAACAACATAGCACACTGGGCTAGTTATCCAGAGGTCCGAGGTTCGATTCCTGGTTGACGAGTTAATTTTTTCATATAAGTATTTAATTTAATTAATAAATTCAATGACAATGAAATTTGTCGGAGTATACGCTATAGTCTTCTACAGTTTGTCATACGTATTCGAAAAAGAATTTGGACAAACAACGTTATGTGGACACGAAAGTATACACAAACAAACAAATATTAATAAACAAATCACTTCAGAAAGAAGTAAATACTATCTAATAAATAAAACAAAAATTAGAATAATATGAAAAAGTTGGCTGTCACATCACAATCGTCTTTGGTGTACAGGCAAGCACACTGGGCTAGTTATCCAGAGGTCCGAGGTTCGATTCCTGGTTGACGAGTTAATTTTTTCATATAAGTATTTAATTTAATTAATAAATTCAATGACAATGAAATTTGTCGGAGTATACGCTATAGTCTTCTACAGTTTGTCATACGTATTCGAAAAAGAATTTGGACAAACAACGTTATGTGGACACGAAAGTATACACAAACAAACAAATATTAATAAACAAATCACTTCAGAAAGAAGTAAATACTATCTAATAAATAAAACAAAAATTAGAATAATATGAAAAAGTTGGCTGTCACATCACAATCGTCTTTGGTGTACAGGCAAGCACACTGGGCTAGTTATCCAGAGGTCCGAGGTTCGATTCCTGGTTAACGAGTTAATTTTTTCATATAAGTATTTAATTTAATTAATAAATTCAATGACAATGAAATTTGTCGGAGTATACGCTATAGTCTTCTACAGTTTGTCATACGTATTCGAAAAAGAATTTGGACAAACAACGTTATGTGGACACGAAAGTATACACAAACAAACAAATATTAATAAATAATATATGTGTGTCAAGTTTCAACAGAATCGGTTCACAGATGAAAATTCAGTGGTGAAAAATCAACCATTCCCTATTTTTCTATCCTTAAGGGCGAATTTTTTTTTCAAATTTATATGGTACCAATTTCGAAGTATACCCTATCCAATAAAAAAATAATTATCGAAATCGGACTACTCTGTAAAAAGTTATGCTTGTTCATACATAAAAAAATATAGGGGTTGACTTGAGAACCTCCTTCGTTTTTTTCGTCAGTTAAAAAAACATTCCAATTGTGCAAAGACATTGAGTGCTTTCAAATAGTGTTTACACACAGAACATGTACTCGTATATGATATTTTTCTTTAGTAAAAGCGTTGGGAAGTTTTATTTTTTATTTTTTCGTGGCTAAAATTTGAAATTTTTTTTTCAAATTTATATGGGACCAACTTTGAAGTATACCCTATCCAAAAAAAAATAATTATCAAAATCGGACTACTCTGTAAGAAGTTATGCGTAATCATAATTTAAAAAATATATATACAGGTTGAATTGAGTACCTCCTTCTTTCGTCGGTAAAAAATTAGAAAACAATACTATGACAGTATGTGAACAATGACCATACAGGAATGAAACATGTGTCACACTTTTTTTATTTTTATTGTTAATTAATGAAAATAAATAAAGATAAGAAAATAAATAAATAAGTTCAGTATGTAACGGTTATTTAAGCACAAATAACTGAGTTAGTTGTTATTTTCACTTGTTTATTTCTATGATAGAAAACGTAAAGAAAACAACTGCAGAGAATTTAATACCGAAAAAATATTAAATTATTATAAATATTTGAAATGCATATTGTGCACGAAATAATTTCAGCTGGAGAATTTATTATTTGTATTTTAATATTTTATCCACAATAAATAATATAGAAATTGAATTGGATTCATATGGGAGTGTATATATATTTTTATATAAGTGAACGGGAATTCATATTAACTTATAATATATGTAATAATTCATACACAGCTGAAAATATAAATATATATTGGTATTCGTATAATTTTTTTCTCTATATGTATAATCAAAAGCAAAATGTATGTACTTTATTCAAAAATTTAGAGTTCATTTGTACCTTAATCGTCTGGTTAGGTCTGATTTGTGACGAAACAAATCCCACTCGGATGGACACAGCAATATTTACCATCCTTTCCTGCGTCATTTTTCGTTATAAAGGAGATTGCAGTGAACTCGCTCCTAAATATCAATTTACTTTCATCTTTAGAGAGATACCTTTGCGTACATACTATATATTTCCTCGACTACTGCTAACCAACTATTATTCATTCATTATTTATCAGACAAAATAAACGTTTGGTTTCAATCCCAAAGTAGTCTCTATTTAATTATTGTTAGGTTTGGATTTTAAAAGGGTTTTTTTCAGGATGATGAACATCAAGCTGGACTTTGTAAGTAGCTTCGTTTTGACAAGACGCACAACTTTTTTAATTATAAAATTTTGGAAAACGGTATCGAAATTTTCTGGAAGCCGTTGAACATTATGGGAGACTCGGAGTGCATTCTATTAAATTTGCAGAACGGAAATTCTTCCTCGTTCTTCACTTGATTATCTTACAATTAAACTTAAAAATAACTTGATGCTCGTAAACTTTGGATGAACGGTCAAATCGACATGTTCAACGGCTTCCAGAAAATTTCGAGTTATTTTTAAGTTTAATTGTAAGATAATCAAGTGAATAACGAGGAAAAATTGTCGTCCTACAAATTCAATGGAATGGACTCCGAGTCTCCCATCCTCAATGTTCAACTTCCAAAAAATTTCGATACCGTTTTCCAAAATTTTATAACTAAAAAAGTTGGACGTCTTGTCAAAACGAAGCTTCTTACAAAGTACCAGCTTGATGCTCATCATCCTGAAAAAACCCTTTGGTCCATTTCAGATGTACGTGGAATCTTTTTTACCTCCAACAAGATCAATGTTCTTATAAAAAATTCAAATTAATATACAATTCACATCCATTCGATCAATCATGATCAGCTCTAGGTTGACATAATTTTTACTATAAAAATTTCCTTCAATCTTCTGAGTCAAAAATATCAAACTTTCCATTAAACTTTTCTCATATTTACTTAAGTATATAAGGAAATACAATCGAACCTTGATACGCGGGATAAGAGCTTGGAATTCCTTTCTTGCTTACAACAATTTCTCACTTCAATAGTTTCTCCCAAAGGCACAAAAGCGGCTGTTATCGCTTACAGAGAGAGGTATAAGAAAACACAAGAAAACTATTAAGACTCACTTTTTGCAAAATGACTATAAAGACGTAAAATTCCGAAATACATAAAAATAAATAGAAATTTAGTAAACATTGATTCATAAATAATCAATAATCCGATGTTAGAGAAAAATCATCACAATTTATTGAATCCATGAAAAAATGATAATTTACCCTCGATTAAACCTCGTTATAAAATTTTAAAAACATACTAAGAGAAAACTTACGAAATAAATTTTTTCAACCAAATTTTTTTTTACATTTTACTTTGCACTTACATTCTTACATTTCACTTTTCGTTACTTACTTTATAAATAGCTCGGCTCTTAAATGGGATATCATCACTTTTTAAGGAGCAACTATTATATGAAGTGTGTATCTCCCCGAAAACTCGGCCCTTTTTTACATTTATGTTTTTGAACGGATATCACTACTTTTTGAAAGGCTTAAATATACAAAGCCGAAGGCTTTTTGCACAACGCTATATTTGGATAAATGTATCCTTACTTACTGTGTTTCGCTACTAAAGCTCTTTCATTTGATACCCATATCATAGGGGTTAATATGGAAAATATAAATCACCTTTTTGCGGCGGTCGCCATATTGGGTTTAGAATGACTTCACTTTACTAACTGTGTTTTTCTCATCAAGCCTTTTCATTTGATACCCATATCATAGGGGTAATGTGGAAATTATAAAGCACCATTTTGCGGCGGCCGACCGTCAACATCTGTCACTGTAAATATTGGAGAAATAAGAAATGGAGAATAATTTTTTTTTACTACTCCACTGTATAAAATTTGTTATTGATATTTTTTCATATTTTTATTATTCAAAAAAAGTAATTTATATAATTATTGGTTTATGCTAGTTGAGAATTTACATAATTTCAACAAACATTTACTTAGATTAGAAATGACTTGCGTATATCCAAGCTTACTTCAATATTTCAGCACATATTTCAAATCAGTTAAAAAAGTCGTCTCATGGAGAGAGTTACAAAAAGAAGTTACAAAAATTACTTCTCTCTGTGAAGTTGAAAAAAGTATTTCTCTCAGTAGAGTTACAAAAAAATAGACAGTTACTAAAATTAGTTGATTCACATGAATTAATCAGATGGTATTTAAAATTTTTATTCCTTCAATTTACAAGTTGAATATTTTTAATGGATTGTGCTGAAGTATCGAATGGGCGAATTAATGGTTTCTATCTGATTGTATCTAAGTATATTTTTTTTTTGTATAATTTATTTAATTCACTATTCCGAAACTTGTGGTCTCTCAAACTTGTAACAATTCAATACACATTCTATACACACTTTTGCTGTACAATTTATATTTTATGTGAATATGCATTGACTTTTTCAATTTATAACTATATTGTTTGTATACGCTTGGTTTTTTTTGGCCGTGTATTTTTTCTTTACAGAAGCGTAATGTCTCTTTATATACAACTATGTATCTGAATTAAATTTGTAATCCATATTTATATTTTTGCAAATCAGACATATTTGAACATATTTTTTTTTACTGTAGTTTTCTTTTACTACAGTTCAATTTAGCACATATTCATGTAATCTTTGTTTTCATAACTTGTACAACCAAAGTTAATGTTTTAAGGATAGTTGTACTATCAGCGTATTAGATTAAAAATTATTTATTTCAAATGTATTTTATTTTAACATATATTTTGTTTTGTTCCCTTTTTTGTACCTTTTTATTTTTTTTCAGATTCGAATCACTTGTCGATAACTTAGACACTTACTGGATAGTAAAGATCTTACTACCTCAATATTATCTTTTTAATGGGCCCAGCTTTTATTGAAAGACTTTCGGTTCAACGTGTTATTTTTTTATATTTACGTGTATGGCGTTAACACCGATCGTTTTCTAATTTTCATAATTCCACATACAATACTCTGCTTTGGATTTTTTTTCTAAAGTACCGTATATTTAGTTTTCATTATTTTTTTTAAAAAAATACATCATAATACCTCTTTTAATTAAAATTACTAAATTAACTTAATTTCATTATTTATGAAAATAATTGATAATTCAATTATTTTCTATAAAGTGTTTAGTTTTTTTTTAAAACTAAACACTGAATTTTTTTTTAAATTAAATTCTAAATTATTTTTTTACATACACAGAAAAAATTATAAAAAACTTTATTATAGTAAAACTAATTTTCTACAACTTTACTTCTTACGTGCTTTTCGAGTTTTTTTCAATATTAAGATAGATATACCAAATTTTGTGTTTCCCCCTCCCTCCTTTCTTCTTTCCGATTTCGGTCATGCTTACTATAAAAATGCATTGTCATCAGAACTTAACCCACATGTAAAAATTAAACTCCGTTGGATAAGAGGAAGTGGGTCAAATTTAACTTGCAAGATTCCATTACAGACACCGGGACAGGTGAAACTAAATAAAAGCTTATAATATTTGAATAAATGTACTCATATTGAGACAAACTAAATAATGGATGGAAATCTTTATTTGAGTTTAAAGAGAGAATTAACATAATAACATATTCGATATTCAAAATCGATGGCCTATATCTGATCAAACTACCATGTAGAAAATATTATATCCACAATTTTTTCCCCCATTTTTTCGGATTTTGCGTTGAGAAAATTGAAATTTTTCGATCTACAAATAGATTTTGAGATATTCGGCGTCGAATGCAAAAAACCGCATCCTTCTCAAATGTGTGGAAGTGCCTTAAACTTAAACACATAAATTTAATTTTTGGTTTTCCATATGTTCCGTTGGGAAAATTAAATTTTCACAAAGATTCTTATTTAAGGTTTCACAAATTTAGTGTGTGAAACTTTTTTTAGTGTGTTGCTAAAAGTATATATGTGTGTTGCTTTGAGTATATATATGGACCAAATATGGACCAATCGTAGAGCAGCAATATTTCTTATGTTAATTTTATCAACAAAAAAAAGTGCAAAAATTTTCCATTTCCTTATATAAATTTCATGATTACATAATTTTCCCTGTGCCTTGGGTACTAGACCTAACTGTATGCCAAATATCATCTTTAAAGGATTTCTGGTATAGGCCCTACGTTTTTATCCTGTTTAATAAAAATTATGGGCGCTCCCACTATTTTACGGTTAATGATCCGAAATAACTTTTTAACCGTTTATTTCTTAACGAAAAGCAAAAGCTTGTTCTCTTATAATTCCCTAAATAGCTTATATTCGAAAAATCAGCATTGTAGTATATGCTGGACCTTGTTAGATCAATAAAAATACAAACTGCATTAAAACAAAAAATTATAACATTATATTTAAAAATTTTTCATTACTTACCCTGGGTTTTATTTGGTGTCTTAGGAAGCATCTCGAACTTTGGTAACAGAAAGAATTAAATTGGCTAAATGAACTAAGAAACTGTTTTTGTTTACATGAAATATAAAAAGCTCTTTCTTTAATTCGTCTGAACTTTTATTTATCAAAGATGTTTTTAAAGTAAAATTTTTGAAAATTAATTAACAAAAAAAGTTGAATTTAATACTCTTAGCCGGGGCTGTCTTCATCGCCCATAGAGGTTTTCGAATGTTAAAATGATGAGACAAGCTAATTAGTTTCACTTTTAGAGATTTTTTATTTTAAAAGGTCTTATTCAGGTTCGACTGTATTAGGAAATTGTCGAATGTATGTAAAATGTTTAATATGTATACCAAGTTTGTTGTCATGTATTGATTTGTCAGTTAAAATTAACTTTCAATTATTGAATAAATAATCTTATTATCAAAGTACTTTGACATATTTGATTCATCATGATAATAATCAGATAATTAAGTCAATTCAATTATTTATTACAACATATGTGATTAATCAATAAGCTGATCCGATCTACAGCATTCACATTGTAGCGGTATCGCATTTTCATTAAATTATTATTATAATTTTATTTATCATTTTTATCTTTTGCTTAACAACTATAACTTCTCTCTATTATCACGGTTGCTTTGAATGTTAACAACTTTGATAATTTACATACAAATATATATAATATGTCATAATTCAATTTAATAAAGATCAATTATATCTTTAACACTTATTTATTATTTATTTAAATAATAATTATTTATTATATCAATCAAATATCTCTACAATTTGGCGCCCCGAGAAAAAGTAAGCGAAGAGGGTGGTAAATTAACATATTTTTAAAGAAAAAATTTCCAAAATCTTCCAACAGATGACTATTGGATGATTGGTTTGGATGAATTATTATTTAATATTGTAATTCTTACAAAATATAGCATACCACCCACCAAATTTAACAGATAAGTCTTTCATTTCTGTTATAATACTTATTTTTGCTTTACGCTTATAACTATTTCGATTTCTAAAAAAATATTTTTATTATTATTTTTGACATTTCATTTTTAATATGCCTAGAAATCGAAATGAGTTACCGAATTTAGATGCACCTACAATACATCTTCCAAATTTACAAAAACTTCCACAATTTAATGTAACAGACATTGAATTATGGATAATTCAAGTTTCTCGTTTCTTCATTATTCAAAATATTATTGACGATGAAACTAAGTTCACGCTAGCTTCTTGAGCTATACCTGAGGATTACACTTCTCATGTTAGAGATATTATTGTAAATCCACCACAAGAAAATAAGTTTGATACACTCAAAAATATTCTAAAGGAAACTTTTGGACTTTCTCGTAAAGATCGTCTAAATAAATTATTAAATTTATCTCAAAAAGATTTCGATACTCCTCAATTATTATATAATACAATGATATCCCTATCAAGTGGTCTAAATCTTGATTCACATTTCATTTGTGAATTATTCATTGGTAAATTAGACACACAAATTCAAATTCAACTTGTCACCGTTGACAATAATGTTGATCTGAAAACTATTGTTAATTTCGCTAATGATATTTATAAATTAAATTCTGTATCTAATATCAGTTCTTTTCCCGTTTCAGAAATTCATAAAACAGATAATTTTATGTTAAATAAAGAATTAAATATTCTTAAAAATAAAGTTACTGAACTGGAAAATTCAAAAAAGTCACCTTCAAAGATCCAATATACTCCAACCAATTTACACAAAGTTCAAGTGAAGTCTGTGTGTTGGTATCATAATAAATATGGTACCAAAGCACGTAAGTGTGTTTTTCCTTGTTCTTTTTGTAAATTAAATACTCGATGTATAAATTCAAATAAAACTTCAAAAAAATTCTAAGAGCTCCTGTTGAGTTGGTCAGTAGCTCTGTCAATAAAAAAACCCAATTCAATAACACAACATCAACATCGTATAACTTAATCTTCATGTACGATCTCTTACATGAAGGTACTCGATATTTAGTTGACACTGGAAGTTCACTATCTGTGATTCCAAAGTCGTATTGTAAATCATGTAAATTTACAAATTTACCTTTTCCAATTATTGCAGCAAACAATACTAAAATTAATACTTTTGGTACTTCTGAAATTTTTCTCAATTTTGGAAATGATTTGGTTTTTCGTCATGAATTCATTGTTGGGGATGTAATTCATGGCATTCTAGGTTTAGATTTTCTAAAGAAATTCAATTTGAATATCGATTTTAAAAATCAAACATTATTAAAACCTATTAATTCATGCGTTGAAGTGATCTCACTTCAGAATCAATTTACGGAAATCTTAAATTCTTTTCCAAATTTAACCAAATCAGAAAAATTCAATCTTAATGCTAAACATAATACTCGACATCGCATTGTGACAAACTCTTATCCGATATTTTCTAAATATCGCAGACTATGTCCTGAAGAGTTGTCAGCTGCTAAAAAACATTTTCAGGAACTTGTTGATTTGGGTATTTGTAGACCTTCGGATTCTGAATGGTCATCACCTCTTCTCATGAAAAAGAAACCGGACGGTTCTTTTCGTGCATGTGGTGATTATCGTCGACTGAATTCGATCACGGTACCTGACAGATATCCAATTCCTCATTTATATGATTTCAATGTGAAATTAAATGATAAAAAGATCTTTTCTAAAGTTGATTTAAAAAGAGCTTATTATCAAATTCCTGTACACGATTATGATGTCACGAAAACTGCCATTATCACTCCTTTTGGTCTATTTGAATTTTTGAGAATGCCTTTTGGTTTACGCAATGCAGCTCAAACCTTTTCATGGCAGATTTATTCAGAAATGTAGATTTTGTTTTTACTTATCTTGATGATCTATTAATCGCGAGTGAAAACGAAGAAAAACACACTCAAGATCTCAAAACTGTTTTCAACATTCTCAATGAAGCTGGAATTTTAATAAATTCTTCGAAATCTATTTTTGGTGTAACAAAATTAGATTTTTTAGGACATCACGTAGATTCTGAAGGAATCACCCCTATTCCTTCCAAAGTTGAATCTATTTCAAATTTTCCTATTCCGAACGATCAAAAATCACTCCGAAATTTTCTTGGAATGATTAATTTTTATAATCGCTTTATTCGGAATTGTGGTGACATTTTAGCTCCATTGAATAAACTTGTTGAACACGGTAAAACTTCAACGAAGTCAGTTATTCTTGATGAACGTGCAATTTCAGCTTTTAATTTAGCTAAACAAAAATTAATTGATGTTGTTAAATTAGCACATCCTGTTTCGAACGCTGAAACTTGCATTCTCACTGATTCCTCCGATACTGGCATTGGTGCAGTTTTGCAACAAAAAATTCATAACATTTGGAAACCACTCGCTTTCACATCAAGAAAACTGACAGACACTGAAAGACGATATAGTACATTTTCAAGAGAATTATTAGCTATTGTTTTTGGCATTAAAAAGTTTCGTCATTTCATTTCAAATCGAAATTTTTTCATTCAGACTGACCACAAACCTTTAATAAATGCTATTAATTCTCGTAACGAAAATTTATTAAATCGCGATATACGTCATTTAAACTTTGTCAGTCAATATACAACTGATCTTAGATACATTAAAGGTAGTGAAAACATTCCGGCTGATTGTTTATCTCGAATTAATACAATTTCACTACCTTCAGGTATTGATTTGATTGATATTAAGAAGATTTCTGATCACCAGAAATGTGATCCTCTTCTTATTAATTTGTTAAAAAATCAAAAATATTCTTTAGAAATATGTACTCCTCCGAATTCTCTTTTTAAGGTTTATGTGGAAACTTCTTTGAAAATTCCCAGAATCTTCGTACCTGACATTGATGTAGAAGACGTATGGAAAGCTGTCCATAATCTTGGTCATCCATCAATTAGACAAACCTTGAAAAAAGTACGCACATTCTTTTTTAACCCTAATCTTATTTCACGAATCAAAAATTTGACACGATCATGTCCGATCTGCCAATTAAATAAAATCACTCGTCACACTAAAAGTGATTTTATGCCTATTGAAGAACCAAGTATCAAATTTTCTTTCTTACATTTAGATATTGTTGGACCTCTTCCTCCTAGTGAAGGATATCGGTATATCTTCACTATCATTGATCGTTTTTCGCGTTGGGTCGAGGCTATTCCAATCAAAACTATCACGTCGGAAGAAATTATTAACAATTTGATTGCTTCTTGGTTCTCGCGTTTTGGTTTACCTACGAGGATCACTACTGATCAAGGTAAACAATTTCAATCACATATATGGAAAGATTTTTTGTCTTCTCTAGGAATTAAGCATATTTCCACTACTGTTTATCACCCTAACAGCAACGGTATTATTGAACGGTTTAACCGGTCACTCAAAATTTCTTTAAATTGCTGTCAAAAAAATAATAACTGGTACAAAATTTTACCTTGGGTACTTCTAAATTTGCGCTCCTCGGTCAAGGAGGATATTAACCTTTCTTCTACAGAAATTTTATATGAGATTCCTCTTCGATTACCATATGATTTCTTTTCAGAAAACGTTGATACATATCATTCTGTTCAACAATCTACTCGAGAGTTGAAAAATAGAATGATAAATGCAAAATTTTTCTTTACCAGACAGTTCATCAACAAAAATGTATTTTTACCCAAAGATTTAGATTCATCAAAAAAAGTTTTTATACGCGAGGATCATGTCAAACCTCCACTATCTTGTAATTATAGAGGTCCTTTCTCTGTTATCAAGAGATTTCCTAAATTTTTTGTTATTGATATCAATAACAAACCTACCTCTATTTCGATTGACAGGCTAAAACCTGCATACTTTTTTCAATGTTAATCTTATCTTAATTAACTTTGTATTTAATTATAAGATGTACATCAACTTTTAAAGTTTTTTCCGAGTGAACAAGGTTGTTTTATGTTACAACCTTTTTCTAGTCGTTTTTCTTTATTAGTTGATGGGGGGAAGTATGTAGCGGTATCGCATTTTCATTAAATTATTATTATAATTTTATTTATCATTTTTATCTGTTGCTTAACAACTATAACTTCTCTCTATTATCACGGTTGCTTTGAATGTTAACAACTTTCATATTTTACATACAAATATATATAATATGTCATAATTCAATTTAATAAAGATCAATTATATCTTTAACACTTATTTATTATTTATTTAAATAATAATTATTTATTATATCAATCAAATATCTCTACAACATAAACATAACTATTTTAGAATCATTTTTTCCGTTTATATATTTATTTGTAAAAAACATTGAATGTTACACAACACTTCCATATACGGACTGCGCAGTATATAGAAGTTGTAAAGCATTTCACATGGTTAAACCCGGTGTATTATCATTGAAACGAATCGACATAAATCTTTAATCAGATATTTTTTGTAGAGCGTTCAATTTTCAACAAAATCATGGCTTGTTCATTCCTGTACATTGATCCGTTTGGGAGTTATAAAATTCCAAAATTAACAAACTTTTTACCATGTTATTTAATTGAAAAATAGAAAATTGCGATGAATAAATATTAAGAAGTCATATTTTAACAGGGTCTATTTTTAGGGATACTCTATTGATTTGTCAATATTCTTCGGGGAAAAAATTTGATTTTTTTGAAAAACTATGTATAGAATATAAAAGGATGTATTAAGTTTAGTTCCGACTTGAAAATATTACACAAAAATAGTTTTGGTATAGGTGTTAATAAAATGGCCTAATAAGTCTATTCGTATTTGTCCGTCTGTTCGCTACCACGATAACTCAAAAACAAAAAGAGAGATTGTTCTGTAAATTTGTATGCGTGTTCTAGGTCTGAAAAGTTCGTGAATGGGGCAATCAAACGGTCCCTTTCCTAGAAATTGACTAAGAACAAAAATATCCATCTAAAATCGTAAGAAATAGAAAAAACAACTTAGATAAAAACAACTTTAGTTTGAAACTCTTTTCCATAATCTGAATAGTTTCGCCACAATTTCAGCTCTTATATTTGTTATTACTTTTACTAGGTATTTAAGCAATTAACTTAGTTAGATAGATAGATTGTAGCGGATGCCTTGGACGGGCTACACTTCTAGTCTATCGTGATGCCTAAGGATGTGAGTATGTGAGTAGAGTGGAAGAAATTTTTGTGTGTAAACTAGGAACTGGTAGGATATGCGGCTGCAGCCGACTCTGATAGGAACTATGCTGATATTCATCTGGAGTGTTCGTGAAGGAAACTGCAGAAAACCTTCACAAGCATAGCCGGTTACTTCGATCTTGTACATACGCCGACAGTTTAGTCAATTAACCGCCCCCTTTTTTGTTCTTAATAATTGACAAACTCCCAATGTCGGGATTCGAACCCATAACCTCCCAGTTCCAAGTAGACGTAACGCCTCAGACGGCTCTGCTACTTGGACAGTTAGTATTTTCACTTGTTTTTTTTCCTATAATTTTAATTGATAATTCATAAAATTTAATCTGACATTTGTTTTATATTAAAACAATTGAAAATAACAACTAACTGAAATGATTGCGTTAGTACGCAGGATATATTGATTTCAAGATCAATTTAATAGCGGGCTTAGATGACGACTATGACTTTTTTAAACTTCTCGTAAAAAGCTTTGTCAACAGCATCATCAAGGTTTTGGTTAAAATCAATCTTATTTCACTTTTTTCCGCTTCAAAACCTCATAAAGAATTTTTAGTTTTTCACTGTACGAAAACACGTTATTTTCGTTTAGAAAGTTTGAATTACTTCCACAGCGCAAATTACTTCTACAGCATTTATCAACTGTAATCAGCGTTGGCCTTAAACGAAAATATAAAATCTCTATATGTTTCTTTACATGTATAACGCTTATAGGTGTGGGGGAGGCATTCTCACGTAAAAATGACGGGACACAGCAATTAGTATCACTTAATGAGTTTTCTCACATAACTCATTAAGTGAGACCTAGTTCTTGCCTATTCAGGTTTGATTATTTAGATTTAAGAAATTTTAAAAACTGAATAAAAGTTTAATGTTAAATATAAAACTATGAAAAATAATTTAAATAATGGATGAAAGTAGGTATACATCATTTTATTATGACATCCCAATTATTGATTCAAAATATTATGACATTTCTCATCCACTCTAAACTAAAATATTTGAATAATATTCATAATTGTTTTTTAAAATAATGTATTATGATGATTTCAGTACTCTTATATACTTATTCGTCATGGCTTCTATCTTCTTTCATCAACAAAGATTGAAATATTTATCCATCTTCTTTCTTGAATAGATCAAACTGGTTTTTTTATGGTTCTGTAAATAATACTATGGTGTATTTTTGTTTAAATATTGTTATTTGCTTTTAGGCTCAATCATTTGTGTTGTTTTAATCCAAGGATAATTTTTTCTGGTTGCACATTTGTGGCTAAATAATTTTCTAATACTCGTGAGAAAATTAATTTTTTTGGAAAAACGTTTCAACAGTTATGGGTATTGTTTTGTCAAAATAGGTTTGAGACACGTGTTCCCAACCGTTAAAGGCAGCTTTTTTTCGAAATAAACCCGTCAAGGCGTTGGACTTGCGTAATTCGGGTTCTCTACCAATGTACTACAGTGGGCAGTCAATAAACTACTGTTACCTAGTTACTCTTTAGTGGTCACATTTTTAGTCCCATCAAAATGAAATTTCATAACTGATATGCTTTTAATGGCCAAGTTCGTTAATGAGTAGAATCGGTCGAGAGACAAGGGGGGCTTAGAGCAAAAAGAATACACGAAATATAGAATATGCCTCTTAATGTCAGAGCAATCGTAAAATGTATAAGAAGTAAAGTTGTAGAAAATCAAGTTTACTACAATTCATTACCTGCTCATTTTTTCTAAAACTTTAAAAGTTTTTCAAATTGTTTTAGTTTATTTAATAAATATAATAAATATTTAAAAAAAATTTGTAATCGGGTCAGAAAAATATTGAGTTAAATTAGAAAATTGTAGACCGAATTTACAAAGAGTGCAAGGGGTTTTGGCAACCATTTCAGATCGGGTCTAAAAAAATCCGTATTTAGGTTTTGAGATTGGTACGTAAAATAATCTCTTATGTAAATCATTTGCAATGTTTTTTACTTTTTTGTGAGCTAAATAACTGTTAGATAAGCTAGCTATTCGTTATGTGAACGCTTTGTGTCGAGACTAGCGACAATGTAGTAAAAATGCACACAATACTTTCGGAGTGATTCGAGATACAGATTTCGAGTCACAGCCGTAGTTTGTTATTAACCCGACTTCAAAAAGGAGGATGGTTCTCAATTCGTCCATATTTTTTTTTAATGTGTGTCACCTCAGAACTCCGTCATTTATGAACCGATTTTGAACTTTTGTTTTGTTATAAAGGGTTTGGTTTCCCATTCGTCCCATTGGCACCAAATCGCATTCTGATGAGGGGATCCCCGGGAAATCGAGGAAAATCCTCGTTTAATATGTGATAACCGATTTCTGTGAAATTTTGTTTTTTTGAAAGTGTATACTCATTCATAATGGGAAAATAAAAAATTATTTTTAAAAACCGACTTCAAAAAAATTTTTACAAAAAAAACCGACCAAAAAAAAAATTTTTACAAAAAAAAAAACAAAATGCATGTAAAAAAAACTGAAAATCTGTTATGAAAAAATGCACTAAAAAAAAAAAACAACAACGGATAAAAAAAATGTGTTATAAAGAAATGCATTAAAAGTTAGTAGGGCGTTTAGTTGGTCTTCCCATATTTAGACAAATAAAATAAGTTATAGAACTTCAAAATCACTAAAAAGCGAAAAATTAAACCTATTTTGACAAAATGGAAACCCGACTTCAAAAATCAAGTATTCTATAACAAAAAATGCACTAAAAAGTAAAAAAATAATTGCATATTCTTGTATTTTTTTAAAATATTTATGTACAATAATTGTTATTTTTGGAGACGGTGTCCAAAAGTTATGTGAATTTCTCTATGCTGACACCGACTACAAAAATAACAATAATTATACACATATATTTACAAATTTTTGCTTAGTTGAACTAAAATTGGCACAAGAATATGCAATTATTTTTTTACTTTTTAGTGCATTTTTTGTAATAGAATATTTGATTTTTGAAGTCGGGTTTCCATTTTATCAAAATAGATTTTATGTAGTTAAATGATCGCTTCTAAAAATACTCAATTTGTGTTAAAATATATCTTTTAACTACAGCTGAGGCATAATTACCAATTTTCCCGTTCATATATAATTATCTCCTGAAATATTGAGAATTTTTACCGCATTCGCTAGGCTCGATAACTGTCCTCGTAGCGAATTCAATTGTAAGTTTAAAGTTTACTGATGTAAAACATATTAAAACGCCACCGAACCTTAACGTTGTCTTCAAATAATATTAATCAATATATATTTTTATACATTCTTACATTAGTTGTGCTTTAAAATCTATTAATTTAGATTACCTCTTCTCGGGTAACAAAAGTATAAAATGAACTGTCAAATGACTAGAATAATTGTTTTCAAATACAATACAATAATATACCTCAAACAACAACGAGAAGAACACAGGTAAGCATAATCGATTGACAAAGAATGAATGGAATGAAACTATCTACATAATAAAACTTATTTTGACAAAATGGAAACCCGACTTAACAAAAGAAGCACTAAAAAGTAAAAAAATAATTGCATATTCTTGTGCCAATTTTAGTTCACCAAAGCAAAAATTTTTAAATATATATGTACAATTATTGTTATTTTTGGAGGCGGTGTTAACATAGATAAATTCACATAACTTTTGGACACCGCCTCCAAAAATAACAATAATTGTACATATATATTTAAAAATTTTTGCTTTGGTGAACTAAAATTGGCACAAGAATATGCAATTATTTTTTTACTTTTTAGTGTTTCTTTTGTTAAGTCGGGTTTCCATTTTGTCAAAATAAGTTTTATTCACGCTTTTTAGTGACTTTGAAGTTCTATAACTGATTTTATTTGTCTAAATATGGGTAGACCTACTAAACGACCAACTAATTTTTAGTGAATTTTTTTATAACATATTTTTTTTACCCGTTTTTTTTTTTTTTTTGTAATTTTTAGTGAATTTTTTTATAAGAGATTTTCAGTTTTTTTTACAAGCATTTTGTTTTTTTTTTGTACAAATTTTTTTTGGGGTCGGTTTTTTTTTTGTAAAAAATTTTTTTGAAGTCGGTTTTTAAAAAAATTTTTTTATTTTCCCATTATCAATGAGTATACCCTTTCAAAAAAAAAAAAAAAATTTCGCAGAAATCGGTTATCACATATAAAATGAAGATTTTCCTCAATTTCCCGGAGATCCCCTCATCAGAATGCGATTTGGTTGACAATGGGACCAATCGGGAATCAAACCCTTTAAAACAAAAAAAAAAAATTCAAAATCGGTTCATAAATGACGGAGTTCTGAGGTAACAAACATAAAAAAAAAAAAAAAAAAAATACAGACGAATTGAGAACCATCCTCCTTTTTTGCAGTCGGGTTAAAAAGGGGCAGCACAGAGAGTTCGTATTAAAGTGAAGATTTTAAATTGCCATATTTAAATCCTAATGAGAATAATTTTAGAAACTATCATTTTTAAATTACCATTTCACCCATAATAGTTTAATAGATATGTATATTTACCAGGCAAAAGGTCGGTAATCCGATTTTTTTTATTTAAATATATTGGAGGTAGTAGCGAAAAATCATACACACAAAAGTTTTTCTGTATCTTGCATAGTTTGCGGTATTGATTATAATCAATGATGTCTTGCTCATCTGAATCGGAAATAGCAAAAGTAAATTCACAATTACTTTTGTCCGTGAGGAGAAAGAATTCACTCTGGTTGTAAACTGGTTTGCAGCCTTTGTTCCAAAGAAATCGTATAATGCACGCATGGGCCCCACATATGTATATCTGTACATTAATGTGACTGTTTTATACCAAGACACAGACTGTCTTGACATTTTTCAAAATTTTATAGTTTTGTTTCTTATTCTGAAGCATTTTTTCTAAAACTGAATGAATAAAGCACACATAATTATATAATTTCATCAATATTTTACATAAATTGTAGTACAATATATCTTAATACTATAGATCCTAGCCTATGCTTTACCTATAATACATCATTTTATTAATTATATCCATTGAAAAAAAAATTCATTTGAACATCATTTAGAAATGGAAAAAATTTAATACAAAAACCATTGACATAAAACTTAGTCTAAATTGGTTGGATAAGCCATTCCTACAAATTAAACTTATATAGAAAAACAAAAGAAAATGTATACAATTAATAAAACACCGGTATTAGTTGTAATCGAGATTAAGTTGCATACGGAATCTTTTCCCGAAGAGCCGCAACGTATTCGGTTCAAATTGACCCAGTACGTTGATTTCCGGGAAAAGATTTTTGCGGGAAGATTGGAAAAAGGATTTGAAGGTAGTTTTAGACGGTAGTTTTAGTTTTAGAGAGCTTTAGACGGAAATCTTAAGGTTATCGATTTAGGATAGTTTGTGGATTACTCCATCGTGCCAAGCCATATCGAAAGATTTATCGATGCCCAAAAGAATCATGCCTGTGGATTTATTCCAGGTAAATCCGGTAGAAATGTGGTCAGTAAGTCGGTGAAGCTGACTCACTGTTGAATTGTTCGATCTGAAACCAAACTGTTGGGGGATAAGCTGTCTGTGGATATCTTCAAGCGACTGCAGCCGTTTCAAAACTACTGTCCTCATGACCTTGCTGAGAGATGGTAACTGATGGGTCGGTAGCTTGAAGGTGACTTAATTTGCTTCCTCGGCTTCGGAAGCGCTAAATCTTTAGCGGATTTGCTGAGGTCGGGAAAATAACTAAGTCTTAGGCACGCAGTATAGATATAAATATAACTGACTTAAGTTTTCTTTAGATGTTTGAAACCTCATGGGGTGATACGCATTCGACATCGATGGGGTTAATGACAGAAAAACGAATATTTTCCAAGGATTCGGACACCAGGCGGACCGTTTCTTCATCGTGATATTCGTTGCCATCAGTTGAGCTGTGCCTTAGAGAAGGTGTCAACAAGAAGAATCAGAATCTGAGTAGACGTACCCATATACTGACGAAAGAGGAGGTAATCTGCTGGAACGTTTACGCTGACTCTTTGCAATTTTCCATACATTATTGTCACGAGTGGTCAGAGCCCAAATCCTCTCGTCCCACATTTCATCTATGGTGCGTGTGACTTTTTCTCGAATATCAGCTGACATTCGCTTCATGACTTCATAAAGCTCCGGCAGCCTAAATCTTTGGCAAAATTTGAGTAGTGTCGTCATCTAAGTTAAGTTGATATCCGAAGATGCTTTCCCAGGAATATATTTTTCGGTAGCAACTACGATACGCTGCACTTGTGACCGTGTGTACTTTATATGTCTCTATTATCATATAACAGGTTGTTCAATTTACAAGTAATTACAGTTTTTTATCTATAATTAAACGTAATTCCATCAGCATTATTTTATGAACGCTCTTTACAATTACCATCAACAGAGTTAAAAGACCTGGAGATGGATATTACAAATAAATGTCAATTATTAAAGAATATTTCTTCATTGAAAATTAAATGTTTTTTTTGCTACCACTGACCTCCATCATATAAATGGACTCAGTATCGCATAGTTTAGAAATATAACTTTTGATACACTAGTGCCGTCTAAGCTTTTGGAAGCGGAAGTTGGTAAACTATGAACATATTTAAATTGTAAGTCATATATTGGCCGCTTAAAAGAGTCATATATTAAACATGAAAGTGGCAAAACTATGAAAAAAAATTCGTTACGCAGGAGCTGCGTCAACTCAGCGAATTTCATGAGATAGAGACAAATATCACTATCTAAAGGTCTATAAAGGTAAATTTTAGTCTGATCAAAATTAAATCTCTTATCTGATATGATTTTGGTATTTGCAAGTTCAATTTTTTAAATAAATTGCATAGGATAGGTTCAGGGGGAAGCGGGACATAGAGAAAGAAGAAAACACAAAATATAAAATATCTCTCTTAATATAAAAAAAACGAAAAATGTAAAAGGAGTAAAGTTGTAAAAAATCATACCTTTCTACAATTGATTACCTGATCATTTATTCTCAAACTCTGTACAGAGATATTTAGGAATTTAACTTTCAATTTTAATTCGTAATTATTTCTGTCAATATTGGGGTATCAGAAAAAATGATAGGAATCAAAATTATAGTAAAATTAATTATCTAGAACTTTACTTCTTAGATATTTTTCGATTTTTCCAACATTAAGATAGATATAACAAACTTTGTGTAGTGTTTCACGAGGCACGAGGCGAGGCGAGGTGATACCAAAACCTCGCCTCGCCTCGTGCCTCGTGAAACACTACACAAAGTTTGTTATATCTATCTTAATGTTGGAAAAATCGAAAAATATATCGCTTTTTTAAATATCAACCTCGCCTCGCCTCGCCTCGGCCAAGGCATGTCGCCTAGCCTCGCCTCGCCTCGGTTGGGTAAGCTATCAACCTCGCCTCGCCTCGGCCGAGGCGAGGCGAGGGTAAATTTGTACTAACTTTGACTTATTTTGCATAAATGTACATAATATGGTAAAAAAAAACTTATATATATATATATATAAGTATATAAATTTTAGAGACGATGACTTTCGACATCTACTAGGTAGGATCGCTGGACATTTGAGAAATATTTGCCAAATAATCTATCTATTGCTTCATGTATCACTATATATATTTTTTTTTTAAATTTACTTTTTGTAAATTTGACTCGGCCGAGGCAAATTCCTCGCCTCGGCCGAGGCGAGGTTTTTGGGACAATATACCTCGCCTCGCCTCGGTTAGTAACGAGGATTAAAATTTTTAACCTCGCCTCGTGCCTCGTAACCGAGAGCCGAGGCGAGGCGAGGTTACCTCGTAGCCTCGGTGAAACACTAATTTTGTGTTTCCCCCTACCCCCTTTTCTCTTGTTCGATGTTGCTCATTAATGAATTCAACCGTTCAAATACCAAAATCATCTCACATACTCAATTTTATTCCAATCGAATTAAAACTGTCACCGCTAGAGCGATTACAGACACATATATACGCAAGTGTCTATTACAATTAATATATATATATATATATATATATATATACATATATATATATATATATATATATAAATATATATATATATATATAAATATATATATATATATATATATATCTATATATATATATATATATATATATATATCTATATATATATATCTATATATATATATTTATATATATATATCTCCACCCATAGATGTGTAGGATTTGTCACCTCCGTTAAGCTAGCAGAGCAAAGTACCGAAAATGAATTTTCTACGTACCAGAATTATGTGCTAATTATGTGCTAATTATGTGCTGCAATTAAAATTTTTGTGCTTTTTTCGTTTCGGCGGAATATGAAAGTTAAAAGTGCTCGGCTAGCTTAATATCAAGCCAGCAGAGCATCGGTTAAAAAGTCCCAAAAATGAATTTACTACCTACCAGAATTATGTGCTAATTATGTGCTAATTATGTGCTGCAATTAAAATTTTTGTGCTTTTTTCGTTTCGGCGGAATATGAAAGTTAAAAGTGCTCGGCTAGCTTAATATCAAGCCAGCAGAGCATCGGTTAAAAAGTCCCAAAAATGAATTTACTACCTACCAGAATTATGTGCTAATTATGTGCTAATTATGTGCTGCAACTAAAATTTTTGTGCTTTTTTAGTTTCGGCGGAAATTGAAAATTAAAAGTGCTCGGCTAGCTTAACATCAAGACAGCAGAGCATGGGTTATAAAGTGTCCCGAAAATAAATTTACTACCTACCAAAATTAAGTGCTTTTTATGTGCTAATTATGTGCTGCAATTAAAATTTTTGTGCTTTTTTAGTTTCGGCGGAAATTGAAAATTAAAAGTGCTCGGCTAGCTTAACATCAAGACAGCAGAGCATGGGTTATAAAGTGTCCCGAAAATAAATTTACTACCTACCAAAATTAAGTGCTTTTTATGTGCTAATTATGTGCTGCAATTAAAATTTTTGTGCTTTTTTAGTTTCGGCGGAAATTGAAAATTAAAAGTGCTCGGCTAGCTTAACATCAAGACAGCAGAGCATGGGTTATAAAGTGTCCCGAAAATAAATTTACTACCTACCAAAATTAAGTGCTTTTTATGTGCTAATTATGTGCTGCAATTAAAATTTTTGTGCTTTTTTAGTTTCGGCGGAAATTGAAAATTAAAAGTGCTCGGCTAGCTTAACATCAAGACAGCAGAGCATGGGTTATAAAGTGTCCCGAAAATAAATTTACTACCTACCAAAATTAAGTGCTTTTTATGTGCTAATTATGTGCTGCAATTAAAATTTTTGTGCTTTTTTAGTTTCGGCGGAAATTGAAAATTAAAAGTGCTCGGCTAGCTTAACATCAAGACAGCAGAGCATGGGTTATAAAGTGTCCCGAAAATAAATTTACTACCTACCAAAATTAAGTGCTTTTTATGTGCTAATTATGTGCTGCAATTAAAATTTTTGTGCTTTTTTTATTTCAGCGGAAATTGAAAATTAAAAGTCGGTTTATATTTAAACAGAACTAAGTTCGTCTGTAGTGTACCAATTTATGATTAATATTTATTAATTTGGAAGATATATATGTTTTACTGTATTAGATATAAAAACCGATAAATAATTACATGGCGAATATACACTCTATTAAGTAATACATAATTATATTCATATTTGTTTTAACGAACTATCTTTTTTTTTAAATTAGAAGGTTGCGTAAAAATGATCTGTTACTAAATAAAGCACAAATATTTTTTGTCAAAAAAAGTTACAAGCAATAAAAGGCTTGACCAAAGAATATATAAATAATAAAAATATTGAAGAAAAATGTAAAATGGTATTTAAAACTACACAATACTCAAATGTATCTATTACCTCCTTTAACTTTGGTTTCCTTATTAAAAAAATCTTAAAGTACTGTGAACAATTTCGGGAAAGCAATTGGCCAGTTTCAAATTGCATAGTTTCCTTTCTTTCGAGATATGATGCTTCATAATTCCACCCCAAATTATACCTAAATTTTCAGAAACTCAGGCGATCCAGTCGTCCAGGATCTAATCATGAAAATTTCGAAATCACATGATAATCATAGAATAAAGTGCGCCTATATAAACGATAATACAGAAATACCCAATGCGTACTGAGAAAAGTCTTTAAGAAATGGTATCTGCAAGTATCCTCTAATTACAGACTTGCTCTCGTTGGAAGGTAGTATGAGTCTTCAAAAGTAAAATTAGTACTTCTGAAAAATCTCATCTTAAGATTTTGATTTTCTAAAACGACTAAAAGCACCTGAATGTTGTACAATTTTATTTCATGATATAAAAAAAGAGGCCATTATCTGCAGAAATTCCCGGATTAGGCTTTGAGGTCTCGGATATCCGCAAAGCACATTGAAGGAACTCTTTGAGAGGTAAAATCTTTGAAATTATGGATGTTTATAGGTTGATGCCTGAGACATCCTCAAAGTATATGAACAGATTTTAAGTATAGTGTACATTAATTTCACGATAGGCCGTTAGGCGCTCTCCGTTCTGTCATATTCTAAGAGCACATAAATAGTACTCAAATGTGTCGTAATTTAAATTGGTGACATCGCAAAAATAGTCCATGTTTGTATCAGAGGGTCGCTGGGGGCTTATAGGGGTGGATTTTCAAAAAATTTACGTTTTAACGGTTAAAGTCTGTGATACTTTGAGAGCACATAAATAGCACTCAAATGAGGTGTAATTTGATTTGGCATGTCAAGAAGATGACTTATGCTCATTTTTAAAGTCAGTTATGGATTTGACTCTTCGACATTTGAAAAGCATATAAATATTACGTTAGTTCAAATATGAGTATTGCAAAAATAAACCAATGCTCTACTGTCTTGATGATAAGCTAGCCGAGCGTTATGAATTTTGAATTTCCGCCAAAACAAAAAAAGCACCAAATTTTTAATTGCAGCACATAATTAGCTCTAAATTCTGGTACGTTGTAAATTCATGTTCGGGAATTAAAAACCGATGCTCTGCTTACTTGCTGTTAATTTAGCCGTGCACTTTTAATTTTCAATTTTCGCCGAAACAAAAAAAGCACAAAAATTTTAATTGCGGCACATAATTAGCACATAAAAAGCACTTAATTTTGGTAGGTAGTAAATTTATTTTCGGGACACTTTATAACCCATGCTCTGCTGTCTTGATGTTAAGCTAGCCGAGCACTTTTAATTTTCAATTTCCGCCGAAACTAAAAAAGCACAAAAATTTTAATTGCAGCACATAATTAGCACATAAAAAGCACTTAATTTTGGTAGGTAGTAAATTTATTTTCGGGACACTTTATAACCCATGCTCTGCTGTCTTGGTGTTAAGCTAGCCGAGCACTTTTAATTTTCAATTTCCGCCGAAACTAAAAAAGCACAAAAATTTTAATTGCAGCACATAATTAGCACATAAAAAGCACTTAATTTTGGTAGGTAGTAAATTTATTTTCGGGACACTTTATAACCCATGCTCTGCTGTCTTGATGTTAAGCTAGCCGAGCACTTTTAATTTTCAATTTCCGCCGAAACTAAAAAAGAACAAAAATTTTAATTGCAGCACATAATTAGCACATAAAAAGCACTTAATTTTGGTAGGTAGTAAATTTATTTTCGGGACACTTTATAACCCATGCTCTGCTGTCTTGATGTTAAGCTAGCCGAGCACTTTTAATTTTCAATTTCCGCCGAAACTAAAACAGCACAAAAATTTTAATTGCAGCACATAATTAGCACATAATTAGCACATAATTCTGGTAGGTAGTAAATTCATTTTTGGGACTTTTTAACCGATGCTCTGCTGGCTTGATATTAAGCTAGCCGAGCACTTTTAACTTTCATATTCCGCCGAAACGAAAAAAGCACAAAAATTTTAATTGCAGCACATAATTAGCACATAATTAGCACATAATTCTGGTACGTAGAAAATTCATTTTCGGTACTTTGCTCTGCTAGCTTAACGGAGGTGGATTTGTCATATGAAGCAAAAAAAACTTAGCGAATTTCCTTCAAATACATAAATCACTTTTTAGTGGTCACAATTTTAGTCTGATCAAAATGAAATGTCGTATATGATTTTAGTATTTGCAACGCCAATTTTATTTATAAATGGCATACGTCAAGAGGAAATGGGAGCATAAAGAAAGATGAAAACACAAAATATAAAATATCTCTATTAATGTTAGAACAATCGAAAAATGCGTAAGAAATAAATTTGAAGAAAATCATGTTTGCTACAATTCATAATCTCCTCATTTTTGCTCAAACTCTAATGTGTACAGAGATATTGAGGAATTTAATTTTCAATCTTTAATTGTAAATATTTCTGTAAATATAAGGGTAACAGAAAAAATGATTAGAAACAAAATTACAGTAAAATTTAGTACCTACAACTTTACTTCTTATAAATTTTTCGATTTTTTTAATATTAAGAGAGAAAAGTCAAATTTTGTGTTTCCAAATACCAAATTTCATACCAAACAGATCAAAATTGTGACCGCTAGAGTGACTACAGACACATATGTATATGTTTGCATATATATATGTGTACATATACATATGTACATATACATATGTACATATATACACATATATATATATATATATATATATATGTATATATATAGTTTTAAAATATCTGTGGACTCTCTAGCGGTCACAGTTTTATTCCGATTGGAATGAAATTTGGTATTTGAGTAGCTTTTGGTATTCTTAAGGTCAAGTTCGTTAATGGGTAAAATCGAACGAGGAGAAAGGGGTTTTAGGGGGAGGAGGGGGGAAACACAAAATTTGACTATCTTCCTTAATATTTGAAAAATGGAAAAATTTATTATGAGTTAAGTTGTAGGTACTAAGTTTTACTGTAATTTTGTTTTTTATCATTTTTCTGTTACACTAATATTTACAAAATTATTTACAATTAAAGATTGAAAGTTAAAATTCTAAATATCTCTGTTCACTGTTAGAGTTTGAGAAAAATGATCAAGTAATGAAGTGTAGCAAAGTTGATTTTCTACAACTTTACTTCTTATACATTTTTCGATTATTCTAATATTAAGAGAGATATTTAATATTTTGTGTTTGTTTGACATGAATACATAAAATATATTTTATTGTAAAAAATTTTGATTGTCGTTTCCATAGTAGCTATAAACAATAATCGTTATACCGTTTTTTTTTTTGGCTATTAATAAATTTAATTTTTGTAAATATTAAAGTCATATCAGATATTATATTTCATTTTGATCACACTAAAATTATGACCGCTAGAGAGTGATTTAAGTATTTTTAGGAATTTCGCTAAGTTGTCGCAGCTCCTGCGTAACGAATTTTTTTTATTTTTGTTTTTTACCATACGGAATCCATATATGATGGAGGTCAGTAGCTTATTCCAACCATGTATATTGTCTCTTTCTGGTCTTCTTGGTAATGATGCTGTTTCTTGTTTGCTTCGTTCTTTTTGTACAGTAGAATTATTTAAATTTTATTGTTTTGTTGTATTTGTATATAAATATCTCCATCCATTGCTATTCATTCACCTGTAGGTGGTTGTTTATCGTTTGTTTTAATTATTTTAAAATTGAATCAGATTTAAATCAAATTTTATTATAATGTCTTTGTGCTCACACACTTCCGTTATTTTTATCTTTGTACTTTTTTGAATAAGCGACGGATTAAATTTTCGAATAAATATTTAGCAATCTTGTTGGGCTTGTATTTTAGGGCTTATGAAAGAAAAGTTTAATCACACACCCTATACCCTAGCGTTGGGTTGCTGTACCCACAACAAATAAATTATACGGATATTGCGCAAAATGCAGTCAGACATGTTTACCTTACACAAAAAAAAACATGTAGCCTAACCCGGGAATAACGACGTGGACGTATCGTAGTTTTCTGTTCTTATCAGGGTACTTGTTTCGCGATTTTTAAAGAGAAATCTTTATTTTTTATCTCTTTATTATTCTTATTTCAAGATTCTTATAAAAAAACGTAACTATTATGGTAAACATTTTTCTTAGAAATGCTACGTTCTCCGCTAGAGGGTGCCATAACTATTCAGCACCATTTTAAATGCAAAGTAGTTTGTTTTTGTAATATAAATATTTATTTATGTAAAAGTTTTCCCTATCTCGCACCGTTTAAGGGGTTACATCGGCTTGAAAATTTCAAATAATCGTTTTTATTTGTCTCATTAAATAGTACAATATGTCTTAAACATTCTCCCAAAGTTTAGTCAATTAGAGTGACAGTTTAGGAGACAGAAGTTTGGGAAGTATACTGAGGCAGCTGCTTAGCTATTGTTTGTCTGTGTTTAATCGCGATTTTCTCAAAACTCTAGTTTTGAAGTCGGTTGACATGATTTCTCGAAAAATAATAAACCAATCTTGTTCAAATTTTGTACACTTCTTCAAGATAAGATTGATTAGTGCTTTAACGAAGGATTTTTTTGTTTATCACAACTAATTTTTACAAGGCAAAACGTGATGCCAATTTTACCAAAAATAGTACTTTGTACACAACTCTGCCAAAAATTCAAATTTTCATTTTTTTTGTTCAAGCACTAGGTATCTAGAGCACGGTAGTGCGACAGGCAAAGTTTAAGGAGTTTTTTTGCCATCACGCTTACAGTACTATTACTACACGTTAAATCAGAGCCAATGTGACCCCGAAATATCTTCTGAACGAAAAGAGCTACAGTGCTGATTTTTCGAATATAAGCTATTTAGGGAATTATAAGAGATCAAGTTTTTGGTTTTCGTTAAGAAATAAAAGTTATTTCGGTTCAAAAACCGTAAAATAGCGGGTTCGCTCACAATTTTCATTAGACAGGATAAAAGCTTAGGGCCTACACCAGATATCCTTTAAAGATATTTGGCATATAGTTAGGTCTAGTACCCAAGGCACAGGGAAAATTATGAAATCACGAAATTTATATCGGGAAATGGGAAAACTTTCGTATTTTTGTTTTGATAAAATTAACAGGAAATATTGCTGTTCTATGATTGGTTCATATTTCTATATTTATAGTAAAATGTTAACACATACCATTAGTGAGAAGAGTGTGCGATTTTTTAAAACTTTGTTGCTCCACTTCCAGAAATGCTAGTAGGGTGCGGTTTTTTGCATTCGACGCGGAATTTTTGAGACTTTTAAATAAGAATCTTTGGAAAAATTTAATTTTTCCAACGGAACAAATGGAAAACCAAAAATTAAATTTTTGTGTTGAAGTTTATGCTATTTCCTGACATTTGATATCGGATGCGATTTTTTGCATTCGACTCGAAGTATCTCAATACCTATCTGTAGATCGAAAAAATTTTCCCAACGCAACATCTGGAAAAATGGGAAAAACAAAAATTTGTGGTTATAATATTCTCTACATGGTAGTTATCATCAGATATAGGCAGTCGATTTTGAATATCAAATATGTTATTATGTTCATTGAACAGTTCAAATAAAAATATCCATCCATTGTTCAGTTTGTCTTAATATGAGTACATTTATTAGAATATTATAAGCTTTTATTAGCGAATTTCCTCCAAAGGAAATGCAGTTGTTGTTTTTGCACCAATGTTGGAATTTCATAAAAATCAGTACAAATGTCCATCGATCCTACCTTTTAGATGTTAAAAATCACTATCGCTCAAATTTATATATATACCAACTGACCCGACAGACGTTGTCCTGTCTTAACTATGAATATTGAATTTGAATTGGTATAATTAATAAAAAATAATATTTATTCCATAAACATATTGTTTATTATTCTAATGCTTTATGATACACAACTTTTATTTTCTAGCGACTTGTCTTGCTGAATCGCCCAAAAAATAAATCGGCAAAAATTTGTAGTCACTATCCCGCGTTCGCAATAAGCAACCTGTTAAACGATGTATTTGATCCTGAATCCGCAAAGGTAAACAGATAATAAATAAATATAATATAGGATAATATAGGATATTGTATAGCGAATTGTTTGTACCACCATGTGGCTCTCCCATGTTGCTCTCAAAATACTTTCTCAGCACTCCTATTCCACCATCAATTTACCGAGCTACAAATGTACTTTAAGTCATTTCAATAAATACACCATTTCAATTGAAAGCTGCCAACGTATTTTGCATCAGGCACGTGGTGGTATAAGTATAAGTTTATTGTTTTTCAATATACTCACCTTGAAACTTGGCTTAAATTTTTCTCTAATAACTTTTGTTGCGCCAAATGACCTCATTTGAAACCAATTATTTTATTGCTCGATATGAGTCAAAAAATGTTTAGAATCTGGCCCATTTTCCGAAACCAATGAATGTAGTGGCTCTTCTGGCGATATCAATCGCGCCAATTTTACTTGACCGTTCGCGCAACACAATACAGGGGCTTCAGTTATAAACTTAAATGCCTTAAACATTAAATGCCAACGATTTGCTGTGAACTGTAATCGATTTCCACATTATAATTCAATGCAGCTCGATATTGGTTAAACGCAACATTTCTAAGTTGATGATTTCAATTCCGTCGATTCCGTCCAACTTCATTCCGCGTTTCGCGGTTTATCTTTCACTTCTAGCTTTTCGAGTTCTGCGACTTAAGTATGTACGTCTATTGCTGGTATTTTTAAAAATAAAAATTCATTTGAAAAAAAAAATTCGTTACGCAGGAGCTGCTTTTACTTAGCGAATTTCCTAAGAATGAAATTAGAAATCATTCTCTATAATATCTGATATGATTTTAGTATTTGCAAAAATAAATTTATTAATAGCCAAAATAAAACGATATATTACTATGGAAACGACAATCAAATTGACATTTCAAAATTTAAAAAAAATTTAAATAAAATAATTTTATAGAATTTCGACCAAATCGATCCAGCCGTTTAGGACCGGGTCCAATTGTGATTCTAAACCATTCTCGAATCCACTGGAACACACACACAAAAATTCATTCTAATCGGCCCATTCGTTTAGGGAGGAGTTCAGTCACATACACCTGGACAGAAGAATTATATATATAAAGATATATATATATATATATATATATATATATATATATATATATATATATATATATATGTATATATATATATATATTTATATATATATTAAAAATAAGTTCAGTCACATACACCTGGACAGAAGAATTATATATATTAAGATATATATATATATACACACATATATATATATATATATATATATATATATATATAATTTTTCTGCCTAGGTGTATGTGACTGAACTTGTTTTTAAAACCATATATATATATATATATATATATATATATATATATATATATATATATATTATATATATATATATATATATATATATTGGGGCAATATATATATATATATATATATATATATATTGCCCCGGTTTTGCCCACTTGATTTTGAGGATTGATTGTCGTTTCCATAGTAACTATAAACTATAATCGTTATATATCGTTCTCTTTTGGCTTTTAATAAATTTAATTTTTGCAAATACTAAAGTCATATCAGATATTATATTTCATTTTGATCACACTAAAACTATGACCGCTAGAGAGTGATTTATGTATTCTAAGGAAATTCGCTAAGTTGACGCAGCTCTTGCGTAACGAATTTTTTTTTTTAAAGTTGGTAGGTAGGATCGATGGACATTTGAAGATATATTTTCGAAATTCCATCATTGATACAAAAACAATAGCTACATTTCCTTTTGAGGAAATTCGCTTAAAATAAACAGTACTACCACACCTTTTGCAACATACCTCTACTGACTGGCAATACTTATGGTCCGTTAGAATGTTGAGGAATTTTTCGTAAATTTGTTTTTGAGTATGCAGAATTTTCATAAAAATTTTTTTTACATTATTTTATAATAATAAACTTTTAAATAAATTTTTTACGCGAACATCACTAACAAAAAAAAATTTTAATAAATAAGATGTAAAATCTATCAAGCTTAAAGAAATAAATTATGTATCTAATGATGCGTAATTCGTACTTGCCTGTAAAACATACGCAATGTTATGTAAGACGTAGCCACCAAATCGTTGCATTAAAATCCAGCTAGCCAGATTTTAATATTGCCACTTAAATTACAACCATTTATTTTATTTGACATTAAAACATAACAAGTTACTGGAAATATTAAGCTGTTTTTCAAATGTTACTTTAAATTTGTTCTGGCTTAAAATCAATAATATACAATTGTCAAATTAATCATCCACGAAAACGATAGAAAATTTTTTTGATCTTTTAAGTTTTATCGCCTTGATTAATTTAAGTTAAAATTGATTCATATCATTGAAATCAAAAATAAGTTATTATTTGGAACCTTCCAGCTTTTCCAACTAGAAATTGAAAAGAACTTGAAATTCAAAAAAAATCGCCAAACACGTATCTTATTATAAAGATGATTAAAATAATTAAAAAGAACCTTAGGTTTTTGAAATTCAATTTCAAATTTTTTCCTAATATCTAGAGCAATACTATTTGTATTTTTTAAATACGTATTTTGACTACAAAGGAGTCATCGTCAGTATGAATTCGCAAATCGTATCTATCTCTGGGATATGATGTCGAAGATATGTCGATATTTGTTGCTAATTTGGTGCGTGTCTCACAATGATTTAAAAAAAGTTTGATCTTTTATAGATTGGATTGACAGGTTAACTAACGGATTAACTTGGTTAACTGACGAATTAAAGGATTAAGTGTGTGATGGGCCAATCTGCTGTGTCGATTAGTAGTAATCGATGTTGACCATCTGGTCTTGTTTGAGCCAAAAGCGTTATAATGTTATATCAGCTAATTTTGGTGTATTACCCAAATTCATAATTTATTTTCTGAATTAGTGTATATAATTTCTGGTATACATCTAACTCTAAACGGTTTTGTACCGATTTCAGCTGTTTTAATTTGATTTGTCAATTTTGTGGTTGTTTTTCGATTCGAGTTACAATTTTGCGACAATTTTGATCAATATAAATTTTCAAAAAAATATTCACAACTTACACTGTATATACCTGATGGTTGTTCATTATTAATTTTAACCATTGGATTACCAAGAATCTGTTTTATTTTATTTTTACTAATAAGAGCTGTTTTTAGGTTATGATTATTTAGTTCTGTTGTGATTTTATTTGTACATGGACGGAAATATATTAGTTTACACCTTTTTTTTTTGTTCAGCGTTGTCATGCTCTTGTGTTACTCAGTAGAAATTTTAAATTTAATTCTACCACTCAAACTATTTATTATGAGTTGAAGCCGTTAAAGATTGCAAAGATTTGTTTAATATGTTTTACGTTTTGAAATAATTTTTCTTTAACAATGCAATCTGTTTGCTAAAAAATTAAAAGTAGCGATTTTGTGTTGAGGTGGGCTGTTTGAATCGGCTTTAATCGTTCAGTGTTTGTGGGTTTTCTGTAGATGTCAAATTCTAAATTATTTGTACCGCCCTAACGGGGTACTCTAGGCGATGAAATTTTGTATTGGGGTACGGTTTTTTTTTTTTAAGTTAGAAACACAAAAATGAGTATTTAGGCTATTAATAATAAATAAAGAAATACGTGTTTCAGCGATTTTTCAAAAATGGACCCCTTAGCGGATGAAAGAGTACTTTCATCAACCATCAGAGTCTAACAATGGGTCATTTTGAACTAGCAAAATATTTAACTAGAAATGTAAAATTACAAAACTTAAATCAGCGATTGGAATATGGCGGTCAGATTATAAACGGATATAATCTAGCTGAATTATAACACAGTTCTCTAGTTACTATCCGGCTACAACATATAAATTGTACAAAATACACAAGATTGATTTTTTAATAATATTTAAAAATTAATTAAGCTGCTTCTATGTTGTTACGCTACGTTATACATCCATACGATCAAATGATGTTATGGTTTAATTGCTTACTGCTTGCTGCGTTGAGTGAGTCCATTATATTTATTTATTTATTTAAAACTGTGTATTATTTGTCAATAAATAAAATATAAATAAATTAAATATGCTTGTAATATGAGTTTGCTAGATTAATGATGATACTATTTTCTTTTTAATTCAAGGTAATAATTGAATTAATATGTTGTATATTTAGGAGGTGAGTAACAAAAATCAAACAACATAAATTCAAATTTAAAAGCTGGAACACATGGGATAGGGAGAGTAATGGGCTAAAACAAATAGAAAAATGGGAGTTATGAAGGAGTTATGAAGGAGTTGCGTCAACTTGGCAAATTTCTTCAGTTATTAACAAAATTTATGTTAATAACGACAGGTGACCGCAAGAGTGGTAACAGACACATAAATACATTTTTCATGTATTATTTGTATACTTTCTAGCGGTCACGATTTTAGTCCGATCAAAATAAAATTTCATAACTTGTATACTAATGGCATTTCACAAAATAAGGAATATCTATTTTTTTTTATAAGAAACATCGAAAAATGTAAAATTAGTTAAGTTGTAGCCAATCAAATTTACTACCATTCTATCTTAAATCGTAAATACTTTTGTAAATATTATAGTAACAGAAAAAATTATGAGAAACTAAATTGCAATTGTTTTTCGGTTTTTCCAATATTAAGATAGATGTACAAAATTTCGTGTTTCTTCCTCTTTCCAAGCCGATCTCTCGTCTATACCGACTTGGGTCATTAACGAATTTACCCTTTCAAATGCAGAAAAATTGTGGTCAAGTATACGTATTTTAATTCATGAAGTGAGATAGCAGGTTCAAAATGTTTGTGTATATTATAGGGCTAAAATGTAGATTTAAAAAAGGGTTGTAACGGTAAAAACTAATTTTCTGAAACGATAATTTAAATTAGAATTTCTATTTAATTTCTAGGCTCAAGTTCTACTCAACCTAACAAACACAAATTCATTTTCAAGCTCCTTCTCGAAATAGATTTTCATGAATAATTACATGTATTCAGAATTCTTATCGTATTCAGAAATTTATTAATAGCCAAAATAGAACGATGTATAACGATTATAGTTTATAGTTAAACATAGTTTATAGTAAAACTTAGTACCTACAACTTAATTCCTGATAAATTTTTCGATTTTTCAAATATTAAGGGAGATAGTCAAATTTTGTGTTTTCCCCTCCCTCTAAACCCCCTTTCCCCTCGTCCGATTTTACCCATTAACGAACTTGACCTTTAGAATACCAAAAGCGACTCAAATACCAAATTTTATTCCAATCGGAATAAAACTGTGACCGCTAGGGAGTCCACAGACATATAAAAAAAAGTATATATATATATATATATATATATATATGTTGATATATAGATAGATATAGATTTAGATATATATATATATACAAATATATATATACATATATACAAATTTTAGCGATGGTGATTTTTAACATCTAATAGGTAGGATCGATGGACATGAAGAAATTTTTACGAAATTCCAACATTGGTGCAAAAACAATAGCTGCATTTTCTTTGGAGGAAATTCGCTAAAACTGCATGAAATATCCCTACCTACCGAGGTGAAATATTCTGTAATCTATTCTATAGTTAGTACCTACAGATTACAGAAGCATGCATACATACTACTGCTTATAGGTTATATTATTATACATCTGTTTGTTTAAAGAATACACTGATAATAACTATATACAGGAAATTTAAACAACTAACTCGGTTGGTTGCTACATTTAAAGTTTAAATTTGTTTTCGTAGGGAAAATTTTCAATTTGAAATACATTTATTGTAACATGACCATAATAATATACATGATTGAGACCTACGAATCCCTCAATGAAACAGTATACCCAATGATTGGCATATATTTTGTTAATGCATTTTGATTCGACCATGTATTAGATTTTACCTAGAATTATGTTATTTAAAGTATTTCCTGTAATTTTAATAAGTTTATGAATAAGATAAAAATCAGCGGTTTTTATTAGCTTCAATAAAATTAGTTTTTTCTTCTTTATATATTTTATTTTGTTTTGTAATGTTTAATAATAATAAATAGTAATGGCATAATATTAAGTAAAAGTCATAAAATATAAATACTACGGTGATACTATTAATGGTATTTCCCATGTTTAAAATCATCCAAAAAAGATTTTGTCCGTGACAATACGGTGTGTACATGTGTACAGTTTTCACAAGTTTTGTTTAAATATTGTTTTTAAATATGCATTTTAGAAAAAATATTTCAAACAAAAGTTGCTAAGTTTAAAGGGGGAAATATAATGCTATCATTATATATACCACAATTAAAGCAGTCAAAATACATTCGCCGAGGAATGATACATATAGAGATGAAAATGAAGACTTTTTAACCCATCATTCCGAATGACATATCAAGTGTCTATATCGATCAGGCATGATAAAATTTAATTCAAATCAAACGAATAAATTTGGTTTTGTTCGCAAATTTCTTCGGTAACTTTTATCGTAAAAATGTATATTAGAAACTTAAAAAGAGTACATAAATTCTTATTTTTCCTATGAATGATCGTTCGAGATGTACTGTAAGATTTAAATATTACAAGATTTATAGCAAACATAAAATATTTTATGTTTCACAAAACATTTTTTAATAAAAATGTTTTTTTTTTTGACTTAGATAATTTGTTATGGATGTATGAAAGATGTAAAGTTTTCTTACGATTGTACGGTATTAAAGATTTTCCTGTATTTTGACAATCTGAAATTAGTAACGTCTTAAATGCTAGAAATTAATGGTTCGATTGAAAGGACCCTGCACTGCCAAGTCTCTGAAACATTGGATTCTGTTAGTCCTTAATGAACAGAACAATAGCATTTATGGGCACCAAGTCTTAAAAACTTATGGTTTAAAGTGCCATTTGACGACGGGCCTCTGTAAGTTTAAATTTTGCATTTATCTCACTATGTACTTTTATATGGCAAGGATATCTGACCAAGGTTACAAAGTTTTGAACGGCATTCAAACGGTTCTTCGAAATTAACTTTATCGTCACCTTCAAAAATATTTAAAGTTCAACCTCAGACTTAGAAATGAAAATTCCTTCAGCCCAGAAAATTTTGAATCAAGAAAAATTGTATTTTCGATTATGACCCCGAATTAGACAGGTGGGCATTTTGATTAACACTTAAAGATTAATAAATTAGAGATCCGGATGTTAGAATACAGTCGGACATACTCTACTGCGCATAACTTTATTCTTTAGAACACCGGGAATCCACTATATTACCTTAGGTAAACTTCCGTTCTTGTTTAATGGATGGCACTCAAGGTTTTTTGGGTCACTGATAATGAATTCATTATTAGATTTAAAAAAATCAAATTAGCAGTTTCATAATAGGGGACACAAATAAAGCGAAAAAACACTATGATTTGGTTCAAATATTTTCTTGGAAATTATTAAGTAAAACAAATATTAGAAATTTTAGTACAATAACTTTATTTGACTAGTTTCGGAACACAGTGCCTCCTTCAGAAATAAAAATTAAAAGTTTATCTTTTGTCAAATATTTGTTTTATTTAATAATTATAATGGATTTTCGTCAAGTACGACCCACTCAATACAAAATTCTTAGAAGTAGTTAGTGCCATTTACCGCATATATCATCATGCTTTGATGCGATTGGATACAATTCAAAATTTACTTGGACACATTTCTTGGTACTCGGATACATCTTTATTATTTTAATTTGTGTGAACCACTATTTTCAAAATATTTAAAATCAACATTAGCATTAGCCTATACTAGCCAAAAAGTCGTCCCTAGCCTAAAAGATGTATTTCAAAACCAAGTCCAATTGCCAATTTCCTTAGGATTTTGACAGTTTTCAAGATACGCCTTGTTTTGTTGAGCGATTTTATATTTGTAAATAAATTTTGTTTTTCATGCTTAGGCATAATGTCATACTGCAAATATTACTACACAGGTACTATTAAACACGTACAAATGAGAAAAAATAAGAAACGCCTTGTAGTCATAGAAGAGCAGTATAGGACCATAATAGTGGCTTGATCCATGAATCGATGCTTTACACATGATGTTCGCAAATGCCATTACTCTCAAGATTAATCCATACATTTTTCTCGTCCCGTATGTACGCACAAAAGATTGGTGATTGGTTCTTCATTTTGTATACATCACCATTTGGCAGTCGTTAATGCAATCAAATTCACAAACTTACTGAATAGGCTAAGCTACAGAGATTTGGTGTGAACATTTTGTGTAAGTGTTAGAAGAGAACTAACTGCACCATTGTTTGGAGAATAGTTCCATATGATATTGTATGATGTTTTTCACTAGATCTTATTATTTATAACTTTTTTATTAACAATTTTATGCAAAAAATCGCTGTTATTTTAGTTTTTTGCTTATAAAATTAAAACTATCAGAGTAATTATAATGGTGTTAACAAAGAAATTATAAGCGAATAAAAATACAAAGAAAATCGGGAAAACCGCCCAAAGTGCAGTTTTTTCAAGAATTCAAAACTCGGTTATTTTTTGAGTTGTAGCGTAGATCCTCCATGAGTTGTAGCGTATTAGTCATTAATATAAACTTTATATGTGCACAAGGCCAGGCACTGTCCAATGCATAGTTTTTGATCTGTGGCCATTTGAATTTTTACTATGCAATTTTCCGGCAGGCCTGAATGCTACAAATATGATTCGATTTCAATTTGCAAAAACGATTTCGAAAGTAGAATTTTCGTGCTTCAAAATTTTCATCTTGGTTTTGCATTAAAACGCCGAGAAATATGTTAGAAATGAAGCTGAATGAAGCTCTCATTTTCTTTGTATTTTTATTCTATACAATTTCTATGTTGACACCATGACGACTACTCTGATACTTTTAATTTTATAAGCAAAAAACTAAAATAACAGCGATTTTATGCATAAAATTGTTAATAAAAAAGTTATGAATAATATAGTCGAGTGAAAAACATCACTCAATATCATATAAAACTATTCTTCAAAGAATGGTGCAGTTTATTTTCTTCTAACACTTTTTAAGCCCGAGTCCATACGACTATATCTAAAAACCATAAGTTTTGAGGACTTGGTGCCCACAGAGACTTTTAATCTATTTAGAAAGAACTACCAGAATCCAAAATTACAGAGAGTTTGGCAGAGATCCTTTTACCGTAGTTAGTACAGGGTTCTTTATATTACAGGTAACTTGTTTTTAATCTGTTTACAGTACAAGCAGAATATAATAAACTTACAGCATGATATTAATTTTCGGGAAATAAAGACCGATTTTATTAAAAAGTAATTGGTTGAAGAAAACATTATCATACACCATTTGATAAAAATTTGATAAAAGACGAAGAAGAGTATAGGTACCTATATTAAAATCGATTCAAAATAATAATAAAAAACATGTTACATTTCAACTTACTGATTACACGGTTGTCAACGTGAACAATAAAAATTGAATGAATGAATAACAAACAACTCAATTATATATAATATATACCATGTGTTCACTTGAAATGTTACCACTTAAATATTTTTTTAAATATGCATTTTAGAAAAAACAATTGAAAATAACAACTAACAGTTAATTGCTTAAATACCCGGTATATCCTGAATTTGTGTAAAATAAGTTATAAACAAAAATTGTTTATATTTCAAAAAGGAATATTTTTGGTCCTTACATTGTTGTTCTATCTCTTACGGTTTCAAAGATGGACAATTCACGAAGGTTGACTTAATTTCAGCTCGTTATCTCTTCGTTTTTGAATTATCGTGGCCACAGGTGGACGTACATGTGGAAATGGCCGAATTAAGCCATTTTAAGAACACCTATTCCAAACATTTATGCCTGCGATCAATATTTTCAAGCGTTACATAGTCGGGACTGAGCTTATTATACCCTTGTAGATTTACATATACCGGGTATAAATATTCCAAACAAAATTTGCAGAGAGAAACATAATGCAATGATTATATTTTTGTTCTATGCATCCGTATCGCGTGGCATATATTATCTTTTAAATGGTGTAAGATAAGGAAAATATTTAAATACAACAAATTTTTATCTCATAAAACAAAACTATTTTGTTTGTAACTTCTTTTCATACATCCCCTATTTTTGGTGTAAATATGGGACACGTTCATGTGGTATAAATTTTGTGTCTACGCCAGAAATATTAGATGCATGAAAAAAAATTTCACACATTTGTTTGTTTTTACGAGTTAAACATGTTTTGTATTTAAAAATTGTCCCAATCTCGCAAAACTAAAAGATAAGTCATAAATAATAAGTTATACCATACGGGCACGAATCCCTTCAAAACTGTATACCTCTTGTAGCCCCTTAAATACTGTGCAACTTTTGTTTGAAACTTTCTTTTGTTAATGCATATTTTAATATTTTAATAGCAACTTAATTGGTAACTTTTAAAATGAACACACGCCTATATATATATATATATATATATATATATATATATATATATATTTATATTGTATATAGGTTAGAATGTTAGATATAGCAAGAGGTATGATATAATTTGAACAAACCCTAAAAGGCACTTAAAAAGGTAATATACATTATTATTCTATTGTATATTGATTACAAATATTTAAAACCATCTCAAATGGTATCTTTTTTCCATTATCAACAAATATTGAGTGTCTTTTATTTAAAAAGTAATTTTCTAATCTTTCAATGTCAAATTAATTCTTCTCATTTCATACCTTTTTTTTTTAGATTTTTATACATAATAAATTTAACCCTCTATTTACTAGTAATTTAAACAGTTTTATTATTAAGAAGCAAAATAATTAAAAAAGGTAAAGTGTGGGACTGTTCGTGATGAGTGAAGCGTTAAAAGTGACTCAAGCGTTAAAAGTGACTAAAAAAAATCAATTTAATTTTTCGCATTTTATCAACGATCCCATCAAGTTGTATATTATGTTTTGTGACATATGTTTTCCATCATGATGGAACTGAATATTTCCATCATGAGATAATGAGTATAGCGCCAATGTATAGTAATCAGAATTGTATACCATGATTTGAAAACGTTTAAATTGATACGACATGAATTTTAACGTTTCGTATTTTGAAATCACCCACTGTATAACATCCCACTATCCAACAAAACACTTTCCATGAAGATATTTAAGACGATTACTGCGCTAAATCGCAAACTGACACTGGTTAATTAATCCACCACCGGTAAATTTGATTTTGACAACGATAAGAGATCAAGCAAAGCTTATAAAAATATTAACAACTTTTGGTCGAAATGTTTATTGAAAATCACTTTCCCGGCCCATTATTAGTAAACCTAATAATGGGCCGGGCATTTCGAGCCCCATTATTAGCAAACCAAATGTAGTCAAACCTGGATGAGCGTGAGTTCAAGGGATAGAAATTCTTTTTCAATAACTCTCACTTATAGAGGCGCGTGAGCAATTTTTCTCACTTACAAAGGTATAATAATGCAGGGAACAGGAATAAATAATACATTTTTTAATTGAAGTTGTTGTTTTTCCACAAAAGTCATAAATAACATATAATAAATACACTCGATTTTCGCTTTTAGAGCTATATGGTCTCAATAATAGTGCTCCAGGTGCGAAAAACAACTCTTAGATAAAGAGATTTCTGTTTCTCCCTTGTGCAGATTTTCAACGGTTAAACTGATGGGACCTGGCGATTACTTTCACTTGTCGAGTTTTCTCGCTCACGCAGGTATAATACAATCCAAACACGGTCATAGCTTAAGGGTTGAATGATCAGAGATCATAATTGGTTTTTTAACTATTCTTATTTTCAAAATTACTTATTTAAGATAAATTTTATAAAGAAATAAAATTAGCTTTTGAAAGTAGTATATTATTTGTTAAGTTTATCGTTAATACATTTAACACACCTTCAAACTTATACACCTTCGATATGAATCTTTTTAACGTTAACATTGTTAAATAATTGGAATTATGGTTTGTAATATAGTCAAAACAACCACATATTTGGTAATGGGTTCTGTTTTTATTAGATTTTTATGCGTTGAACAAAAAATAATACATTTTTACAGTTTTTGTCGGAAGTGGACTCTGGATTATCGGGTGGCACCATCCTATTTTTACTTATCTAGCTAGAATTATATAATAAAGAATTTGTATAAACGAATCTGAGGAATGATAGACACTGTGACACTGTCTGTTGGCAATACAGTATAATTAATATACTTTAAAAAAAATTAAAAGTTGATGATAGAATAAAAGTTCAGAGATATGTTGCTTGTTGCTAATTTGGTGCGTGTCTCACAATGATATTAAAAAATTATGTCCTTTTATACGATTTTGCTGAGGGTATAATCTGACTTGAGGATTATTTGAGTTGCCTGACTGCTAGATAAGGTAAGGTGTGTGGAAAGCCCTACCTATTTACTGGCGGTATTCTTTTTGAAAATGGTTTAATTTTATAAAATCAGAATTTGGAATTAGGCCATTGTCTAAATGCGTTATCTGTTTTCTCAATTTGTATATGTAAATGCTTTCGTATGCATCTAATTCTGTGGGGTTTTGTACCGATTTAAGTAGTTTTAGATTCGATTTATCAATTTTATGGTTGTTCTCAATCACGTGCGCCGCTATACACAATTTTTTTTTTCTTTTTTTTTCAAAGAACATCTGGCTCCTGTGAAATTTGGGAGAACCGAAAAATCGTGTATAGCGGCCCACGTTAATGAGAACAACCATAAAATTGATAAATCGAATCTAAAACTACTTAAATCGGTACAAAACCCCACAGAATTAGATGCATACGAAAGCATCTACATATACAAATTGAGAAAACAGATAATGAATTTAGACAATGGCCCAATTCCAAATTCTTATTTAATAAAATTAAACCATTTTCAAAAATAAAAATCCAATACCTGAATGTCAAGGTTAACGTAGATACACTCAGTGTGAGTGACACAGGCACCAAATTAGCAACAAGCAACATATCTCTGAATCCATATCCCAGAGATAGTTACGATTAGCTAATTCATACTGATGATGACTACATTGTAGTCGAAATACGTATTTATAAAATACAAACAAATGTTCTAGGAATAGGGGCAAAATTTGAAATATAATTTCAAAAAAACCTAGAGTTCTCTTTGATTATTTTAATAATCTTTATAGATACACTCACTTTAGTGACAAAACAAACACCGCATAGTCACCAAACAATACCGCCAATAAATAGGTGGGGCTTTCCACACACCTAATCCAATAGTCAGGCAACTCAAATAATCCTCAAGTCAGTATAAACCATCAGCCAAATCGTATATAAGGACATAATTTTTTAATATCATTGTGAGACACGCACCAAATTAGCAACAAGTAGTAGTCGAAATACATATTTATAAAATACAAACAAATGTTCTAGGAATAGGGGCAAAATTTGAAATATAATTTTATAGGCACATAATTTAACAAAATATATTTGTTTTGATAACTCGTAGTTCGGTAATATTACCTGGAGTTGTTCGGACACTATTTTATTTTTGACAGTGTAATAAGAAGGTAAGTTTCTAATGCATACCAGGTATTCCAAGTTGATCACGTAATTTCAACAACTAATTAAGTTATTAAAAACAATTTCGACCAATTTATTTTATCCCAGGAATAGTTTTTAGACTTGGTATTTAATTTATAGAAAGTGATTAATTAATTTGAAACTTGTCAGTGAAGAGATTATTTTAATGAACCATTTTAAATTCAAAAAAATAAATATTTTGACGTTAAGTAATACGTCTACTTTTATGAAGATTGAAACAAGTTAGGTATATTAAGGATTAGAGAAAAAAACTATGGAACATGATAACGATTAACGAATTCTTTTTTCAATTAATAGTGTGAAGAATCTTGTCTGATACATTTTAATATTGGGTTTCATTATTTTAATCCTTCTCTTTTCATGTTTAATTATAAATTTTATACAGTTCTATACAGGGTGTTTCCTATACGTACATACAAAAAATACCAGCAATTTTACATTGAATTTCTAACCAGAGAGTTCCTATAAAGGCATATAGTTATGTCCCTCTCGTTTCGCTTAATATCGGTTTTTGTTATTTAGTTTCGATTAGTTGTTGTTTTTTTCTACAAAATATAAAATAGCGTCCAAACGAAAAAAGATAGATAATTTAGTTTTTCACCAATGGAAAAATCATAAAATTTTCATTAAAATTGATTATGTCGTTTGTCGGAAAAGTTCTATTAAGTGCCTAGTAAGATTAGCCGCTCTAAGCTTTTAGTTAACAGAAAAATGTTGTAATTTTCATACGATCATAACTTGTTAATTCGCTGGATCAAAGCATTGTTTTTGTTGATTGGAAAACTGATTGGAAATTGGAAATAAGCCTTAAAACGATATGGAATTTACAGATAATTGTTTAAGGTTTCATGAAAAGACGGGCAAAAAACTTCATTTTCATACTTTCTAAATTTTTTTATTTTAAAAATTCATAAATTAGGTGAGTATTAAGGTTTCATGGAGAGACGGATAAAAAACATAATTTTCATATTCTCTAAATTATTTTATTTTAAGTTAAAAATTCATAAATTAGGTGAATTACATTTTAAAAACTAATTAGATGTATAGGTTCATAAATAATTTAAAAACTGTTCTAAATGTCTTCAAGGCAGTGTCAAGAGTTCCTTTTTACATTGGTCGGATGGATGTCATCTATGTGGATATCGTATAGCCAATTCTCGCCGTACATTACAACCATATCCGCATATTCATCGTAAGTATAAGGTTCAATGAGCAATTCTTTAAAACTTATTACGAAAAACAATACTAACACTTTAATAATAAAAATTCCGAAATAAATGAAGCACTTAGAAGTTGAATAGTTTAACTAAATAAATTAATAGTTTTTATAATATTTATGTACCTACATTTAATGCGTTTAAAAAATGTAATACTCACCTAATTTATGTATTAGGTGAGTTAAGTTAAAATAAGATAATTTAGAGAGTACGAAAATTAAGTTTTTTTTCTATCTCTCCATGAAACATTAAACAACTAGCGGAACATTCTATATAGACTAAGAGCCAGTAAACAGCAGATGACACATAATTTAGGAAAGCCTTAAATTTTCTCAGTTAGTTAAGCCCAGTCGCGGTTGGCTCAGCGTCGATCAGGTGTGTTAGGTGTGTTAATTTGGTGAACTAAAAAAGTATTTTAGGACGGCTGCCATTTCGACATGTCAAAATATATTATTATATGTACTCAAAAACAATATGGCAGATGATTCCCATGGTTATGACGTTATGGCAGATGATTTAAAAATAAAAATAAAAAAAATTTTGAAAAGTATTTTAGGAAATTTGAAATTTGTATATGTTATTCTTAATAGTATTAGAAGCATATATCTTTTAAGGCAGAAAGATCTGACGGTTGCTTTGACCTGGCAGACAGCAAAATACTTTCACCCGCGTGAACACAAATATATAGAACTTCTTTTCAATATATGAAATCTGCTGACTATTATATAAACTAATATGAATATAAACAATAATATGAATTATAAATAGAATTATAGTTACTGTCATTATTAGGACTATGGGGTAAATCGGTCATTACAAACCTATATAGAATTGTAGAGTATAATAAGACATAAAGAATATATAAATTATTTTTATTGTTTCATTATCTGAGGCGAAATATGAATAAATCTTTGAAAATATTAATTTTAATTAGTATTAAGAAAAAAAAAATTCAAAAAATTCATATTCTCTCTTCCGAGTCATGATCTTCCGAATTCTCTTCCGTGTCATCATCTTCCGAATTCTCGTCCTCGTCATAGGAGAAAATGTCATCGCTGACTGCATCGGTTTCTGTAAAATGAAATCAAAATTAGCAAATGAAGTGCTTTATATAACATTGAACAGCAACATTATGCAGCAACCTAGTATGGTTGCAAATGTGTATAGTGGTTGCAGCAATAAAAAACATGTCCTTGAACGGTTGCTGTAAAAATCAAAAATATTAGATATTTTGTAGGAGGAGTTAAATGTTCATATACAAATTGGCCATATTATCTGAAATGTTATGCTTTCCTAATATTTTATTATGTTTTATTACCTAGATTGGTTAAAATTTACATTATATACTTTTATTAGTATAGAAGATGTTCCAACAACTAGTTAAAGGTCTTAACTAGAGATACATATATAATAATTAAACTATACAAATTAAATGAGATAGATAGAGACAAGATGAGAAATGATTGAATTTTTATGACTGGCGTCATAAAATAATAAAATTAAATTTTATGTTCCATAAATTTGGTTGTACGTCTGTACTGAAAATATTTTTGTAGGCGGACTTCAATGTTGCTGCTCAATGTTTCTCGTTTGTAGGCTACTTAAGTTGAAACTCATATCTTGTTATTAATAAAAAATAATATTTTAAAATGATTCCTTTTTTATTAAAAGTGTTTTTCATCGCTGCATTATTATACGTCATTAGTTTATTGAGTTCAACATACCCCGAAGCATTTTAATGACATTTTAAACCCATTATAATTTATAAAAAAATACTTTTAATTTATTATTATTTTGTACATATAATAATACCACGTCAATGTAAACAAAGGCTTTTAACATTAATAGTTAGTTTATATTATGTTTTATTTACATAATTAGAATGTCGTAAAAAATAATAAATGAATAATAATTATTTAGGCTAGACAAAAGAAGGAATTTTTTATTTTACTATATTACAACACCTCATATTACGACCTAAACATATCAATTCGCGAAACTAGATAATAATACAGGAGTAGTAGATAATAAGTAGTAGATGGGGCCTTGTTTCACATAGAGATTCCAATCGCATTTTTCTTATGGGTGGGGGGGGATAAGAGTCTTTGTAACTGTAATATAATATGATCGGGAAATCATACGCCGGCGTTATCGCTGATCGCATCACATGCTGGGTGAAGCTATCTAACAATATCTCTCCATTGCAAAAAGGATTTCTGGAGTATGAAGGGTGTTATGAACACAACTTCGTAGTCCAGAATGCATTAGATGACGTGCGTCGAGATGGCAGACAGATCGCATTGGCGTGGCTTGACCTAGCAAATGCTTTCGATTCTTTTCCTTACCACCATATTCGGTGGGTATTGGAAGAGATGGGGCTACCCAGCAAGATGAGAAGTGTGGTAGCTGAGCTTTACAAAAACACAACAAGAACAACAATTCGCACTAAAGACGGCGAAACTAGTCCCATTCTCATCCGTGCGGGTGTGAAGCAATATGCCGATGATATCGTTCTGCTCGCCAAAAATGCTGAATCCTTAAGGGTACTTCTTGATTCAGTAGGATCAACCGCTGAATGGATGGGTCTAAAGCTCCAACCAGCAAAATGCGCCACATTGCAGATCGATTGCAGGAGTTGCCGGGATGTATACCCCACAGAATTTATCATTCAAGGAGGAAGACTGATGGTCCTACAAGAGGGAGAAGAGTACGCACATCTAGGAATTCGCACACTCGGTTTAGCGACTACTGGTTTGTACATCGAGCTCAACGTTGTCCCATTAAATGGAGCACGTCGATTCGGGAAGGGTGACAAATGGTGTCGACGTTGGGGCTATGTCAAGGAGACACTGCCAGGAGATATGATCTTTCCGTGGATTTTATACGAATTTGAAGTAGTTTACATTTACACCCCCGTCCTCGTTACGAAAACGTTTATGTAGACTCCGGGTTAGCACCATTTATAACCTCAAAAATACCAAACGGTGTTTTTCGAATTCACATATTCACTTTCTATGTCAATGAACGTTCCAGGTCATTCACATATTACGTCACAACATTTTTGAAAATATTTGATTTCCTTGCCCCGTTATAACACTTAGTAATACATTTACAAACTGCCCTACAACTATTATAAACCACTAATTATTATATTAAAAGTTCATTTGTCAATGAATGTATTTACTTGTTCAAAAACAAAATATTGAACAGAGCTGTCCGATTATAATAGTAAGTGTGTGGTGCCATCTATACAAAATATAATTAAATATTCAAGACAACTAACTAAATACATCATGTTGATAACAACACTAGAAGAAAATTAATATTGAAAATTATAATTGCGACGTCACAATTATAGAAAACTCTCCCATTGGCACAATTAGTTATATTTTTTCAAACTTCCTCCTCCCCAAGTGTGTAACGTAATATGTGGACGGTTCCTGACACTGAACAAATGGTTTATATTGTGTAAATAGTAAATCAGTTATTCAGTCGCAATAGAATGTTCGCTGGTCAGAAGTCCCATGGCTAGTTGCACGTTTGAAACGGTTGAAAATATTAATCGTCTATCTTTCTATCCTTGAACACGTTCACTTTAAACCAAAAAGAGCTTATCTGCCACCCTCCTACAAAAATACATCTTTCAATACGTAATCCACGAAAATGATCTCAACCCAAAAAGACACTTTTTTTTTCTTTAATAAATTTGTTCATAAACCTATTAAACTAGGACAAGATTATTTAGAGAAGAATACCATTTTCAACAAACAGACCAAATCAGTACATATTTGCATTAAATGCCCTAAAATATATCTACGTAATCATCAAAGTAGTTGTCTTTACATTTTACAGAAATTTTGTTTTAAATATTCAACAACAATACCAATAGTAATAATAATATAGGAAAATCAGTAATTGATGAAAATTTATTGTAAACGGATATTAGATTTGAATTGGGTAACTAGGTACGGGGTTATATATTTTGATTATGATTATTATTGTTGTTATTTGGATATTTATAAATATTGAATAGAACAATATTTGTAATAAATAATATTAATACAATGAATTAAATGGAAATTAAATTATATGGAACAATTATATGCTCTTGCTATTTATATAATGTACAATTGGCTACAAAAGTCCATGTTATTATTTTAAATCTTATATTCGATTTATGCCTTATTCGTTCAATTTTCGAAATAAAAAATTCAAATAAAAGTTGTTACTATATTTGTAATGAACAACTTTTATCCGAAGAATTTTTTCGAAAACCGAATCAATAAGGCACAAATCAATTATAAAATTCTACAAAAATTACATCAACTTTTGTGGTCCAAGTACATAACATATAAGATCATAAAATTTGTATCTAACTGAATAAAAACAAGTGAAAATGCCAACTTACTAAGTTAATTGCCTAAATATCCGGAGTCTACTGAGTTCATTATCAATGTGGGAAAGTTGAGTTTGAATTACGCAAAAATGTATAAAAATACGTAATATAAATAAAGTAGTGGTACTATGTACCACAAAAGTAGATATCATTTTTACAAATTTTATAATTGATTTGTGACTTATTGATTTGTTTATCAAAAAAATTCTTCAGGAAAAAGTTGTTCATTATAAATATTGGAACAATATTTAGTCGAAAATTTTTTTCGAGAACCGAATGAATAAGAATCAAATTAACTATAAAATTTAAAAAAATGATATTAACGTTGTGGCCAAGTGTACTTACTAATGTTACATTTATGAATATAAGTAATTTAACAAAAAGACCAAATTTTTTGTCTTTTCTTCTATCTCTTGCGGTTTGAAATAGGGATATTTTACACCTTTACTGTCGGGTTCACGGTCCGATTTTGCCCATTCCCGAACTTCAAATCACATTTCAGCTCGTTATGTTTTTTCGTTTTTGAGTTTTTGATATGGGCAGATGGACGGACCGACTAACGGATATGCAGAAATGGACTAATTAAGTTAATTAATAAACATCTATACTAACAATATTTTTCTGCGATCGATATTTTTAGTGACCTCTGAAACGTAAGGATTCGGTGAAACCAAAATTTAATTTTTGGCAGTGAAAACAGTGCTACTATATTCGGTTTCGAGAGGCCCCTAGATTGTCAATATTAAACCCGGCACTCAAATTGAAATGCAGAATCAATATTTTTACTTCTGGTCAGCGAAAATAATTAACGAAGTTATTAACCTAATGCAGAATAATAACCATCAACTCTGTCTCTAGGTTGACAGAGATTATTATAACTGACCACTGATTATGTAAAACTGGAAGTGTTCACTGAAAGTGAATAAGTAAACATTTGGTTCTTTTGTGATTGTGAAAGTATTGCCCAAGAGTTTAAACCCAAGTTTTCTCTTTATTAGGAGTGAGGCAGTAAAACTCGCTAATTTGAAAAATTGTATTTTTTTCACCTAATGTGAAAAAAAAAGTTTAGTGGCATGAAAGCCACAAAAAATGGACGAACACAAAATTTTATTTCATTTTCATTTAAAAAATATTTTTCTTCGTAAAATATATTATAGCCTCTACCGGTATAAAGTTCCAAAAATACGTTCCGTGGAAGCAGATTTTTATATTCTTTTAAATTTAATATCGTTGAAAAAGCTCGAATTCCTAGTGACATCATATTTCTTTCAGAGTGGTTCAAAGTTTCTTTAATTTAACTTTATATATAGTAATATAGTAAATGTAATGTATATTTATAGAAGTATTAGTATTGGATAGTGTTTCACGAGGCACGAGGCGAGGCGAGGTTTTGGTATCACCTCGCCTCGCCTCGCTTCTTTAAATATCAACCTCGTCTCGCCTCGTCCTCGGCCGAGGCAGAATGTTGACTAGCCTCGCCTTGCCTAGGTTGGATTAGCTATCATCCTCGCCTCGGCCGAGACGAGGCGAGGAGAAATTATTACTAACTGTGACTTATTTTGTATGAATTTACATAATATGGTAAAAAAAACTTACATATATATATATATATATATATATATATATATATATATATATATATATAAATTTTAGAGACGAAGAAATTTTAGAGAATGATTTTCGACATCTACAGGATAGGATCGAGGAACATTTAAAAAATATTTGCAAAATTTTGACTTTGGTACGACACCAATAACTCTATTTCCTTTCCGAAAATTCGCTAAAATAAAATAAAATAAACAAATTAGAGAGAGTTGATAAAAAGAGGGCTGCGCTTTTTGGCGTGACAAAAATACACGAATATATTCAATAGAAATCTACATATTAAATCACGTTACAGTTGAAAAAATAACGTAAAGAACTTCGTTGCTGACGGGTCCCCCGACTGCACAATTTTTTTTCTTCTCTAAAACAAAATATCAACAAAATAAAAATACTACATTTACTTTTCTCTATAAAATTTGCAAACCGGCGATGAACAAATTTATGATTATTATTATGGTCTAAGATCCGGCATTATTGAAAACCTTCCCTCATCTGTTAATTGTTTGAAATATTATTGAAAACGCTTATTGAAATATAAACAATGCAATAGTCTCTCTCTCTCTACAATGTATTTTTTTTTTAATTTCTATTTTTTTAAATTTTTCTTAAATAGGCTGCAATTGATTTTAATGGATTTTAAGATGGCTGCCAGTTTTGGATGAATTCTAATTATTCTAAACTTTTAAATTAGCTTAATATTTTTCAATTAACATATGAGGGAAGTAACCTAAGTTTACATTAAGTTTGAACACCTGGCTGCAGGTAACCGTAGCAGTAATAAGCAGCGCTGCCTGCTATTACAAGATTTGTCGTATCGTATACTATGTTATTTAACAAGCAAAATTCAGTTAACACGTGAGGGATTTAATTATAAAAAAATCAATTTTTAATTAATTAATTAATGTTAATTGCAGCAGAACTACCCTGGCCAAATTATTTATATTTCAATAAGCGCTTTCAATAATATTTCAATCAATTAATAGATGAGGAAAGGTTTTCTACTGCCGGATCTTAGACCATTATAAAAAGTAATCATGGCATAAAATTTCTTTTTCCTTTAAAACACATCTAATCTATCTATTGCTTCATGGTTTTTGTAAAAATACATGTTACTATTTTTATTTTATTTACTTTTTGTAAATTTGCCTCGGACGAGGCGAGGTTTTTGGGACATTATACCTCGCCTCGCCTTGGTTAGTTACGAGAACTAAAATTTTGAACCTCACCTCGCCTTGCCTCGTGCCTCGTAACCGAGGGCCGAGGACTCGTAGCCTCGGTGAAACACTAGTATTGGACCCAAAATGATTTGTAAAATTAGGACCCGTTCATGTTGGTTTTTAATCTTTTTTTTGTAAAACCTTTGAGGGTGATTTTTTAAATGTGTTAAATAAATAAAGAAACTTTAATAATAGATAAACTGAATTGTGATGAAAGTTTTATTACTTGGCTGTGGTTTAATGCTAAATTTTTTATGTCAAAGGATCATATGGTAGATTCTTACCAAATTTTTGAGCTGTTTATACAAGGTGGACCAAAACTCTCGAAGGAGGTTTAATCAGTAATCTACTCCCTTACACCCTTATTTTTTAATTTCAATTTTCCTTGCATAATTCTGCACAATAAAACCTGGAAACAGATTGGCACAAGGTATGATAACTGAGACAATCTTGTCCTGGGTTATTCATTAGACTTATCAGTGTTTCTGGTTCTAAAGCTCTGATGTTCTCATCAAAATGGTTCTTTATTTAGCTACTGGAGAGTTTGGGCCTTTTTTAAAAAAACTTGAATTGCACCCAATTGAGTGTACGGTTTGGTATGGGATGAGTTCAGAAGAAATGATTGGCAGGAGAACGATATAGGGCTATGATCGAAAATGTATTGCGCCCAGCTGCTATAGAACATTAAAATGTTTTAGCGTTTGCAAAATTTAAAAAAGGTAACACTTTAGCAGTTCATAGTACTATTTTTTCAACGATCCTTTTTTCACAGAGGATCTCAAACCTGTATAATTATATCAGAGTTGTATTGGTGATTTTTGAAAGGGGTTTCAGTAGGTATTTAAATATTAGTTTACGAACCTTAGCTCTTAGATATCATGTTAAGTGTTTTTACAAATATCAATTTTACATATATCTTAGAACCGATTTGAAATTCAAAAATACGCGTTACGGAGGAGCTGCGTCAACTTAGCAAATTTCCTTAGAATACATTACTCACTCTCTAGCGGTCATAATTTTATTGTGATCAAAATGAAATATAATATCTGATATGACTTTAGTATTTGCAAAAATTAAATCTAGAGCACGGTAGTGCGACAGGCCGAGTACTTACAGTATTATTACTTATCGAAAAATCAAAGCAGATCTGACCCCGAAATATCTGAACGAAAAGAGCTACAGTGCTGGTTTTTCGAATATAAGCTATTTAGGGAATTATAAGAGAACAAGTTTTTGCTTTTCGTTAAGAAATAAACGGTTAAATAGTTATTCTCATTCAAAAGTCGTTAAAAAGCGGAACGCCCACAAATCTTGGCCATACATAATCATAATTCCAGGGCCTATACCATAAGTCCTTAAAAGTTGAAATTTGCCATGCAGTTAGATATAGTGACCAAACCGAAAGGAAAATTATCAAACCACGAAATTTGTATCGGGAAATGGGAAAACTTTCGCATTTTTGTTTTGATAAAATTAACATAGAAAATATTGCTAATCTATGATTGGTCCATATTTAAATATTTATAGTAAAATGTTAGCACATACCACTAGTGAGAGGTGTGTGCGATTTTTTAAAACTTTGTTGCTCCACTTCCAGAAATGCTATAAAAACTCAATAGTTTTCCAAATTTCATTCCAATCGGAATAAAACTGTGACCGCTAGAGAGTCCACAGACATTTTAAAAAGTACATATGTATATATATATACATATATAAAAATTTTAGCGATAGTGATTTTTAACATGTAGTAGGTAGGATCGATGGACATTTGAAGAAATTTTTACGAAATTTCAACATTGGTACAAAAACAATAGCTGCATTTCCTTTGGAGGAAATTCGCTAAAACGCGATATCCGTTAGATTATTTTTATTAATCAAGATCTTTTTTGACTAGCTCAAACTTAGCACCTTTAAAATTCAAAACAAATAATCATCATCCTACGGACGTCATACAAATTATTAATGTTTAGAACAAAGGGTAGCTGTTACGTTTTTTTATGAAATAAAAACAATCTGACTTTATAATTAACAGGTTATTGTAGATGGTAGATAGATAACTTGGTATAGAGAAGTACCTTTAATTTGCTTGACCTAACACATAGTAATAATAAAATAAATTAAGATAGACACAAATTTTTGATGATAAACTCTTGTGAATTATATTGGTTGTGTCTCGAAAACTAAGCCATTAAATATTTAAATAAACAAGTTACAGAATATACATTTTCGTACTATTTTTTAACACGAAAATATATTAATTTTTAGCTCATACCACCTGGTTGTAGTACGGATGTTAAGCGACGAACTCAAATCGTTCTTTGCAATATAGATTCGAACAATGCAAATTGGTATTATCGCGGTATCATGGCTCTCTTTAGTCTTCGAAAAGAATTTTACTACAATCATATATTTTACAGTTGGGGCCTGGATATCTGTTGTCGTTCTTTAAGCAAATATTTGTCAAAAATTTTTACTCATTCAATTTTATTTTGGCATTATTTCTTATAATCTAAAGATATGTGGGTAAAACTATCAATGGAAAAAAAACTTTATAGGCCATACAGTTTGTAACCTAATTCCTGGAAAGCTGGAAACGGTTTAAATTTTTTTTTTACATGTAAAATGAATTTATTGAAGATTCATTTGGCACCAATTTTCTGTTTGTATAAGATGTGTCCCAAAACCCTAGAAATTTCAAAATTTTCTTTCTAGTTAGAATAAATCCTTAATGAATTTACGGTTTATTCTAGCTAGAAATGTATCGTTTAGGATTTATTAGTGAGAAACTGAAAAAAGTCTGAAATTTTGTAGAATTTTGGGACACCCAAAAACCTTGGAAAATATCACAAGTCATATTTTTTTACATCGCAGACTAGATATCGTAGACTAAGTTAAGGTAATATTAATTTCCTTAAACTTTACTCATTTATAATTTTCCCAATTAAGTAATATTAAGAGAGATATTTCAAATTATGCTTTCCCCCTCCAATGTATATACAACGTATTACAACAGTTATATCAGTTAGATGTTACATTTACCATTTAGAACGAGTTTAGATGAAATAGTTTTTGGGTTAGAATATAATTGTAATAAGTGAACTCAGTGGGTCGTCATAGAATGGTCAACCTAAAAGGCTGAGTCTTCTCGTAATAAAAGCTGGACAGCGGCAGGACAGGTGGCTGCCACGATGATCATCATCATCGTGGCAGCTACTCCAGCAGAAGTAACGCACTGCCATCCTCAAACGTTCCACATGTCTCTAGCTAGTGTCCGGCTGCTATAACTTTGTCTATAAATGATCTCTATAGAACAATAATATCGTCGGATAAATACAAAAGATTTGGATCATAGATAATATATAGTAGTTATCTCTATGAATATAGTAGTGTTTGACATTGGCATCCATGTAAAAATAAACAGCTTTGCTTTGATTGTTTAATTTTTCAATATTTAAATTTTTCAACATGAATGTGACTGATAAACAAAAGCAAATAATTTTAAATTTCATACGCGTCCACCCCGACTTTGGACGAGGTAGATAGCGAAGGTAGATAGATAACCAAAGAATACATATATACATTCTTTGACATTACCATGAAGAATATTTATCTACTCTTCATGGACATTACCATTCGTTTTAAGCCATCCATGATTTATCTCCCTCTCTACTTCTTTCCTTTATCTCTTGGATTCACGTATACGTTATGAAATTCTTTGTCAAACAAACTCACGTGAGATGGCTCACATTTTCACTATGGTGAAAGTTACGGAATCGAGAGAAGTACTCACATTTAGTATTTCCACCAAGTTTCAGTTACAGAATCACTACCCTAGTATCCGGTTGGTATAACTTTGTCCATAAATGATCTCTATAGAACGATAATATCTTATACAAAATTTGTCTGATAATACCAAACTATTTATTCCACACACTGTTTTTTTTATAGTATTTACGCATTTGAAAATAATTTAAATGTAAAATAAACATTAGAAAAGTGAACTAAATACTTTAATTACTTACAAATAGTTATAAGTATTACAACCATAACCGTAAGTTTTATGTAATGTAAACAAAAGTTGAATGAAGGCTGTGTATATATGTGTAGTAAGTACACTGTGCTGCTACTGCCGCTGTTTTGGCTCTTTCAATGATATTTCTTAAAATGTATGGATGTATACATATACCTCTATCAAAATATCTAATATCAACATTTTATATTTTAAATAAACATACATTAAATTTCTGAACGAAAAAAGATGAACAGGAAATTAGTACTGAAAAAAAGCACTTAAAAATATTATTATACCTAAAGAATTATATTTTAAAATGGATAGTTTTGAATGGATGATGTAAATCAATAAAACAAATTTGTTTATGGACACATTATATTGTAAAGTCCATTTTATTAATTTTATGACTATACAAACAAATTTTAAATAACGCGTACAATGTGATTCAGAAAGTCATGTAGAATATTATATTTTTAGGGCGTTTATATACTTCCAAATTTAAAAAGCAATCGAATAAGCAGTTTGTGACATCACAGTCATAAACCAGTAAGGAGTCGCCACATTTCAAACAATTAAAATTCAAATAACATTAAATTATACATACCCAATTTTAAGGGATGGGTAAAATGACTCTTTAAATATATTTAAATTGGATAGGGTCAAACATTCCTTGAAATGCGAAATGGTTATCTGGTAATTTTATACTTAGAGACAGAATTTTTTTATTCTTGAAACTCATAACAACAAATATTTACGGTGATACATTGCACGTTGATTTTGTAATGTGCAAAACTAGAAATTCGCTTAGTGAAGCAAACGGCAAAATCTTTTAAGTAAGCTACCGAGTATTGTAGTTGAAGGGGGAGCACAATGGGCTATAAGGTCAAAGAGGAGCAAATATTGTTCAAAAGTATCGTTTACATTGCATGCTTTATGCTTGTACTACGTTTTCTTTCTACAATTAAACAGTTAAACTTTCTACCTAAAGGCTTCCATACACGATTCATTTGCGAACAACCGTTGCTGCACAAATAATTTAATGGTGTATGCAAGCAATTTGAACGTGTATGCCAGTGTTTGGCCAAAAACCACAATGTGAAATGAGCTTCACACAAACAGAGTGGTTACGCAAATTGTTTTATCGTGTATGGGGGTGTATACGCATGACACGCGGTTTGAACGTGTATGGCAGTGTTTAACAGTTTTTGATCGTTTTTGTAGAGTGACCTTGAAATTAAGTTCGAACAACTTGTTTGAACAAACAATTAATTTGGCACAAACACGCTGTTGACAAATTTTTTTATCGTGTATGAGGACTTTTATAATGCAAGCATGGTGTTGCACAAATGGCTGTTTCAAATTATTTTTCGCGCTTATATCCTATTCAAGTTTTGGAGATTAAGTATGACTATATGAGTATAATAAATTTTATGCTTTAAACTTATGTAATTCAGTATGATTCCCTCTGTACTAACTCTGTGTAAAATAGTAGATAGTGTCAATAAGTCAATATTAAAAACTTTAATGAAAAGTGTTTTTAGATTATTACACTTGATTCGATTATATACAGTCTGGACCATTAAACCATGTTCAATCACAAAATTCACGGTAATTTTTAGGGCCCAATAGATCTTCCGCAAACATACAATTTTAACTCGATTCTGCACTTGCTATCTATTCGGCGAATGCAAATGGAAGTTTTGCAATAGAACATTGAACTAAATAACTGGAATGTTTTCGAACGTTTTGAAAAAAAAAGAAATTGTTTCAAGTTTTGTCATTTAAAAATATAATATGCTCCCATCAAAAACTTTTTATAAATAACACACTGATGTTTCTTGTCCGAACGCTTTGTCCGGAGTTCAGGTAAAATACAAACAATACAAATATTTCAATATTCATTTTATGCAAATAGACATGAAATAAATCAGCTTCGTTTCACGCTCTATTACTTTCGCCAAATTTGTCGCAATCAGTTTTTAAGGTAAGTATTGAGCATGTCTTTCCCATAATTTTGTTTAAAATATCACGTTTAAACTGTGTCCGAGAGATTCACTGTTATTTTCACCTGACGAAAAAAAACATTTTTTCATGTTTTCTACCCGCAAAAAATGTAGAATGCTGTTTTTGAGTTCTACCTTGTGTAACACATTGAAAATGTTTGAAATACGAAATACCATATAAGATTTTGCAATAGTTGCATATGTAATAAATAAGTTTAAAATTCTAAAACTTGGAAATATTTCTCGTAGTCGAAGGACCAACTGCGATTCACAAAGCAAAACTGTAACTACTCCCGGCCTTCGACATTGAAACTTGAAGACTTTTTAGTATAATGTTAAGAATCTATGAATTAAAATCATTTATTTGATATCAAACTCGATACATTTGTAAAATGTTTTTTTTTTTTGTATTGGTTAGCGTATTATGCAAGTCATATCTGCCATGTTGGATTCTCTTCGACGTCACATGGTCTATCACATGCTCTACGACAGCTTAGACAGGCCTAACGACAACTCATTTGTCAAGATATGATAAATAGTTAGGAGCAACACGGGTACAGATGTCATGCAAACAGATATCCAAACATACATAGACTGCTAAACACAAACTCCGTAGTCGGATAAAAATTGTGTTCATTTTTAACCCGACTTCAAAAAGGAGGATGGTTCTCAATTCGTCTGTATTTTTTTTTTTTTTTTAATGTGTGTCACCTCAGAACTCCGTCATTTATGAACCGATTTTGAATTTTTTTGTTTTTGTTTTAAAGGGTTTGGTTTCCCATTGGTCCCATTGGCACCAAATCGCATTCTGATGAGGTGATCCCCGGGAAATCGAGGAAAATCCCCTTTTTATATGTGATAACCGATTTCTGCGAAATTGTTTTTTTTTTTTGAAAGGGTATACTCATTCATAATGGGAAAATAAGAAATTTTTTTTTAAAATCGACTTCAAAAAAATTTTTTACAAAAAAAAAACAAAATACTTAAAAAAAAACTGAAAATCTATTATGAAAAATGCACTAAAAATTAAAAAAAAAAAAAACGGATTAAAAAAAATGTGTTATAAAAAAATGCACTAAAAGTTAGTAGGTCGTTTAGTTGGTCTACCCATATTTAGACAAATAAAATAAGTTATAGAATTTCAAAGTCACTAAAAAGCGAGAAATAAACCTTATTTTGACAAAATGGAAACCCGATTTCAAAAATCAAATATTTTATAACAAAAAATGCACTAAAAAGTAAAAAATAATTGCATATTCTTGTGCCAATATTAGTTCACCTAAGCAAAAATTTTTAAATATATATGTATAATTATTGTTATTTTTTGAGGCGGTGTCCAAAAGTTATGTGAATTTCGCTATGCTAACACCGACTCCAAAAATAACAATAATTGTACATATATATTTAAAAATTTTTGCTTAGGTGAACTAAAATTGGCACAAGATTATGCGATTATTTTTTACTTTACTTAGTGCATTTTTTGTTATAGAATATTTGATTTTTGAAATCGGGTTTCCATTTTGTCAAAATAAGGTTTATCTTATAGTGGCTTTAATTTGTAATATGTTGCTCACCATGTATTATGCAAATTTATTATTGTATCCTAGAATTTAGGTTTTATTAGATTTTTTTTAACAATATAAAAAATAAATAAATAAATATATTTGTTTGTTTAGAAATCTAATGAAAATAATTTATACTGAACCATTCCACAATTTCATAGACAAAAGGGTTAAATCGATTATGTATTACCGGCTCATTAATGAAGTAATGAAGTAGATATACTAAACCAACGGTTATGTAATCGTAACTAAACAATTAGTGTATTTCTTCTTACTAATATTTTATTTTTCATTAAAATATGTTAATAATATATTACATTAGTTTTTAGAATACCCATGAACAATTTGTTGGATGAATTCATTAAGTCATTTGTAAATATTAAAATACTTAAACAAATACACAATGCCCATTTCGTTTTTAGCTTAACAAAATATTTTTTTTAGAAAAACATCTTTCGTAAATTATTGTTATATTTGAACGGTATCATTTGGGCAATGTTTAATTTATTTATCTAAAATATTTCATGTTTTGAATGAAACTAAGCAAATAAATAAATACTATTGCTATTGTTCTTTGTTCTCGTGTAACATACAGGCTGTATCTTCAAAAAATCTACATTCATATTATTTTCTTCTTTACAAAAATATAAAGTTAATTTCTTACGATTATAAACCATATAAAATGGTTTCACTTTTCTGTTATGAACGTAAGCAGCCAATGATCACAGCCAGTGTTTTTAACAAAAGCAGTCGATGAGTGACCCAAAAAAATCGAATTCGAGAAAACAGTGGAAAGATTAATAAAAATAATGTTTTAGAGAAAATGCGTATTAGCGCGCCAAATATAAGCTATAATTTGTAGTGACAGTCAACCTGCACAGATTGAAGTTTATATATAAGCCATTCCATGTAAGCGATAAAAAGAACCAAGAGTTTGTCTAGAATTGCTCAGAAGATTTTGTAATGTGTAAGGCGTCAATTTTTAGGTTTTTTTTATGAAGAATCGAATGCCGAGTGGTGAAATAGGTCATTTTTTTATTTTGGGGGTCCGGTCATTTTTCAGGCGAAGTATTAAAAAATAATAATTTATAACGGCATCATGTTCCTTGCTGAAAAATTGAAATATTTTGTCTCTTGTGATTTTTTCAAAAAAGTTAACCTTCTTTAGTAAAATAGGGTTAAAAAATTTATCAGTATTTGAACTTTTTTGAAAATTTATCAGCAATTTTTTAATAAAATATAAAGCATTCTACGAAAAAAAAATTTTTAACAAAAAATACTTAAAAATCATCAAAGAATACGTCAGAATTTTTTCAGAGTTTTCCAAAAAGCGGCCTAAAATTACTAGCGGTCTAAATTATTGTTTTGAAATCTTTAACCAAAAAAATGGCCGTGCCCCCCAAAATAATAAAAATGGCCAATTTCACCACTCGGCTTTCAATTCTTCATATAAAAAGCCTTAAATATGAGCCCTTACACATCGCAAAATACCTGGACAGTTCTGAACAACCTCTTGTTTCTATCTATATATCCCACAAAAGCGCTCTGTAGGATACTTTAGGATAATATTTCTATAGGATAATATTTTCTTGAATGTGGAAATTGGGTTATTTACCGCCAATTGAGCAAGGTATATTATCGATTGGCAGTTTAACCTTATTGTTATATATATATATATATATATATATATATATATATATATAAATATATATATATATATATATATAATGCCAATCGATAATATACATAGCTCAATTGGCGGTAAATAACCCAATTTCCACATTCAAGAAAATATTATTAAGTATCCTATAGAGCGCTTTTCTGGGAGCACTTTAGTAAAATAGATCAAGGAACGTTTAATCGAACTGAGTGTAAGTTTTAGGTACTAACATAAAATTAGATTTGATCTAAACAGAAAGCTATGTATTAGTTGTTTATTCAATAATTTTTTTGGCGCTTGTGTTAGAGATATAACCTTATTAGATGTTTGATAAGAAAGGGATTTTTCTATCTTACAAAGTATACGTCAGAATCGGTTTACTTTTGAAGAAAATTATATCCAACAGTCATTAACTAATCTTTACATCCTTCTATTCCTCCAACCACCTTAACTTTTTCCATACATAAATATGTTAACATTCTTATAAATCCTTCATGTTTGTCTTGAAATATCATAGATGTATGACATCAGTTTCATATTAATAAATATAAAATAACATGTCGATTTACACGTTTAGGTGTAAATAGTATTTTATGTAATGTACACGTTAATAATGCCGTTCCAGGAGTGGAATTTAACTTGTAAATTACACTAACAATTTAGACGTTAATTTACACATACATTACTTTATACAATATTTCTCATATTATTCTCAAAAAAATATAGACGCATGCTCCTTTCAGTAAGAAATGAAGAAGTGAAGCATTGGTTATATGGAGACGATTTAGTGTTGATTTTGCAAACACCACTTAGATTACAAAGAGCTGCTGAAATGTATGCAGGTGAATAGGGAATATGCATGAAAATTTTTTTTCACTTGAATTGAAGTATGTTTACTTGACAAATATCAAGGTAAAATTACTTTTTAAATAACTTTAAAAATAAGCGAGATATGAATGATTGAAATTCCCGATTAGACAAAGAGGGTGATAGCCCTCTTGATATGTTATGTGACGTCATATTACACTTTCACCATTTAAAATACACGTAAAACTCCTTTTTTAGTATTTTTGCAAGAAAGAGACAGATAATAATCTTTAAAAGCTTATAGCTTCCTTGATATTTGTCGGATTTTAATTTCGTTTTTAAATATTATTACAGTATTAACAGTATTTTCATATTCTGAAAATAAATGTGAAAAAAAATTTTCATGCATATTCCCTATTGCAAAGAAATGAAGTTAAAGGTGACTGAAATGAAAAGTGAAGTGATAGTATTCAGAAAAGGATTTAAAATGAAAAGAGAGAAATGGTATTATAATAGGAAGATTTTGAACATTGTGGGAAACTTCAATTATTTGGGTCTATTATTCAACTGGAATGGTAAGTGGAGTGTACACGTGAAAAAAATTATATTAAAAGCAGGAAGAGGTCTTTACCTAGTAAGAAGTGGTAATTCTAACTATTTTACTATATGATTATATAAAGGTGGGAGTGTTACGTATTAAAAACAAAACCATCCAAAGTGCCATAAAATTTTATACTTTATTTTAGTATAAACATAAAATGTTGCAAAAAAAAAACTGTATATTGGACTCGACTAAAACTAGGGAGACAAAAATTCAACAAGAACTTAAGAAAATAGAACTAGAGCAAATAATGGAAAAATAATATATAAAGAAAAATTTATGAGTTAACTAGGATAACACTTTAAATAAATAAATAAAATAACTAATGGGGTTTTACTTCCTTGTCTGAGATTCCATGGTTTATAACAGTATGTTGAGTAGGCAACTCTTATGACTCACCTTCTCCCAACCTTACGAATAGAAACATTTTTAATGTGAATTTCTAGTCATGAAACTTGTGAAGTGAGTTTTGATTCCTCAATTTAAATACATGACTGGACTCAGATCATAATAAACCAATATATTTACTAGGCTTTGAGTATAATTTTTTCGTTCTGCCGTGAGCATGAGCACAGATTTTTTGCGGTATTAATATCGACCCAAATGAACTGGAAGAATAAGAAAAATGTAATTTTTACTATAATTCAATAACACAATTTCATTGAGATGATATTATCATTCACAGAAATATATCACTGAATATTAAATATTTTCCATAAGTTCAAGTATATTTTGATAATGCAAGAACACGAACTCTATATGACATAAAACACTTTTTCCACGTTACCGTGTAAATAGCAATGATGTTAAGTATACACATTCGAAAGTAATATAATATTTATCCACTTCAATTAATTATTTTAATATCTTTTAGAGTTAATCTACATAAATACTTCTGATGATTATGATGATATCTTGAAAACAGTAAAATAAATTTTATAATAATATATAGTAAATATATGATTCCAAACGAACTGAATTTTACTCAAATGTTGTATCTGTTTATTGAAATAATTAATATTGTTATAAAAAGAATGTGTTCTACGAATTTATAGGGTGCAACAGAAATCAAATGCCCATATCATGGCCATGTTGCGAGCTACTATATACAGTTTTCATTTGTATTTAAAAACAATTCATATTTAGAAAACGTCTAAAAATTGTCTTTCCTATTAGTTAGTTTCAGATGTTTCAGAAAATAAATTATATTTTAGATTCAAAATTTTTATTTTAGATTTATAATTTGCATATCAGAAAACATCAATAATATTGTATTGACTTTATATCAAGTTACATAAATAATATTTGTTTTAGATTTTTCCAAATGCAATATTTCTACAATATTTTAGACTCACTGAGTTGTGGTATATTACATTATATTCTCTAAATAAACCAATATTTGCTACGTAATGCTGGACGTCTGAAATAAGGAATTCGAAGATGGCTTTTTACAAATGCCCTTTAAAAAATACAGATAATTTCAACAAAGCACTGCCTCGTCGTAAGTATTCCGTGTCACGGACTCTATTCAAAATTTTATATTGCATACTTTCATTACTGTTTTTATTAATTCCTCCATATTTTTGTTAATACGACACTTTTTCTTAAAAGTAATCATGAATAAAGTCATAGTTGATATACTTTCATAGACATATAAAACGTGTCCAAGATACTCACTACTATGAAAATTTACTGGATAAATTAAACCAGTACCAAGTGAAAGGTGTAGCACTTCAACTTTTTACTTCTTATTTAAAAATAGAATGCAATGCACAGAGCTGACGATTATAAAATAAACCGAATAACGAAACAACAATCGGAATGGGTACTCGTACGGTCAGAAGTGCAACAAGGGTCAGTACTGGGACCGATTCTGTACATCTTAGATGTAAACGATTATCCGATAAACATATCTTGCAGGACCACAATGTTCGTTGATGATACTACCATAGAACTTTTGAGCATTGAATTACTGAGTCTGTAAACTTTTTGGGGCTATCAATTGACCACAAATGGATGGAACAGGGATGGAACATATTGAAAAAATAGAAAAGAAATTAAACAAAATCATCTATTTAATTAGACAACTTATTGAACTTGTAACAACAGACGTGTTAATTTCAACCTACTATGCCCACATAGAATCTGTGATTAGGTATGGCATCATATTTTGGGGTAACTCTTCAAACATTATAAAAATATTAAAAATCCAAAAAAGATTATTACGAATTATTGCAAGAGTAGCCCGAAGAACTAGTTGCAAAAAATTATTTAAGAGCTACAGTATACTAACTGTAAACGTTATATTATCGAATGATAATTAGTGAGAACTCTAGGTTTTTGAAATAAAATTTCAAATTCGTCCCCTTTACCTAGATCAGTTTTTTGTATTATAAATACGTATTTCGACTACAATGTAGTCATCATCAGTATAAATTAGCTAGTCGTACTTTACTCTTTGACAATTAGAGATAGTTAGAAAGTCGAGATCAACAGACAAAAAATAAATAGAAAATTAACTAGATTAAAATATATACTAGATTTAAAATATAATAAATTTTAAATTATATTGAAATTGCTCTTGTTAAAATTTCTTCATTCACATTTGTTCCTGTTAATTTTACTCTTATTAAAATTACTCTTATATTGTCCCAGGATATGTTACTTGTTACTAATTTGGTACTAATTTGGTTACTAATTTGGTGATACCGTCACCAATCCGATGGTACACACCAACATTACAGGCCTTTTCACATTTTTATTTTTTGTGCGATAATGATTATCTTCACCAGTAAAATTTTTTCAATGTTTTGGCGAGCATTCTGTATAAACTATAAAATTTTCAATTATTCTGAACCTAAATTATAATTTCTGTATGCATGTAGAAAATAAGATCACTATACAATTTATAATTTATTTATTTAATATTATTATGAATGTCATTTATATTTAATACATATATTTATTAAATGTAAATTTATATTTTTACATATTTTATTAATAAATTATTCTTATTAATAAACAATACATTTTATTGTGGTTTGTGTGGGGCGTTTCATATCAATTGCGTCAGTTGTACGTTTTACTTATGTGTACACATTAATATGTTGAGAGGTAATATATATAATCAAAAATTTGATGACGATCAAGTATTTGGTGTGGCTTTATAAAAATTGTTTTTTATTCAAACAGAAAAAAATAAAATTTTAAGTGGATTGAAATCAATTCCTCATTAATTATTTATAATTTATCATACTACTAACATTTGCCCGTCACCTTTCCACCATGTATCTAAAACGTGTTTACCAAAAAAATAATGAAATCCCTGCTAAACATTAAAAATTTCGTGGTTACAAATTTGCAAATTACAGTAGTTTTATAACTTGAATCTTAATCATCTCCCCCATTTCGGAGAGGCCCCGCTAGATATGGTATTGAATTGAATAAGAAATCAAAAAATTTTGTTTTGAGGTTTCCAGGTGCTAAAAATTTCATTGGTTTGTTACAAAATTGAAACTTTACACTTTTATATCAACGGAAGAAAAAATTGCTTCTGATCGAAATTGTCACACCGAAAATATGTCTAATTGGCATGTTTACAAATATTAAACATGTGTTCAGATCCTAGGAACCGGTAAAAGAGTGTATAAAGACACGTAATCGGAAATGCCACGAAGGCGGGCTAGAGTCCTAAAAAGTTTTCTCCGTTTTAAAAACATGACAAAAAATTTCTACTTTAGAAACATAGTTTTAATACAATCAATTTTGCTAACCAAAATAAAATTACAAATTTTCTACCGCTGGTAGGTTTAATATGAAAAATGTGGAGATTCTAGGAGAGCTGCTATGGTTCCAGCACCCAAAAAATGCTGTTTGCACTTATTATTATTTAGGTAACCCTGAAAAAATCAGAATTAATTAACTATAAAAATGCCAAAATATACATAATATCAACAGCGGAAAGGCCCTTAAAAAAGCATTCGGTCACATAATTTTGCGTCAAGAATTACTTGGGTCTATCTGAACATCCTAAAAAACCTCGGGTTCCATTACTATGTTACTGTTGTTTGAGTGCGGAGTTATGAGTTCGTAGCAACAAAATCGCTGATGGTTCAGGACCAAAACTGGATTGGACTGCTTTGTTTTGGACTGTCCCAGCCCTACTTCAAGGACGTAGCTAATCTTGTGGGCAATCACTTGTTCCAGTTCTTGAACAAAGCTCCAGGAAAAGACAGGTTAAGCTCAAAAGGATCGATAAGACCGACAATGAAACTAGTCGCTTTTTCGATGAGGCGGCGTAAGTAGCTAGCTATCTACTATGCAGCTGGGATACCGTGTGTAAAAGGCTGAATTTTCTATATGGAACCTTATTCTTACCAAGTGAAGTGAGGCCTTTCTAGGCGTTTTTTAACAGCTAACCTAGTAAAAATCCCAGCTTCTATTAAGTACCTGAACTTCATCTGGATATCCTAATAAAGAAGAAAAATATCACAATGGATCTTTCAGGTCGCAGTGGCCTTGTTTCAAGATTCTAATTTTATGCCATGCCATGTAAAACTCTATGACTATTTTAAGCAATACGACAATGCAACTATTAAACTATGAAATGCAATTCGATAGAAGATATACCATCAGTTTTTGTTAGTCAACTAAGTTAAATTAGTAAAATAATGCAATATTTTTTCCAATTTTTCTGTGTTTATGCTCTAAAATAAATATCTCATGTTTTTGTCTCATTTAATGTGACACATTAAACACACATCAGTGTATATGAAGAAAAATGCAAATGAGTAAATAAGCATACATGGTTGGAGAATTATTTTCTCACAGAATATTTGTTGAAAATTAATATATTCTATGCACTCCTTTGATGTTAGACCAACGTCGACGCAAAATTATAATTTTTTTACGTTTTAGATTTTGAAATATGGTAGACATTAAAGTTGTTGTGAAGAAAATTCAATTTAATGACAGGTTCTTCGAAATTTGACGGCTTATTAATTCAATAACAAAGAATATCCTGTCAAAATTTTAAGTTGATCCTGTTTTTAGTTTTTAAGTAAAAAAATGTTAAAGTTACGATGTTTAAAAGATTTTTACATAGGTTAAATGGAGTAGATGGAATAGAAAAATCTATATCTCGACACCAGATATGCCAGTATTATGAAAAACAATTATCAAAGTCTTATAAATACATGGACCAAATTTAAAATTAAACCTGTTTTTTGTTTCTGAGATAATTAAATTTGTAGATCGAAAAATGTTCTAAATCTAGTTTTATTTATAGTTTTATTTATTTTTATCTAGTTTTATTTTTAGATATATTTATTTTTTATCTAGTTTTATTTAGTTTTATCTACTTTGATCACCATGCAAGTTTTCTGAAATACATAAAGCATATTTTTAATTATTAAAACTCTTCGAAAAAATGAAATTTAGGATTAAAGTTTTAAACAATATTTTTTTTTTTTACAAACATACATTTTTTTTACAAAAATGAAATGATATCAATGCATTTAGTATAGGACAAACAAACCACCCCCACTTACCCTTTCCAGTTTCACAACAACCTTAATATATTCAAACTGAATAGGCTTCGACCTCCCCTCCACTACTACTACTAACCAATTATATACATGATAGTACTATACTAACGTCCTCTAGGGGATACGGAACTCTTGATTGATTGACTATACTAAGCAATTATGATTCCGAAATTGTCTTATTTAGTTTGTTTCATTGGTTCATTCACTTGATTCATCAAGCTTTTTTGACAGCGAAATTTATTCTATATTTAAATGAATGATGAATACTATGGAATCAGTACTTCTACAAAAGAGTCAAAAAATTCATTGTTTTCATAAATTTAAGAAAACTTTGTTTTGTTTTTGTATTTGATCGACAATTGTCCAATATCAATCCTTAACCAAACTATATTGATTTCTTTACTAAATTGACCATCTTTATATAAAAAAAAGACTCATTAATCATAATTTATATTATCAACAATCCAGACATTACTGCACACAGTACCAAGATTTATAAAAAAGAAAACAGCATTTAATATTTCATTATTGTTTTCAAAAAAAAAACCATGTATGAATGGTATATATGTGAGTCTAGCCTAGCGGTGTGCGGCGACTGACGGTTTTTTTTCTCTATTCTATTATATAAATCAAATAACATATTACAATGTAATTATCTTATTTATGTACAACTAACGCCCACCAACGGGCATCATGATATACCAATTGCTTTTGTATATAATGAGGTTACGACGTGTTTACTGTCTCATAAATTAAAGGTATTATTACTATTATTCCTTTTTCTTATTTTTTTTTTCGCTTGAATTATTTAACGTTAGATGTGTATATAACTAACAGTAAAGAAAAAAATTACCTACAAAAACTTAAATTAATATAATCACTACCGTGTATTTCAAAAATTTTGTTTTTCTTATAATTTATTTCAATAATATGTTTCTTACAGTTTAAAATAGATAAATTATATATTGATTGATAAGTTCAAGTCTATTTTCATAATTCTCCAAACATAAAAAAATGCATTTTAATTAAATGTTATGCCGGCAGTACACACTCGGTGAGGGCAATCGGCGAATGTCTCGGCGAGACATTCGTAAGGAGAGAGGCCGCGAGTGGAGCTGTGTACACTCCCGCCGAGTGTTCGGCCGGCAATACAGTTCTCGTCAGTTAGTTAACGTGGCTTGGCCAGAAATTACGTCGGTATACCTGAAAAGTTACATTTTTAAATTAAAAATTACGGAGTAGCAATTGTTTTATTAAACTATTACAAATAATCATTATTCAAATGAGTAATGACACTTTAAGAACGAAAAAATTATTCATAAATTTATACAGTTTTTATTTACTATCGTGTTAAACTGTTAATGGGTACAAGTAAAGCGGTTGATAGTTAAATATTTAAAAACGGCGGTTGAAAGTTGAATCGAATGTAGAGTGTCCTGAGGGTGCTCGTATTCACCACTCGCTTTCTTTCACTCGTGTCAAAAAACCGACTCTTAATGGAGCGTTGTCGGGGCGAGGCGAGTTCACTCGAGGCAGACCAAGCGTTGGGAGTACACTCTCGTGCTCGTTATGTCTTTCCTTGCCTTGCCGATGTGTACTGCCGGCATTAATATATCAGGAACTGTCTTATGTAATTTTAACCACAGCTGATAACATGAATAAATATTTTAAAGATTTTTGTAATTAAGTTGATACTAAAAATATGAATATCATTAACTTAATCATAATTCATTACCTTCGTACATGTACCTATTAGCTTTTCTAAATAACTAATTATTAAGCATTTTTATTCACTCTCAACTCAATATTGTCATTTTAGGAGTTGATTTCTAAAAAAAACTATGAAACACGTATTTCATTATTTATTTTAAGATGTACTATTAAGTACGTAGATTTTTGGTAATAGGTCCATAAAATGATTTTCTTAATACAACGAAATACAGCCATTCTTAACCCAAAACCAAGTATTTAATGTTGGGATTTTGAAAAATACCGTCTTATCTGGCCGGCTTCTACAGTATAAAAAAGATCTGGAACGCCAGAGTTCTTGAGTTTAATCCCCAACCAAGATATGTAATATTTTTTATATAAAAAGCATTGATGTCAAAAAAATGTTACAAATATTCAGACATATTATTTAAATGTTAAATTAAGTATACGATAGCCACCTCTGTTAGTATAACATAACCGACAGGCATCCATACTAACAATGGATGGATAGACACAAAAAGTTTACAAAAACAGTTAAATATACTTAATGGTTTCGGGTCGGAGATAAACGCCTTTGAAACCTAAAAACATGACCATTAAACGTGTAACATACCTACCCTTAATCTGATAGTGATAGCGTGCCTCTTACCTGATCTGATAGTGATGTATTCCTGGATGATATAAGTTGTATCATATTCGCATCAGATTATTTTTTGTCAAACTTACGAATGTCGAAATATTAACGAAAAAATACCTAATGAATGCTCACTGGACTTCACACTTGTCAAATTTCACGCATAGTAACGCTTTGTACTAGAAGGTCCGTCTCATTAAACCAATTTTTAGTTTTTCGACTATAATATTTGTGGATAATGTTGAGTCTAGACCTAAAATATTTAAAACAGAGTTTGTGCTAAGAAGTGTTTTTAAAAATATTTTGAATAGGCGTTGGTAAATTCCGCACTTATATTATAGGTCATAAAATCTTGCAGATGAGATGATCGACGATCATTATAATTAGGGTTTTAGTTATTTTTCCTCTCCTGACAGTATATATACACACATAATTTAACAATACGATGTCACTATCGCATAAAAAATATAATGCTACAGTTATAACGCTGCATAAAATATATTGCTATAGCTCAAAAACATATCTGCCTGTGTTTTCCAATACTCGCGCACAGCGAATCTAAGGATTTTATTTAAATTAGAGGTATTTATTAATAGATGCGTTTATTCTACAAACTATATCCTGTAGAAGCTGGAAACATTATAATAGCTCCAAAACTCGACGGAAGCACTGATTTTTTGTTTCCGTTATAAAATCCGAACCATAGATACTTGAGGCCAATTAGAGATAACGGTTCGTATTTTTGTTAACCATGGATATATTGATTAAGTAAGACCAGATATTGACCACTAAAGCAATGAAATTCATTTTATTTGATACACGCCAGTCTGGCCATTTTATATAAGCGTTTTATGTAAGCGATATTATAAGCGTTTACTTCTCTTGAAACCTGTCAGATCATTCATTGACAACTTTTTATACCCGATTATAAATTACATGTATACCCTAGTATACATAACTAGCTGCCCGCCCGTCATATTATCTATAGCCAAATGAAACAAAATTGAAAATATAACACAGTTGCCAAAAAACAAAAAAAATTTTTGTCGCGATCGCTACCAAACTTTATACAGGATCACCCTCTGGGCTAATCTGAAGATTCCCTGAAAATCGGTCCGTCCATTTTTGGAGTTCATAGGAAACATACACACACACACACACACCGATTTCTATATATATATAGATATATTGTTGCGTAACTCGACAAAGCCTTTTTATAATTATTTAAGTTTAATGGCATTTATTGAATGTATTTTGCAATCAAAAGAATTTGCAATAACAAAAATTTATTTAATAAAAAACTCACTAGGCAATTTTTGTAAAATCAGCATAAATACATTTGTTGAAGAAATTATTATAGCGCGTGTAACACAAATATATTTTAACTAAGTCGATTTTCGGATTTTCGTGTAAATCACCTCACAAATAGATTTTAGATTTAGATTTAGAAATAAAGATTTAACATGTAGATTTAAATACAATCAGTCAAAATGTAAATTGAATTAGAATCGGATATTTTATATCCGATATTTAACAATCAAGTCTATTCAAATTTCAACAATCAATTCAGTCAAAATTAATTAAGTAACTAGTAAATAAATTAAATTAAGTTTTTTAAGTGTTTTGTTTTATCAATTATCTACCATTCTTGTAATATTTATTAACCAGAATATTACTCGTTTTAAATTGGAAATATTTGGGTAATATCAAATTTTCCAATTGGTTATGGTCAAGTATTTGAGACGTCGAATATTTGAAATTAAATAAGCCTACGAAGTTGAGCTTTAATCAACTGCTCTGGTGGCAGCGGATCATCACCTGCAACAACCAATTTTGCACAAAAGGACACAACATAAAATTGGTGTCAACGGTGGGAATGCAACAATATACCTGGGTACATTAAGTTAAGTGGCGCATGTTCGCCTGCCCGTTCGACTTGAAATACAATAACTAAAAAACAAAAAGAGATAACGAGTTACAACTAAAAACTTTCGCTATCAGGATATCCATCTTTGAAAACGTATAAGATAGAATCAAAGTTCAAATTCAGTTAATTAACTCAGATATTTGTTATTTTCATATATTGACATAAATATTTGCTATGAAATGCAGGTAAAAAATGCGGGATTTACTTCTCCTTTAATCAACCAAAAATTGATAAATATCGTATATGCGTGTGCATGTTGATTAAGTTGGACCACATAGTTACTACCAAACAAATGAAATATATTTTATTTCATATACATAAAACACAATTTACATATTTTGGACAGATAGCGTTAACATATGAGAGTAGTTAAAACGATAATAATATAATTTATCTTACATTATGCACGTAACACGTTGTTTCAAATCTTGTTATTTAATACGACTGGCTTATAAGTAAAGATTATTTTCGAATGTTTTTTTCTCCTGTAATCGTCTCCTCTCAAAAACTTGTCAACTTTCATAATATTTATAATTAATATTACAAGTTTTTGACCTACATTATACGTATACATACATTTTTACTATAAACAACATATGTAAATAGTTTTCAATATACTATTTTTATACCCAGTATATGTAAATATACAAGGTATATTAAGTTAAGTTCCGACTTTGTAACGTTTGAAAATATTAATCCTTGACGTAAATGCTTGATGAAAGTGTTTATAAAATGGCCTAACTCGGCCATTTCTGCATGTCCGTCCGTCTGTCTGTCTGTCTGTCTGTATGTCTGTCTGTCTGTCTGTGGACGCGATAACTCACGAACGGAAAGAGATAACGAGCTGACATTTTTTGTGTATGTTCTAGAGCAAAAAAGTGAGGTCAAGTTCGTTAATGGAAAAAATCGGACCATGTTTGGCCAAAATGGGAAAAACTGCCTATCTTTGAAACCGTCTGAGATATAATAAAAATTTAATAACAAAAATTATTCTTCTTTTTAAAATAAACAAATTTTGTTGAAAACTTTTTTCATAAACTCAATAGTTTTTTCATCATCTGTGCTCAAAAGTTACTCGGAAAGCAAAAAATATGTCCTTCTTTAAAACCATAGGAGTTTTTTTTTAATTTTTTTAGTTCCAGTCATCGGAAAAGGCAGGCTTAGAGACAAGGGGAAACACAAAATTTGGAATATTTCTCTTAATATTAGTCAAATGGGAAAATTTAGCATAAGTAAACTCGTAGTAAATAATACATTTTAATACAATTTATTTAATGTAATTTGTTTTTTAAATTGCTTTTGTCGTTTAGATTAATGTGGATCTTCTTATCGGTAATGACCAGTCCAACTAAAAAATCTTTGAATATTCTAAAGAGTTATCTTTCTTTATTTCCAAAATTTACTATAAATATCTATTATATATAAATCAATTATGTTATTATTATAAATAATATTTATTTTGCGATCATACTAGGAAGTTGGACGTATGAATTTCATGGACCGCAGTTAGTAATGTGTTTCTTATTTAAATTTATTTTAAAATGTGGGTTGAAAATATTTGGTTGTTCTTGGTGGTAGGTACCGTCCATAGTTAATATGTAGATATGTAAATATAGATACTTTATAATAAAAATGCAGTATCATCAAAAACTTTTTACAGAGAGTCTTACACACATCTTTTTAAGAAAGGCTCTGAGTATCGTATAATTTTAGAACTATAGATTGGAAATTAAATGAGTCATTTATTCGCTTACTATGCATTAATAAATTTACAGCTGCAAAGTTGCCAATTCTCTTTTTGCCGTCATGTGTAAATAGTGTCGCGGTATCTTGACTCTCTTTAGCCTTAAAAGGAGCGCTATCGAACCTACAACAGATTCCGATACTCCACACACAAAAAAACACAAAATATTGGTGAAAGTTTACTAAATATTTATCAATTGGGCAACACGCACTTTTGAAAAAAATTAAATAAAACAAAAACTTAATGAAATTCAAACTTGAAGTTTATTTGATTTCAAAAAAAGAATTTTAATTTAATTTTTTTTAAACTGATTTTACTTGAACAATTTCGACTTTACTTGAAACTGATTTGAATTCCTACAGTATTTAATTTAATTTTAAACGGAACAAATGTCAAATTTAAATCGTGATATTAATCGAACAATAGTTTACTTTAAACTTAATTTAAACTGGCGAAATGCTGCTGCTTATATACCCATCATGGATCTTTCTAGAAACATAGTTGTTGACTTTTTAGAAAATATTGTTTTTGAAAACATATTTTTTTTATAAATTCCTCTAGAACAAATTATTAAAAATTATAATGGTCTACCTGGAATGTGAACTAGCACAACATCCCTCTAATGATGCCGGCCTTTGTTCTCACGGCCACTGATTTATATTTCTCCTATTAAAATTTTTACAATATAAATAACATTAATATATTTCAGTAAGCTTACTGTCTCATCTCAACTTGTTTTTATAAAAATTATTTCACAAAATTTAATCCTTAGATAGATAGATAGATTGTAGAGGCTACCCTGGATTTAAGCTTTACTTTCAAAACATGTTCAAATTAATAATTTTTTTTTTTTTTGTAAATAAATTATATTTTATTTCATAATTATTATTTGATTCGTATGATTTTTTATTTTAAAAGCATTTTTCTACAAAATAAATCTTGATTGATTTAAAAAAAAAACTTTTTTAAAGAAAAAAAACATCTAAACTCAATATATTTTTCCAATTAAAAAAAAAATATTTACTCTTAAGTATTTTCCTTTTCTTAAACTAGAACTTTTCTTCTTTAAACTTATTTAATAATTTTCATCACAACAATATTTAAGATAATAAAAACATGATTTAAATGTAAATTGAACAGTCGTAGACGCTAAACGCTGTGGCGTATTAGTATACTAAAGTTATTGTTGCTAAAAATTTTCTAAATTTAAATTTAATTTCTATCATTATTATACACAAAACATTCGAGAATGCTAACGGTTAATCTTCAAACTGTGGCGAATTATCACATAATTGTATTTCAAAGAAAGAAAATAGTATATTCATGTCTAAATTTTCGTACAGAATAATTACATCATATAACTTTTTTTTAAGTTTACAATACACAAGTACATAATATCTAGCTTTGAACATGTAAAAACAAGTGAAAATAACAAGTAACTGAGTTAACTGTTGAAATATCCGGTATGAGTTATTATAGATGTTTGAATTGAAATTGCGGCGAGAATACTCAGATTATAAAAAAATATTCACGAAACTGACCTTACTTTTTGCTCTAGAACCCACGCACATAATTTATTTTCTGCCAAGCTTTTCAACCGTTACAAAGTCGGAGCTAAACTTTATATACTCTTGTATAGGATGGCGCATAAGTAACGTTATGATTTAATCAAGTAGTATGATTTAATCATTTAGACAATAAATTTTTGATATTGTAGCGGTTTGCCCGGGTTCGTTTATTGAATGAAGTAAATTCTTTTTGACTTTAACAATTTATTGACGATTTAAAATATTATGTGTATAATTTACAAAAGTTATAATTTCAAGAGTATTCTTTTATAATGTTCACCGTTTGCTTGTCTTTCAGATACTGCCATATATTTCAATCTGTATTTGATAATAAAAACAATATCAACATTTCGTTGTCCTAAAAACATTACATAATTTGTTCAATTCCACTTTCACAGGTAACTTAGTTTCGTTCCAAAATACGTGGCCAACTGCTAGGTTAATATTTGTTACAATATGTAATTTATTAGCGAATTTCCTCCAAAGGAAACGCAGGTATTGTTTTTGCACCAATGTTGGAATTTCGTAAAAATTTCTTCAAATGTCCATCGATCCTACCTACTAGATGTTAAAAATCACTATCGCTAAAATTTGTATATATATATATATATATATAGAGGTAGATTGTAGAGGCTGCCCTGGACGGGCTACACTTCGACCATAAGGTCCATTGTGATGCCATAGGATGTGAGGATGTGAGTGGAGTGGAAGGAATTTGTGAGTAGACTTTGTAGGATAAGCGGCTGCAGCCGTGAAGGAAACTGCAGAAAACCTTTTCAAGCATTGCCGGTTACTTCGTTCTTGTCCATACGCCAACAGTTTAGTCAATCAACCCCCCTTTTTTTTCTTTTTTTTTATAATTAACACACTGCCGATGTCGGGATTCGAACCCATAACCTCCCAGTTTCCAAGTACTGCATACTGCGCAGACATGACGCCTTAGACCGCTCGGCTACTTAGCTGGTTATATATATATATATATATATATATATATATACCAGTATATATACCAGTGAATATCGGCATTGTTCCTATCAGAGTCGGCTGTAGCCACATATCCTACCAATTTCTAGTCCACTCAAAAATTCCTTCCACTCCACCCACATCCTCACATCCTTAGGCATCACAATGGTCCTTATGGTCGAAGTGTAGCCCGTATAGTTTAAATCCCGACGGTGACAGTCAATTATAATTAATGGTCGACGTATGGACAAGAAGTAAGTTAGTGGTTATACTTGTAAAGGTTTGCTGTATTTTTCTTCACGAAATCAGATGAATAAGGAGTGTGTAGCCGCACAACCTACCAATTCCTTGTCCTCATACAGATTCCTTGTCCTCCACCTACATCCTTTATGTATGGTTATAAATTAATAAAGGTTAATAAAATGATGTAAATGGCCTATTATAGACCGTCAAGTCTCACAAACGGAGGTAAAACACCCTTATTATTATTTTTTTATCATTATATATACTGTATACAAAAACAGTAAGTGGCTAAGACTTTCTGAAAGACCAATATATCCAAGTGTCACCTGGTAGAAGTAAGTAGAATTAGTATTAACATTAATTTTAAATTGTTTTCAATTAAATATGATGAATATTTAAAATAATTTAATATTTGATTAGAATATTTGATTAACGTAGTTTAATCATACTACATAATGTAAAACAATATTACTGCTATCGTTATCTATGCTGGATTATTCAATGCCTACTTTTATTAATTGTGTAATCAAATTTGAATCAGATTTAATTTGTTCAGACATCTAAACCATTTATATAACAAAGTGGAATAACCTTGATCTTGTGTTTGATTAGTATCGTTAGTTACCGTGTACAAACCAGTCCAAGTGGCAGTGCGTTCTCAGGCGTTATGTCAGCGCAGTATGCCTACTTGGAAATTGGGAGGTTATGGGTTCGACTCCTTACATCGGCAGTTTGTCAATTATTAAGAAAAAAAGGGGCGATAAATTGACTAAACTGTCGGCGTATGGACAAGAACGAAGTAAACGGCTATGTGTGTGAAGGTTTTCTGTAGTTTCCTTCACAAACTCCAGATGAATATCGGCATAGTTCCTATCATAGTCGGCTGCAGCCGCATATCCGACCGATTCCTAGTCTATACACAAAAATACCTTCCACTCCACTCACATCCTCACATCCTTAGGCTCACAATGGCCCTTGTGGTCGAAGTGTAGCCCGTCCAGGGCAGCCTCTACAATCTATGGATCTATCTAACCGTGTACAATCGGGTCATATTCGATCCAAAGCAAGACTATATTTGTTCGGCATACATGACGTAAAAGTTTAAAATGTACACTTTTCTCGGAACACAAGAAAGACTTCGTCTATTGTTTTATTTTTTGAAAATGAATGAAATTTAAGACGCTTATCATCCATATTATTTGGAATGATCCAAATTGTCCACCCTGTTCAATTTTTAGCTAAATATCGGGAACTGGAAGTAAGCCCCTGTGGTAGCGTAGTAAAAATAATTTTGTCTGGTTCGGCCAAGATCTTAGCTCTGGAGGGTTAGTTATACTTGAGACTGATAATTTTTACGAAGTATCATATGCGTTTTGTGTATGGCCAAGGATAAACGTGCTACAAAGGTCATTGGCAGGAAACAGTCAAACGAAGCATGAAGTATAGAGCATGATTAGACTGAGCCTAAACGACGTAACCATATTATTCCATATTTCGTATGCAACTTGCGGGTGATGTTCGTAGCACGCCTAGCTATAACCTTACTGTTTGTCTGAAAACACAGTATTAAAAAAAATGGTTAGAAATATAATTTTCAAATTTTCAATTGATTGAAAAGAAAATGTTAATTATATACCGATTCTTTGGGCTTAATAAATACTCTCGTCACAATTATAATTTCCATGAATAGACGACTATTTAACCGACAGGCACTGATAGTTCACAATTTCATCAGTGCCAAAATTTTTGGCCCTTAATCTTACTAGAACAAACATTACTCTTAATCTTTGTATAAAATTCTTGTGGAATATCTTTTATACAGCCAGCTACGCTTTTTCGACTGGAGATCACATGAAGATTGCATACAATTGAAATTCTAGAAAGTTAAATACGTTGAAAAACCAATTTTCGATAAGTTTTTACAGGTCTTTTGATTTTACAGGTCTTTTATTATTTGATGTCTGACAAAAATGGTTTAAAAGAAAACTTTTATTTCCGTTTCTTCGGGTTTAATAAATACTTTCGCCACAAACCAATTGCCATAAATAGACGAGTAATTTACCGACAGTTACCGATATTTTACAAGATCAAGGCCATAATTTTTGGCCTTGAATCTAACTAGAACAAACATTTCTCGTATTCTTTGTCTAAACTTATTGTGGCATATCTTTTCTATTTAAATTCGATGTAGTCTCGAGATACAATCTATCCAGTCAGCTAAGCTTTTTCGATGGGAGATCACATCGAAAGATTGTATACAATTGAAATTCTAGAAAGATAAATAAATGTGTTGAAAAACCAGTTTTTGAGTGAGGTTAATATTATTGTCTAATTTATTTTCAAATGCTACAAATATGTGTACTTGAATTCGTATAATTCAAATCATTTTCAAATAAACTCATAGTCATTACACAATGGTATCGTCGTTATGAAGGTATAAACGTGTTGGGAATACTAACATGAAGGTGTAAGTGTAACTATCTACATGGAACACATTAATCCTCGAATGTTGTGTTCTTTGTTTATATTTTTCTATCTACAAGTGCTACTAATTAATGTAATTGAGAAAAATCATTTTAAATAAACAGATTTAATTTTTTTTAAAGTTTACTCACATTTTAAATAAAATACATTGATGGGCCGAGGGCCAACAATAAAAGACTAGACCTTGGAATGTTCTCGATTTAAATTTTTTTTCAGTATTTAGATACCTATAAGGGCTATAAATGTTTCCCTGAGTTATCTTGTAACTAGCAAAACATTTAAATTTTCGAGTTAAAGTGTAAATTTAAAAAAAAAATGCTTGCTACTTTTTACCTTGTTAGAAACATTATTATTCTATAGAAAATATATAAATCTTACAGGCAGTTGTCTGTATACAGAGGTTATGTGATTATTTGTGGCGTATATTTGCAATCACTATATGGATTTAATTTTAAATTATATTAAACAAAAATTACTTATATTTTTTGGCACTTTTTATAATTTTTTTTGCGTACATTTTAATATTCTGTGCTTTGTGTAATTGGGTTTTAAAATGCAGCTTTGTATAATAGAATTCAATCAATAACAAAGGGGTGCGTTCAATGAAATAATAAAATTATGAAATAACAAAAAATATGATAAAAACAAGTGAAAATAACATTTACCTAAGTTAATTGCTTAAATACCCGGTCTAAACTGAATTTATAAAAAAAATGTTTCTTATAAAAGTTGTTTATTTTTAAAAAAGGAACATTTTTTGCCATTAAATTTTTGTTCTATCTCTTACGGTTTCAAAGGAAGGCAGTCTTGCCTTTTTCTTCATTTACGAACTTGACCTTACTTTTTAGAACACATATATAATTTTCAGCTCGCTATCTCTTTTCGTTTTTGAGTTCTCGTGTTGACGGACGGACGGACGAACAGGCTCATTTGCAGATAAGCTAATTAGGTTTGTCATTTTATAAACGCCTATACCAAAATTTTTTTTCTGTGATCAATATTTTCAACCGTTACAAAAACGAAACAATACTTAATATACCCTGGTATATATGATCATAGTACTATGATATTATGTACTGGGTATAAAAACGTCTAGAATTTCTCAAATATACACAAAATATAAGCATTTATTTCATATCTTATTTATTTATTATCCAATGTATAACAGTATTATTGTTATTAAGTTTCATTAAAGTCATTTCCATTTTTGACCTAACTCCATAAATTTTTGTAAGCAAGAACATATCTTCAAAATACACATAACACAGTGGTAGCAAGTGTATCTCAGGAGCCTAATAATATTATTTCAATAATTTATCTTGATAATTTATGTGGTTATAGTTTTAGTTCATTAAATATATATATATATATATATATATATATATATATATATATATATATATATATATATATATATATATATATATATATATATATATATATAATATATATTATAAATATAAAATAAAATATGAAAAGTTATGAAAAAATTGCTTCTTCGATGTTCTCCGAAATTAATTAATGAAAATTTGTAAACAATTTATTAAAAGATTAATGTTAGGATGTAGCTTTTCTTACCAGCTAAATCCAATTAGTTTTAAAGTGAGGATACAGAAAGGCGGATTAGTTTCAGGAGTCCTATTTATGAACTACCTAGTTAAATTGTTCAAATACCATATACTGAATGTATGAACATAAAGTTTTTAAAAAAAGTTGTTCATTTTTAAAAACGGAACTTTTTTTTTCTTAAATTTTTGTTCTATCTCTTACAGTTTCAAAGATAGGCAGTTTTGTTCATTATACCCAAACATGGTCCGATATATTTGTTATCGTGTCGACGGACGAACAAGACACATATGCGGAAATGGACTAATTAGGTCATTTTAGGACTTAATTATTCCATTTCTGCATAATACCAACATAATGAACGCTTTTTGTCTTTAAACCTTTCTTCTATTTCCTACGTTATCAAAGATAAACATTTTTCTCATGGTAGGGGATGCATTGGCCGATCTCGCCTGTTCACAATCTAAAAGTCACTGCTTAACTAACAACAACAAAATTTTCTGCATGCTATCTCCCTGCAGTTTTGAATTGTCGTCTTGATGAACGGATGGATAGATGTACATGTGGAAAGGAAGAAATTTATAAATTAATAAAATTTTAAAAACATCGGAACAAATATTATTATTTTTATTATTTTAAACTTGGGACTAAACTTATTTTGTTTTAAGCACACACGTAAACAAACACAGTGATTAAAAAAATAAAGCTAAAACAGGTTAATAGTTTATAAGTTTCAATATTACAGTTTTTTTAAACAAAATAATATTTTTCGCCCAACACTGTACAAAGTATGAAAAAGATGATAGCGGGTTGATGACCTAGGTAATCGCGTGCTGGATCACAGAGAGTGCTCATGGGGCTGCTTTTATCTAATTAAATGAAAATATATGTAATGAGATCAGTGTATTGCGTCTAATACAATCAATCGTGCCCTGCTTACAAATTTTAGAGTTATAACCAGGTTTCAGAATGTTCTGCCTTAAATAATCTCCAAGCAAACTAAGGACCAAAGCATTCAAATAGACCTTCTAAACTATCACCGAGTTAGCATTTGGGTTATATTTATCGAAGTTATGCTGTCGAGTCTATTCTCTAATGAAACGCTTACGTTAATGTACCTTGTAACCTCATTAGCCTCATACAAAACCAGCAAGTCAGGGCGATGTTTATTGCCTGCATCAGGTACTCGAAGGTAAAAAATATTTCCTATGTGTCATTTTCAGTATTTTTACATTTTATAAGTGTGATATACATAAAATGAAATATCACCATTTGTAAAAACAAGTCTTCGATTCAACAAAGTAGATATTGTAATTAATAGTATCATTTCCAATGTACAAAAATAGCAGAGAAGTTTTTACAATATTGAGACAGTAATATTGGAGATGTTCCAACAAAACTTGAACTCCAAGAGGATATGATCTTCGTCCATTCATTGTTGGATTATTAGCGACAAGTAATTAAAATATTTTTTTATGGGTCGAAATCAATCAAATCATAGTTAATATCTAAACTGTTAAATATATAACAATAACAATCAATCATTTATAGCGTAAAAATAATAGAATTCACAATTATTTTATATAATATTAATTTATTAGAAATCCAACTGAATTTTTTTTACATGCTGTAAATATATTAAAAATTCTATTTTGTTCTACGTATATATTTTTGTTAATCGATCGTTAAACGAAGATAAATGTTTTCTGACTATGAAAGACAAACGCGTTTAGTTTTATATTTCTATTATTCAATTATATGTACCTTGCATTTTCGATATCATAAATCACTCTACTTCCATTAACTTCTATTTATGTTAAGATTTTTACCTTGCCTTCTAATACTGTGTTAATTCATATATAGATTTATACAAGTCTGATCAATCCAATGTTTTTTTAGTTTATTTTATAAATATAAAATAATAAACGTATGTAATTATAAATATTTTCGAGCTTGAATTTGTGGTAATCCATATTCATGAATAAAACAAAGTATCTTGTAGCTTAATCACTATTTATCTCTATTAAATATTAACTGTTTTATTTCTGTTAGTATTTCTGATGATGGCCATGTTGGTCGAAATGCAAAGTTTTATAAAAATTTTTTAATAAAATTTTTAATAAATAGTGGTTAAGATACAAGATACTTTGTTTTATTCATGAGTATGTAATTATGTTAGAAAAATAATTTGTATCATCAAAGTGTAAACGTGAAAGATTTCGGGTGCTTAATCTAATGCGTTTATTTTGCGTGATGTACTCATACAACAAATTGAAATAGTCGGCAATAGGTTAATTGATACATCAGACCATGTAAGATTTCTAGGTCTGTATATTGGTAGGAATTTAAATAATGGGTTGCACATAGAATACCTCTCTCTATGTAGTAACTACAAATATATTGCTACAAGTACGAGTATATTATGCCCCTATACACTCTAACATAAAATATGGAATACTGTTCTGGTTCTAAAATTTACAAGCGGTTTACAATTGTCAAGCGGTAAACGTAAAAGATCAAAAGATTTATATTTTATAATTTATATAACATTTATATTTTATTCATACACAAATATATTAAAAAGGTACATTTTATGCCCCAAATTACCAGCCCAAAATTCCAGAGTATGTATTCAATGTATTGTATGTATTGTATACTTTGAATAATAGTGGCCATAAAAAAGAGTTGGTATTATTTTTTTTTTCAGAAAATATTTTAATTAAAAAAAGAAAATAATAATAATTGGTAGGTTACCTGTATTTACTCTATCTCTCTTCCTACCTCTCACTCAGATCTGAGTGCAGTCAAAGTTTGCCCACCTATGATGTATAATACTAGCTATATCGGCGACTTCGCTCGATCAGAACCTGGGGGGAAGGATTTGCAATCTACATATAATACTTGGTTCACATTATTTTGCAATAGTTTAGGGATAACATTTTCAGTTAGATTTTTAGTCCACACCAACGGCAGTAAAGTGTAAACATGGAAACCATATATTTTAAAAGGACAAAATAATATTCTATAAATTTTATCTTTTTCATAATAACATTCCACAGATGTTACATATTTTCTTTTTTTAAATATTATACACATATAAACAAAGTACCGAAAAAAAAAACATTACCTGAGATTGGCTTCTAAAGTGAAACTTAATGACATTATACATTTTTAATTACCATAATTGAAATTTAATTTTATGTCCATGTTTTGGAAGTATTTTAGATGGGTATTTTCTTTCTACCGTTTTTATTTTACTCGTGTATGAACTATTATTTTAAATGTTGAGGGTATAATATTTTTATACTGTGTGAATATACGATGTTCTAAAAACTGTATATAGTATAAATTTTATGTCGAAGGGTAGATACCGAGGCGACTAATGAATTAGCGATAATTTAACATATTCAACTTTTAAAATTCGCTGGTACCGTTCAAAAAATGAAATGTTCAATTTACTAACAATGGATTGTGCCATTCAGCTCTCGAAAAAATGTGTCGATCAAAACTGTTTAATGCTAAATACTGACCACATCTTGCCTAAAAACTGACCACATCTTGTTTTTTGAATGTAAAAATGTAAACGGTGAAGACTACTTTTGATTGCAATTCTGATTTAAATGCTGGCGTTTATAAATGTAATCTCAGGTATTCAATACAAAAATTTAACATAATATTAGGCTCTGTTTCTAAAATGATCGTTTAGTTAAATAGTGCTCCAAAAGTATCATAAAATTAGCCGTAAGATAAATTTGTCTCACAGTGTTACATTTCTAAGTGCGAACCATGAGGTTCACACGATCAAAATCTTAGTGTTTGATTTTTTGTGAATACTTTTCATAAATTTTTAAAAAATTTTTGCCAAATCCTATCACAGAAAAACCGCCAATAGCTGTAAGTGCCTTCAGAATAAAAATGTTGATTATAACTCATGATATTTTATTCTTATATATTTTAGAGCCTAATTTACATCTAAGATTATCAAACTCTTTTTTTTTCGTATCACGTTAGGAAATACAAAAAGTCCCCTATCTGCAAAAAATCTTTAAAGTGGAAAGATAATTCTTTAGAAATACAAAATATAATAATCGCATGCCTCATCCATAGGCAAGACTCATTTCTTATTTATACGCATTGATCCTACGAATTCGAATCAACTTTTTTTTTTTTTTAATATTTGAGAATAATAAGATGCATCCCTCCCGTGGGTCAACCTTGTCGAGGTGGGAGGGCCTAGCACCTAGCCTGTAAGCCAGCAGGAGGGGAAGTGCACTTTCTGAACATTACTTGTCGGCTACGTTTCTGTCCTTCATTATCTTTGTTGACGATATTTTGGCGGTTCCATGCATCCCTGCTGGGAGTGGTCGAAAGGAGCTGATGGAGCTGGGCCTCAGTTTCTCCGAGATCTGACGTCCGCTTACTCTGCTCCGATCTGGTCCGATTGCAGGCGGCCACACCTGCAATCCCTGACAATGAGTTGTCGCAAGGCAATGAATGTGCTTAAGACATTTGGTGGTACATCGTGAAATGGGGACGAGATGGTACTGTGGCTTTATTTATCACTGGATTATGGTTGTGTAGGATTATGGTTGTGTAGATTGGGCCAAGCCCAATCATGCCAACATCTCGGCTCTCTTTAGAAAGTCATGATTTCTGAGCAGACTCTGTGAGAGACGTGCCACGGACACGTCTAGACCATTGACCTTTCAAACACAGGAGCTTTTAAAGAGTCTTAATTTTGAATTCGCTGAGAAACTACCCTTTACTTTTCATAAAGTACTTTCTTGGCTGATCCCTAAAGTTAATTGACCTGGTTCCGCTTTGACCTGGCTGGTCTCCGCAAAGATATCAGTTTCCAGTTCTATCGGACTTGATTACATGAATTAATAAGCAAATAAAATAACTCTCTGTACGTGAATATGGATGAATCCAAAACCATTTTGGGTGTGGGGAGCGCTATTGCCATTGGTAATAGCTCACACACTTGGTCGCTCACCCCACAAGCAAGTGTACAAGCATCCGTGTACACTTCTGCATTAAATGCAATTTCCCTGCGATATCATGAAGAGTTTTCAAACTTTCACAATACATTCTTAATTTTTTCTCGTTTTTAACTCGTTGAAAGCGCTGCAAGCATAACTGTGCACGCTTTTATGGACTCTTGCAAGACGAGCAAAACGTCCAGGCGATACTCTACGTGATCCAGCACATATCCATCATTTTTGTATGGACGCTTGAGCACGTATATATGGTAATGATGTGGCTGATGAAGCTGCGCGGGTCGCGGCTGATTCAGACCACCTGGATCAAATCCCAATACGCCCAGGGGACCTGAAAGTGTGCAAACGCTTTAGAATTAACGAAAAATGGCAGCGTGATTGGAACAATCTCACGGAAAAGCTGAAACAGGTCAAGCCAAGTTTCAGTAAAATGTTTGTGTAAATCTGAGCCAGCACGTGTAAATCTGAGCCGTAGAGAGAGTGTGACACTTACTAGTTTACGAATAGGTACACTCAAATCTCACATGCATATTTTCTCTGCGGTGGGGATCAAACAAGGTGCACTGTTTGCAGGATAGTGCAAACCGTGAGGCATAATGTGTAGTCAAGAGGAATGTGTAGTCTTTGAAACTATTCGGCAAAGACTACGGCTTCGAATGAATGTAGCGCGGCATTTTCTTATAATGCGAGCTCCGTGATGAGGATGATTGAATTTTTAAATAAATCTCAGCTTCTTCGGAGCCTCTAGGAGTAACATCCCTTATTTTTCTACCAATGTTGGAATATCGTAAAAATTTCTTCAAATGTCCATCGATCCTACCTACTAGATGTTAAAAATAACTATCGCTAAAATTTGTGTACATATATAATATATATATATATATATATATATATATATATATATATATATATATATATATATATATATATATATATATATATATATTGTATAATATATATATACATATATATATATATGAGTTAATTTGTCTGTGATTTTATTCCGATTGGAATGAAATTTGATATTTGAGGCGATTTTTGGTATTCAAAAGGTGAACTTTGTTAATGGGTACAATCGGGAACGGAGGAAAGGGGATTTAGAGGGACGGAGAGGCATAAAATTTGTCATATCTCCCTTAATATTGGAAAAATCTAAAAATTTATCAGGAGTTAAGTTGTAGGTACTAAGTTTTACTGTAATTTTGTTGCTTATTATTTTTCTGTTACACTAATATTTACAGAAATATTTACAATTAAAGATTGGAAGTTAAAATTCTAAATACCTCTGTTTACATTAGAGTTTGAGAAAAATGATAAGGTGATGAATTGTAGCAAACTTGATTTTCTACAACTTCACTCCAAGTACATTTTTCGATTGTTCTAATATTAAGTCAGATATTTTATATTTTGTGTTTGTTTGACACAAATACATGAAAAATATAAAAAGAAAAAAAATTCAACTTACTTCAAAAAGTCACAAAAAACACAAAAAGTCACTACACTAAAAAGCTAAAAATAACAATATACAGATTCAATCCAAAAGAAAATTCTCATTTCTTATACATCTTTGAAACCGTAAGAGATATAAAACAAATTTGTTAACAAAAAATAATCTTTTTAAAACTTTGTTTGAAAAAAATTTTTTTTGACTCAATAGTTTTACCATATTTTGAGATTGAATGTTCTTCGGAAAGCGAATTGTTAATAATTCGATTAAGCAGAATTGTTAACAATTCAATAAATGATATACAACTCAGTGTATACTGGGTATTTAAACAATTAACTCAGTTTTTTTGTTACATTACTCGTAATAAAATATTATTATTGATATGTGCTACCTACTGATCGATTTGAAGTCGGTTTCCGTTCCCTAGATTCCTATGGCATCCCCTACTCAGAATATGAGTTGGTGACAATGGGAGTTTTCAAAATCGATCTACCGATTGACGGAGAAATCCTTTTTTTTTAAATACATACAGTCGAACATAGAATATCCTCCTTCTTTTTTTGGAGTCGGTTAAATTTTTGTTGATTTTGTCATTTTGTCATTTTGACAGAAACTGTACTCCTAAAAAATAACTATAAAATTATTTTATTAAAATTTTGTTTCAATTTTGAAACGTCAATTTTTATTGTCGTTTCCATAGTAACTAAACTATAATAGCACACTATAAATCGTTATGTATCCTTGTATCTTGGCTATTATTACATTTAAATTTTGAGAATACTATTTTTAAAATCATATCACATATGATATTTCATTTTGATCATACTAAAATTATGACCGCTAGAGAGTGATTTATGTATTCTAAGGAAAGTCGCTAAGATGGAGCAGCTCCTGCGTAACGATTTTTAAAAAAATATGTTTTATTCCTATTTATTGATTTTAGTTGTAATATTGTGGACGCTTTACACCCACAATATCACATTTTATTACATATAGTTTTAAAATTTATTATTTTAACTGTAATAGTGTGGGCTCGTTACGCCCACACTATTACACGTTGTTATTTTTTGAACTTTTAAGTGTTATGTACTTTTTAAGTTTTATCTGTTGTAGTGAAGGCCTTTTACACTTTTACTGCAACTCCGATGTTTTTTTTGTTGTTTTAGCAAATTTTTTCCAAAGGAAATGCAGATATTGTTTTTGTACCAAAGTTGGAATTTCGTAAAAATTTTATATGTGTATTTCAAATTCAAAATAATCAAATCCGGGAACCGCTTGGCAAAAAATATACGTTTTGTTAGATTAGGGAAACATGTAATAAAGTAATACTTGATAAATACTTGTTATGTTCAGTTATTTTTCAAATTATTTTACATATAGCCCAGTCAATGTAGCTAAAATAAAAAACTTAAAGTTTTGAAAATTGGCCAAAATGTTCTTTGCGCATTCCTCTTGTACATAACTAGAAACCCTATATAGGGGGAGGAGGTGCGAAACAAGCCGCCATTTTGAATTTTAGGTCCCTTTTTTGGTTTTTGCTCAATATTTCGAAAATCGACTGTTTCATTGAATTTCCTACAAAATACGTACAAAATGTTTTTTTCTTGGTTTAACCGTTTGAGAGATACATAGATGTATAACTAGAAGAAGTTCCGTCATTCCTTAGGGAAATGGTTTTATTTTTACATGCTTTTTCAGGATGTGACACTACTTCAGCGACATACAACCATAAAAAATGACTGTTAAATTAGTTAACAAAAGACCCTCAGCTTTTACAAATTCCACCACTGTTTTACAACCCAACCAGCACACCAGAGATCCTTCCTGAAGGAGCTGAGACAATATTTCTAGCATTTTATGAGGCTCCCCCTACCATGACGATAATAAACGCCTTTTGACGGGCCTGGTTCCAGTGCTCAGCCAGGAAAATCAAACCAGACGCCACTTCTTTCAACCCTACTAAAGGTGCAGATCCAGTTGTGGATGGGGAACTCTCTGGATCCATAGAAGTGCCGCACCTGACTCTAGATTGAACATGATATTTTTCTCATGCAAGACAGAGTGCGGACCAAGGTGTGACTGGTCCGCACTCTGTCTTGGCATGTGGCATGAAACACCTGCCTCGACAGGCAGGTGTCTCATGCTCGGTCGCCTCCTCTTAATGCAATGGGGTTTGCCTCAACCGTCCAATCCCTCGTAGAGAAGAAAGAGTAGTTGTCAAACGACGAGCTTGATGTATGAAGTGCGTGAAGTTTTGTATTTGTTTATATAAGTTGGTATGATATATGTGTTGTATTTGTTTATGTATGTATTTATGTTTTGTTTTTGTTTATATGTTTGAGTTATTTCAGTATGTTTAGTTATTATTATTTAGTTATTGAGTTATTTGAAATAAGAAAAAAACTTTCAGAAGCGATTTTCTCTTCTCGTAAAACTAGACTTCTGCTTATATATCCCCCAAACGGTTAAAGCTAGAAAAAAACTTTTTGTACGTTTTTTGTAGGAAATTCAATGAGATTTCATATTATAAGTATAAGTGGTTTGAAAAAGTTGAAAGTTTTCGAGACATTGAGGAAAAACCGAAAAAAAGTTTCTAAAATTCAAAATGGCTGCATGTTGCGCAGCTACCCCCCCCCCCCCCATATGGATCTTTTGGAAAACGTTCAAGAGGAAAACCCCAAAAAAAAGGTTGGGTAATTTTAAAATATAGAATATAAGTTTTTTTTTATTTGGTGATTCTTTTAGTTCATTGACTGGGCTAATATTTATTTTATTATTGAAAAAATAAAAACAATAATAGATTCTTATTACAACTACATGTTTCTTAATTTTTACTGGTGACGCATATATACGAATATGATATATTATATATGGTAAGTTGTAGCTTAAGGAACAAAGTTAAATTTTATAATAATTAAAGGAATAAAATAACATAATATTATTATAAACAAATTAATAATGTACTTTATTCTTATAATCAAGTCACATTCACGTTTTCGTTGTTTTGTCCACCGATGCTTACGTTCCCGGATTTGATTATTTTGAATTTGGAAAGGAGTTGCGCATTTGTTTTGAGTGCATTGGTTATGGCTTTTATCATGTCTTTGGGTGGTCTTCATTTTGTAATGATGTAATGTCGATTTATCGATTTCTATTGGATGTTGTTGAAAAATGGGAGAATCGTGGTAAGAAGTGGCGGTGTGTGCTATTATCCACCTGGTTCGACTCACCCTGTGTATATATTACTTATTTGCATGTGTATATAAATAAATAAATAAATATATATATATATATATATATATATATATATATATATATATGTATATGTATATGAGTTTATGTGTCTATGAACTCGCAAGCGGTGTCACAGTTTTATTCCGATTGGAATGAAATTTGGTTGTTGAGGTGCTTTTGGGTATTCAAACGGTCAAGTTCATTAATGGGTAAAATCAGGCCAGGGGATGGGGAAGGGTTTAGAGAGAGGGGGAAACACAAAATTTGGCATATCTCCTTTAATATTTGAAAAATCGAAAAAATATTAAAAGTAAAGTTGTAGGTATTTGGTTTTAGATAGATAGATAGATTGTAGAGGCTGGTACTTGGTTTTACTATAATTGTAATGTTTCTTATCATTTTTCTGTTACGTTTATATTTACAGAAATATTTACAATCAAAGAGTGAAAGTTAAAATTCTAAATATCTCTTTACACATTTGAGTTTGGAAAAAATTTTAAGGAAATGAATTTAGAAAACTGGATTTTTTACAACTTCACTCCTTATACATTTTTCGATTGTTCTAATATTAAGAGAGATATTTTATATGTGTGTTTTCTTCTTTCCTCTAGACCAATACCATTTAGTAATAAAATTAGCCTTGCAAATATTAAAATCATATCTGATTCGATATTTCATTTTTATCAGACTAAAATTGTGACCGCTAGAGAGTGATTTATATATCCTAAGAAAATTCACTTAGTTGAAGCAGCTCTTGCGTGACGAATTTTGTTGTTGTTAATTCTTTTATATATAGTTTATATTTTGTTATTTTATTCCTACCTAGTCCAATTCATTCGACTAAGTAGTGATGTGATATAATTGTGATATTTGTTATTATTTTTCCTTGTCGCTATTGTTTTTTACCATGGGGAGCTAATGAGCAAGCTCTCGAAGCCCCAAAAGGGGGGTGGGTGTTAATGGGTAGTCTGGTTGTATGCCAAGAGTCCCACACTCTGTTCGCCTGCCTGTCGCAAAAAAAGTAACATACATGATTTAAACTATAAGCGAAAGAACATTATATAAAAAATTAAAAAATGAAATCCGACACAAGGAAATTATTACCAAACATAGCTGGATTAAAACCACTTTCATCCATTCGGAAGCTACAATGCCAAAAACAGACCACCCGTCTTGTGTTGGGGAAGCCTTTATATACTCATGGTTTGAAATAAAAATAACTGTTTTTGCATAGAATAATTGTATACTCTTGAAGGTTTATAGATTATAGTAGAATATAATTTGCAAATCTAGTGAGTATACCGCTGTACGAAATAAAATAAACCTTGTTTTAAGATAATTATAAATTTTTGGTTAATTTATGAAAAACTGCTTAGATACAAAATATTCAGTTTCATAGCCTTGAGACCAACTAAAAAAACAACACCAGCAATAAAAAAAGATTGTATTATTTATAAAACGATTATTATCGCTCAAATATTATAACTGTTTAAGACCCATTTGCACCGAATCATTTAAATATGACTGAATTTTAACATTTTAAGGACCTATCAAACTGACAAACTGAATTGCAACATCATATGAGCTGTTCTTAAGCAGACGAAGCAGTTCGAAATTTAAGGCTCCCGATATCGATTGCTAGAACCGTTCTTAACTTTAAGAACTTATTTGCATTAACTTAAACCATTCTTAATTAATTAGAATTTATATTAAATACTTTGTCAAACGTAAAATACTGCTATAAAAATTTACATATGGTCAAATCTCGGACACATCGCTGGAGTAAATAATGAAAATTAGTAGATTATGTTAAGGATGCTGTAATAAATAATTATTTAAATTATCATTATTATCATTTTATGTGACATATACCATAATCAAATTCTTGCTGAAAAATGGTCCATAATTTTATGCTTCACAAATGATACCACAAAAAATTCGTTAAACAGGAACTGCGTCAACTTAGCGATTTTCCTTAAAATACATAAATCACTCTCTAGCGGTCATAAATTTAGTGTGATCAAAATGAAATATAATATCTGATATGACTTTAGTATTTGCACAATATTAAATTTATTAATAGCCAAAATAGAACGATATATAACGATTATAGTTTATAATTACTATGGAAACGACAATCAAAATTGACATTTCAAAATTAAAACGAATGTTAAGTAATGGAACAACTAACTGACTTACATGTTTGAATACCCAGTATATACTGAGTTGTATATCAATGATTAAATTGTTAACAATTCTGCGTAGTCGAAATGTTAACAATTCTTTCCGAGGAACAAATTTTTTTTCTATCTCTTACGGTTTCAAAGATGTATTTATACCCCCCCCCCCCCGAGCGAAGGGAAACACGTTTCAATGGTTTCAAAGATAAGTAGTTTTGCCTAAATATAGTCCGATTTTGCCCATTAATGAACTTGACCTTACTTTTTTGCTCTAAAACACATTTCAGCTCGTTATTTCTTTTCGTTCTTTAGTTACCGTGTCCACAGACAGACGGACATGCGTAAATGGCCAAGTTATCGGAACATATATACCAAACATTCATGCCTACAATCAATATTTTTAAGCGTTACAGTCGTGATCAAACTTAATATACTTTGTATATTTATATATAAATCTGTAAATTGTTATTTTTAGCTTTTTATTACAGTGACTTTTTGTGTTTTCTGAAGTCGGTTGATTTTTTTTTTACAATAAAGCATTTTGAAGTTTTTTACAATAAAACATATTTCATGTATTCGTGTCAAACAAACACAAAAGATAAAATATCTCTCTTAATATTGGAACAATCGAAAAATCTATAACGAGTAAATCTTATCATTTTTTCCAAACTCTAATGTGTACATAGATATTTAGAATTTTTACTTTCAATTTTTAATTGTAAATATTTCTGTAAATGTTAGTGTAACAGAAAAATGATAAGAAACAAAATTACAGTAAAACTTAGTACCTACAACTTTTTCTGATAAATTTTTCGATTTTTCAAATACTAAGGGAGATATACCAAATTTCGTGTTTCCCCTTCCCTCTAAACTCCTCTTTCCCTTAGACCGATTTTACCCATTAACGAACTTGACCTTTAGAATACTATCAACGCCTCAAATAACAAATTTCATTCCAATCGGAATAAAACTGTGCCAGAGAGTCCACAGACACTTAAAAAAAACTACACATATATCTATATATATATATATATATAAATTTTTGCGATAGTGATTTTTTAACATGTCATAGGTAGGATCGATGGACATTTCAAGAAATTTTTACGAAATTCCAATATTGGTGCAAAAACAATAGCTGCATTTCCTTTGGAGGAAATTCGCTTAAAATCAAAAACAAAGGTACATTTGACAGAAACATTAATCAATACAATATTAATATGCAATTTAATTAAGTATATGGTTTTTTTTAATTATAAGAACCCTGAAAATAATATTCAATCCATTTTATTATTAATTAATAATATTAATGCAGCATAATTTAAAATCAATCATCAACCGAGATATTGCTTAGATTTAATAAAAACTTAGGTATTACTAGAAAGTTACTAGAATCACCTTGTTTAGATAATTTTGACGAATCTATAAGTATGTCTTAAGTGCTTATCTTATGTAGTAGCGATGGCACAAATGAAATAATCAAATTAAGTCTCAAATGTAAGTTTTTCATATTAAAAGCATACTTAAATTAAAAACGGTGAGAATGTACATAAATATAAAACAAAAAGGTTTAGACCAAATTATTTTTATGAACTTAATTTTAGAATTACTTAATTTTAACAATATAGATTTGATTTATGACAATTAAAGAATTTGGTAAACAATTATGGGCCATATATATACATATATATATATATATATATATATATATATATATATATATATATATATATATATATATATATATATATATATATATATATATATATATACAGTTGTATTACAATTAAATTAATCAAATTAGTTGTCTATTCATCAAGATGAAGGTATTGTTGTTGACTTTGTTAACCGTGCCTTTTATAAACTTAAATTTATGTGCTCCTACTGACTTTATCAATAATGCAGTGAAACCTTTAACGGAAAATGGAAGTAAGTAAATTCAAAATATTAATTTACTACATACTACAACTACATTGCAACATTTACAATGCATATTGCAATTTTTCGCTTGTAATGTTTCTATATTTTGTACAAATCAACAAAATAAGTTTGTAACTTTTGGAAATATTGATCTTCGGAAACAGTTTTGGTGTAAGGTACCGGTGCCTAATAATTGAGCCTCATTTACGCAAAATGACTGTAAAAACGTAAAATTGCGAAATAATCAAAAATAAATAGAAATTTCGTAAATATTGATTATTTATGCATCCGATATTTGAGAAAAATCTTAAAAATTGATTATGTTTCCATGAAAAAATGATAATTTTCAAAACCTCCCTTGTGGGTGTTATTAGAAACAGGGCCTCCCAATAAGGCCCATTACAAAACTTTGTCAAATCAAAGTGTATCAAAATTATTCACCAAACATTCATTGAAACATATTTTTTCTTATCGAATATTTATGAACTACGCACAACAATTTAGCCGAAAATAGGCTGGACCTCATTAGAAACATATAAAGTGCATTAAAAAAAATTATATTTTAAAATATCTGCATTTCTCTGTTAGTATTTAATTATTTAATACAAAAAAATTTTTAATTCAAAGCCGGGCTTTGTCATGTGAGAGTACTTTAGGTGCTAATAAAATGCTATAATAATTCCTACCGGATGTCCGCTTGTCAGTCAACAGCAATTTAAAAACGAAAAAAGATAACGATGCCAATTGTTTTTGACCATGGTCCAGAGAAAAGTGAAGAGCTCGAGTTCATGAATGGTCAAAATCGGTTCATATATTCTCTTAAAAAATTTATCTTTCCATAAGAGATAAGCCATAACCATAAGAGATATACAAAAAGTTGGAAAAAAATGTTCCTGTTAACAAATTAACAAATTTATTTTGAAACCTTTTATATAAACTTAATAATTTTGCCACAATTTCAATTCAAACAGCCGTAGTTAATAGTAAATTTCAGAAGCATGCGGCGTTTGAATATAATGCAATTAAAATCTATAGTAAACAACAAATGAAACAGTAAACTGAGTTATTTGTTTAAATACCCTGTGTATACAGGGTTCTTATATAATATAAACATTACATGCACCGATATACAACTCTGTAAACACAGGCTTTTTAATAAATAACTTAGTTTACTGTAACATCTGTTGTTTATGCAGATTTGAATTGCACATATAATATGGGATATGTATTTTTTTTCGATGTCTATATCAATATCTCGAGATATTGGACCGTATTCGGGTATTTTTAACCCGACTTCAAAAAGGAGGATGGTTCTCAATTCGTCTGTATTTTTTTTTTTGTGTGTCACCTCAGAACTCCGTCATTTACGAACCGATTTTGAATTTTTTTTTGGTTTAAAGGATTTGGTTTCCCATTGGTCCCATTGGCACCAAATCGCATTCTGATGAGGGGATCCCCGGGAAATCAAGGAAAACCCCCATTTAATATGTGATAACCGATTTCTGCGAAATTTTTTTATTTTTGAAAGGATATACTCATTCATAATGGGAAAATAAGAAATTTGTTTTAAAAACCGATTTCAAACAAATTTAAAAAAAAAAACCGACCCCAAAAAAAATAATTTTTACAAAAAAAAAAAACAAAATGCTTGTAAAAAAAATGGAAATCTGTTATGAAAAAATGCACTAAAAATTAAAAATAAAATAAAAAACGAATAAAAAAAAATGTGTTAACTAAAAGTTAGTTGTTCGTTTAGTAGGTCTACCCATATTTAGACAAATTAAATCAGTTATAGAACTTCAAAGTCACTAAAAAGCGAGAAATAAAACCTATTTTGACAAAATGGAAACCCGACTTCTTAAATCAAATTCTGAAACAAAAAATGCACTAAAAAAAAAAAATAAATTGCATATTCTGTGCCAATTTTAGTTCACTTAAGGAAAAATTTTTAAACATATATGTACAATTATTGTTATTTTTGGAGGCGGTGTCCAAAAGTTATGTGAATTTCTCTATCTGACACCGACTCCAAAAATAACAATAATTGTACATTAATATTTATAAATTCTTGTTTAGGTGAACTAAAATTGGCACAAGAATATGCAATTATGTTTTTACTTTTTACTTTTTAGTGCATTTTTTTACTTTTTTGTTTTACAATATTTGATTTTTGAAGTCGGGTTTCCATTTGGTCAAAATAGGTTTTATTAAGTGACTTTTCAGGTATTCATATCTTTGCAAATAAGATTAATTAATAAATTAAAACATGAAAACGCTTCTTCCATTTGTTGAGAGACGCTACTCAACTATAATGTTTACCTCTGGTTTTGATTGTTGAAGTGTTGTCGAAATAGAAATCAATATACAGGAAAACAAAATAATACCTAAGAAAATTATTAATTTAGGTTTAAACGCGAAAAATAATTAGATTAGAAATTACTCGGCCTGTCGCACTACCGTGCTCTAGATACAATTAATGATGTGAAACAAAAACAAATATGACTTAAGGTTGTTATGAAAGTGATGGGGGTAAAACAATTATTTAAATTAATAATTTTTTTGTTTTGATTTTGAGCGAATAATGACATTCGCAAATTATCATGATATTAAAGTACCGTGTATTGCGTATATGAAATATTAAATTAGTAGGAAACTTGAACATCACCACAGTTTTTCGGAATATGGGTATTTAGTTGCGGCCAAATAACTTGAAAAACGGCCATCGGAATACAAAAATTAAAGATATTGCTCAATTTCGATTCCGTAACGGATGGCTACCGTAAACGGATAGGAATTGCAAGAGGATTCATTTGTGAACCGAAATAACCTTCAGAAATATTCGGATATACACCATGAATATTTCGTGGACAGCACACATGAGTCACCGTATTCAAAGTTTGTGCCATGTCGTTCAATAAGTTCAAGCACTGAAAACAGATTAAAACAATGAATGATTATGGCACATTAACTGATCCAAGTAAATTTGGGGCTGCATTTTCATTAATTGATTAGGAATTTTACTTAAATTTTTTTTCATTTTTCATGTAGTCAATCTTCTCAAGACATGGACAGAAACCAGTGTGCAAAATATTTGGGAAATAAGTGGTCAATTTGAAGGTGATATAATTTTTTTACCAAATACACCTCTAGAAGGTCTATGGGATCAAGTCAAAACATGGCCCAATAGAACAGTTCCATACCAATTCGAAGATGACGGAGTATTCAGTAGGTTTTGTTAAATTAAAAACATTATAAGACCATTAATGTGAACATTATTTCAAAAATTACAGGTGTAGAACAAAAGAACTTCATAACGGAGACATTAAAACAATTTAATAAGAAAACTTGTATAACAGTAAGACCTAAAATATTAACGGACAGCGACTATGTGGCTATTACGGTAAAACAATACATCAAAATTATGTGAATGTTGTTTGTAATTATGCATTATCACCTACGAAAGTATGTACACATAATAGGACTCCACCAAGGATCCATTATATGCAGACTGTGTGGCGGAAGGACTGAGTAGGAGAAGAAACATCTATATCATCTTTAACTGCAAATCTCCCAGTTACAGTAGATACAATATATTCGGTGCATCTCACCCCGAGTGTATGAACCTTCAGAAAGACTTGATAAGCAAGCTCCTCGTTATTGCCAAAATATGGGAGAATTGAACCTCGCCAGACTAAAGAACGAAAGGGGAGCGCTAATACTTTTCATACCCGCAGATGTAGTAGTAGTAGTAACCGGGGGGAGGTCAAAACTTGGCAGGTAGACCATTCTAGGCTCTTTTACCGCCTCTAAAGGACAAGGAATTTGTATGTAGACTAAGAATTGGTTCGTTGTGCGACTGCAGCCGACTTTGACGGAACTATGCCGGTATTTATCTGGAGTTTGTGAAAGGAAACTGCAGAAAACTTTCACAAGTACAGCTGGCTACATTTGTTCTTGTCTATACGTCGAAATTTTAGTCAATTAACCGCTCCAATTTTTTTCCGCCGTTGGGAATCAATCCAGTAACATCCCAGGTCTGAGTAGAGTGCCTTAACCAACTGGACCACTCGGACAAATATACTTTTGAAATTGTAGATATTTCTTTATTCAGAATAGATATTTCTTTAAACAAAGCCTTCATTTAAAATTTATTCACATTCTTGGATGCTTAATGGTGACAATTTGGACCATAGCACAATTTCTTCGTACATACGTACGTATACGTTATGAATAATCCATATGCATACAATATTTACATAATAATTCAAGTTTCAAACTGCCAGGCCAAAGATAAACAATTTATTACCAAAAGCAATATTTGTATCAATTAGGCTTTGGAAGCAGGTTGTTATTCGAGTGTAGGTAGACAAGGGGGTGCTCAACAAATAAATTTTCAACCAGATGCCCCTGGATCTGGATGTTTGAGAAATGGTACAATTTTACATGAATTTATACATGCATTGGGTTTCTATCATCAGCAAAGTGCATTGGAACGAGATCTGTATATATCTGTTCAAAAGCAAAATATTGAGGAAGGTATGCTCGAAATACAGGATGAGTTATCGTGGTCTCAATGATTTTGGAAGGGAAAAGTTACGCGTCAAAAACGAGTAGAGAGGGATAAAAACATTTAACTGATGTGTACGTGCCATAAACTTCATTAATATCAAGACATTTTTTCGAAAATTTCGTCAAACGAAGGACTCTACTAGTGGCCTGCGTGTACACCTGAAGTATCTCCGATACGGGAGTTCGTTACAATAACAATAATTTTAGATTTTTATTTCAATTCTAAAAATACTGATTTGAAATTAATATACTCATCAAAAATTTATTCAATAAAAATAGTAATACACTCTAAAACAACAAAAATTTCTTTTTATCAAGTTTTTGCACTTTTTGGACAAAATAATATGATTATGTTTAATGAATATGTCAAAACGGCCCGAACTGGCAACTCTGCTAAAAATCCAGTGCAACGTCATTATCCCACTATACTCCATTTAAACACGTAATTGTATTTCTTTGAAATCACGGAGATTATCATGTAAATTTAAATGAAAATAAAAATTAATTTGATCTAGGTGACCAGCAAAACTTTGAAATATATGGTAGTAATACAGGTGCAAAATATGGTGTAACGTACGACTACGGTAGTGTAATGCATTATGGTGCATATGCATTTTCAAAAAATGGCAAAAAAACTATTGAAGTTTTGGTAATACAATTTTCTTTTTATTATATGTTCCTTTTTTCATATTTTGTTGAAACTTTTCTTTCAGAGATTAAATACCACCATTGGTCAAAGAAATGGATTTAGCGCTAAAGATATTATAAAATTAAATCGAATGTATGGATGTGATCCATATTTTCCATCAAATTATTAAAATAGCAATGATAATATTTTATTTTTAGACTGGACAAATTGAATTTAGAAATTGATTCATTTTGATTTTACTAGAACAATAAATTTTCTGTTTTTATTTAATTCATGAATCAAAAACGGCTAGTTCATCACTAATATATTGAAAAAAAGTTACATTTCTAGATATTTTATAACAATTTTATTTTACATTAAATTCGATTAAAGTTACATACAATTCTCGAACTGTTTTTTTTTTCCTTTTTTAGCTCTAAAAGGTAGATCTAACTACATTTCACGTTAAAATCGACTGGTTGTTACAAACAAATTTTTGCGTCTCGCAATGCATTTGCATGTGTAGATGATTAACTTAAGGTAGTTTACTCGTTACAGTCAAAGCAAAAAGTATAAAATACAACACGGTCCTAAACGGCTGGACCGATTTGGATGAAATTCTATAAAATTATTTTATTAAAATTTTGTTTTAATTTTGAAATGTCAATTTTGAATGTCGTTTCCATAGTATCTATAAACAATAATCGTTATATATTGTAATGAATATTAACCTAGCAGTTGGCCACGTATTTTGAAACGAAACTAAGTTACCTGTGAAAGTGGAATTGAACAAATTATGTAATGTTTCTAGGGCAACAAAATGTTGATATTGTTTTTATTATCAATACAAATTGAAATATATGGCAGTATGTGAAAGACAAGCAAACGGTGAACATTATAAAAGAATACTCTTGAAATTATAACTTTTGTAAATTATACACATAATATTTTAAATCGTCAATAAATTGTTAAAGTCAAAAAGAATTTACTTCATTCAATAAACGAACCGGGGCAAACCGCTACATTTGGTGTCAGGTGTTTGGAGTAAATTGAAAAAAAATATATATTAAAAAAAAAAAAATAACAACTTTAATTAATTTAACCGTCGCTCAGTTGAGAAGTGACCTGGAAGAAAGGGATCTTGACGCGGGAAGCACTTGTTGAAGGAGTGGACCCAGAATTATGGATTCTGAAAGACCAAAATGTCAAGAACATGGAAACGATACAAAAGGCCATGAAAGACGATTTACAAGCAAGTCAAAATGCCATGAAAGACGATTTACAAAATGCCATGAAAGAGGAGTTACAAGCAAGTCAAAATGCCATGAAAGACGATTTACAAGCAAGTCAAAATGCCATGAAAGACGATTTACAAAATGCCATGAAAGAAGAGTTACAAGCAAGTCAAAATGCCATGAAAGACGATGTAATGAAAGAAGAGTTCCACACAGTTCAAAATTCCATCGATGTTGCTTTACAATCTATAGAAGTCTTCGATGATAAATTCAAAAAGATGAAACCCAGAATTCTAGAGCTAGAAGCTAGACTTGTAGCAACGGCAAGCAGTGAAATAGTGAAGACTCATGAGAGAGAAGCGGTAGTTAATAACAGTGCTTCAAGGTGTGAACACGGAAGGAAACAACACACAAAACAACCATCCTTTGATGGAAAAACATCATGGACTAACTACTCTGTACAGTTTGAAGCTGCTGCTGCTATTAACGAGTGGTCAGATTATCGGAGGGCAGTGGAACTTACTGTGGCCTTGAGAAGGGACGCTACAGATGTGCTGCAAACATTGTCACCGACGGAACGTAACGATTACAAAGTGTTGAGCGGTCGTCTGGAACTCCGGCTTGGAGATTCCCACTTGGAACACGTTTATCAATCCCAACTAAAGAATCGTATCCAAAAACCAAATGAAACGTTGCAAGAATTTGAAAGTGATGTCACTCGACTAGTCCGACTAGCATACGTTACGGCATCAGACGAAATTCGAGAACGTTTAGCCATAGATGGTTTCATCGATGGGCTTAGGGATAATGAGACTAGGCAAGTACTTACACTCGCGCGCTCAAAGAAATTGAACGATGCATTGTCTCAAGCATTGGAGTTTGAGGCTACGAAGCAAAGGGGATCCAGGTCAACACGTGTACGTACTTTAACTATAGATGACACCATTCAGGAGGAGATATTGAGAAAACTGTTGCAAGAATTCTTCGGGAGCAAAAAGGATTCACGAAGGTCAATTCGTTGCTGGAACTGTGGGACACTTGGCCACGTCCGAAGATGGTGTAAGAAGAGAATTAAAGAAAGAAGTATCAGCACCGACTTCTTCAAAAAAACTAAAAAGGGCCGACGCAAAGGGGCGAACGTCGACCTGTAGCCAACAAGCCTCATGGAAAATAGCACATGTGGCATCTAGTAAAACAGAAGAACGGGAAGCCGACTCAAGATGGTTGCCTCGATGGCTGCCTAAGGAACTCCAGAAGGACCAGGAAGCAGATCCAGATTTAAGGATGGTAATTGCATGGAAGATAAGCACCAATAGACCATCCTGGGAAACCGTTTCTCCACATTCGGTGAATGTGAATGCTTATTGGGCTCAATGGAACTCCTTAGCATTGGATGATGGTATGCTGGTCCGCGTGGTTGAGGATGTGAACGGGGACGTAAGGAAGAGACAAGTTATTGTTCCTCAAAAGCTAGTAGCCGAAGTTCTGAACGAGATTCATGGCGGGACCAGTGGAGGACATTTGGGAGTCAATAGAACTCTAGCCAAACTACGGGAACGGTTCTATTGGGTACACTACAAATCTGATGTTCAAGATTGGTGTCGTAAATGCACCGTATGTGCAGCAAGCAATGGACCCCAGAAACGTCCTAAGTATCCCATGCGCCAATACAACGTCGGAAACCCATTTGAAAGGATTGCTGTTGATGTTGCTGGACCTTTTCCAGAATCTGACTCGGGAAATAAATACATCGTGGTTGTAATGGATTATTTTAGTAAATGGGTAGAAGCGTATGCAGTGAAGAATCAGGAGGCTAGAATCATTGCTGATGTTCTAGTAAAGGAATGGATATGTCGATTCGGAGTGCCCATGGAGCTCCATTCAGATCAAGGCAGGAACTTTGAGTCGGAATTATTCCAGAACGTTTGTACGACCTTGAATATCCACAAGACAAGAACAACAGCTTTGCATCCTCAGTCGGATGGAATGGTGGAACGAATGAACCGAACCATCAACCGACACTTAGCCAAAGTTGTTTCAGATCATCAACGAGACTGTGATACGTTTTTACACCTGTTCCTGTTCGCTTATTGCTCGTCGGTTCATGAAAGTACTGGTCAAACACCAGCTTGTATCATCATGGGAAGAGAAATTCGTTTATCCTGTGATCTCATGTTTGGTCGTCCACCCGAAGACAACGAAGCCGGAGAAGACTATGTCAGCACCCTTCGCAATCGTATGAGTGATGTCCACGAACAGGTACGCCACAACATCCAACAGTCTAGCGATCGAATGAAGGAGTACTACGACCTTAAGGCTGAGAAAGGTGGTTATCAACCTGGAGATTTGTCATTTGTCGTTTGAAGAACGGTCAAGGAAAACCACGTATAGTCCATTTCAATCGGTTGGCCCCTTACGAAGAAAATAAAGAAACCTTCCGAGTCGAAAGGTCTAAGAAGGGGGCAGTGTAACGAATATTAACCTAGCAGTTGGCCACGTGTTTTGAATACAGATGCTTTTTTAATTTTCGTGAAAAAAGGACAAGTGTATGATGTTTGGAAGTGATAGCATAAATAAGCGATATTTATTTATGAAAGGATTTTAAATACGTCCTGTATGACACACGTATGAAAAATCTTGAGCATTTTATGTCAAAAAATGTTATTGACGTATGAGACATCTTACTTAAATGTCAAATTATGTAAAAGGTAGTCATTTCCGTTGGTATAGTATAACCGAAAGGTTACCTTATTTTCAATGGATATCAATAGACGCTAGTTTATACACAAAAATTAATAAATATGTAAATTGTAAATAATCAAATCATTCATGTTATAGTAATATTCCACTACTATAGCATCTCAGGTAGCTCGGCAGCAGAGCATTGGTCTAGAATACCAGAGGTCTTGGGTCAATTCCTACCCTAGATGTGTTTTATTTTTAAGATTTTTTTGATTTTTGGGTGTAGAAAAATATTTTTTTAATTTTTATTTTTTAATGTGTGTCACCTCAGAACTCCGTCATTTATGAACCGATTTTGAAAATTTTTTTTGTTTTAAAGGGTTTGGTTTCCCATTGGTTCCATTGGCATCAAATCGGATTCTGATGAGGGGATCCCCGGGAAATCGAGGAAAATCCTCATGTGATAACCGATTTCTGCGAATTTTTTTTTTTGAAAGGGTATACTCATTCATAATGGGAAAATTGTTTTAAAAACCGACTTCAAAAAATTTTTTTACAAAAAAAAACCGACCACAAAAAAAAAATTTTTACAAAAAAATTAACAAAATGCATGTAAAAAAAATTGAAAATCTGTTATGAAAAAATGCACTAAAAATTAATATAAAAACAAAACGGATTAAAAAAAATGTACTAAATGTTAGTAGGTCGTTTAGTTGGTCTACCCATATTTAGACAAATAAAAGTTATAGAACTTTAAAGTCACTAAAAAGCGAGAAATAAAACCTATTTTGACAAAATGGAACCCGACTTCAAAAATTAAATATTCTATAACAGAAAATGCACTAAAAAGTAAAAAAATAATTGCATATTCTTGTGCCAATTTTAGTTCACCTAAGCAAAAATTTTTAAATATATAAGTACAATTATTGTTATTTCTGGAGGCGGTGTCCAAAACTTTCTCTTTGCTGACATCGACTCCAAAAATAACATTTGTCAAAATAGGTTTTTTTCATATCAAGCATTATCAAATAATGAAAACAAAGAAATGTAGTTCAACTACAAAGACTGGACGAAAACATGATATAACCAATTCCACACACCTCTAAAAAGTTGAACATGTTTCCATTATTTCCATAATTTTGTATAGAATAACTCATTTACTTTTTATAGCTTTAAATCTTTTCATTCCGAAAATAATATATATCCGTTCAATGCGGACGCCGTACGACATCTGAAATTCACTTCCGTTCGACTTGCTTCTAAAATATTGAATAAAATAAGTTAAACAAATTTGTAGACAGCTTAAGTCTAAATCATAAAACATTCTTGGCGTCCTTATCGGAATTTATTAAGCTGCTATAAGGAGGCAAAAGCAGAAATCCAGCTATCTTAATTAAAATTTTTTAAATTTTTTGTTAATGGAGGTTCATTTCTAAAATATCTGACCTCATTTGAAATACACTACAACATATGTTTGAATGAAACTACGTAACAAATCATTATTACTTAGATACATATTATACTATCTGCAAATAAAACACATATTTGGACATAGCACAATGTACAAACAATTATATGTCAATATTATCGCCCTATATATACACTACGTAAATTAAAATAGAACCAATCTGGAAACAATGTATGTATCTATCGCTGTCCATATACAGCGCACCATGATATGGTGCACACTGTTACACCCAAACGCACAGACATTTGTAGAGTGCAGTTTCGGTGTAACAAAGCAGTCCACATCATGGCACACTGTGCACAGACAGTGATATGTTCATCACTGTCTGTGCATAGTGAGCCATGATGTGGACTGCTTTGTTACATCGAAACTGCACTCTACAAATGTATGTGAGTTTGGGTATAATAGAGTGCACCGTATCATGGTGCGTTGTATATGGACAGCGATAGATACATAGATTGTTTCCAAATTGGGTGTAGTTTAAATAACAAGCTGTATATAATGTCTGTTTGTAATTCTAGTCAAGTAGAATATTCTTGTTGTTACATTGAATTCATTTATAGTAATAAAATCATTTGTGCTCTAAACTTAATTCGTACCTCATGTAGATACTAAAGACATAATATGCAAATTTTGGTACACTGAATAATGTAAAGAACTTCTTCTACGGTATTAAGGCCTAAAACAGGTCATAGCCGTCCCAGTCACTTGTCGCTATCGCTGAATGTCCGAATCCAATGACCTCTAATATCTATACCCAGCAATCTGAAGTCTTTTTCAACATTGTGAAGCCATCTAGTGGGTGACCGACCTCTTTTTCTAACACCTGAAGGCTTCCCAAATGCCAGCTTTTCTCCTGGATTTGGGTCTCCTAAACTTCATAAATGTCGAACCCATCTATTACGATAGACCTTAATGATTCTAAAAACGTTGGTTCTTTAAATTTTGTTGTAGAGTTCATAGTTGTAAAGTATTTGTCAAATATTATTTTCCTGAACAGCTGTATACATTTTTCTCAAAATTCTTCTTTCAAATACCAATCTTCTACCACCTTGGTAATACCAACACTCAACACTATACAAGATTAGTGGCCGAATCAGTGTTTTATAAATATTCATTTTTGTTGTTAATTTAAAGAGTTTTGATTTAATTCTGTTTTTTATACCCAGTATATTTTATACCCAGTTCGTTAAATGACGCAATTAGTGCATTTTCGCATGTCCGCCCATCTATCCGTCTGTCTGGAGACTCGATAACTCATGAACATAAAGAGATAAGGAGCTTAAATTTTTTGTGAGTGTTTTAGAGAAAAAAATTAAAGTTAAATTCGTTAATGAGCATAATCGGAACGTGTAACTAGTATCACAATCGTTTTTGTATAAACTCAAGACATTTCTCTGTTCAAAGGAGCATACTGTTGATAGACGAACGAAGGCGAAATATATATATATATATATATATATATATATATATATATATATATATATATATATATATATATATATATATTGTTGAAAAATTATTGTTATAATTTGTTAAACCTCAGCACACAATTCTAATTACAAAAAGTAAAAATATTATGAATAGTTTTAAAGATATTTTTCTCCTTAAGAGAGGAGTTTTTATATAAATTTGCAAAAAGAAAATGATACGATTTTGTTTCATCATTTATTTTTGTTTATCTTCGAAAAAAACAAAGGTTTTTTTTGTAAATCAAGTAATTTGAAGAAAAATCAAAATCAAATATTGAAAAATATGAATTATTAACAAATATAATTTATTTTATAAAAGTAAAAAAAAAAAAACAAAAAAATACATAACATATAATAAATACATAAATACATAAGACACAAGTAAGAGTCACCAGGTCGATCGTTCAAAGTACGATCCCGAAACTTATTTACCAACAATAACCAATTAATTTACGATCCTGGGATGTTCGTCCTGAGATGTTTTCCTTGGATTTGTTGATAGAAACGTCCTTTTTGTGGTAACTAGACTTACTTTTATATCGTTGATTGATATTAGTTTTGCTATGCTGAGTTTATAATCGCTGCTATGCAACTTGTATTACCAAACTGTTGATTATTTGAACTCACTCTAATTAAATAATTACTAAGATGAATAAATTTGAATTAATAACTTTTATTAATAATTAATAATGATAATTTTATTATTACAACAATAATTATTATGTAATTCCAAGCAGTTACAAATTTGAAATAAAGACTATTCGATTATTGATTGAATTGATTTGCTTTTATAGTAAAATTATGGAAATCAGCAACTTGTGAATCAACGTGATCACATTTTCATATGGCGGATGTTGAACCATGGTTCCCAACACATCTTCCAGGGTTGAAGATAAGAACTAGGGGTTGAAGTTTCATGTTGATGACGGGATGAATTTTCCTTTGTGGACGGATGTGATCTGAGTCTAGAGCTGATCTTTAGATCTGAGTGTTGATCGTCTAGAGCTGATCTTGTTTGTAACATAGAACGGAGGTGGATTTGATGCTGGAGGTGCTGATACCAATTGTTCTTTGTTTGAGTAGCATTGGATAAATATTTTAATACAAGGTGAGCTTTGGGTGTTACGAGGTGACTTGGTACAGTAGAAAACAATTAATGCGAGTTTGAATAGACCACACCATTTGGATAAATTATACAGAATTGTCAGAATTATTATTTCAGTGGTGATTGATATTGCTGTCATAAACCAGGATGAATGTTTGATTATAAATGGTTTTGATAGTTGTTCTTGTAAAATATCGTCTAATTGTTGAAGACGATGTTGTGCGAATTTGCTTTCGTTAAGATCCATGTGAGCGAATTTTGTTGGTTGAAGTCGAAGAGCAATGATTGTTGTATTTATTTGGTGTTTAATACAGCAGTCGTCTTGAGTAATGTCCGTTATTGGAATTTTGATTGTGATTGTTTTATTGGTTAATGAAGTTTCTGGATCCAGTGTATTTTTATCGGTATATGCTTTGCAGTTTGAGTCTAATGTGAGGATACCCATTTTGTTGATGATTTCTTCTTGGTTTGGTGTATTGCTAATGTAACATAAGACGTTTAATGACGTTGGTTTTGACGTTACAAATAACCATTGTGTTTGATTTATGTTTTGCCAAATTTCAACACCCGCATGCATAGTTTTTTTCTTGACATGACGATGGGATGTTCTTCGTAACTTTAGAGAACAGTTGGATTTCGCAGTTGTGTTGCTCATTCTTATGGAAACTGATATAGATTAGCATAACCATTGTTGATCATAGATTTCTTCATATTTGTCTAACGTTTTTAACACAGCATATTGTGTTCTAGAGAATATGTAAGAATTGTTTGATTGTGGGGTTGGTAAAGGGTATACTTGGAATATATCGTAATCGTGTAACGAGCTAGTGGGGATGTTTAATTTTATAATTGAATTTTTGGTTTGAAGAAAGGCTTTAATTTCTATAATTTTATAATAGTATTCTATATTTTCTAAGAATAATGGAATAGCTAAAGCATATTTATAAGAAATGAATTTTAATTCGTCATATAATGTTTGAGGGTTGACTGTATTGTAGTCGATTATTACATGTCTAATTAAAGCAAGGTCTAGAATATACTTTTCAATTTGGAGGAGCAATTCGTTCGCGATATTTGTAAGTAGTGTTATGTTTTCAACAATTTGAATTTCGTGTTTTTCTTTATTAATCAAGTTATATAACTTTAATACTTTAACAATATTGATTTTAAAACTTTATGATAATAATCGAACAACTGTCTACATTAGACTCGATCTTAATTAATTCAATGTCAATTTTGAACTCTATAACTGTTCCTTTAGAACTGAATTGAAATCGGTATATTCCTCTCTTTATATAGTGCCCTGGGTCATTCTAGAAGGGTGCTTGTTTATACCAAACAGAAAATATTGTTTCTCGAAAACATTTTTTTTATAAACCCTTTCAGAACATTCAGTTGCGCTTTAGCCATGGTCCTATCCAAAGAGGTCGGCAATTGATAAATTTTATTAAAACTTATATATGCCTGACTGACGCACGAACTAAAAATACCCCGTAGCGTACTGGGCCACCAGCTATATATATTAACAGCATATATTTAACAATTTCAATTTTACAAAAAAATACTTGTTTACAAAATTGTATTCGTACTTTCGTAACAAGTTTTGAGGCAAATTATACTTGTTTTTTCTAAAAATTATTTAACAAAATCGAATCTAAGTAAATGTATCAAATAAATGATATATATTTTTTAAAAATAATTTCTCTTTGATTTTGTTAAAAAAAAACTAAAAAATTTTTTTTTTATCAATATGCAATAATTTTGCAATTACTTGATTTAATAAAACAAAACTTTGTTTTTTTCAAAGATAAAAAAATCATTCAATCAAAAAAGATCTTAACAATTTTTTTTTTTGCAAATTTATATAAAAACTCCTTTCTTAAGGAGAAAAATACTTCATCTTAATTATTTTCTTCGTATATTTAGAACTTTCTTTTGTACATTTTAATATTTTTAATTTTTGTTATTAAATTGTGTACTGAGGCCTTAAAAATTATTTCACTAATTTTCTGTGCAACAAAATAAATGACTTTAAAGAAACAGCTCTTTTTATAATCGATTGATCATAAAACGATTCTGAAGAGTGTGTTTTAAATTACACGATCAAAATTCAGATTTGAGATAGACAGCACGTTACCTAGAGGGAAACTTAATAGAACATCTCCGGAATAAACTTGTCAGGCGTATTCGAAGATGAATTTACCCTTCTGATTTCTTACAGGAGAACAGAATAGTGCAAGAATGGGAGGAAAACATGAATGATGCCGTAGCGAACTTTATTCTGAAAGGAGAAGTTGAGTTTAGTGTTAAAATGTTAAAATGTTAAAATCTGGTAAAGCACTTGGTCCTGATAACATTTGTGCAGAAATGATTAAATCATTGGAAGGTTTTGGTATTGAAAAATTAATAACTTTAATCAATAAAATATACAATACTGGTATACTCCCTAATGATTTATGTAAATCAATCTTTACTGCTATACCAAAAAAACCAAATGCATCAGAATGTGATAACTTCAGACTAATCTCTGAAATGAGCCACGTAACAAAAATCATCGGCCGGATTATATTAAATCGCGTGCGAAATATTTTACGACCAGAAATAGGAGAGGATCAAAGTAATTTTGTACCCAACAAAGGCACTCGAAATACCTTATTCCAATTTCGGATCTTATGCGAGAGGTCTCTAGAAGTCAATAAAGATGTGTATGTTTGTTTTATAGATTTTAGAAGGGCATTTGATAGTGTTTCACACGACAAATTAATTTTATTGTTAAAAAAGCTGCATATCGATGGAAAGGATATCAGATTCATACAGATACTCTACTGTAATCAAACGGCGACAGTGAAATTCAACGGTCAATTGTCCGAATATGTATCCATCAATAAAGGAGTTCGCCAAGGATGCATTATGTCATCCAACTTGTTTAATATATATTCTGAACTGATTTTTAGACAAATTATCAACAAACTGCGGTATGCAGATGGCACGGTGATTCTCAGTGATAGTGAAGCCATGTTACAAAATGCTCGAAATAAAGTTGTTAATATTTGTGAAGAATATGACCTTTCTATTAATATAAATAAAACTAAATGCATGCTAATAACAAAGAGAAATAAAAATAGCCTTCTAAACTTAAAAATCCATTCAAAAAGTGCATAAATTCACATATCTTGGTTCAATAGTGACATCTGATGGTAAATGTGTGTGTGAAATTAAAAATCGAGTGGTTCTAGCAAAATCAGCTTTTCAAAAATTTAAACCATTGTTAACTAATAAAAATATCTCAAACAAAACAAAAAATTGGGTGATGAAATGCTATGTATGGCCGGTGTTGTTGTAGATAAGTGAAGCATGTGGTGGTGGGTTCAAAAGCTAGAGGAAGGAGACGATTCTCGTATCTAAAGAGTTTAAATGTTAGTTTAAGTAATGTGGAAGTCCTTCGTTTAGCCGATGACCGAAAAATGTGGAACAAATTGATAAAAGACGTTTGTTCATGATTGCCAACGTCTGTCTCGCAGACATGGCACTATGATGACGATGCCGGGAAAGCTTGGGACAGTCACTAGAGCAAGAGGATGTAATATTCGCTAATAAAAATTTAGTTCCTTTTAAAAATCTAGAAAAATAATAGTTTTTTTAAATTTAATATACAAATTTATCTTTTTTTCTAAATAAATTTTTTTCGACACAAGTGAATTTTAACAATTTTACCCCCATATCAACAAAACCATATACAAATACCAACATATACAAATTTATGTAAATGTTAAAACTAAATGTAAATTAATTTCGCAGGAAATAATTTCAATGATTTTTTCAAAGTGCGTCACTTTTTTTGCTGAGCAGGATATAAAGCAATACATAGGTAAACTTTAATTTTGACTTACTGTTTCCAAAATATTGCATTCGAGTTTACCAGGGTCAAAAATGGCTACCTTAAAACATGATAAATTCTATTTATACTAATACAAAAGAATTGCCATCTCAATTATTTGTTTCCGAAGAAGTCTATTCTCAATATTTTGTATCAATTATATTTTTGCTTAAACAAAATAACTTGCTACTTCAATCTTTGTTTGTTTCCTTTTCATCAGACGTGAAACAGAAAATTAAAACTAATCAAACATGAAACGTTTTCAAATTTCCACACCTCTAATATACATTATTTAAGAACATATTGTATGGTTATTACAATTGTGCACATCCCATTTATGACTCACAAAAACAATTAAGACAATTTTCACACATTAAGGTATACACAAATCGATTGCAAACAACCCTTTTCTACGATAAAATAATCACACATGATATACTATTTTGATGTCCTCCATAAAATCAACGATAACAAACAATATTGCCAATATCTAAGGGCTATTTAAAGCATAATAATAATAACAATATGGATACCAAACAATATCGTATTGTACAGCACTCTATATATAGTATATACAAATCTTATTGAAAATTGAACTAAATTTAGTAGGTGTATGTATATTACGAATAGTTCGTATATCAGAATTCCATACACGATCTTATATGGCAGACGATAATATTATTAGATAACATAATATTATAACATCTACCTTAAATGAACACCTATCTAACAATGTGCTTCAATAATATTTTTCTTTTTGTGTTACAGTGTCATTTATACAATTACTTAACTAAGTGCTAAGATTTTGTGGCGTAACTTTGTTAGATACATGAGTAAGTTATATAATTGCTCCTCATGTAAAAAAAATGTGTTAGCTTTCAAGAATCAATTTTAATTGAAGTTGCATACTAGATTTATTATGAAATAAATTGATGAATTATTTACGATAGTTTATTTTATGATACTTTCTAGCGGATTATTTTATTTATAAGACATGTAGTTTATAAAAGCCTTTCAAATATATAACTTAGCTTCTCATGCATCTATTAAAAGTTATTGTGCTGTAAGAGTGCCTATGTCACATATATATCGTCACAAATGCATAACCTTTTATTTGGCATTAATTGTTCTATTTATAATAATTTTTATTCGTTCTTTCTTTAACAATACATTGCATAAAACGCATCATACTGGTTGGGTTGGACAAATAAAAAAATGGTAAAATATTCAGCTATGGCTGACAGTATAAGATACTAACCCAGTATTAATCTTAGTGCGCCAGTGGTAAATCATAGGAACCCATATGTAAACATGATTCGCACCTGATTATATTTCAAAATCCATTATTATCATTACTTTCATTTTAAAATCTATAATGCTATCCACTCAGATGAAGAGTCCAATATATTTAAAAAAATACCAATATTTATACATAAAACTTGATATAAACAAAATTAATAAAAATTGTAAAGCCATCCTCCTAATTTTTTTAATAGCAGTTACAAAATTCAATATATACTGTTAGTAGGGAATATGCATGCAAATTTTTTTTCACTTGCATTGAAGCATGTTTACTTGACAAATATCAAGGTAAAATTACTTTTTAAATAACTTTAAAAATAAGCGAGATATGAATGATTGAAATTTCCGATTAGACAAAGAGGGTGATAGCCCTCTTGATATGTTATGTGACGTCATATTACACTTTCACCATTTAAAATACACGTAAAACTCCGTTTTTAGTATTTTTGCAAGAAAGAGACAGATAATAATCTTCAAAAGCTTATAGCTTCCTTGATATTTGTCGGATTTTAATTTCGTTTTTAAATATTATTACAGTATTAACAGTATTTTCATATTCTGAAAATAAATGTGAAAAAAAATTTTCATGCATATTCCCTATTGTTTTACAATTTACAAACTTGTTATATATTCGAATTGCTTGTTATTATGGTCCCAGATCGACACATAATAAAAGGGCATGTTTTCCATAACTACGTTCTTATCTTGTTAGACGATTTATTAAATTATATTAATATTCTAGTTCATATTAAATTGTTATTCTTAAATAGAAACTTTACCATTTCAAATGCATAAAGCATGACAAAATGTGAAAATTTCTTGTTTCTAAATATTTCGTTACAACTGTTCGTTTTTAATATAACTCTAATAATCCTTTTAAAAAGATTGATTTTTGGCTTAACCATTAGAAACCCAACCACCATGATGGAGCTGTTTGAGTAATCACTCACCACCCGAAAACATGAATAAACAAGTCGTCGAATGGATTTGTCTCTTAGAGTGTTATATTTCTTACCGCGATCCATGCGGCCTACAACTTTCCCGTTTTTGTTTTTGTTTTAATCTGAATACTTATCCTAAATTCTTAACGATGTGACATTTCACTGAAACACAGCCAATAACTGTAAGTAAGTATCTTAATAAAAAAGATTTTCACTAAAACTTTTTTACCCGATTATGGAAAAGCCAAAAGGAAGGGTTATGTTTTTTAGCAGTTTTAGCAGTCTATATGTTTGTTTGTATTTATGTATGTTCCGCCGGCTAAACTACTCATCCAGTCGTCTGATTTTGATGAATGATATGTCGTTAGCTTCGTCTTGGAGTTTTGCGTGTCATAGGCTATGCGACGTCATTTTTAATTCAAAATGGCGAATATGACTTTTATAATACGCTAAGCAACAAACAAAAATTTTACAAATGTCGAGTTTGGTATTAAATAAATGGTTTTAGGTCACAGATTTTTAATATTAGCTTAAAAAGTTTTAAATAAAAAGTTTAAAAAACTAAAACCCGATTACGTAAAAAACACGAAACAATTTTGAAGAACCATGTTAATATTTCTCATAGTCGAAGGCCGGGAATTGTAACAGTTTTGCTTTGTGCATCGCATTTGGGCTTTCGACTACGTGGAATAAGATTCTTCACACGTGTTTCATGCTTTTTTCGTAGTCGGGTTTTAGTTTTTAAAACTTTTTTATTTCCGTTAAAACATACAGATTTTTGTTACATGTTTACTGAATTCTTTCACTTATTTTACTTAATTAAAAAAAATATATAATTATCCTAAGACAATTAATAATAGCAATATTCATTCGTATACATGGCAACAAAATAACTTCATTTTTACAAATAAGAGAACATAAAATCAGCAATATTAATTTTTTTTTTAATATTAGTTACTGAAAAAATATACAGTAGATAATTTGTTGTAACTTTCATTTACTACAACTTTACGTATGACGAATTCGCCCATTTAACGAGTACTAAGTAAGTTATTTCATACTTAGGTTTGTGTTTTCCCGCTCTCTCTAAGCCCCACTTTTCCCTTGACTGAATTAGACAAAATTTCTCGCATCGATTGATATCTCAACGAAGTCGATAAGATTTTTAGATCGTGGACTAAAACTGTCTACGGCTGGCGTGAACGGACACACACACTCCCTTATATACGTACACACATATCTTGCCTATACTGGAAAAAAAATCATTTATTCGTATTTCGGATAGAGTCATAAACGTGTATCGATCCATTTGTTCATCGAAACTTTAAAAACTTTTTGAACCCTCTTGTGTTAGTGATATGAATTCTCGGTTACACAGTAGTAAAACATAAATCGGTAACAGCAAATGACAAAAGCCCTTGTTCTATATTATGTGTATTTATGTTTGTATGTGTTTTGGTTAAATCATGTTTATTTGGCATTACATCAAGTGTATTAGGTGTTGTTTATATATAAACAACAATACATTCCCTACAAGATCTAATCGTATATATATTTTGATTAAGCTTGTTCATGTTTAGTAATTATTATGATTAGACAATAAAATTGTTTTAATAATTGAATAATTAAACGCCAGAATACGTATCTTAAATAGTTATGTGAAATCATACTTACTTTTAGTATACTATAAGAAACTGCCTCTAACAAAGTACAATCAAATCAAAAAAATTTGCTGATTCGAAAATTACCGAATCGAATTTTATCGATGAACAGCATTAAAAACAATTTTGAGACTACAACTCTCTAGTATTTTTTGAACACCAAAATTTTTTTGAAAACGCTTCTCTATAAACACTGTGAGTCTTGACAAAATGAGGAAATGAGGCTTAGAGGTATCGGTCTAGCATAATGAAGAATTTTGGATCTCTCTGTTTTTATTTGTACTTATGAGTAACTTTTTCATCACTTTCATAAGTTGAATCAAATGCCCAATTGATTCAATCATTGGCCCATATTTTTTGTAACTCTAATCATAATAATCCAATATTTACAGAAATATTTGTAATTTTAACACTCTAGTACTTTTAATAACTTCTTGCTTTGAAAAATATATTTTATCTGGTTTGAGAAGCTAAAGTTTGAGAAGGCTTAACCAATGTAATAAAGCGACGAATTTTTTAGTTTGACTTTTTCTAAAATTAAATTCGTAACGACGTTAGCTCAATCAAGTCATGCAAGTTGATGTTTGGTTAGAAGAATGAATGATATCAATGTCCAACAAATTCATCATGATTCTTACTGGCTGAATTTAACCAGTCATTTAGTTAAGACAGTATGTTATTCGTTTTCCGATGTCAAATGAATTTGTTTTCCTTTTACAACTGATAAAACAAAAATGTAGTAATAAATGAAGGTACTTAAGAATAAATAGTATTATATCATTTAAAATTAATATGTATTATAATTAAATAATTAAAATAGTGCCATTTATAAAAACTAATTTGAAAATTTTAATCAAAAACTACTTTGATATTCTCTTTAGCGGACATGGTTTCCGATTAAAAAAAGGCAGGAACCAAAACTATTGTATTTTGCCGGTATATGTTTCAAACATCGTTCTATCTATTAAATAGTTTTTTTTTTCTTGGGGTGAAATGTTAATTTTGTGTTAATTAAGTATAATCTTTCAAATAAAAAAGGGGGGTGGTCAGCTGTTATAGCTTTCGTTACCATACTACCTACCTTAAGGCAAATGTTTATTTTGTGGTCCCTCTTTTATATAATAAAATAAATCAAAAATTGACTTTTAAAGGTATCTATAGCAATACATTAAATAACTATTGATACTAACAAAAATATACAACCAATTCTTGATAGTTCAATTTTTAATGCTTTTCATTTAATTTCAACGTAGCCTGCAAAATTAAATAGAGTTCATAAAGAATACTCGATTGTATAAACTCATTTAGATTTAATTAATTGAAGATATCAACTAAATTTTCTGTTCCAATTAGTATAATAAATAAACATATAAATTGGTCACATGCTGACAAATTTTTTTTTGCAACGCTGATTTTTCGACATCTGAAAAGTTTATATATAAAACGTTTATGTGCTACAAAAAATATACAGTGCCCATAAAATAGTTTTTGCTATACGGATTTCAAAAGTTATATTTAAAATAACCAAACTTAAGCAGGAAAATATGCGTTTTACAAAAATGTTTACTAATAATTTTTACACTTTTTATAACCCAAAATCATTAAAAAAAATTAAAAATCCAGTATGGACCACCACATTACCTTCATTGTATATGACTTTGACATGACTATTACATAGCCCAGTAATTGATTGATTGACTGATTGACCAACTGACTCATCATCGCCCAGCCAAAACTATTAAGGCTGAAAGTATGGAATTTGGAAGATATTTTCCGTACAGTATAATGAGGGGCACCAGGAAATCTGATTTTTTTAATAAAAATCCTAATGAGGTGAAATAAGCGGTGAATGTTTGTATAAGAGTCCCGTAATTTATGAAATTAATTACATGTAAATTGGTATTTAGTCTGTTAATAATAATAATTCCGCTTTTTTGAAGTTAGAAACATGAAAATTGCTACTTTATAGTTATATACTATAAAATACATGTTTCGGCATTTTTGGGAAATAAATCATTAAGAGGGTGAGGAGCGGGGTGAAAGTCCAAGTACCTTTGCTTATTAGCTATACCTAACGAAATACGTGCTTACACTTTTTTATAAAATAGGTGTTTTCATCATTTTTTGAAGCTAGAAGCAAGCAAATTGTTATTTAACTATTGGTTATAGACGAATAAATGCATGGGATTGTGATAGTAGTTTTGTGCTTTTGGATTGATTTTAAGTTAAAGGCATGAAAATTGATATTACCTATGCCTAAGAATAAAAATAGAGAAACACTTGTAGCAGGGTTTTTAGATAATCTGTCCTTGACGGTGAGAAATATTATTTACATATATTTAATTGGTCTTGTAAACTTGTATGTCCGTCCATCTTTCTTTGTATAGATTTTCCATTAAAGCAGAACTCAATTTGTGCATTGTCGGACTTTTGTCCGCTTTGTAGCTAGAACGTTGATGTGTTCTATGAGCGAATATGTATTTTCCTTAGAATCGATTACAATCCCTATTGAAGTTTTTACTTTTGTCGTGTGCGTTCATTGTACGGATGCCGGTTTTCAATGTATATTTTTAGTTTAAATTGATTACCGGTTTAAGAGTAAACACTATATACATATATATATTCAGTTTTGATGAATCATAAATTAAAGTAGAATTAAATTAAATAATGTCAAATTAGATAAATAATTCACTTATCTGATATAATAAAAACGATTTTTTTTTGAACATTCAACATAAAATATAATTTATAATATTTATATTTTATAAATGTTAAATAATCTCCATAGAATAAAATTTTAATTAAAAATTTAAAAAACTGAATTTATTATTATTTGTGATATTTAATTTTTGTTTTTTTTTTTTTGGTTTTAATTTTTATATATATATATTTTTATACATTATTATAGCAACGACACACATTTGTGAATATGGAAACTGATATAAAATGCATATCCATAGTTAGAATACATCAAAAATTTCCAATCTAATTTTTTAATGTTTAAAAAGGTGTATTTACGCTTTTTCACAGATTTTGAAGTAAGATATTCACAATCAAAGTTTAGATTTTTTATCGTATATGGTTTTTATGTGCACACGATTGGGCGCGTTATTATTTTATATGTGCGCGTTATTTATATTTATATATATATATATATATATATATATATATATATATATATATATATATATATATATATATACACATATATATATATATATATATATATATATATACATATATATATATATACATATATATATATATATATATATATATATATATATATATATATGCATATATTTATATATATATATATATATATATATATATATATATATATATATATATATATATATATATATATAATCTACGTTGTATCATAAATATTAAAACAGTGTCATAGTCCAACCACTGGCATCCCTGTTAATTTAGGCAACCTCCTCGAAAGCACTGGAGGTAAGTCTTCACGTACTATCGATTAATATCAGTGGGGAGAGATTCGCAACTTTCAAACTTAATCTGGACTCATCCAGCACTACAGTTATACCTAAATCCTGCGTGTGTATGCACTTTCGAACAAGTGGACTACGTTATACGCTTTTCCAACTTTGTGACCAAATTTTCAATAAATTCCCATCTAGCCAAGAGTGGGATGAAAATTTAGTTGGGCCAGAGGGTGTGGTATCATATACCGATAGTCCAAACTGGATGGGAGGGTTATCTCGTATGATCAAGTGGTAGGATTATCATTTCACCTACCGGATCACTGCTGTATTGTATGTCAAGCGGAGGTGATGGCCCATAAAGAGGTATCTAAAAGCTAAACTTGAACACTTAAACGTGCAACAATATTCACAATCAAAGTTTAGATTTTTATCGTGTACGGTTTTTATATGTACACGGTTGGGCGCGTTATATTTTATATGTTCGCGTTATTTTATATATATATATATATATTGTATCTACGTTGTATCATAAATATTAAAACAGTGTCGAACGTGTGTGAATGCATGAAATGCTAAATATTGTTGTCCGGAAAATTGTCTGGCATCTAGTGAATGTAGAATCAAATTATTTCTCTATGATGCGAGAACAAACAAACAGACAGGTAGACAAAAACAAAGTTCATTAATGGACAAAATAAGGGGAAGAGGGTTTGGATAAAATCCTCTTGTTGTTTTCAACTCTAATATTTTCGGTTTTAACGTTCTAATTTTTATAACAATGGATATTACTACAATTTCATCATGGTACATTCATTCGATTTTCATCATCATGTATACTTTACGAATATTCCTTTTGTCTATGCAAAGTATGATAAAATTTTCTTTATTGGAAATGTTAGTTTCTTTTGATTTATGTATAATATTTATGCTTACAGTTCATATAAAAAAATAAAAACATATCAAACCAACCAAATTAAAATTTAATTTCAATGTTATATATACATTAAAATAATAATATATTTTCATACAACAGTTAAACTTAAAACATTTACAAGCATAATGTGTTTGTCACTAAATACAAAATTTAATTTCTAAATACAAATAAACATACATGAGATTCATACATATTATAATTATAACGAGAAGATTTTCCGTTGAAAAATCAACGGTACTCATGCACTAATTATACAAAAAAAAGAAATTTAAATTTCTGTAAAGGTAAATTTTTCTTGAAATTTAATTGGTAATATCTTTATTTCCGAAGAATACATTGGTTTAAAATATGTCATTCAAAAGTACCTGTCTGCAAAATTTCAGTTTCCAAAGTCTTAGTAGTTATTAGTATATTTTTGGACACAACACACTCAAGATAAATTATACACATTTAAATATTGCCATCAAAACATAATACACTTTTACAAATAAATGTTTCTATTCAAAATTTCAAAGTTAACCACCAGCTTAGTAAAGCAGGAAAAAAATAAAAATGTATTATTTTAAATATTGTACACATATTTGTTGTTTTTTAAATCTGAACTGCTGGAGATTTCCGAGTTTCCAGACTTTTGTACAACTTGTATCAACCTGTATAATATATTAAATTACTAGCCGTGGGCTAGATGGGATTTTCCATCGAGAACATCCGACTATTCACAAATGTAAAAAGCCTAAATACCAACTTCTACCTTTCTAACTTAAAAAATAGTGCACTTCCTCTACAAATTTTTGTCCCGTATTGTACCTTCTGGGGGCATGAATTACAATATCGCCGATTCAACTGACTTTTGTTAATAACAATAGCACTAAACACCAACTTCCACGCTTCTAATTTCAAATATCACACACTTCCCATTCAAATTTTCGTTCCTTATTTTACCCCCTTCAGGGATGAATTAAGAAAATCGATGTACACACCTGACTTCTATGTATAAACAGAAGCCTCAACACCAATTTTCATTTTTCTAACTTCAAAAATGACAAACAACCATACAAAATTTCACCCTTATTTAAACCCCTTAGAGGATGATTTTTTTTTCCTTTCTGCAGGCTGGTATCGCTCTACATCGAAACTCCTGAGTATTTATTATAATCTAAAAAAGAGAAACTCTATACTATATATAATCTAAAAAAGAGAAATTATTGAATTTAAAAATCGTGAAGGTATTTTTGCGCCACCATAAGAAACTGCTGTGCAAATTAGATTTTCCTTTCGCAGTCAAAATACCCACCCAGTATAGTGCTTCTACGCTAGGTAGGCAAAAACTCTTTTCCGTTACGTATATTTCGATTATTTTAGGCTCTCTAAAAATTTTTTTTTTCTGAAATTTCATACAGAATACCTTTTTCCACGAAATATAAATCACGTTTAAAAGGATCATAGTTATATTTTATATATAATCATACATATGTCGTGACCCTTTAGGAAATCTGTTTTTCACGATGATCCCGAACATTTTAAAACGTCGGTGTATTTGCAGACATGGAACTACATGTAGTGCCTGGGCGCTTTCTGAAAATTCTATCTTATTGCGACGGACTGCCTCAATGAGACCACGGCATATATATTTCATGATTGGTGTATATTTGAATAATATGTAATATTTATGGCCCTATTCTTGATCATTGGACATTGAACATAGCACGTCAAACATTTGTATTCAAGATAATTATTTTGTAATAATTATGTAGTATATTAAATTTCATTCAAATACATGCATGTTTTTTAACGTTTTGTGAATGGAGAATGAAAATTCAGAATCGGAGCAAAGAGCAGTAAATGCACGTAGCTTCAATAAATTACAGATTTGAGTAGATATTGAGTAGTAGTTGTATCAAGTGAAACTTGTTTAAAAGATAAACTGCATATTCGGAAAAACTTCTATCTATTTGGCGTAATATTTATACTTGGAATACTTGGAACTATATAAGGTCACTCTAGGGGGAAGGGAGTGGAATCTTAATAATGATTCACTTTTCCATGCTGATTTTAATGAAATTTTACAGACGTGGAAGAGATGAAAGAAAGTCTAAATTTATATACCGAGGATAAATATAGTCGAAGTTTTCGACGTACAAAAGTAAAGTTCAATTTTCGAAGATCTTTACGCTTTGACACCTGATTGGAAAAATACAATTTTTGGACTTTGGTTTATGTAAATGGACGCGTTTAAACGCAATGTTTCGGGAACAAAAATGACTAGATCAAATTCCGTAAATAAGTTATTCAAATTCCATTCAAATTCCACACATAAGTTATGTATCAGCTATATGTTATGCGTATAAAAAAGCTTTTGAGTGAAATTTTCCTACTAGAAGTGAGAACTTTCGGGTTTTCGAGCTTTAAACGGTTCATAGCTAATTTCGTTTGTAGTTTTTAATAATATGATTTTTCTGGTGAAAACCGTGGTTCACCAAAAAGGAAAACTGGAATAATCTGACATACTTGTTGTAGTTGACGTTTTTAACAAGAGTCCCACCCCTCTCCACCTCCAGCCCATCGAGCTCTCCTTTTTCAGTCGTGTGTTTTCAGCCGTTTTTTTCAAATATTTTGAAAACAAAAAGTAATTTGGGTTCACGGAATCAGTTATCCTCGCCGAGCTTTAGAACTTTTGTTTGAACGTTTTTTCGATAAAGATGGATCATTTTGGATCATTTTTTCCGAATGTTTCTAGAACTTCCGTATCAAATGGATGACCGCAGCCCGATCAGATTACGGGAAGTGCATAATTAGTATTAGAATTCAAACAGTCGGTCCAGGAACGGGAGAGTATAGTTTATGAATGTCTACTTTTTTTATACGTATATAGCATAAATAATCGGATTCTACATATTGTTCACATCAGATTGTTATATTATATCAATTACGATGAATACTAAAATGTATCTTAATTTGGTATGCAAACATAAATATCGAAATCAATGATCTGTAGAGATTGCCCAGTATATATTTACATTATCTTATTAACAAACAATGGTAGAACTATTCATTCGTGTAATTACTAATAAACTTGGATGTGAACCAATTTATTATTATTGATTGCTATCTATGTATTGTGTATCAATATTATAAATAATTTCTCTATTGCTGTCGTCATTACGTAAATTATCTATTAAGATTAAATTTTTTAACATAGTATTTATTTGAATACTATCCAAGTTAAATATAATACGATTATTAAGAATTCTATTAGAAACGACAAATTAACCATTATTTAGATAAAGCAATCAACTCCTAATGGTCGCCTCTGATTTTTAATTCATAACATAATCTGGTTAAGAATAGGGGTGTCAAGAATATTCTAATAAGCAAAGAGAATATAAGGTTCTTGAAATTAAATTTCAAAATTTGCGCCAATTCCTGAATTATTTGTATTTTATAAATGTATGCGTATTTCGACTACAAAGTAGTCGTCATCATCAGTATGAATTAGCTAGTCGAAACTGTCTCCGAAACTATCTCAAATCTTGATATGGAATCGAATATATGTTACGTGTTGCTAATTTGGTGCCTGACTGATTTCAAAAAAATTTTGTCTCTTTTATACAATCTTATAATGGGAATCTTACAATCTCACAATTTTATACAATGGGATTAAGTGTGTGATGCACACCAATCAGCCAATCAGCTACATCGATTGGGCTTAGCCAATCAGTGTTGGCCAATAGCGTTATAGTTTTATATGAGCTGATTTTGACATTAAGGTTTCATTTTGGGTGGTTTAATTTTATTAAATTTGAATTTGGAACAAGTCCATTATCCAAATTAATGATTTGTTTTCTGAATTTGTGGTTTCTCAATTTTGTAGTTGTTCTCCATAACGTGAGCAGTAATAAACTATTTTTCTGTTCTCCCAAATTTTATGTGAGTTAAATATTGATTCGATTAGGCGAAGACTTTGAGCAACATAAATTTTCCAATAATTTTTTAAACTTACATTGTTTGTATCTGATTGTAAGCACAAGATAGCACTTAATATATGATTTAAAAAATGTCTAAAAGAATTCAATCTGACCTCGTCCCTTAATAAGTAATAAAAAAAGCTTGGAAATTGAATGGTTTTAGGAAAAGAGTACAGCAACCTGATGGTGAGTATGGGAATGGACACATTCAGATGGGAGAACAGGAGAGAGAGTGGAGAGAGGTTTTGTGCGGTGCGATAGAGAGCATAGATCATTTGAGTGCAAACTAACTGCCCTGGACGCAGTCGAGATTTTGAATACACACGACCCTGGTCAATTGCGAATACTGACGAATTATCGCAAACATATCCTATAATAGGTGAAGCTACTGCTATTAATTTTGAAATTATTATTGTTTATTGAAATTTTATATAATTAGAAATCTGTTTTTCTTTTCTCGTTCTATTTTGTATTGACGCATTGATTTTCTTCGAAAAAATAAACAAATAAACAATAAATTGGTTAATCTAAATAATAGAAACTTTTTTGTTTCAAATAGAATTCTTTACAATTGACTGGTAGATTTGTTGAAACATGAAATTTTTAATATTAATATTATATATGTTCCTTATACAGTAAATTGTAGAGGTAAACTAAGAAATAATTTTTCGAAAAACATCTACTAAGGGGTCAAGTAGGCGGCAAAATATTTTATTGGGGTACCATAGTTAGAAAGAGGAAAATTGGTATGTAGGATATAAATATTAAATAATGAAATACGGGTTTCAGTGTTTTTAGAACATCAATCCATAAGTGGGTGAAATAGATGGTGAAGGTTTGTATATAGGTCCCTTTTTCAGATAGAGAAACGAAAATTGCTATGTAGGCATTATAAAAAAGAATACAGTTTTCAGGATTTTTTAGAAAATTTACCCTTAAAAGGGTGAAATAAGGGCCGAGAGTATATAAAAAAGTGTTGTCTTTCACGACTGGAGACATGAAAATTGATATAAGTAAGCCAATTAATAATAAATTATGAAATAGTGTTTTTGAAATTAAACTATTAAGGGTGTTTAATATGGAATCAGAATTTCCGATTTTTTTAAGTTAGAGAAAATTACTATTTAACACCATAAAATATGGGTTTCCGTATTTTGGAAAAATGAGTTCTTAGTGAAACTGGAGTGAGAGTTTGTAAGTTTAGTTTTCTATAGTATGACATGAAAATTGCTGAAAATTGGAGATTACCATAACCTGTTGTGGCTTTCTTCGTGAATACTCTAACTGTAAAGAAGGCCTTATAACTAAATAACATCCCGACTAGAAATTTTAGTGTGGCAGTGGTTAGGTTTAAATAAGGCATGCCAAATTCCAAGCTTGCCTCATGCAAGGCATCCAAATTAGACCGAAATCTCAAATGTAACGCAGTTGCGAGACCCTTCCTAACTTGGCTTCCTGATTAGGTAGTAGTTTGGAAACCAAAGTGCAGCTCACAACCTAAGCCTAATGTAGCCCAAATTTGGTTTCCAGCTTAGTCAGCAACTTGGAAACCACAATTTTATGTGGTAGACTCAACCTTATGTGGCCCTAACTCTCTTTCCTGCTTAGTTAGCAGTTTGGAAACCACACTTGCTGCTCACAACCTATGCCTAATGTAGCCCAAATTTGGTTTCCAGCTTAGCCAGCAACTTGGAAACCACAATTTTATGTGGTAGACTCAACCTTATGTGGCCCTAACTCTCTTTCCTGCTTAGTTAGCAGTTTGGAAACCACACTTGCTGCTCACAACCTACGTCTAATGTAGCCCAAATTTGGTTTCCAGCTTAGCCAGCAACTTGGAAAACACACTTTCATGTGGTAGATTAAACCTTGTGTGGCCCAAACTATTCCACACTTCCACAATGGAAATCACGTGCATCCCTGGAGACCAAAACAATGAGAAATAGATGTGGAGAAAAAACTTCTACTTTCACGACAAAACAAATGACTTTGTAATATATACTCCAAAAGAAATCGAATCAATTAATAATTTAACTACTATATTCCGACTACATTAACTATAATAATAAATATATTCAAGAGCTGGGCTGATTGCTGTTCTAAGTGAAACAACTGTTATGTGGAAGAAATAAGCAACTCAGAACAAGAAAAATTTCCAGACTGTTTGTTTCTAGAAACAAGCAATAATCGATTGACTTTGTATTAACTATACGCAGATAACTTACCAATGGCTATTGAAATAAGAACACCGATCATAATCCCATGGCTATATACGCTGAACTTACCACTGTGTTTAAAACACCATCAAAAACTGTATACGTTCATCGACGAGATGCTTAAATTCGTAAAATTTATTAAAAGATTTAAATCGTTCACTGTAAATTATATTTTATTTAGATCTTTTTAAATTCAAAACAAAGCATTTTCTTTACATTAAAATTAATATAATTCTAGATAAAATAAGTGAAAGTAATTCATTAATTTTTTTAAGTTTCTCCCTCTGTTATATAATTATTTTCGTCGTCAGCTTTTTCGTTGCCAGATAAATTCTTGTGATAGATTGTCTTGTCTAAAACTTTCAGTTTTTTTTCAGTGGAAATTTTTTTTCTGTCAGTCCTTCCACCTCCCCAATCACCACAATGGTTCAAGACTGAAGATATGCTGTCATTAATTGTCGAATCGGACACTGGATCGTCTACTGACTTAGAAAACTTTCCAACTAGTACTCCTTTAAAAAAAAGTCATAAAATTTTATTCATTATGTCAGTTTTTTATTTTTTTACTAATAGTCCAGTCGAATTAGCTCAAAAAAAGGACAAACCCGGAATAAATTTTAAGTAGCAATTGTCCTTCGAAATTCGTTGGGGGCGGGGGCTCACTGGCAGTCTAAATTTTGTTTTGCGTGGTACTCGAGCCGTTGCGTCATCCGCCATCTTGATTTTAAGGGTTAATTTTTGTTTAGTGAATAACTCGTTTATTTTCATTTTCACACGAAAAATGGTAATCACAAAAGCTGTTTAGAATTAAATTTTCTACAATTTTTGTCCTCATATATTTTTTCCTAGGATCGATATTTTCCGATTTATACGCAAAAGAGGGGATAAATTTTTGTTTGATTAACAACTCGTTTATTTTCAATTTTACATGAAAAATTTCAAAAGTGTACTGAAAACAAAAAAAAAGGTTCAGTTTTTTCATTATAAAAGTTATACTGTTCGAAAAACTGATTATTTACACCCCTTCTTTTCCTTTACCGTAAGCGTGCGTCCCAAAAATATGAACCTTACAAAAATACAAAATCGGCATCATAATTGTAGCAAATTAAATTTTCAACAAATCAAATTGTCATCAACAACAATCAACAAAAAATAATACGAAAAAATCAATAATACACGCGATAATGAACATTTAGGTTCACCCCCAACTCTTTTCGGGTCTTAATCGAAAAATATCGATCCCACCAAAAAATTTATAAGAACCAAAATTGTAGGAAATTTAATTTCAAACAACTTTGGTTGTAACAATTTTTCATGTAAAATTGAAAACAAACGTGATAATGCAATTATAAGATTATACCTCCATCTCTTCTCGGGTATAAATTGAAAAATATCGATCCGACGAAAAAATTGATTAGAACCAAAATTGTAGAAAATTGAATTTTAAACAACTTTATTAATACCAATTTTTCATGTAAAATTGAAAATAAACGAGTTGTTAATCAAACAAAAATGTACCCCCTCTTTTGGGGTATAAGTCGGAAAATATCGAGTTTATTTTAATTTAATTTATTTTAATTATTATTATAATTTAATTATTTATTTTAATTTTTTGTAGGAAATTTAATTCTAAACAACTTTTGTAATTACCATTTTTAGTGTGAAATTGAAAATAAACGAGTTATTCTATAAACATGTCTTAAAATCAAGATGGCGGATGATGCAACGGATCGAGTACCACGCAAAACAAAATTTAGACTGCCAGTGACCCCCCGCCCCCAACGAATTTCGAAGGAAAATTGCTACTTAAAATTTTTTCCGGGTCAAATCCTAACTCGATTGGGCTATAATAATTTTACTTAAAATACCTTTTATTACTTTATAAAATTCCGTTTCAATATTCTTTTTTTTTTATCATTCGGTTTTTTTAAATTGAACTGGAGAGCTAAGCAGCGTGACATCACCAAACGCATCATAGCCGGGGCAGTGCTTTTTACCATAATTTGTTTGACATTAACCAATGCTGTGAGTTTGCGTACCTGTAAAAACGTAATAACAAGAAAAATTATCAAGAAAACTAAATTGTAAAAAATCTTTACAATTTTTGTCTGGTAATTTTTATCTGATTTCAATTTGTCATTGAAAGTTTCGAAATCTGCGATGTTAGAGCATGGTAATTTCTTGTCTTCTTCATCTGAATTCATATCAATTATCGAACTTTCTGTATTATTTGATTCGCAAACTCTTTTCACTTCCAATAAACTAACTTTCATATCATTAACTGTTTTGACTAGCGAGCTGAGCTGAGTGCTAAATTGTTTATGTTCGTTTATAAGCGGAGCTAATATTTTTTTCAGAACATTGGTCAGGGGCCCTAAATAGAATTTTTATATCATTAATATTGTGAAATATAACAAATAATGAATTGTATTAAATAATTATTGTAATTAAATAATTTTTATCAATTACAATACCTTCGTCCACACATAGTTTTGGAGATTCGCCGTTGTTCGGTAACTGACTTCCATGAGTAGAAAGGTTCGTAGACTTTATGGTTTTAGAAGCATCAGATTTCCATTCTGTTTGGCTGGAACTTGAGTCCCCAATCGTTTGACTACGACGTTGGGAATTGGAATTTTTACTCGATTTCTTATATTTTTTAAATATGTGACTAGTGCTTTCCTCCTCACTACTCGAACCCTCATCTGTAGAGCTTCCATTTCTATTTGAACCCATCTGTGATAAATTCCTCTTACGTTTAGTGCCACAAGATTGTCCGGTTTCTAAAAATTATATTTAAAAATTCATATATTCATATATACCTAATGTTTATTATGTCTTTGCAACAATATTTTTTTCCATGACTTTAATAAAAATAAATAAATAGCTTTCAAAAATGTATTCTTAACTTAAAAATCGTTATTATAAATTATAAAAAAATACTATAAAATTAACATTAATAATAATGTGGTTATTAGTTTAATATTGTTATTAGTTTCAACTTCTATAAGGATTTAATAAATGAATACTAATTACTTACGACCAATTTTTGTATAAACAGATTAACGTATAGTGTATTTTACAAATAAAACAATGAATTCGAAAATACATTTATCATAAACAAAAAAAAGTAAATACATTTGTGACTTACCAGGATGTTCTGGGGGAATAGCAGCTAAATCCAGTGTCGCAGAATTGAGCAATTCATTCGCCGTTTTCGGTGGTAACTTCTTTAATCTAAAAAGTTCTTCGTCATTTTTGGCCTTTGTTTTTGCATTAGCTTCATTTTCAGTTGAGTAAGCGTAATTTTGATAATGTAATTTGTCCATGAGTATTTCTGCTTCTTCGTAAGTACCTATAGAACAATTTAATTATTAATTTCAAATCAAATTCGAATGAACAAAAGATTAATAAAAAGTATTATTTAGAAATTAGCAGACAGTATCCATACAAATCTTTAAAATAAATATCTACATATGCCTATTATTACTATTAGTTTTTATAATACTTAGAAAAAAAAGTGTGGAAACTTCTATATCATTAATAGCAAATTTCAATGTTATTTCAAATATGGTAATATTTTTGGTACATAAAGAATATGTGACTGAATTTAAAGAATAATTTATTTATAATATATTATAAGAAACTAAACTTTAATTGAATGTCTGTTAATTTCAGTACTATTTAAATAATTAAACTTACGTGCTCTTCCACGAATCTCAACGGAATAGGAAGGCCAATCACTACACGGCTCAGCGCAACTTTTTACCATCTCATTTAGTAAGTTTAAACTTTTGGGATTGTAAATATTTTCTGGCATAAACCGACATCTTAAATTTTCAAATGTATCATCCGCGTAGATCCATGTCATCGGTACTATGTCCATTAATTCTTTCTTTTGCTTTTTCTTATCTCCCAAAAAAACTACCAATCGATATTTAATATCTAAATTATCAGCCGCCATTTTATTCACAGGAAAGCAAAAATACAGGAATCCGTCTTGAATAATTGATAATTCTTACACTGGTAATTAACACTTTGATTTCGGCCTTCCTTTGTCTTTTATACTAGCTAAATAACAGATCAATCTTCTTTCATGCACACAAAAACCTGACAAATACTTTTAACCCGCCAAGTAGCATTACTCTGGTTCGGTGGCAAAACTGCACGGAAATATGCAAGTCTCAACTGGTATCGTGTACACAGCACAACGCCTCAGTAGATCTTGAGTAACATATATACATTTCATATGTACTACTATACCATATGACTGTGTAAACACATACATGTACTAACTCACTAAATATCAAAGGGCCAATACAAAGTGTCCCATAATCACAACACTACAGTGTGCTTACGTTTTTTCAACTCATGGTTTATGAAACAAAAAATTCACTAATGCAATTACACAATTACCAAAAGCAAGCACTATTTACATGTGTAGTAATGAAATTACATACAGTTTTTCATCAACGTCGGAACTTAAATCAATGCACAACAACTTCTTAACAATTTCAGAAATTTTGTATGTGCCCATTGTCCCATTTTTCGCACTCACATTCCACATTTCTAAATCTTCCGAGTTACATGGATACGTGAAAAGAGCGGTTCGTTTTTTCAATATTTTCCCATGAATCTTCGTTGAATTAGTATTATATTGTATGACTTCATTATTTTTTAACAACACAGTGTTGTTTGGAGATTTAGCAGTTAATAAAATGTTTTTAAATTTTACCCTTCTAATTATAACTTGATCAATATCATTGTCTCTAAACTCCTTTAATATTTCGATTGTGTCTGATAATAGAGGTTTAGGACACATACTAGTAGAAAGTTCATTAAATCGACAGCATAATTGAGAAAGGGGTTTATTGCCATTCCTCAACAATTTTTTAATTGGATTTAACACTGGATTCAAAACTATTTTCAGTATTTTGTTCTAAATTATCTGACATCGAATTATCCCACACTGATTCTTCATTTGACACTGCTTCACCCACTTCTTCACGAACGGGATCTGAACCAGTTACACAATCATTTGAAATTATTTCTTCATTAGTTTCATCGTTGAGTAGATTAGATTCTTCGACAGAAGATAATTCGCGTCGTGCTTGACGAAATTTCGCAACTCGTAAACGACCGAGTTCACGTTGACGAAAAGATTTATTTATGATAAGCATTTTATCATAATAGAAAATTAAAAGAATTATTAAATAAGAAAAAAATAAAATTTCTTTGAATGAGACAAATGTGCAAAAAACAAGATCAACTCACGGCTGCATGCACGGGAATACTAATGATATTTCATAAAAATAAACAGCTATTTTACACTCTAGTGTTTAAAATACTCGTGCATACCAATAGCGCCACTAGAAAAAGCGATCGTCATTTTGTTACGACTATCTGGACATTATAGTACACAATACATACTTATGTCTACGGAGCCCGCATTAGTGAAAAAACGATATGCGTGACCTTGAATGACTTAAGAATAAATAAACCGTTCACGGTACACTTAAGCGAGAAAACGCCAACGTACACTTTCTTTTCTAGTAACGACCTTCCAAAGATCTTCCTAGCTAGGCCAAACCTTAAATAATTAAACTTGAGCAAACAATCAAATACCATTACTTGGCAGAAGTCAAGCTTTCCAAGGGTATTCCTGAATAAAATCTTGCCACGGAAATTCCAAGGTAGGTCTAAATATGGTACATCAAGCTTCAGCAAACCTTTGGTTACCATTGCACGTTGTCAATTAGGAATTCGGATGGTATGCCAAAGAACAGCCTTGCCAATGATTTTGCTAGCTAGGACCAACTTTGGTACGCCAAGGTTTGGTAAACTTTCGGTTACCGTGACTTGACAGGAATCAAGCATTTCAAAGATATGCGTTAGTAAGGTCTTGCCACAGAATGTTCGACCTAGGAGTTGTTTTGGTAAGCCAAGCTTTGATAAACTTTCCTCTACCGTCACTCGACAGAAATCAAACATTTCAAAGATATAGCTAAGTAAGGTCTAGCCACAGAATGTCGGAGCTAGGTGTTACTTTGGTAGGCCAAGCTTTGGTTAACTTTCAGTTACCACCACTCGACAGAAATCAAGCATTTCAAAGATATAGCTAAGTAAGTTCTCGCCACAGATTGTCCAAGCTAGGTGTTATATTGGTAGGCCAAGCTTTGGTAAACTTTCGTCTACCGTCACTTGGCAGAAATCAATCATTTCAAAGATATGCCTAAGTAAGGCCTTGCCACAGAATGTCCGAGCTAGGTGTTATTTTGGTAAGCCAGGCTTTGGTAAAATATCGTCTACCGTCACTCGGCAGAAATCAAGCATTTCAAAGATATGCCTAAGTAAGGTCTTGCCACAGAATGTCCGAGCCAGGTGTTATTTTGGAAAGCCAAGCTTTGGTAAACTTTCGTTTACCGTCACTCGGCAGAAATCAAGCATTTCAAAGTTATGCCTAAGTAAGGTCTTGCCACAGAATGTCCGAGCTAGGTGTAATTTTGGCAAGCCAAGCTTTGGTAAACTTTCGTCTACCGTCACTCGGCAGAAATCAAGCATTTCAAAGATATGCCTAAGTAAGGTCTTGCCACAGAATGTCCGAGCTAAGTGTAATGTTGGAAAGCCAAGCTTTGGTAAACTTTCGTCTACCGTCACTCGGCAGAAATCAAGCATTTCAAAGATATGCCTAAGTAAGGTCTTGCCACAGAATGTCCGAGCTAGGTGTTATTTTGGACAGCCAAGCTTTGGTAAACTTTCGTCTACCGCCACTCGGCAGAAATCAAGCAATTCAAAGATATGCCTAAGTAAGGTCTTGCCACAGAATGTCCGAGCTAGGTGTTATGTTGGAAAGCCAAGCTTTGGTAAACTTTCGTCTACCTTCACTCGGCAGAAATCAAGCATTTCAAAAAGATGCCTAAGTAAGGTCTTGCCACAGAATGTTCAAATTAGTTTTAACTTTGGTACATCAGACTTCGGCGGTTTTCCGGTTACCATTACTATATAACAGTTAGGCATCCCAATAGTATGTCGAACTTCGGCAGCGCCACAGAGTTTTAGAATCACAACCAAGTTTGGAATTTTTTTGGCATGCCAATCTTCGTTTTGCCAAATGTGGATTCGATAAGAGACGAACTAGGCATGTCTAAGTTAGGCAAGCCTAATTTGCCCCAAATCTGCTCTTCGGCATGCCTCACATAATTTCTAGTCGGGATGCTATTTCTACCCGTCAAGAATTTATTTTTTTTATAAGCAAAATATCAATATTATTTAATATTTGTTTATATGTGTATACTTTCGTGTCAACACACAATGTTTGTCCAAATTCCTTTCGGTTACGTATGACAAACTGTAGAAGACTATAGCGTATACCCGACACATTTCATTGTCATTGAATTTTATTAATTAAATTAAATACTGATATGAAAAAATTAACTCGTCAACCAGGAATCGAACCTCCGGCCTCTGGATATCTAGTCCAGTGTGCTCTCCATTACACCAAAGACGATTGTGATGCAACGGCCAACTTTTTCATATTATTCTAATTTTTTATATATATATATTTTTTTTATATATTTATTAGACAGTATAAACTTCTGTTGAAGTGATATTTTTATTTAATATTTGTTTATTTGTGTATACTTTCGTGTCAACACACAATGTTTGTCCAAACTCCTTTCGGTTACGTATGACAAACTGTAGAAGACTATAGCGTATACCCGACACATTTCATTGTCATTGAATTTTATTAATTAAATTAAATACTGATATGAAAAAATTAACTCGTCAACCAGGAATCGAACCTCGGGCCTCTGGATATCTAGTCCAGTGTGCTCTCCATTACACCAAAGACGATTGTGATGCAACGGCCAACTTTTTCATATTATTCTAATTTTTTATATATATAAATTTTTTTATATATTTATTAGACAGTATAAACTTCTGTTGAAGTGATATTTTTATTTAATATTTGTTTATTTGTGTATACTTTCGTGTCAACACACAATGTTTGTCCAAATTCCTTTCGGTTACGTATGACAAACTGTCATAAGAATAGTATGAAAAAGTTGGCCGTTGCATCACAATCGTTTTTGTTGTAATGGAGAGCACACTGGACTAGATATCCAGAGGCCCGAGGTTCGATTCCTGGTTGACGAGATAATTTTTTCATATCAGTATTTAATTTAATTAATAAAATTCAATGACAATGAAATGTGTCGAGTATATGCTATAGTCTTCTACAGTTTGTCATACGTAACCGAAAGGAATTTGGACAAACATTGTGTGTTGACACGAAAGTATACACAAATAAACAAATATTAAATAAAAATATCACTTCAACAGAAGTTTATACTGTCTAATAAATATAAAAAAAATATACATATATAAAAAATTAGAATAATATGAAAAAGTTGGCCGTTGCATCACAATCGTCTTTGGTGTAATGGAGAGCACACTGGACTAGATATCCAGAGGACCGAAGTTCGATTCCTGGTTGACGAGTTAATTTTTTCATATCAGTATTTAATTTAATTAATAAAATTCAATGACAATGAAATGTGTCGGGTATACGCTATAGTCTTCTACAGTTTGTCATACGTAACCGAAAGGAATTTGGACAAACATTGTGTGTTGACACGAAAGTATACACAAATAAACAAATATTAAATAAAAATATCACTTCAACAGAAGTTTATACTGTCTAATAAATATATAAAAAAATATATATATATATAAAAAATTAGAATAATATGAAAAAGTTGGCCGTTGCATCACAATCGTCTTTGGTGTAATGGAGAGCACACTGGACTAGATATCCAGAGGCCCGAGGTTCGATTCCTGGTTGACGAGTTAATTTTTTCATATCAGTATTTAATTTTATTAATAAAATTCAATGACAATGAAATGTGTCGGGTATACGCTATAGTCTTCTACAGTTTGTCATACGTAACCGAAAGGAATTTGGACAAACATTGTGTGTTGACACGAAAGTATACACAAATAAACAAATATTAAATAAAAATATCACTTCAACAGAAGTTTATACTGTCTAATAAATATATAAAAATATATATATATATATAAAAAATTAGAATAATATGAAAAAGTTGGCCGTTGCATCACAATCGTCTTTGGTGTAATGGAGAGCACACTGGACTAGATATCCAGAGGCCCGAGGTTCGATTCCTGGTTGACGAGTTAATTTTTTCATATCAGTATTTAATTTAATTAATAAAATTCAATGACAATGAAATGTGTCGGGTATACGCTATAGTCTTCTACAGTTTGTCATACGTAACCGAAAGGAATTTGGACAAACATTGTGTGTTGACACGAAAGTATACACAAATAAACAAATATTAAATAAAAATATCACTTCAACAGAAGTTTATACTGTCTAATAAATATATAAAAAAATATATATATATAAAAAATTAGAATAATATGAAAAAGTTGGCCGTTGCATCACAATCGTCTTTGGTGTAATGGAGAGCACACTGGACTAGATATCCAGAGGCCCGAGGTTCGATTCCTGGTTGACGAGTTAATTTTTTCATATCAGTATTTAATTTAATTAATAAAATTCATTGACAATGAAATGTGTCGGGTATACGCTATAGTCTTCTACAGTTTGTCATACGTAACCGAAAGGAATTTGGACAAACATTGTGTGTTGACACGAAAGTATACACAAATAAACAAATATTAAATAAAAATATCACTTCAACAGAAGTTTATACTGTCTTATAAATATATAAAAAAATATATATATATATAAAAAATTAGAATAATATGAAAAAGTTGGCCGTTGCATCACAATCGTCTTTGGTGTAATGGAGAGCACACTGGACTAGATATCCAGAGGCCCGAGGTTCAATTCCTGGTTGACGAGTTAATTTTTTCATATCAGTATTTAATTTTAATAATAAAATTCAATGACAATGAAATGTGTCGGGTATACGCTATAGTCTTCTACAGTTTGTCATACGTAACCGAAAGGAATTTGGACAAACATTGTGTGTTGACACGAAAGTATACACAAATAAACAAATATTAAATAAAAATATCACTTCAACAGAAGTTTATACTGTCTAATAAATATAAAAAAAAATATATATATATAAAAAATTAGAATAATATGAAAAAGTTGGCCGTTGCATCACAATCGTCTTTGGTGTAATGGAGAGCACACTGGACTAGATATCCAGAGGCCCGAAGTTCGATTCCTGGTTGACGAGTTAATTTTTTCATATCAGTATTTAATTTAATTAATAAAATTCAATGACAATGAAATGTGTCGGGTATACGCTATAGTCTTCTACAGTTTGTCATACGTAACCGAAAGGAATTTGGACAAACATTGTGTGTTGACACGAAAGTATACACAAATAAACAAATATTAAATAAAAATATCACTTCAACAGAAGTTTATACTGTCTAATAAATATATAAAAAAATATATATATATATATAAAAAATTAGAATAATATGAAAAAGTTGGCCGTTGCATCACAATCGTCTTTGGTGTAATGGAGAGCACACTGGACTAGATATCCAGAGGCCCGAGGTTCGATTCCTGGTTGACGAGTTAATTTTTTCATATCAGTATTTAATTTTATTAATAAAATTCAATGACAATGAAATGTGTCGGGTATACGCTTTAGTGTTCTACAGTTTGTCATACGTAACCGAAAGGAATTTGGACAAACATTGTGTGTTGACACGAAAGTATACACAAATAAACAAATATTAAATAAAAATATCACTTCAACAGAAGTTTATACTGTCTAATAAATATATAAAAAAATATATATATATAAAAAATTAGAATAATATGAAAAAGTTGGCCGTTGCATCACAATCGTCTTTGGTGTAATGGAGAGCACACTGGACTAGATATCCAGAGGCCCGAGGTTCGATTCCTGGTTGACGAGTTAATTTTTTCATATCAGTATTTAATTGAATTAATCAATATTATTGTCTCTAGCTTGAAAAAAAACTGAAATTCCATACAAATTCTAACCCCGTGTTACATTCCTTTGAGGTTTCATTTTCCAAAAACTCAGAAACACGTATTTTATGGTGTATAACTTAAATAAGAATTTCCATGTCTCAAAAAAATGGAAAATCTGACTCCCTATTTTATCTCCTTAAGGATTCATTTTCTAAAATCACACGTAGTGAACGTAATGCATTGTTTATTATTAATAGCATTTTTAATGGATCTTACTTTAAAAGAAAATTGGACTCCAATATAAAATTTCCCCTTCGTAGCTTATTTTTAAAAAAAATTCTTTCTTAGTGATCCTCCATACTCTCTTAGGAACATATCTTCCAAATGTCATGTTTCTAACACTAATATAGTTTTATCTGGGCGATTATGAGTCAGTCAGCCAGGACATAATTATAAAGGTAATTTTGTATTTATAGAATACATATTTACGCATTTAATTAGAAAGTTAGTCTTTCTAATTGGGAGGGGGGAAGATAGGTCGTACAATTTTGTGTGAGGATTTGTTTCTTTCTGAGGTTAGAAACAATATAACTGGTATTTAACTATTAGTTATAATAAAGAAATTTATGTGGTTGAGACATTTGTAATGTAAGGACAATATATGATTGATTTTTAGTTAGACATGGAAATTGACATTTGGCTTAAGAACTATTGAGAAATACCTGTGGCACCGTTTTTAAATAATCAATCCTTGACGGATAGAAATAACAAGTTATTCAGTTATAGGGTCTTTAATGTATTATCGTTTATTATAAATAATTAATAATATGATTATCAAAAATCAATAATGAATTAGTTTTTTGTTTGGTCTTTTGTCTGCTTTTATCTGTTTATCGTGTTGGAAAAAAGTACATTAACCAATATGAAATTGCATTTTAGCCAGACAACACGCTCAAAAATCTACAACCTAATAACTTCCATGCCAGTGAACTTAACAGATCATTGTCCAGCAGATATTGGATATTCAATATGCTTTAATTTTTCTGTGGTATGTTTGTGATAAACTTTAATTTATTGTGATAAATTTTATATATATTTTCAAGAACTTTAGAAAAAACAATCATTTTATACGTTCATTATCACTCAGTCGAAAAGGCTGTCTTGACAACATATCTTTAAAGTATATTACTAATCTCCAGACTTGTGAACAAAATTATTAAAAAATAAATATAATTTAGGTCATAATTTCTATAAATCAATATAGGACACAACTTTAGATGAAACTAAGTACTATAAACGAACTTGATGTATTAATTACTAAAGACTAAACACTTAATATAACAAGATTCTGGACATAAATTGAGTGGCAGCCATGTTTTACCTTTTTCATAATTATTTTACATAGGCAAGTATACAAAAGGAATAAATATATGTACAATCATAACATTATAGTTAAATATATTTTAATACCAGAATACATACAAATATTAAAATTAATTTTTTACATAATAATATTTTTTTAAATAATTATAATGTTTTATAGAATTAAAATGCAAACAGTATAATAAACTGCAGTGCGTAAATTAATTCAAATAATACTGTGTAAATGTTGAGTTTTGCTCGCAATAATTGACTAATTATGAATTTTAATTCGTTTTTGTGACATGATATGCAACCGGAATGTACTAAATCGTATTGAAATTCGCGAAGACCATGAAAATTTAAATAAAAGACTTAGAAAATCAATGTATTTTTGAAAAAATTCTTTAAATGCTTCCAGCATATTAATATCCTTGAGTGAACAGAAATATTCGTAATTTTTTTACCGACGAAAAGAAGGAGATACTCAATTCAACCTGTATATATTTTTTAATGTATGATCACGCATAATTTTTAACAGAGTAGTCCGATTTTGAAAATTCTTTTTTTGTTGGATAGGGTATTCTTCAAAGTTGGTCCCATATAAATTTAAAATTTTAGCCACAAAAAAAAATTTAAAAAATAAGACTTCCCAGCGCTTCCTACTATAGAACAAATATCATAATCGCTGTATATTGTCTGTGTGTAAACACCTTGAAAGCACGCAATATCGTTGCGCAATTTGGATGTTTTTTAACCGAAGAAATATATATACATAAATATATAAATATATATTTAATGCATGACCACGCATAAATTTTTACAGGGTAGTCCGATTTCAATAATTTCGTTTTTATTGGATAAGGTATATTTCGAAGTTGGTACCATAAAATTTGAAAAAAAAAATTCGCCCCTAAGCGTAGAAAAATAGGTAAAAATTTATTTTTCACCCACTGAATTGTCATCTGTGAACCGATCCTGTTGAAATTTGGCACACTTATGTAGTTCTAGTGACACTATAACATGTACGAAAAAACAAAGGCACTGAAAAGTAAAAAAAAAAACTTTTTAACAAAAAATAGAACCGACGAAAGAAGAAAGTAACTGAAAAGCAAAAAATAAAAACTTGAAAAAAATTAAACCTTCGCAAAAAGAAGCCTTACACTGTTAAATACCTAAATAATTTTGAGTCGGCGCCAAAAAATCTCCATCGAAAGGGGCAAAGGGTGAATCTGATTTTCGGTTAAAAGTAAATATTACATTTTGTAATATTTAGTTTGTTTGGCGCCGACTCAAAATTATTTAGATATTTACATTAGTGTAATACTTAGTTAGACTAAAACGGTTCGTTTTTATTTTTTGCTTTTTAGTATCTTTTTTTTTCGAAGGTTTAATTTTTTGTTTAAAAGTTTTAATTTTTTGCTTTTCAGTTACTTTCTTCTTTCGTCAGTCCTATTTTTTGTTAAAAAGTTGTTATCAAAAACAAAGCTTCCATCTGAACAAAGCTTTGATCGGATAATAATTATAATACACAAATAATAAAATGATAAAAATACACAAAAAATCCAAAAGAATCAATTTACACTAAAAAAAAAAAACAAATATCAAACACCAAATGGATTCTAAACTGTAAGCGTAGCATATAAAGAAAAAATATGGCGGTTTTGTACCACGTGATACCAACAACCAATAGACAAGATGACCACTATTATCTGGGCTCTTGTTATATTAAGTGTCTCTACTAAAGACTAATTCGAGCTGAATGGACTTTGAATTAGAAATATTTGTTTATAACAATTTTTTAAACAAATAGCGTTAAAAATTAAAAAAATTTTTTCATAATTTTAGTGTGATCAAAATGAAATATAATATCTGATATGACTGTAGTATTTGCAAAAATTAAATTTATTAAATATAGTTTAAAGTTACTATGGAAATGACAATGAAAATTGACATTCAAAATTAAAACAAAATTGCAATAAAATAATTTTATAATTATCTTATAGAAGAAGAGTTTCCGTGGAGATGACAAAGTCAACATAAATTTTAACCAACTCCAAAAAAAGAAGGAGGAGATTCTATGTTCGACTGTTAAGTATTTTAACAACTAACTGACTTAAATGTTTGAATATCCAGTATATACTGAGCTGTATATCAATGATTTAATTGTTAACAATTCTGCGTATTCGAAATGCTAACAATTCTTTCCGAGGAACATATAATCACAAATTATGAGAAAACTATTGAGTTTATGAAAATGTTTTTCAAAAAAAACTTGTTTATTTTAAAAGAAGATTTTTTGTTAACAAATTTTTTTCTATCTCGTACGGTTTCAAAGATGTATATATACCCCTCCCCCCCAAACGAAGGGAAAAACGTTACAATGGTTTCAAAGATAAGCACTTTTGCCCAAATATAGTCCGATTTTGCCCATTAACGACCTTGACCTTACTTTTTTGCTCTAGAACACATTTCAGCTCGTTATCTCTTTTCGTTCTTGGGTTATCGTGTCCACAGACAGACAGGCGGACATGCGGAAATGGGCAAATTTTATGAACACATATACCAAACATTCCTGCCTACGATCAATATTTTTAAGCGGTACATTCGAGATCAAACTTAATATACCTTGTATATTTGCCTATACTAAATTGCACGTAATAGGTTTGGGCAAGAATTGGGTTTTGGATTAAATCTGTAAATTGTTATTTTTTGCTTTTCAATATAGTGTTTTTTCTGTTTTTCGGTTGAATTTTTTTTATTAAATTTTTTTACAATAAAATATATTTCATGTATTCGTGTCAAACAAACACAAAATATTAAATACCTCTCTGAATATTAGAATAATCGAACAATGTATAAGTAGTAAAGTTGTAGAAAATCTAGTTTGCTACAATTAATTGCCTGATCATTTTTCTGAAACTCTAATGTTAATAGAGATATTTAGAATTTTAACTTTCAATATTTAATTGTAAATATTTCTGTAAATATTAGTGTAACAGAAAAATGATAAGACACAAAATTACAGTAAAATTACTCCTTAACTCCTGATATATTTTTTGATTTTTCAAATATTAAGGGAGATATATCAAATTTTGTGTTTCCCCCTTCTTCTAAACCCCCTTCCCCTCGTTCGATTTTACCCATTAACGAACTTGGAATAAAACTTTGACCGCTAGAGAGTCCACAGACACATAAAAAAGTACATATGTTGTATATATATGTATATATATATATATATATATATATATATATATATATATATATATATATATATATGTAATTTTTTTATCTGTCTGTGGACTCTCTAGCGGTCAAAATTTTATTCCGATTGGAATGAAATTTGATATTTGAGGTGCTTTTGGTATTCAAAACGTCAAGTTCGTTAATGAGTAAAATCGAACGAGGGGAAAGGGGCAAGGCCGAGTATAAGGAGCTTTCGTACTTACAGTGCTATTACTTATCGAAAAATCAGAGCCGATTTGACCCCGAAATATATTCTGAACGAAAAGAGCTAAAGTGCTGATTTTTCGAATATAAGCTATGTTGGGAATTATTAAAGAACAAGTTTTTCATTTTCGTTAAGAAATAAATGGTTAAAAAGTTATTTCACTTCAAAAATGCATAAATACCCAATAAAGTTGATATTTGGCATAAAGGGAGATTTAGTACCCAAACCCACGGGAAAGTTCCGAAATCTGGAAATTTGTATCGGAAAAAGGAAATTTTTACAATTTTCTTTTTAATTAATTAAACATTATAAAGCATATATCTATCTGATTCGTTGATATTTGTCGATGTCCCGTCTGATTGGATACACATCATGGTTACACATTATGTATAAATATAGAGATGTATATATAACGGAATGCTCTAACAATTTCAACGGAAGCGCCCTCTTTGCGCATTCTCACAAACGTAACTTCATTGTTGCGTATCCGGAGGAACCCACCTATGGAGCTTTGAGAAGGCAGACTGGAAACTTTTCAAAGAGTATCTCCATAAGAGTAACCAAGTAGACTTGAAGGTTAGTAAGCTCACGAGAAACATCGTAGTTGCTACCGAAAAATCTATTCCTAGGACAAATCTATTCAAACATTTTTAAAAGCATTATTCGTGAAAAAAATAAAATTTTTGTCTGAACCTACAAATTGAAATATCTCGTAAACCAATAGAGATATCAGAAAAATCAGTCAACAGAGTCCATAGAACGTATATACAACATCAGAACAACAAAATTTTTAGGCTATGTGAGTTTTAGGACGTGCTGAATTAACGAGAAATTTTACATAAAAAGTTAAATAATTCCGAAACGGTGTTTTATAAAAAAAATAAACGAAAAAAACTTCCTGATAATCCCCACTTATTTTCAAATTTTGTATTTAAAAAAAAAGATTTTGTTTGGTGATATTATATGAACGCACTTCTAGACACGCTAAAACTTCGTACCTACAATTTATTTTTAACTCCTTCGCTTTTTCGATTTTTCAAATATTAAGGGAAATATGCCAAATTTTGTGTTTCGTTGGATTGGAATGTGTAAAACTTATGCTTTAAGTAGTAGTAGTATAAGAGTTTATTTATATCTTCAAATTACAGTAATATTATTTCGACTTACAAACTATAGTTCCTAGCCTAGACTTTACGTATAATTTAACATCTTATTATGCTTCTACTTCATTTAACAAATTCTTCGTTACAAAATGGAAGAATATTCTTTAAAAAACCATTGATTACATTTTAAACTAAATGGGTGGTTAGGCCATTCCTAAAACTAAACTTAAATAGAAATACAAAAGAATCGAAAAGAAAATATATAAAATTAAGAAAACAACAGTATTAGTTGTAATCGAGATCATGTGGCATGCGGAATCTTTTATGCTTTAATGAAATTGAAATTGAAAATTATTTATTAATATCGTCAGTTTACGAAGTTACAATACAATACGTCTTAGAATCTATAGTACCTAGCCTAAGCTTTACCTATAATACATCATCTTATTAAATAAATACATCAAAATCTATAAACATTTTACATCGTTTCTTAAATGGAAGAATCTTATATAAAAAACCATTGATATCTAAAATTAACCTAAGTTGGATGAATAAGCAGTCCCTAAAACTAGACCTTAAAGAAAAATATTTACAATTTAGATTACACTGAATCAGTTGTAATCGACTTCATGTGGCATGCGGTATCGTTTCCTGAAAAGCAACGTACGCGGGTCAAATTGGCTCAGTTAATTGATTTCCGGGAAAGGATTTTTGCGGGATGATTGGAAATAGGATTTCGAAATGGTTTGGATGAAGGTTCTGATTGTGGGGTGCCCAGTTTTTCTGCGGAGTGCTTCAGCCGGATGTCATAGGAGGACTTTCAAAATCGTCCGAAGACAACGATTTTGAATAAAGATTATTAAAATAATCAAAGAGAACTCTATATTGTTTTGAAAGAGGTAGAAGAGTTATGCCTTTGAAGAGTTACCTCCAGGTATTAACACTTTGAGTCTGTTGGATTTCAGTGTTAAACATCTTCAATTCAAGTGCTTAAGAAGAAAATTTATTCTTCCTTGTGAACAAGACGGACTGAGTCTTCGTAGGATTAATTTTGATTTTCCACTTCTTGAAATAGCTTTCAAGCGTGGATAGGCGGGACTGGAGGCAGCTCGAAATAAGTTTCGGCTGCCAGGAAGTACGGTAGATTGCTGTATCGTCAGTACAGTAGATTGCTGTATCAAAGAGGGCCGTTTCGGTAGCTCGGTCCTTCGGGATATCGTTTATATAATATAAAAAGAGGCGGGGTCCAAGCAAGGAGCCTTGAGGTACACCAGCCTTGACACAATATTGGTTCGATGTATTTTGTTGGAGATGAATTCGGGATTTTCGGTTCGAAAAATAGGAAATCAGGAATTTCAGGATGTAGGTAGGTATGTTGAATTTGGAAAGTTTATGGATAAGAACATTGTACCAAACCGTATCGAAGGCCTTTTCGATGTCAAAAGGACCAGTTAAATCCAGAAGAAATATGGTCAGCCGGTGAAGCTGACTCACTGTTGAGTGGTTCGATCTGAAACCAAACTGTTGGGGAATTAATTGTCCGTGGATATCTTCATGCGACCGCAGCCGGTTCAAAACTACTTTTTCCATGACCTTGCTGAGAGATGGCAGCAAGCTGATGGGTCGGTAACTTGAAGGCGACTTGAAATATTTTCCCGGTTTCGGAAGAGCTAGCACTTTGGCAGCTTTCCAAATGTCAGGAAAATAACCAAGTCTCAAGCGCGCAGTATAGATATAACTGAGCTGAACAACCGTCTTCCGAGGAAGATAACGGAGAACAACATTAGTTATTCCATCATCACCGGGAGCCTTCCTACACTTAAGTTTCCTTAAAATGTTTGAAACCTCCTGAGGTGATACGCATTCGACATCGATTGGGTTAATGACGGAAGAGCGAATATTTTCCAAAGATTCGGACACCATACGGGCCGTTTCTTCTTCGTGATATTCGACGCCATCGGTTAAGCTGTGCGCCTTAGAGAAGGTATCGGCAAGAAGTTCAGTTTTGTTTAAAGTCCGGCTTTAACCAAGTTTCGCTGATGGCAGCCACCTGGATCTGATGCTGTTGAAAAAATGAGTGAAGCTCGGGAAGTTTGCGATGGATACTTTGAGAGTTCCATTGTAGAAATCGGATGTTGTATCTAGAAGAGAGATAGGGAGCCATTTTCAAAGAGGTGAGATGTCATCCTGAAAAACACAAGAAGTTTTTCTGAATCCGATTTGACCGATTTCCATTCATTCTCCACTTCGATCCTGACTTTCAGGAGGGTGATGAAGTCGAAAGTCGAATTAGTTCCTGCATCAGACTCCAATGGATTTGGAGACGATGGAGGTCCTTCGAGGGCTTCGACTAAGAAAGGGTTATATTGGGCCGGGACAAACTTCTTCGATGATGTTGCTGCTGCCGATGATTTACTGCTCGACCTCTACTTGGTTCGTTGACCTCTTTTCTACGAGAGAGGGCTGGGTATTCCCTAGCCGAAGACGTGGGGGATGGGCGCCAAAGGGGCTCGCCCGGAGTAGTATTGCGCTTCGCTCTTCTGCTGCTGCTGGATCTTCTCGGAGCCATTTTCGTTACAAATGCCAGCCTTGTGGGACCATTCATGGCACTCGCCGGATGGGTAGCGTTGCAATTACAACACTTCGCCGGTTCCGACCTCTTGATCTCACAAGCCTGTGAAACATGGTTTTCGCCACACTTCACGAAGCGTTGAACCCCACGACAGAACCATGATCCGTGACCGTACGACTGACACCTGTAACACTGGATGGCCCCTCGTTTGATTTCAAATCGTTGGGTGGTTACAGGCATGCCACATAACCACCGTATGTTGAGGACACTTTTGGCTTTTCAAATTTCACTAGACGAGAGACTCGTATCTCGCCTTTGACAATAACTGGACCTTATTTGGCCTCGTTCACGTCCTTAAGGACGGAGAAGCATTTTTAAGCTCAATTTGAACTTTTTTAGGATTCACTTGCTGATTTCCCACACGTGTAGGTCGCTTTTTCCCTCGTTGCACCTGGAAGTCCTCGTCTATTGGTGTTGTTGTTGTTTTCTGCATATGTGCCATCGCCTGGCGGTGGACGTCATGCTATGATTTTCCTCTAATCTAAAAAACAGAAGAAAAAATCATTACTTAAAGATAAAAAATTTTTTAAATGTCTGAGTAAAATAAAAAGTTTTTGATGATTGCACTAGGTACACCTAAGAATATATTTTAGTTTACACTAAAATTTTGAATTTAATTCCTTTGTAAAACAAAGTCCAATAAGATTAAAAAATAATCCTATTATCAGAGGTTATTTCACAAAACAATAAAATATCAAAATATTGTTCACAACAATAAATGAAAATATTGAAGTGAGGTATAAAAATAAAATAATAAATCACAGGTATAATTTGTGATAATATCCGATTAGCGATGTTGCTTGTAACAACATCAGATCAGCTCTATAAACAGCTTATGATTTAAGATTTAGTCATTAATGACCATATGTAAGTAAACTACCATGTAGAAAACTTAAAAAGTTAAAAATTACCATCTTAAACTACTGTCATGTTGTTTATTAATATAATAAAATTATTTTTTTTAATTTATTAAGTTATATTTAATTTCCTTAATAAAAATCAATGAGAAACATGGTCAAATATTTAATATTTCAATCCCAATAAGCTGTGGAATTTTTGTGTTAAACAAAAACATATATCTTTTTATTTTTGATATTTTATCGATAATTAATAAATGAATATTATGTAAATTAAAAATTGAATATATCTAGAGCATTATATATACGCATAGCATAAAAAAATACGTAGCGTTTTGTGCGAAGCCTTCGACTTCGTATATTTAATCCTTTCAAAAATATGTGATATCCAATCAAAAACATAAATGTAAGAATGGGCCGAGTTTTCGAAAAAATCCTGAATCTAATAGTTGCTTCTTAAAAAATGATGATATGGGAGAAAGGTTGAAATTTGGTTGTTGAAATTTGGTTGAAATTTATTTCGTAAGTTTTCCCTTATTATGTTTTTAAAATTTTATAACGCGGCAAGTTTTAAAATATTTGAATCAACAGAGAAAACTTGCCGAGTTACATACAATTTTAAAAACATACTAAGGGGAGCAACTATTATATGAAGTCTGGATCTATTTACTTTGTAAATAGCTCGGTCCTTTCTCCCATATCATCATTTTTTAAGAAGCAACTATTACATGAAGGATTTTCCCTTTCTTACATTTATGTTTTTGATCGGATATACAAATTTTAGCGATAGTGATTTATAGGTAGAATCGATGGACATTTGAAAAAATATTGCAAGAACAATAGCTGCATTTCCTTGAAGGAAATTCGTTAACAAAACAATCAGGAGATTAAAAAAAAAACTTTTTATCATTACTTTACGTTTTTAATTTTTCCGTATCTTTGTTTGTTAATAAAAACTTGGAAAATACAAATTTTTCAAATTTTCCAACGGGGTTCTTTTTTAAATCCTTCAAAGAATAGCTCCTAGAAGTAAAAAAATTCCAGACTTTTATTTAAAAAAATTATCGGTTTTTATTTGTTATTATCCGGATTGGAAAAATTTTTGAATTAACAAAAGCATAGTTAATGGAAAAATTGGGGTAATTGGGATTATTGTTGGTTTAAGTATCCAGTAAGTACCTGAATTTTTTCTTTCCTTAACATTCATATTTAATTGGTTAAACAAATTTTTTTTCAAGTGTCGGAATCGAGCGGAGCCAAATCCAAGCCCAATTTTTATCTCTCAAATGAAAATTATAAATATTAGTGGCACATTACATTTCAAATTTTGCCCCTATTCCTAGAACATTTGTCTGTATTTCATAAATACGTATTTCGACTACTATGTAGTCATCATCAGTATGAATTAGCTAATCGTAACTATCTCTGGGATATGGATTCAGAGATATGTTGCTTGTGGCTAATTTGGTGCGTAAATCAACATTAATATAAAGGTTGATGATGACTACATTGTAGTCGAAATACGTATTTATAAAATACAAATGTTCTAGGATAGGGGCAAAATTTGAAATGTAATTTCAAAAAACCCAGAGTCCTCTTTAATTATTTTAATAATCTTGATTAGTGGTACAGTTCCGGAAGGTAATACTTTTTTTAGGAAATTTCCTTCTCTTTAAGAATCTTTTTTTCGATTTTCGATATCTGCAATAGTTTTTGAGATATTTGCAAAAATCAAAATCCCCTTTTTTTACTAAATTGTTTATAACTTTTGTTATTTTCACCAGCCCCACATTGATTTCCGAAAACATTCTAGATGTCATTACAAATCGAATGACACCTTGTTCATAATTTTAGGTGAATTCAGACCCGAATTCGACCAAATGGCACTTGTTGACTAGACTATTAGAAATATAGATACAATTTATTCCCAGTACATTCTGTATGTTCTATTTAAAATACATCTCAGTTAGGATGATGTTTTCAATATACACAAGCATTTCCAAGAAATATGGTCTACATAATGTCTTGAAATTGTTTACGAAGTTAAATACGCCTCTGGTAAATGTCTTTGATAATGATATATTGACATTTGCAGTGAATCAGACGATAGAGTAAAGGGACTTACTAACATAAATATTTGTTCTGTTGAAGCGACTGTCTTTTCTGACATTTGGTTAAGTTTCGATTCAAGATACGCCGCCACCACGTTCATCGCCTGCGTTGAAATAGACCACACAACACACTAAAACTTTACCGCACAGCCTACACCATGCATAGTTTTATATATAACTGTTAACTTTCTTATTCCAAAATTCCATTGATATTATATATAGGGTATCCGAAAAACGCTTATATTAGCATTTTAACAACGTAGATTTCTGAAAAATTTTCTGTAAAAAATTTCAATATTATTGAAAGGAATTATATAATAAAATACACAAATATTAGTCTGGTTGCCAAAAACAATACTTCAAAATTTTGTGTTAAGTTTTTTTTTTTTCTGAATAAGCACTAGGGCATATTGAGCTGTAAGAAAATGGATGATGACCCATTTGGGCAACTCGATATATTCAATATGGCAGCCAATATGTTGGCTATATAGTACTTTCATTTGAAAGCAATTTTGTTTTTTAGGATGCTGAGTTCAAAAACACCATTGAAAATAGTACAAGAGATTAGTACACAAACAAAAATTTATTTCTCAAGCATAAACAATGCAATTTGTGTAATATTGTTGACAAGTATAATATGGTAATATTTCTATTGGTATAAAAGAAAACATTTATGAATCAGGACTTAAAAATTTTGTCTAGACAGAGATCAGTCTGCAATTGGTTCATCAACAGAGTCTTCATCTCGTTCCATTTCTACTTCAGTAAACCATGTCAAATCATTGGAACAGGAACTATTTGTGCATGAACAAAATATGGTGCATGGTAGGCTGGCACTCCTGCAACCACATCGATTGCTGTTGCATGGCAATACACTTTCACACGAGCGCTTAACCAATTTTAGAATTGCCGTCGATGTGAGTGGAATATACTCTGGCATAGTTGTGGGTAGGAAGCATCTTGAGTTTTCATCCTTGTAGAAACCGAGAAGCAGTGGATCTAAACCTGGTGGGTCAGATTCCATTGCATATTTCCAAATGCAGGTTTGTAGGTGAGATCGCTTACGGTTCTCTTCAAACGCTGAATTTGTTGGTGGCAGTGAGCACAGTTTCGGTAGTTGTGATGTAGTACTTCCATCTTTGTCAGCCCACAGTTTGACACGAGCCTCAGAAGTTGTGTTACACTTGCTTGCTCCAAAACATGCAGCCATAAACTTCGATGCTTGCAATTTAATGTCACACAGATAAGCCTGTAGATCTCCAACCAATGACAAGGGGTAATAATTGTCTTTATTCGCTGAGCACTCGCAATTGAATTTCCACTAGAAAAAACAATTTTCTTCTCCCATTTTTTATATCATGTGGTCACATCCAATTTTGTTACAAAAAAAAACATTTGATATGTTTTTGAACCCAGCATCCTAAAAAACATATAATTTGATACCAAACAAGATCATTTTCAAATGAAAGTACTTTATAGCCGCCATATTGAATATATATCGAGTTGCCCAAAGGTGAGAGAATGTCATCATCCATTTTCTTGCAGCTCAATATGTCCTTGTACTTATTCAGAAAAAAAAAAACAAAATACGATAATTTTGGGTGACCACAAAATATACAGTTTGGCAACCGGACTATATATGCAATATACAAATGTATGCAGTTATTAATTTGCCTAAAATAAAACAAGCTACCACATTTTTCTACAGATTAATTTTCATATTCACTAAAATGGATTCTTACATGATTTTCTGTGACATCCATGAATGCAACAAGACATTTTACTAGTCATTTTTCTTGGATTAAATCTGGCTCCAGAATCCTTTGAAATATCATACTGCATAATTGAACTTATCTATATTAATAAAAATTAATGCTGTTCGATGGTAAGCGGATAACTTGAGAACGGCTGGACCGATTTGGATATTTTTAAAAAAATGCTCGTAATAGTCCAAATTAGGTTTTTGTAAATAAAAATTGAAAAACTGAAAGTTATTTTTTCTATCTATGTAACAAAATTTAACTGCTGTTTATTGGGAAGCGCATCACTTGAAAACGTCTATACCTACCGATTTGGCTAATTAAAAAAAAATGTTCGTAATGGTCGAATAATGTGTTTAAGGAAAGAAAAATTGGAAAAGTTGCCCGAAAAATTGAAAATTTCAGGGAAAACTGAAAGTACTTTTTTCTATGGGATTTTTGGACAGAACAACGTTTGTCGAGTCAACTAGTAAAAAAATAAATAAATATAACTTCAATATTATGTATTTATCTTCTATACTACGCCTGTCTGATCCGAAGGAGTTAGTTCCTATTTTGACCATTAGTTAAGGTATCTACTACTGACACACATCAATAATCTGCAAATGATTTTCAGTGGCGTTTCAAACAGTCTGGTGTCTGGATTTCTCATTTTTATAATGCACACATCGAACTTAGTATTTTCGATCAAATCAATTAAACAAATTTCGTATTCACATGGGTCCGTGAAGAAAGTGGTCCAGCTGTCTTAGACGGGACACACTTCGACCATAAGGTCCATTGTGATGCCTAAGGATGTGAGGATGTGAGTGGAGTGGTAGGAATTTTTGTGTGTAGACTAGGAATTGGTAGGTTGTGTGGTTGCAGCCGACTTTGATAGGAACTATGCCGAACGACCTACTAACTTTTAGTGCATTTCTTTATAACACATTTTTTTTATCCGTTGTTTTTTTTTTTAAATTTTTAGTACATTTTTTCAGAGCAGATTTTCAGTTTTTTTTACATGCATTTTGTTTTTTTTTTTGTAAAAATTGTTTTTTTGGGGTCGGTTTTTTTTGTAAAAAATTTTTTTGAAGTCGGTTTTAAAAAAAATTTTCTTATTGTCCCATTATGAATGAGTATACCCTTTCATAAAAAAAAAAATTTCCCAAAAATGGGTTATCACATATAAAATGGGGATTTTCCTCGATTTCCCGGAGATCCCCTCATCAGAATGCAATTTTGTGCCAATGGGACCAATGGGAAACCAAAAACAAAAAAAAATCAAAATCGGTTCATAAATGACGGAGTTCTGAGGTGACACACAAAAAAAATCAAACGAATTGACACCATTCTCCTTTTTGAAGTCGGGTTAAAAAGGCAACGAATGAAAAAAAAATCATTAAAACTAAAGATTAAGTGATCTATCTAATTTTTCAGGGGCTCCCAAACCGATTGCCCAAGGTAGAACACAACCTTCATGTATAAAGGTTGTGTTCTATCTCGAAAATTAGTCTTGTATTCTCACCAGATACTATCGTATTGGGAACTTTTGGAAAATTAACAGGCCATTTAATCTTGTTTAGTTTTAGTAAATTTTTTTCATAAAAAATTGTTCATTTTAGTCCATTGTAAAAAATGTACACTCCCGTTCAAAAAAATCAACAAACCTGAAATGTTAATTTGCTTACATTTCATAAAACTCCTCACGTTTGCAACAAGATAAGTAGTATATTTTTTAAATGTCAAAAAGAAATGGAAGTTTTATATTTTTTATTTATGTAAACAGTTTATGTAAACAAATCATTTACTACAAGAATAATCAAAATTGTGATATCAGTCTCTATGATAACTGCATAGAGACTGATTCGGTTCAGATCTGTTCAATTTCATTGAACGGGAGTGTACGTGATAATTTTTTACCACAAAACAGAAAATCATTAATTAAAAAATTAAACTAAATTAAAGTGATTATGACGGTAGCAAATTCTGAGTTAGTTTAAGCTTACTTATAGTCATTCTCCTCCAATTTCAAATGAAATTACTTTCGATTTTAAGTTACTTGTCGTAAAAGAACAAAGTTTCTTCGATTACCATTTTTTTCGCATACGTCAAACAAATTGAACAATTTATAAAATAGGTATTGAAAGTTTTTTGTATTTTTGTTTTGATATTTTTATCGTTGTTATTTTGTACCATTGAAATCAATTCCTTTGTGGAATGAAATAAACGTCATAATATACTACATTTTTGGTAGCTATAGTCGTGTTCCGGTGGTGATTTATTTTTATAAAACATCAGAACGATCAAAGTATATCTCACAACATGAGCGTATATTATGGAGGGGTTATCTTCTATAAATAACAAAATGATTATTACGGTCTAATATAAATCTTGACTTGATAAATTGAAACTGTAATTGTAAGTTATATTTTAAGCAAGCCTTCGCCAAATGTGTATACCGTCTGTTTAATTTACATCTTCGTATTATAGATCCCACGAGTATGAGAGAGTACATATGTCGGTTTGTGATGTATGCACTGAAGCAATCATTAGTATGTGAATGCTTTTGGAAAATACGTGTTATTTTATTTTTGGTATCTCATTACAACAATGGGTTATCATTTTTTAAACATTTAACATCATTACAAACTATTCTTCATTGACAGATTACAAACCATTATATTACAATTACAAACCATTACCATTACATTACATTAACCATTACAATTACAAACCATTTTTTAAAACCATTCTTCATTGACGGATGTTTAGATTCTCGAAAATATTTGAATTTGTTACAAGATAATATATTGCCAACTGTTAGAGCTGTTCCTAATTTAGACCTGGAAACTGTATGGTTGCAACAAGATGGTTGCCCTATACACAATGCCATGATAGTAAGGCAGTTTCTGGAAGAAACTTTCCAGGAACGTCTTATGAGTGGTTTTGGAACCATGAAGTGACCACCCAGATCGCCAGATCTATCTCCTAACGACATTTTTTTTATAGGGTTTTCTCAAAACACAGATCTATTCGCGGAATAGACCTGAAAATTTGCAACAATTTAGGCAAAAAATTGTTGACATTTGTGCGGATATTTCTCCTCAAATGCTAGAAAATACCCGGGCATAGTTTAGCAAGTGATGGAGGAATACTCGAACCGTTGGTTTAACTTTTTTTTTTGTCGGAATTCTATTTTTCTTTTCTTTTTGGGGTTTTATTTTTCTTTTAATTTGTGTGGATTGTTGTTAAATGTTATACCGTTAATAGAATACTATCATTTATTTTCAAACATTCCACATACAAATAAAAAGGGATATTCAAAAAAGAATTTTCAATTGTGAGAAGTAATGCTATGCTTAAGAAGACAACAGTGAACATATTTAACGCACTTTATTAGATGTTATAGCATACTAAACTACACCGTGTAGTTACTACAGAACTTTGAACAACATAACAACTGATCTGTTTCTACAGACACAACCCTTCAAGTCACACCTACAAGACCCTCTTCTCATACACATTGCTTAATGTATATGTACATATGTACTCTCTCATACTTGTGGGATCTATGATACGAAGATGTAAATTAAACAAATTCTATAAGAATTTTAATGACAGATGTTCATGTTCAGCAAAATTATGTCTGAGGTTTTATTCCCTTGCTCTAACCGCTAATTTCGAATTATTATTTTAATATTTGTGTATTGTTTATTGAAAACTTCCTGTCCAGCCTTCTTCAATCGTATCTGAAATAAGTAAAAATGACGCAAATTTTTCTTAAGTGCTTATTTATGTGTCACATGCTGTTTATATAGAGAAATGTTTTCTGTTCTTATAAAGGAAACCGCCCGACATGCAAGGGTGATTACTTTCATTGTTACATGCACTATGGACCACAAAAGTTGATGTCAGTTTTACAATTAATTTGTACCTTATTGATTCGGTTTTCGAAAAAATGCTGCGGAAAAAAGGTGTTCATCATAAATATAGTAACAACACTAATTGGAATTTTTTTCGAAAACCTAATGAATAAGGCACAAATCAACTATAAACTAAAAAAATTGACATCAACTTTTGTGGCCAATGGAATTTAATTGAAACAGTAAGCCACATTCATTCTCTATATATTTTTAACCTGTAATGTAATTTAACCTGAAATGTACTAATCACTAAACAGCAAACCATTTTGAGCGATGAGGATTAAATTTTTTCTAGTCTCAATTATTGTCTCATTTTAAAATTTATAAAGTTAAATAAATTAGAAAAAGAATGCACTTTATATACATAGAAAACAGATTTTAAAGATATATTTAAATATATTTTTATTTAAATTGAGTTTTTTGAAGAAAATCTTCAACTGTGAAAGCTAAACAAGACGATAGTAAACTTTTACAAGTCAATACAATACAAGATACATGTTACTTTCGTCTCGTCTCGTATCGCGGCTTCATTATTAAGTATATTTATCCACGACTTTGAGTTGGACAAGTCAGTTTTTTCATTTGACCTCATATAATATAGAAAAAATATTATCACATTTCGTATTACACTCAATTGAGACACTTTTTTTTTTCTTTTCGTTCTAAATAAATAACAAATTGAAATGTGTTGTTAAACTATGTATCGAAAATTGTATCGGAAGGAATAAAATGATATGTAGGTTGATAGATATAAAATTAAACTTTTCAGTAAATTATCGTCCGGCATATAATTCAGAAATGATGTCACTGACGCCTGTTTTCTATTCTATTGGCTCTTCAGTTATTTGTTGAACAGAATGTCTTACTCTATACATGTATTTTAGCTCTTCTCTCAACAATATGTTAACTGCATCTAACAAGTATGGGGGTATATACAGTCAGTGCACTAGCAAATACTACAATGACAATACATACTGAATTCGAAAAGATAACACTATTTACTACCACTACTGTCAATATGTATGCATACAAACTTTATTGCTGCTATATATGACGAGTGATTATATATGACCGAAGTACATTCTCACCGTTTTTTATATATATTTTGTATTGAATGGGTCGTTACTTGACGAAAATCCATTGTAATTATTAAATAACACAAATATTTGAAATTTTCGTAAAATCCCTTTATTTGACTAGTTTTGTCAAGAAAAGTAGTTTAGGTAAATTTTAATTTACCTAAGCAAAAATTTTTTCAATATATATGTACAATTATTGTTATTTTTGGAGGCGAATTTCTCTAAGCTGACACTGACTCCAAAAATAACAATAATTGTACATATATATTTAAAAACTTTTGCTTAGGTGAACTAAAATTGGCACAAGAATATGCAATTATTTTTTTACTTTTTAGTGCATTTTTTGTTTTAGAATATTTGATTTTTGAAGTCGGGTTTCCATTTTGTCAAAATATGGTTTATTTCTCGCTTTTTAGTGACTTTGAAGTTCTATAACTGATTTTATTTGTCTAAATATGGGTAGACCTACTAAACGACCGATTTTTTTTATCCGTGTTTTTTTTTTCTTAATTTTTAGTGCATTTTTTCATAATAGATTTTCAGTTGTTTTTATATGCATTTTGTTTTTTTTTGTAACTATTTTTTTTTGGGGTCAGTTTTTTTTTGTAAAATTTTTTTTTTGTAAAAAGTCGGTTTTTAAAAAAGTTTCTTATTTTTCCATTATGAATGAGTAAACCCTTTCAAACAAACACAAATTTTCGCAGAAATCGGTGATCAAATATAAAATGAGGATTTTTCTGGATTTCCAGGGGATCCCTTCATCAGAATGCGATTTGGTAACAATGGGACCAATCGGTAATCAAACCCTTTAAAACAAAACAAAATTCAAAATCGGTTCATAAATGACGGAGTTCTGAGGTAACAAACATTTAAAAAAATACAAACGAATTGAGAACCATCCTCCTTTTTGAAGTCGGGTTAATAATACTATAGACAAGACTTTCTTAATTATATCGTGTGTTGCACCGCTATTATATACGACTTTCTAGTAACTCTCTAGGATATTTTTATTTTCTTTAAATTATATCATTTGCTTTAAAATGTAACACGACCAAAAAAAAAAATGTGAGAGGGATCAGGTTTTTTTTTGCATGCCAAAAGTACTGATATCTGAACAAAAACAAAATTGTTCGTCTACAAAGATACTGAAGGGACAATATTTTTAACAAATGTGAGAAAATCATTGGTGCATATTTATTGTGTAAGTTTCTCAGTAAGAGGGTATTTAATATTTTACTTGACAAGTTTATTTCTTTATACATTAAGCTTTATAAAATCTGACCACTGTCAAGTAAAGTATGAAATACCCTGCAGCTGAGAAACTTACACAATAAATATATACCAATCATTGTCTCACTTCTGTTAAGAAATTTTTCCCTTACATAGATTTTACTAATTTGTAGACGATCGTTTTGATTTTTGCTGGGATATCAATACTTTTTGTATGCAAAAACTTTGTCCCTGTCACATTTTTGCTTTTGGTTGGATTATATTATAAAGAAAAGTATAGAATTAAAATATTTTATGCCTAAAAATACACGTTAAATTTAAAAATAATTATAAAAAATCTAAAATTTAAATTGAAAATTCAATTACAACTTTATTTTATTTTACATTAATTGACTATAATAATGTCGGCGTATGGACAATATGGAAACAATCGGCTATGCTTGTGAAGGTTTTCTGTAGTTATCCTTCACGAGCTCCAGATAAAAATCAAGTTCCTGCCAAAGCCGGCTAACTTCGCACAATCCTACCAATTCCTAGTCAGCAAACAATTCCTTGTCCCCAACTTAAATTATTCATGTAAAGTTAATAAAATTAATAAAGGTTTAAAAAATAATGAAAATAATAAAAATAGCGAAAGAATCATAGTGCAATAATTATATTATTGTTCCATGCATCCGTGCTGCGATAAAAAACCCTTTAAATGGCATTAGGTTTTAATACCGCCTTCACTCAGATGTGCCTTCACACATTCAGCCTTTTCTAATCTCTTTGTACATTCATACCAAACAGAAAAACCAATGTATGTGATCTGACAAGAGACGATTACATTTCAATCTTCATATGTTATGTATATTGTATGTTTGTAAGTATTCCGTATCAAAATGATTAATGATGCACAAAGGTGGTCTTAGTTTTATTATTATTTATTACTAGGTACCTATATTATTCTTTAAGTTCATTCTGTGACGCTTTTGGAATTTTCTGGTTTTTTTTCGCACACTCCGATCTCTACTTTAATTTTTTCTTAAATCTTGCCTTTTTTTAAAACTACTGGTTTTGTAAAATAAAACTATACATTCAATAATTTAAATGAGGGTCCAACTTCATGTATTCTAATTTAATAATTTTAATTAATGTCCAACTTCACTTATGCTTTTAATAAATAAATGTCAAGTTGATATAACCCTAGTATTTTACCTTGTTTACACACGAATTTAATACAAATTTTTGTTGTTTTAAATGTTTTATTTATATAAATAATAAATTAATTTAAAATAAGTGTTCACTAAAATTTTTTGTAAACATAAATTGAAATTCACTATTAAATATATTTAACACAGAAAACGAATATTACTTATATACGAATATTACTATTTTACGAAGAATTATTTACAACATGAGTTTAATTTGAAAAATTAACAAAGACAATTACAATCGGGATGAAATATTATTAGATTTCACCGTGAATAGAGTGCTTTTTAAACCTTACTGATTCAATGATAAATTACAAGACAGTGTTTTATTACAAAACTTCTAAGGTAAACTTTTGATGTCTAATAATTCCTCTAAAAATTACAGACAAATCGATTACTTTCAGATGCGATTTCTGTGAACAATAATTGAACCCCAAGATCCATCCCAATAGCAATAAAACCGTACTTGACATTCAAAAGAAATTGTGATCAATACACAAAGAAATGAACAATACAAATGATGATATTAATGTAACATAATGATGAAATAACGATATATCCTTCTAAAACAAGTTGTAATTAGTTTGTAAAGTGTTTGAAGATTTAGATGTTTTGTGTTTTGTAAAACTTAAGTCCAATTTGCTTTATTAATAAGCCTTCAGCTCACATGAGACCATAAAATGATTATTATTTCGTTTCAACTCTACAGGGTGCTAAAATAATTTAGTACACAAAAAAACGCTAGAAAGAATGAATATTACGCTGTGTTGTAGGGAAGCTCCAACTCCTAGATGTTATTCTAACTGAAAATTTGGATAACCTAGAATTAAGAAACAACAATTGAATTATATCAATTTTTAAACTTGATTTCTCGAAAACGGTTCAAATGCGTCAAAAATAGAATGTGTACGTTCAAAATTTGAATTCGATTTGACAAAGGGCGTTTTTATCATAGGTAAAGAGTGTAGTTCAAATTTTGTTCACCCACCAAGCTCGGATATGCTAGATTTGTTCGTATTCATTTTTTAGGAAATAATTAATTTATTCCCATGAATCACATGACATCAGCTTGTTTAATTTTTCTTTCTATACGTTTAAAAAACATATTTGTAAAAAATTTTTAATGAATTTTTACGGGTGAAAAGTTAAAAACTACACGTAAACCAAATTTAATGAAAATAAGAGGATTCGAAGTACATCATATAAAAAGCTCAAAATTACAGCTAGATGCTAAAAGAGGTATTTTTCGATTTTTGTAATTCTGATTAATCCAAATTAACGTATAACGAACAACTAAAGTAGGATATTAAAATGATAATCCGGATAAAAATAACATGTGATAAACAGTTTTTTAAAGGTGTTAATGATGTGCATTCCTAATGGTTAGACATATTTCTCAAATTTCAAATCGAGTAAACGCTAGTCACCTCCGTTAATAAAACATAACCGACAGGCAACCATTATACCAAAGGATAGATTGATGCAATGTTTACAGATCACACATCAAAATATTCTGGTTAATGAAATATTTGCATAAAATTTTTTTATCTCTCTCCCGCTTTTGAAAATCCTTTAAGTCATATAAAATTAAAACTATTACCAAATTTACTTTCATTTTAATAATACAAACACGAAATGCATTGTTTTCGAATAACGGAACATTACATAACGTTATTTTCAACGCATTGTTTTCATTATAGAAAAAAAGAAAATATACAGGAAAACAATATAAAAAAAAAAACATTCACACAAAATTTAAAACATCATAATTTGAATTGGTTCAATGCTTTCATTTTCGCAAACGTCATTTATTTCTTGTACGGTGAAGCATTTTACGTATTAAGCTTCATACTTGACTTACTTTAATTTTATTTTCATTTTGTTAGTTTTTCTATATCCATACAGAAGCTATCTGTTTGAAAATAACCTATTATAGAAAATTGATTTTTTGAATTTGTTTTAACATGTACACACATACACTATATAGGAAAATTGTGTAAATTTATTATGTAATGGATTCCCATATATTTTTTAATGATTAATATTTCTTTCTCAACTTTAAACGGAATACGTTTCATTTGGAAATTTACTATGATTTTGATATACCACGTATTCGTCATGTTACGAATACAAATATATATATATATATATATATATATATATATATATATATATATATATATATATATATATATATATATCTATATATATATATGTATATTATAAATATATATATATAATATACATATATATATATATAATATATATATATATATTTATATATATATATATATATATATATATATATATATATATATGTGTTTGTGTGGGGGGGGGGGTGTATAATATATTTGTCGAGGAGCCCATTCATAGCCCACTCCATACTTTTTTGTTCTTCATTCCGTTTCTAGTAAACCCTTGCCGTTCCACTTCCACGTAATCTCAGTACTAGCTATACTCTTGCAGTAGTTTTAGTCGATTTTTGTTTTGGAGTAGAAAAATACAATTTCTGGATCCCAGAGTAATTAGTTCCACACAACACCATAATTGTTTTTTACGGTTCAAACTTTGGTAGACCCTCAGACTCTTGTGGGTACTTTATACTATTTTTAAATATGAACCTATTAGTTTTTTAACAAAATCGGATTAGCTGGGAGGAATTACAGAAATTAAAAAGTCTTAATACTGATTTTTTTCGCAATCATTTAATTAATAGTTTCTGATTGTTCAATGAATTTTTGAAATATCTGACCCTTTGCACTGTATCGCGTTATGAATCTTCACGTCCCTGTAATTTCAGATTTATACAGTAGACGAAATTTATACATTGTATTCAAGCAAAATGAGATCACCGAAGCGTATCAATTAGATATGTATATAAACGGGATAGATGGATACCTTGTCATCCAAACACTTGATATTTAAATAAAGGTTTAATTTCTTTAAGGATTATAGGATTAAAGATTATCCATATAATAGGCAGTCATATAGTATGCATTCTATAAAAACATCTTAGCAGCCTTGTATCTCTGAGGCAATATCGTGCAAAAGATAGACTACCTACTAACACTAACTACTACTCATTTAGTACTCTATTTCCTGTATACCTTGTAAATTATACATAGAATTGTGCCCTCCTTGTGATGATAAACTAATTATTTATAACTGGATTACAAAAAATAACCAGTTTGGACATGCAAAAATCGTGGGTACATCAATTTTCATAGATCCTGTTTTTCAAATGAGCAGAGTTGTACTTCCCACAATATAATCCTTGTCATATATCCAATGCTAAGATAGAAACCGGGCTGGATTTTACGGTCAAAGACTGAAGGCAACCATTAGCCTCTATCTTGCAGATAGAAGTCTACTCCATACTGGCTTACGCCTGGGAGAACTTACGGGGGGGCTACATCATAAACCAAAATGTACCCTTTCTCTCGGACATTCAGGAGGCTCTAAAATACTTGCCTGCTGCTTAAATCACCTCAAGGATGGTCAGGGATTGCCTGGAGGAACTTTTGGAGCTGGCAAAACGGAATAACGTTAAATTGATCGGGATACCAAGTTACAGTGGTTTCGCAGGAAACGAAAAGCAGATACTTAAACAAAGATGGGGGTTGGTTTACTTTTCATACGCCCAGAACCTATTTTATGATTCCCAAAACCTGCATGCAAGTGATTAAAGAGTGGATAGACTGTAAACACTACAATCATACTCCAATATTTATTGTCATGATTGGCTTACATCATGTCTTCTTCAAAACAAACAATATATTGTTATTACGAAATAAATATCTTATAAGGTCACGTGTTATTTGGTCACGTTTTATTATAAATATATATTTTTATTAGAATAATAATATAAAAAAATTTTATTTTCCCACATGAGCTTGCTTTTTTACCATTCAGTCTGTTTGTGGTGATAGCCGGTATAATGATATTTTAATATTGTAATCATCGTATACACGAAATTAATATAAATAGACTATATGTTGAATCTTTAGGATTCCGTAGTCAAATCAACACAATTATAATTTTTCTATGTCCAACTGTAAGCCATAGCCTTGTAGATTATTGTCATTAAGCTTAAATTTGGCATGTAATGTCAAAGTTATGATACAGAACATTAAAAAAAAATTTTTTAGGTGACCTACACCACATGTAAATTGGGTAAAAAATTGGTAACAATATACCCCATCGTGTAGATATCGGGATGATATGATATCATTGAATATTTCTTTCAAAAGTATTGCGGTATGTCATGAATTTTTTGTTGTTGATGTTTTCGATACAGATTTTAGTTTCCGAGATATTATACTTTAAAGCGGTTTTGTCAGACCAGAAAAATTAAAACACTGTTTCTGAATGTTTTCAATGTGGGTAAAAAGTTATACGGAATTATTAATTTGTCCAGCTGTCTATTTATCTGTTTAATTATCGCTTTATATGTCCCGTAAATATTACTTTATCGTCTTGTCCGCAAAAGTTTCTTCCACTGTGTTTATAAGAAATATTAATAAGAAATATTGATAATCTTTGTCGGGCTGTATAATTCAAAAAATATAAGATATTGAATTGATTATTTCTATTCGAGCTATGGAACTGTTTCTGGAATACTGAAGGTAATATTGATGACAAAGAAGCTCAGCGATTTTATTTAACAGTTCAGAACAAAATAATGACTCTTAAAATTATAAGTGAATAAGAACGCCGCCTGAAACTTGTTAAAAATAAAAACTTAAATAATATATGAGACCATGGAGAACACCTAATATTTAACGTATCAAAAATGCTGTCCTTTTCATGAACAAGAAAAAAAGTTTTTTTTAGTAAATATTATACTTTTAAATAAACCAAGATACCTTTAGAGTGTTTCTTTTAAAACAAATTGCTACAAACATAATAAAATACTCCAAAATTGGAGAGTCTTTCGAGTTTTTCATAAGTAATTCGAAATGTTTTGAAATTTCGATATGTCTAGATCGTAAAACGTGGAATGGTTTTTATTCTTACATCTTTTTTCCAATGTTTCAAGACGATTTATAGACAAAATACGTCAACAAGCTCAATCGTGTAAAACCTATAGCCTTACCCTAATTATTTAAATTGTATTTTTTATACATTTCATGTTGATCACCAAAAATTAGATTTTCGTGTATTTGTTTATACTTCAGTGATTTATTTAAAAAACACTCTCCAGGGATTCTAGCTTTTATATGTTATATCCGACATCAGTCTGGACCCATTTTTACTAATGTATTTCTGTTAGAAGCTTGGGGAAATCTGAATGCTTTTTCCTTGTTTGATCAAAAATTATCTTCAACACGATATTATTCAAACAGCTAATGAAGATATTCTAAAGTAAAGTTTAATTGCCATAACATTGGACGAGAATATTTTATTTTATTATGTACTACTAACTTGCTTTACAAAGTGGCATCAATTTTTCAAAATTTTACTGTCAAATCTATTCTGAAATAAAATGTTTAGTTCAAAGTTTAGTTGATATTAACCATATTAAATTTGTTCTAGACATTTTATAAAATTGAATGTATTCAGCGTAAATCAACAAAAAATTTTACAAAAAGATTGCTACAGTTTCAGTTGAGAATAGAAATTCATTAAACAAGCAAATCCATAACTATTCACATAAAACATGCGGTATAAATTAAAACTTAGTAACGATAATAATATGAATGTAAAATAAGTTGAAATGAAGGAAAGATCTTGCGCTTTAATTTAAAAATCAAGTTTTGTAGAACAGTAAAAGATTTGTAAATATATGTATATAAATAGTTGTGAATGAAAGGTGTTAGAAAAATCTTGTTAGAAGCTCACTAGCCATTAATTTTAGTCGCAAACAGATAAATGTCTAAACTTTAAAAGAATATTATACATCAAGTAGTAAATAAAGTTGCACATTACGTATATACTTCGCATCGTAGAAAATTCATTAAAATATAGAGGATAAGAAGTAAATAAGTGATAGGCTAGCAGCTGACAAGTGAAAAAATGACGTGAATTTTTTGAGTTTGCTTAAAGGAAATTTTCTGAAGAATACGAAGACATTTCACTCGGTCCGATCATTATGACATATGAACACACCATCCATGTTTATCCTAAAAACGTTTTACATGGATAGTAAGTAGAAAACAGAAAATTGAAAGGTCATTTTTGACAAGACGTTTTGAAATCTAACAGAAGTTTTATGAACCTTCTAAAAATGAACCGAACGATTTGAAATTTTGACAATAAATTAGATTTTATCCGATCAAAAACATAAATGTAAAAAAGGGCCGCGTTTTCTGGGATATCCTTTTCACTAGTCACTTGCCGAGTTTTATATTAGTTTTTTTTTGTTTTGTTATTTTACACCCATAGCCTCAGTGGTAATACGAAAAACAGCTCATTATTACTTAATTCAAATGACAAATACTCGGATGTTTTCAACGATCACTTAAGCTCCTATGTTACTTGTCAGTGGGTTCTTGTTATGAATGTCGTATAATGGATACTTCCGATATTCACCAACACTATCACGAACAAAATGAATCAACTCTTGTGAATGACCGAAACGACTGCATTATCTGCCACCGAACCAGTTTCTTAAAATGTTTGAAAAATTCGTTAGATTGGGCATTCAGACTTATGTTTGCATTAGGTCTCTCACCGTAGATTCCCGCCCCGGTCCCTTCTTCAGTTTTGGATCCGTCTGTATACCAGACGATTCCTTTCTTGAGGTAGGGTGGTTCTCCTTCCGACCACATGGCCTTATCACATACTATAGTGAAAGTTTTTGAGAAGGAGTATATCTTGGGAAGTATATCTGTGCCCATTTCAAAGACAGAGTCTGAGATAATTGATGTTCCTACGATGCTTGCATTTCCAACCTGATTTTTATTAATCCAGTTATTATTGCTAGACAGTCTATAGGCGCTGGATCTCGCTTTAGCTATTATTACAATGCCGAGCAGCCCCAGTATGACTTCCATGGCAGCTGTAGGTGTACTGCTCATGGATCCAGTGATGCACAAACAGGCCACTCTTTGGATCCTGGGTAGGTTTTTGCATGCTGTAACCTGGTTAAGTTTTGGCCACCACACTAGAGCAGCATAGGTTATAATTGGCCTAACTACCGTTATGTAAAGCTAGTGGATAATTTTGTTAGACCCCATAATTTGCCACATGCTCTCTTGTAAAGCATGAGAGAAGATTTGCTCTTATTTGTTATGTATTACAGATGAGGGTTCCATGTTAGTTTAGAGTCGAACATTACTCCTAAGAACTTGGACGGGAGATGGACGATTATACAAATAGTAAATATGTGATTCGTGATTTTCCAAAAACGGTTTTTACTGAACGACCTACGTTAGATCAATTAATTCAATTTGAATGCGTTACTTGTATTACGAATTTACTTCTATAAATGTCAAATGTCACAGGACCCAGCCTGTTTTTTAACGCCATTTTTGTTTTATTCAAGAATTTAAAAAAACCCTCAATTTTAAATATCTTATACTAATGTTTTAGTTTTGCTAAAATAGTCTAATAGTATGTAACATTTATGCTATTAGAAAAACCTTCGGGTATCAATAAAAAATATTTAAATTCGCTAGGACATTTCCACGTTTTGCACCGATCAGACCAAGTACAGAATCTTCGTGGACGACACATATGATTTTTGAAAATCTCATTAGTGTACACAAAATGTTGTACATCTAATTTGGACGCGTCAGCTACGGGTCTGTAGGTATACAAACTGTACTATTGCACTATACTCGGTCGTCATTCTTCATTTATACAGCTTTTACTTAACTACTGTTTATTACGTACTCTATGATTATAATAATCATTATTATTCTTATTACATGTAATGTAATGTAATGTAATGCAATGTAATGTTTATATGTTGTATATTCTCGGTTTTACATGAGTTTTCTACATTTTTTACATATTATATACATAATATTGCATAAATTATAGATAAACAGTCATATCTATGGTTGGATTGAAAGGTTGGGAGGCACAGTAGCAACGAAGAAGTGGAGAACCTGGATTTTGAAATCAGACGAAAAAAAAACACTCTTTTTTACAATTTTTCAATTATTTACTGTTATAAATAAAATACTGTTAACAAACTGAAGTTTGGTAAAACACAAGAAATAGACAAAATTGAATGTGATTAGGATATAGTATTATTGGGCAAATGGAATTTTGCGAGCTTTTTTGACGAAAAAATCGTCAATAATTTCAGTGAAATCCAGCTCTCGGAGTAAATCATTTTCGATACTGAGTAGATATAACTTTGATAGGCGGTTCTGCATCATCGTAATTCGAGCCTATCAAACACTATTTGGCATAGTACAGTTTAACGGCGTAGAAAAACATATAGTTAATATTATTTTCGGAGGTATTCATATTGGCCAGTGTAAAACATATACTGTCAGTGTAAATATCTAGCTCTAACAATAGACACCAAACTTTTTATTTTTATTTTTGTAATCTATGGAACATACTTGTGTATAAATAATTTTATTTGAATTGCAATGTTTAGAGGAAAGTGCTTTACGTATGCAAATTTATTTCTTTGTCAAATCGGGCGCTTTTTTTCATCTAAAAAAATTATAGTAATCATATTTTGGTGAGCCCTCTCTAGTGAAGGCCCTGGGGTTCCAGCCTCTGTTACCCTCCTCTAAATCAGGCCCTGGTCATATCATAATGTCATTGGTTGAGTTTTATCTTAATCTGTTTAACACAAAGATGAAAATAAAAATTACAACTGTGTTCTGTGATTTAAGTCGAGCATTTATCTGTGTGGATCATAAAATATTTATAAACTTAATGGACACGAAATAATAGTACCACCTTTATCAAAAGGCGCAATATGTGTATAAAAATAAACATATTAATAATCATGTGATATCGGTGGTGAAATTATCAGAAATTGGTGAATCCTAAGGAAGTGTACTTGGCCCGTAATTGTTTTTGACCTACATAAATGATCTTAGATATGGTATCTAGATGGATATAGATATATCTTGGTGTATATAAATGTATGGCACTTCAACAATATGGCACATTGTGTTCCCCCTGACAAGATTCACTTCTCCCATATTTTGGCAATAGCCAGGAGCTTTTTTATTAGGTTTCCCTGAAGGTTCATATATATTCGGGACGCGATGCACTGACTATCTTGGATCTGCTATAACCGAAAAAATCGCAGTAAAAGATGATGTGGCTGGATGTGTCCTCTCCTACTCGCTGCACAGTCTGCACATAATGGATCCGTTATGGAGTCCTATTGTGTGCAGTATAAATTGCGCACATACCAAAAATCTATGTGCAGACTGTCACCAAATAAGCAACAAGTAACATCTACTCGGAGAATAATTTCAATTAGCTAATTCACACTGATGATGACTACTTTGTAGTTGAAATACGTATTTATAAAATATAAAATTTTTTTATCTAGGAAATTGGTATAAAAAATCGAAATTTAATTCGAAAAATCCGAGATGTCCCTTTGATATTATTTACATTGACAATAAGATATTACTATCAAAATTACTTTTTAGATTTTGAAATAGATATAAGATTACACATAATTTCGGTAAAAATTTTTGATTTTTTGTTTCTAAGTGTATTTAAGTATAATCTTTCAAATTCACCAGTCCTAGTAACCGAGAGGTCTAAGGTATTATGTTTGCGCAGTATGCGTACTAGGAAACTGGGAGGTTATGCATTCGAATCCCGACATCAATTAGAAACAAAGGGGTGGTTAACTGACTAAACTGTCAGCGTATGGACAAGAACGAAGTAACCGGCTATGCTTGAGAAGGTTTTCTGCAGTTTCCTTCACGATCTCCAAATGAATATCGGCATAGTTCCTATCGTAGTCGGCTGCAACCGCATATCCTACCAATTTCTAGTGTATACATAAAAATTCCTTCCTTTCCACTCACATCCTCACATTCTTAAGCATCACAATGGTCCTGATGATCGAACTGCAGCCCGTCCAGGGAAGCCTCTACAATCAATCTATCTACTAGATAGATTCGGTATACTTTCATGACTAAATTCGGTATGCTTACATGAGAAAATACAGTTCATGCCAAACAAATATTTATTTTACAAAAAATAATTATTGAAAAATTATAGAAAATTGAAACTATTTACTCTCCTGGAATATATTTTTATGAATTTTTATATAATGCAAAACTTTAAAACAAAACAATTTTTGTAAGAACATTGTAATTCAATGTGATCCTTGTTCACTTGCTGTATGTGTTTTCGTTTAATTTGACAACATATATGGATATCAAAAAAAGTTTCATATAAAAGTTATTGGGAAAAAAATTTTGTGAAAATAAGTATTGATGTGTTTTTCGTAGTTATTATAGAAAAAAAATTCGTTACGCAGGAGTGCGTCAACTAAGCGAATTTCCTTAGAATAAATAAATATCTTTACTCACAATTTATGTCTGATCAAAATGAAATGTCGTGTCTGATATTTTAAAGGCCAATTTTATTAATAAATGGTATACATCAAGGGGAAAGGAGGCATAAAGAATAAAACACAAAATATAAAATGTCTCTCGAACTAATAATATTGGAACAATCGAAAAATGTATAACAAGTAAAGTTGTAGAAAATCAAGTTTGCTATAATTCATTACCTTATCATTTTTTCCAAACTCTAATTTTAACTTTCAATTGTTAGTTGTAAATATTTCTGTAAATATTAGTGTAACAGAAAAATAATAAGAAGCAAAATTACAGGAAAATTGAGTACCTACAACATAACTCCTGATAAATTTTTCGATTTTTCAAATATTAAGGGAGATATACCAAATTTTGTGTTTTTGTGAAAATTCGATAAAAGTGATAGTAGGAGTTACGCCATTTAAACCCAAAGTAGTACTGTTCCATGTTATAAGTTTTTCCCAAATATCTAGCAAACTGACAGATTTTTTACATAACTTCACCATAATAAAATTACAGAAGATTATAGAGTGAAACCTTGATATAACAAATCTGAAGGAGATTAGAAAATATTCGTTATACCAAGTAATCTGTTACAATGAGGTTTGTTATATAGAGGTTAAGTCGGTCTAAGATTCGTTTATGAAACTTAAAAAAAAAAACTTAAAACACATTGTAATGTTTTATTTAAAAATACAAAATAATCAAAATTTATTAAACAATCATCGTTATAAAGAGGTTTTTATAAAAGTTATTCGTAATGTAAAGGTATATTTTGCACTAAATCTTACGGTCAGTTCTAGAGGATTTATAAGAATTTGTTAAATCGATATATTGCGGTTCGTTAAAGGTTTCACTTGCAGCAAAGCATAGGAAGAAAGCATACTGGACTAGATATCCAGAAGCCCGAGGTTCGATTCCTGGTTGACGAGTTAATTTTTTCATATCAGTATTTAATTTAATTAATAAATTCAATGACAATGAAATGTGTCAGAGTATACGCTATAATGTTCTACAGTTTGTCATACGTAACCGAAAGGAATTTGGACAAACATCGTATGTTGACACGAAAGTATACACAAATAAACAAATATTAAATAAATATCACTTCAGCAGAAGTTTATACTGTCTAATAAATAAAAAATTAGAATAATATGAAAAGGTTGGCTGTTGCATCACAATCGTCTTTGGTGTAGAGGAAAGCATACTGGACTAGATATCCAGAGGCCCGAGGTTCGATTCCTGGTTGACGAGTTAATTTTTTCATATCAGTATTTAATTTAATTAATAAATTCAATGACAATGAAATGTGTCAGAGTATACGCTATAGTCTTCTACAGTTTGTCATACGTAACCGAAAGGAATTTGGACAAACATCGTATGTTGACACGAAAGTATACACAAATAAACAAATATTAAATAAATATCACTTCAGCAGAAGTTTATACTGTCTAATAAATAAAAAATTAGAATAATATGAAAAGGTTGGCTGTTGCATCACAATCGTCTTTGGTGTAAAGGAAAGCATACTGGACTAGATATCCAGAGGCCCGAGGTTCGATTCCTGGTTGACGAGTTAATTTTTTCATATCAGTATTTAATTTAATTAATAAATTCAATGACAATGAAATGTGTCGGAGTATACGCTATAGTCTTCTACAGTTTGGCATACGTAATCGAAAGGAATTTGTACAAACATCGTATGTTGACACGAAAGTATACACAAATAAACAAATATTGAGAAATCAGTTACAAATTATCCCCCCCCCCTCCATAATGTCATCAAATTCCGATGACATTATACCCCCTACGAAGAAAAAATTATGATATCCGGTAAATAATTGTTTATTAGTCTCCGATGTGTAATACTTAGTAATAGTTTAGGAAAATTATTCGGAATTTCTAAAATCTAAACCATCAAAAAAATTTACAGCTATCTCTAAAAGTCTATACTATTGTTCAATTCTATTTAAATTCGTAGCAAAAATTTACCTGTTTTATTATAATGGTCAAGCGGTAAACGTAAAGGATCAAAAGATTTATATAACATTTCTATTTTATTCATACACAAATATATTAAAAAGGTACATTTTATGCCCCAAATTACCAGCCCAGAATTCCAGAGTATGTATTCAACGTATTGTATGTATTGTAAACTTTGTATAATAGTGAACATAAAAAAGGGTTGGTATTATTATATTTTTTTCAGAAAATGTTTTAATTAAAAAAAGAAAATAATAATAATTGGTAGGCACCCTGGATTTACTCTATCTCTCTTTCTACCTCTCACTCAGAGCCGAGTGAAGTCAAACTGTGCCCAGCTTTGCTTTATACATTTTATAAAGCTTCAAAAGGTTTCTGTTGTTTACTTTTCATCGTTGTCGTGCGAATAAACATATTTTGGGTCATATGTTTTATAATCTTATCTTCAAACAAATTAAACGATTTTTTGAGAACCGAAAAGACTAGAGTATGGAAGTCAGAGCCTTTATCGTTAATTAGCCCTTGTAGTTGACAAAAGCGCCTTTTATTGAGATTTCTGAAGAATTTTATCTTTTAGTTAAACTATCCTAATAGATACTCCAACCAACTGAGTATGGAAGTCGCAGTCAGTATCGTCAATAAGACAATGCAGTTGAAATAAGCGTGTTTTATTAACATTTCTTAATAATTTAATTTTTTAATTAAACTATCTTAGAAGATACTCAATGTAACTAAGCTATACAATTCTTACTACAGGATATGCTTTAGATATTCTTTCGCAGTATAAACCAAAGTTATTATGGGTGTTGTTCCTACTGCTTATTTATTTTGATTTTTCAAACAAAACAATGAAATTATCAACCACGATAAATGGAACAAAAATGTTAATTGTGAACTGAAAGTAGAAAATAGATAATCTTAATGGCCCTTTGTTTACAAGAAACAATTATTCTTTCGATTTCTGATATTATATACTTTGTATGTTTGTACATTATTTCGATAAGCATCGTGTAATTACAACAGCTAAAATAGTATCAATATATTTTTAAATGTAATTTTGGCTATAATTTTTTTATTATTTTACTTAAGTACAGAATAGACGCAGAACATGGTTGCAGCAACATTGAACTCCGCCTATAAAATATTTTCAGTACAGACGTTGCAACCAAAGTTTGGGAACATAAAATTTAATTTAATTATTTTATGACGCTAGTCATAAAAATTCAATCATTTCTCATCTTGTCTCTATCTATCTCATTTAATTTGTATAGTTTATTTATATGTATGTATCTCTAGTAAAAACTATACAAATAATTCTATACAAATAATAAAATATATACAGTGTGTCTACTTAAGTTGGCTCCATATGGAAAACTTTTTTATTATAAGGCTTACGAAAAAAAGTTATTCTTTATAAAAATCTCTGCATTCAAAAATATTAATATTCAGCTATTCATTTTTTACATCAAATGTATAGGGTGCTAAAAATTGAAAAAGTTCGATAGGAATGTTTTGACCACTTCAATTTTAAATTAAATTTTGTATATTTTTGTTCTAAATGTAGACCATATAGAACAGATTATACGAGAAACGGTTCAAGAAATCACTCCCGAGATATGTAGGAGTGGATTTAAAAAATTTTGTAAAAGAACAATTACATGTATGGAACGCGAAGGTGGATACGTTGAGGCAAAAACGAACTGAAGATAACTGTTGTTACTTACGTCAACAATAATAATTGTATTTGTAATGTAATGTATGAAAAATAAATGTTCTGTATTCATTATTTTGTTACATATCATTCATTAAATGTTTCAAATCAACAAATAAACATTTGAAGTACGATGACTGGTTAATTAGAATAACAGATAACGTGTTTTATAAGTAGGATTTGCAAGATTTAATTTAAAATTGAAGTGGAAAAGAAATTCCTATCGAAGTTTTTCGATTTCTGCACACCCTGTACATTCGATGTCAAAAGTAAATAGCGGCATGTTAATATTTTCGAAAGCAGAAATTTTTATAAAGGATAACTTTTTCGTAAACCTTATAATAAAAAAGTTTTCCATATGGAGCCAACTTAAGTAGACACACTGTAAATATTATATATAATGTGAATTGTAACCAATATAGGTAATAAAACATAATAAAATATTAGGAACGCATAACATTTCAGATAATATGGCAAATTTGTATATGAACATTTAACTCCTCCTACAAATATCAAATAATTTTTATTTCAACTGCAAGGTCATGTATTTTGTTGCTGCAACCACTATACTCACACAGCAACATGCTAGGTTGCTGTTAAATGGTGCTGTTCAATGTTCCTCGTGTGTAGGGGGCATTACGTATATGTGTTTTTCCTTGAAGAATCAACGAACATAGAGCTGCTCGTATGTGTGATAGCATCTTGAAAATAAAAGCTATAACCCATGTACCATGAATAGGTGTACGAAAACCCATCATCGTAATAAAAAACAAACAAAATGACACTTTTATGAAGAGTTTAACTAACACCATATATATGTATATGTATATATATATATATATATATATATATATATATATATATATATATATATATATATATATATATATATATATATATGTATATATGTATATATATATATATACAGGATATGTATTATAAAAGACTTTTAGAACAAAACATTTTGTGTATTGAATATCCTTTTCCTAATCACATCAACCAAGATGATAGGATACAAACTTTTTACGCATTGACCTATGAAATAATTTGAGCTGATCTGCTTTAGGTCGGCATTGCTCTGATAGTAAAAACTATTTAGTAAACCAAAATTGAAGCGTTATTTGTTTTTTTGCTTTAAATATTCTCACTTGTTTTCAATCCTCGATAAAACTTATTTTGGATTACTCTCAAACTGATATGATCCTAAAATTTTCAACTATAAATAATCTTTATTCGATTTAAATCAAAATTATTCAAAATTGATCCAATTACTGGATTTGGACCAATAAAAGTTATGATGCTTGAAAAGTCATAAAATTGTTTTTTTTTCTCGATGAATTCGGATAGATACCCCTAGTGTGCTTCCTTCAAAAATTAATCAAGTTGGACCAATATCGAGTACTTTTCTTGAGTTTAAGCTCAATTCCGCCTGTGATGTAAAGATATCCAAAGCCGTGTAAGTACTAAAACAGAGCTGAGCGAGCTGTGAATTTTGCAACTTATTCAAACCTTAAAACGATCTGATTACTGTGCCAAGTGCGTACTTGTACCTGAATTGGCTAAGTTTATCCGCAAAAACCAACAAAACCGTCAACATCGACTAAGATAAAGTTCTGTTTGTAATTAAGGGGTTCAATGCAAGTATATTTCATGTCCTAAAGAACTACCCCAAATGTGTGCATTTGAGTAGTAAAATCTTTAGCCAGAACCCGGCCAGTAAGTATTATCCGACCAAAAACAAAAATGTGAGATGGTCAAAGTTTTTGCATTCAAAAAGTGATATCTTAGAAAAAACAAAAATGTTCGCCTTCAAAAGTAATGAAATCTATGTAAGGGCCAAGTTTTTTAACAAAAGTGAGAAAATGATTGGTATATATTAATAGTGTCAGTTTCTCAGATGCAGGGTATTTCATATTTTACTTAGTGTCAGATGGTGAGGTCTCACGCTAAGTTTTAAATTTTCATAGCTTTTTTGGTTCCTAATGTACAGAGGCCTAAAAATCGACGTCTCTAATTGTCCTTGTCAAACATAGTACAGTAGATTTGTAATACTGATAGGTTCTCACATATCGTTGTCTTAAGCTAGTTGTATGAGTCCATCAGTATGGAGGTCACTTAACGAGATGAGTAGTGATTTATATATATATGGAGGTTATTTGCTTATTAATGTTATTTACTATATATGTTGTTTTCGGCCAAGTCTTATATAATTCATTACTAACTTGTAAATTTTTGCTAAAACCGATGTGACGTTATTAAAAATTATTTTAATAACTTTACACTTTCCATTGGAGCTTCAAACAGTCAGTGTTTAATTCTCTGCTTTCTTAAAGTTATGGATTTAATTGATCACGTTTGGACTTGTAACGTCGTCTTTACATCGTAAAAGTCTCAGAGTAAAAACTGAACACTTCAAACTATTCTTATCTTGGTATGTTAATATTTTTTCATTTTTTTCTGTAACAGGAGTTTTGTTCATTTCTTTAGAGAATATAATTTGTAAATAGTGTACAATACTTTGTCCAATAGATTTGGTGAACGTGTCTGAAGTTTAAAATATTCAATAACGTGAATAGTATCATTGTTGTGCAAAGGGATTATTTGGTAGGTTATTTTTATTTTTATTTTTATTATTTTTTTGTTTACGCGTCAGCTATTGAAGCTATTTGCGTTTTAAAATTAACAATTTGATTCTTGATTAATTTCTAATTTTTTACATAATTTGTGTTTTTATAGTGTTTATGCATTTTCTTCTTGATTAATTTCTAATTTTTTACATAATTTGTATTTTTATAGTGTTTATGCATTTTTTATAGTAATATAAAATTATGTAAACCTCAATAAAAACAGATTAAGTACAATATGCGTCAGGTTACAGTCATAGTTTCATAACTTATTAAATAAATTAAATTTTTCAAGGATTTTTAATACTAATTTCACGTTAGTCACACTATCACCAATAAAATTTTTCAAAACACAATTATCTATTCCTTGGTGGGATAAGTAGCCTTTCACTAGTTGACACTCCACAAGAATGTACTTGAGAGTTAAATTCACTTGACACTTCTCGCAAAGAGGTCGGTTCTGGCGTTCAAAAATAAATTTGTGTGTTAAACATGTATGTCCGGTTCTTAATCTAGCTAATTTTTTCTTGCCATGAGTTCTTGAGCAAATTCTTTATGTTATGTACTTCATATTCTATATCTGCAAGAACTTACATTTTTTATTTTAGATCCATCCGTATATATCGGTATATGATTGGGGTGCCTATTTCAAATTTTTTTAAATTGGTTTTGGTAAATCTTTCGGATTTTTCCTTTTTGATAATTTCTGGAAGTACATATTCCATGCTTCTGATTAGTATTGTAATCTGGCTATGAATGGCCTTGGGTATTTTTCCTTGATGGTGAAAATCTCTAAATGTTTGTGTTTTGTTCATAAAGCAGAATTCGGATAGTCTTCTTGGCTTTTGACGGTTACGAAGTATTTGATCATTAGAAAATTTCTTCTTTGTTTTAGAGATGGTTCGTTTGATTCACAATACAGTTGCTAGTCTTAAACCTAGATTGTGTACTGGGTCTAGCAGTTTTAGATGGTGGGCCTTGGCTGAGGAATAGACGACACACCTGTAATCTAACTTAGTTTGGATTAAAAATCGATACAGTAGTAATAATGTTTTCCGATTTGATCCGCTATTCTGACCATTAATTATTTTGATTAGATTCAGACCCTGTGTGAAGGCTGCTTTTAATTTTTTAATGTGAGGGAGCCAGGTCAGTTTTGTGTGAAACGTAAGACTCAAGAAGGAATGAGTGTCTGTAAAAGATAGTTTTTCGTTGTATAATTTTATATGCATTTGTATTGATTTGTGCGTCCTGTGAAAATTCATACATCTAGTTTTCTCTACGGAAAACTGAAGCCCATTTCTTTTTGATCATTCTTCTAGATTTTTTAATGATGTTCCCAACAATTTCTGTGCTGTTAGAGAGTTGTTTGTTCTGAGTGTTATAGCTAAGTCGTCACCAAATAAGTACGTTTTTTTGGGAGCCTGAATATCGTTTGTGATATCATTAATGGCGATTGTAAACAATGTTGGACTCAGGATTGATCCTTGTGGTAGACCATTTTCTTGGATCTTAAATGATGAGAATATGTCATTTATTCTGGTACAAATTTTACGACTTTTAAAAAAAATTTTGATAAAATTTAACATATGACCGCGGATTCCATTGTCAGATAGTTGTTTGATGATTTTGTGTCTCCATGTCATGTCAAAAACTCGTTTCATGCCGAAGAAAATCGCAATCGACTTTCATCTGATTGAAATGCTCTACATATTTCATCTTCCAATGATATCAGATGATTTATCGCTGATCGATTGGATCTAAAGCCATTTTGAGCGGTATTTAACATTCCACGTTCCTCTAGTTCCCATTGAAGTCACAAGTTTATAATGCGTTCCATCACTTTGCATACACACCTGGTTAAGGATATGGGTCGGTAATTCTCACCATTTAGTTTACTTTTTCCAGGCTTAAGGATGGGTTATTATAGGTAAGAATTATTGCTTTGAGCCATTGGGATGGAAAAGTATGGTTTATCCAGATAGATTGATAATTGACTTACTCAATTCTTGAAATGATAATCTGTCATTAAACCTTTCGGTGTAGTTACTGTGAATATCCCTATAGGTATTTTCAGTGTTAAGTTTATATGTAATAAATTCGGGTTGATAGTTTGTTGTGCTTGATGTTATGACATAGTAATTTACAAAAATTTCAGCGATGTCACCTGGTTCTGTGATAAGTTTATTGTCAACTATGACGTGGTGTAAGGTACTATTTGAATGTTTATTTGATAGTTTTTTTTTACAGAGTTCCAAATTTGGCTTATTGACACATTACTACCAATAGAAGCAAGGAAGTTTGATCATGTTTGTCTTTTCTTTTCTCTTATTTAGTTTCTTGCAATGGCGCGCTTTTTTTGAACTCTATGAAATTTTGTGTCGTAGATTTTTTTTTGTATGTTCTCAGGGCTGTTTTGCGATTTTTTATAGTATCATAAAGAAGATTTCTTTAAGAAACTTATTAACTGGCTCGATGATAAAATATAGTTATCTGGATCTAGATCTATGGTATTTATAAATGGCTGTATATATTCTTCGGAATTGAATTCTTCTTTTGGTTTCTTTTTATTTTGCTTAGTTTTATTTTCTATTATAGTACTTTGCTGTAAAGCTTCAACTTCCATTTCATTCCCAGCCTCATCATTTGATGATGAAGCGTGTGCTCTCTTTTGGGTTTTTTTTGGAGTATTTTGTTTCTGTGTCTGCGTTTTGCTGTGTGTGTCCAATTTTTCTGCCGCCACCTGTTGTATTTCCGCATTGATAGGTATACTATTTTGTAATGCCCCGCTATATGAAGGCTTATTTTCTCTAGCTTGTGCCCGTCTGCCGCATGAAGCTATTTGATGTTCGTTGCTTCCACAGTAAGCACAAGTTTTAGGTTGGTGATCAAAGCCCTGTACGTGATCAAAGCCCTCGTACGTGATCAAAGCCCTATGCCCCTTTATATATAAGATAGTATATGCTTTTTCAAAATGCATTGCGCTACTCGGTTTCCATTTTTAAATTTATATTGTTTTGGTGCGTATAGCTCAGACCAACATTCATCCTGGATTTCTAAGATGTTTCCATAGTTTGCTAGTTCAGTCTTGATCTCTTCGTTTGACATTTCAAATAGCAATCTAAAAATTCTCATTTTCGGAATCCAATACCGACATAGGAGATACGTAATAAGGTAATTGAGCCGTTTTAGTTTTTGATTTTTCCTTCTCCATTAGATTTTGTTATGATTTCAGTACAGATAGAGGGTTCGTTCAATTTTAGGAAAAATCCAATTGGCTCATTTTGAATTCGTAGTAGTTTTTCTTCTAAGTTAATCACATAATTCTTAAGGTTGTCAAAAATCCATTTAAAATAATCTTTTATGGTTGGTTTTTCTGTATCACCTTGTACAAATTCACACCATAAGGTGTTTATTCGTAAAGTCATTTTTAAAACGATGTTTGAGTGTTGATGTACTATCACACTTTTTTACGTAAAAAAAATTTGAAGGAGTACGGCCTATTACGTAGACCGTACACTCTTTATGAAGAATAAATTTTATTTCAATCACAACTTCAACAATCGCGATGTATACACTTTTCGTAGGTTATTTAAAATAATATATTGTACTAAAAATTAATATCGTCTTTAAAAAAAATTGTTAAATTTTTTTAAATTAAATTCTTTTTTTAACCCGACTTCAAAAAAGGAGGATGGTTCTCAATTCGTCTGTATTTTTTTTTTTTTTTTTTTATGTGTGTCACCTCAGAACTCCAACATTTATGAACCGATTTTGAATTTTTTTTTTTTGTTATAAAGGGTTTGGTTTTATTAATGTAGGTTTAATAAAGATCGAAATAATTTTTCAATCAAAAAAATACTATCAATGATTCACCACACTAATGTGTGGTGTAATGTTATTAGTTAATATTTTCATATAAATATTAATTAAAAAATTCACTGACGTATTAGCCTATACAGGATGTCTCAAATGTTAATTACAAAATTAACCAAGCGATAGGTGTTCCAAAAATACGAAGAAAAGTTTATAAAAACTTGGATGTTTTCAAGCTTCGTTTTCGATAAGCAGGTTGTTAAAGTTAACAAAAAAATCTTTTTTTCAAATGTCTCAAAAACTACTTGACTGATTTCGATTACACTCTATTGATTAATAACTTTCTATTGATTTTACATTTAAAATTTTGCCCCAATTCCTAGAACATTTATTTGTATTCTATAAATACGTATTTCGACTACAATGTAGTCATCATCAGTATGAATTAGCTAATCGTAACTATCTCTGGGATAAGGAGTCAGAGACATGTTGCTCGTTGCTAATTTGGTGCGTATATCTATATTATTAAAATACCGTACCGACGAAGAGATTTCGACCATTACAACCGTCACCCTGGGACTTGACCTAGCCTACGTAGCTCCTACTTCACACGTGTTTTAACTAATATTTTATGTTTTTTTTTTGTGTTGGGTAGTAGTTCCAGAATTCTGTACACTCTTTTATTACAAGTTTATCATAAAGTTTTACATACTCTTTTGTAGGTAACGAATAAACATAATTTTATACATTACTACAATTTTTACCTATAAAATAATATATATTATTTTTTACTATATATAATGTACAGATAAATTTTCCGTAACGAAACCAAATTGTATATAAAAGCGAGTATATCACATATATCACATACTTGTGTTTATAGACGTATTATATATCTTTAAAAATAATAGTGTCCATATTCAAGCCATATATTTTAGATAAAATATTAGATGGCGTTTTCTAGACTATTACTATATCTTAGTATACGACTTATAAGAAATGTAGAGAGAACTTATTTAAATGTAAAAGGATTTTTATATAAAACGACAATACTGTTTGACATATTATTCAATTTATAACTATTTTAAGTAAGAGTTATATTTTTAACCCGACTTCAAAAAAGGAGGATGGTTCTCAATTCGTCTGTATTTTTTTTTTTTTTATGTGTGTTACCTCAGAAATCCGTCATTTATGAACCGATTTTGAATTTTTTTGCTTTGTTTTAAAGGGTTTGGCTTCCCATTGGTCCCATTGCCACCAAATCGCATTCAGATGAGGGTATCCCCGGGAAATCGAGGAAAATCCTCATTTTATATGTGATAACCGATTTCTGCGAAATTTTTTTTTTTTTTGAAAGGGTATACTCATTCATAATGGGAAAATAAGAAAATTTTTTTAAAAACCGACCCCAAAAAAATTTTTTACAAAAAAAAACAGACCCCAAAAAAAAAATTTTTACAAAAAAAAAAACAAAATGCATGTAAAAAAAACTGAAAATCTGTTATAAAAAAATGAACTAAAAATAAAAAAAAAAAAAAAAAACGGCTAAAAAAAAATGTGTTATAAAAAAATGCACTAAAAATTAGTAGGTCGTTTAGTAGGTCTACCCATATGTAGACAAATAAAATCAGTTATAGAACTTCAAAGTCACTAAAAAGCGAGAAATAAACCATATTTTGACAAAATGGAAACCCGACTTCAAAAATCAAATATTTTATAACAAAAAATGCACTAAAAAGTAAAAAAATAATTGCATATTCTTGTGCCAATTTTAGTTCACCTAAGCAAAATTTTTTAAATATATATGTACAATTATTGTTATTTTTGGAGGCGGTGTCCAAAAGTTATGTGAATTTCTCTATGCTGACACCGCCTCCAAAAATAACAATAATTGTACATATATATTTAAAAAATTTTGCTTAGGTGAACTAAAATTGGCACAAGAATATGCAATTATTTTTTTACTTTTTAGTGCATTTTTTGTTATAAAATATTTGATTTTTGAAGTCGGGTTTCCATTTTGTCAAAATATGGTTTATATAACCATATATTGTATACATTTGAAAATGTTTTGGAATTTTTATCCACACGTACTAGAAAATAATTCCAAACAGGGTTCGGTAGAACGTTAAAAAAAACGAAATTTTTCAGAGATACAGTATCGTACATTAAAATATACCTATCATATCAATTTCACATTATATTTTCGATATTTTGTACTCCAAAATTGATCAGTTAAACATTTTTAGAAAGACTTAAATAAATATGCTGTAAAGTTTTCCAAACGATAACTTATTTTTTATTAATATATGATATTTGCTTGTAAAATTTCAATCTTTACGTACCTTAAGATATCAATACAAAATCGATTAAAATTAATATGTATATTATTAATAGTTTTAAACCTTATTAATAGTATTAAATTTAACCTTTTTTTGTAAATTCATTTCAATAAATTTTCGCTTTAATAACATGATTTATAAATAACAGGTCAGATAAATTAAAGAAAGCTCTTGTATTTCATGCAAATAAAAACAGTTTCTTAGTTCATTCAGGCAATTTAGTTTCTTCTGTTACCAACGTTCGAGATTTTTTCCAGGGTGATTTGTGATTAAAAATAAAATACTGATTTCGATGTTTTTTTAAAAATATTTAATAAAAATAAGTAAACAGTAACAGAGAAATGTAATAAGAAAAAATTCGTTACGCAGGAGCTGCTTCAACTTAGCGAATTTCCTTAAAATACATAAATCACTTTCTAGCGGTCACAATTTTAGTCTGATAAAAATGAAATATCGTCGTATATGATTTTAGTATTTGCGAGGCCAATTTTATTAATAAATGACATATGTCAAGGGGAAATGGGAGCATAAAGAAAGCAGAAAACACAAAATATAAAATATCTCTCTTAATATTAGAACAATCAAAAAATGTGTAAATGGATAATGTTGTAGAAAATCATGTTTGCTACAATTCATGACCTTGTCATTTTTGCTCAAACTTTAATGTGTTCAGAGATATTGAGGAATTTAATTTTCAATCTTAAACCGTTAATATTTCTGTAAATATTAGGGTATCAGAAAAAATGATAAAAAACAAAATTACAGTAAAATTTAGTACCTACTACTTTACTTCTTATAAATTTTTCGATTTTTCGAATATTAAGGGAGATATGTCACATTTTGTGTTTACCCCTCTCTCTAAACCCCCCTTTCCCCTTGTCCGATTTTACCCATTAACGAACTTGATCTTTTGAATACCAAAACCGCCTCAAATACCAAATTTCATTCCGATAAAATGAAAACTGTGACCACATATATATATATATATATGTATATATATATATATATATATATATATATATATATATATATATATATATATATATATATATATATATATATATATATTTATATATATATATATATATATATATATATATATATATATATATATATATATTTATATATATATATATATGTATATATATATATATATATATTTATATATATATATATGTATATATATATATATATATATATATATATATATATATATATATATATATATATATATATGTCCTTAGATATATATATATATATATATATAAATTTTACAGATGGTGATTTTCGACATCTACTAGGTAGGATCGATGGACATTTGCAAAAATGTTTGCAAAATTTTGAAGTCGGTACGAGACCAATAGCGTTCCAATCCTTTCAGGAAATTCGCTAAATATTTATTTGAATGACTGTTTAGTGAATGATATTGATTTACTTTGACTTGAATATATAATACAAAAGGTTTGGAATGGGCCTTATTGAGAGACCCGATTCCTAATAATAGCCCAAAATCGACGTTTTTAAAATAATAATTTTTGTCATGGAAACATAAAAGAGAGTGTAATGATTTTTTTCAAATATCAGATGCATAAATAATTAATCAATGTTTACTTAATTTATATTTAGTTTTGTCAACTACGTAATTTTACGTTTTTATAAACATTTTACAAAAAGTGTGCCTTATAAGCATTGGGCCTTATAAGTGGGTCTTATAGTGTCTTAATCATTAATATTACGATTACGAGATGATCCGCTTGATGATCGTTCAACGATCATCGTTGAGCACTATTTATATGTATTTCCAATATGAGCTGTTTTGCTTCAAACGTCTAGGAAATACATAGAAATAGTAGTACCAAGGAAAACGTATCTTAAGTCTACGAATATGACAAACTTTTTTTTGAAGGTATAATAAAACAAACTTTTCAATTTAAAATATCCATGTGAGCAACATACCTCAAATACAATGCGTTGAAAGGTAAAAAATTGACACATTTCTGCTATGTAGTATAACACTTGTAATTAAATCATTTTCTACATGCATAAATTAATAGTTTTCATTCAAAACATTTAACAACGATAAATTTTGTAGAAATTTCACCCTTTTATTATACACAAACATACATTTTTCTTAATCATTACAACGTACTATGAAATGAATATCTTGATATATCCGTATTTTTCAATATTTACTTTCTTTTTTCAATTATTTTTCTGGGTTGCTAGAACACAATTTTTATTCCCTGTGTCAACAGCATTGGTTTTAGAAAAATTACAATTAGTTTCAAATAAAACTTATAATCTTGAATGTGCATTTTGGCAAATGAACTATAATTTTTACTATTTTTTTAATGAAAGAGAGTAATTCTGTAAAATTGTTTCATGCTAATTTAATAACGATCTGATGATGGACTCCAGTGATAGATAATTCTCCACATGTATGAAACAAGTAGTCGGTAATTTTTTGATACTTAATGTGTTTACAAACAGTTTTTTTACTCGCTATATAGTATAACACACAAGGGTATATTATGTTTAGTCCCGACTTTGTAACAGCTGAAAGTCTTCATCGCCAGAAAAAAAAATTGGATATTAAATGACCTAATTAGTCCATTTCCGAATGTACATTTGTCCCTCCGCCGTTGTCAAGAGAACTCAAAAACTAAAAGAGATACCGACCTAAAATTTTGTGTACGTCTTTTATAGAAAAGAAAAATCTTCAAGTTCGTGAATGGGCTAAATCGTATCAGGTTTATCCCACCCAGAGAGTAAAATATCCATCTTTGAAACCGTTAAATATAGCTCTGGTCCAGAAACCTTGGGCTGTGAACCGAACGACAAATTATTTACGATAAAACCCCAGAGAGATCCAGAACTTAGCAAAATCCAGCATTTATGCAAAAAAAGTCTTGCGGCTGTTAGAGTTTTGTAAGAGAAACCTTACAACGGTAAAAGCAAAATACAACATAGGGAACGAAACTGGAGTGGTAATCATCGCTTCTTTCTACCTTTCCGATGATACATCTACTCCACCACCAACAACAGAGAAGAAAGAGCTCCAGTATTGTGAGGCAAAAAACCACTCACTAATCTTGGGATGCGATGCAAACGATCATCACAAATGGGGGGGGGGGGGGGGTACGAACACAAATATAAGATGTGAGTATACCTCTTTGATTATATAGCTGACAACATAGATATAGTTAATCAAGGGAACAAGCCGAATTTTATCAACAAAGTTCGGAAGGAAGTCATTGATGTAACACTGACTACTTATGAAATCAGTGGAAAGATCAAGAAATGGCTAATATCCAATGAACCTTCTGCATCGCATCACAGACAAATCTATTACAATGTAGAGGTGAGAAAGGACCATTGTAATATACACTATCGGGATCCGAGGTGAACAAATTGGAACAAATATAATTCGACACTAAAGCTCCAACTCGCCACAATCCCGAAAAAAGATAAAACAGTATTGGACATTGAGCTTACTGCAACTGAGCTTTAGCATGCAATAAGTAACTCCTTCCAAGAAAGCTGCCCGGAGGTCTCAAAAGACATCAGCAAGTCAACTTGTTGGTGGAATGGAGGCCCAAGGAATCAAAGGCAAAAGGTTCGCCACTTATTAACCAGAGAAAAAAGGATAGGGAACTGGGACAACTATCATGAATCCCTTATTGAATGCAAAAGGTCTCTAAAAAAAGCCAAAATAAACTTATGGAGAATAAACCCGCTGACACCATCGGGTCACTGCGTAAACTTGATTGTAAGTATACTCGCTCCGCAAAGGATACACTCGAGACACTGATCCGGACTCTTTTTCCGGATTCGGTGGCAATGGAAAGATAAAATCCTTCTCAAGAGCAGTTTAACCAAGGTCTCCTACTGACAAGCGAGGACTGGAGAAGAGCGGCGATTACCATTAACCGCTCAAAGATCGAATGGGTAATAAACTCATTCTACCCCCTATAAATCACCAAAACCAGATGGGATATCTCCAGTGCTTTTACAAAAAAGAGCAGAACATCTTCAAACTCTGTTTGGTCATATATACAGGGCAAGCCTAGCTACGGGTTATATCCCAACAGTATGGAAGCCAGTAAGAGTGATCTTCTTGCTGACACGAAGTAGAAACCATTTGCAGGTGGATAAACTATATGCTGATAGCTAGAAAAATACAAACTTCCCTTCTTGGAGAGTCTGTCACTGTGAGAGCCACAAAAAGATGTCCGCAGGGTGGTATCTTATTCCCACTCCTGTGGAGCCTGACAGGGAACAGCTCACTGACGAACCTCAACCAAAAAGGATACTACACACAGGGATATGCGGACGACATTGTAATTGCAATCCAAGGACCCTGTGAAGGCACAATCTCGGAGCTTATGCAAAACGCCCTGTCATTCACAAAGGAATGGTGTATCAATCATGGATTGAAAATAAACCCTGGTAAGACCACACTAATTCTATTCACATGGAAAAAGAGGGTAGATAACATAAAATCACCAATCCTCTTCGGTGAAAGACTACAGATCACGAGGGTAACCAGGTTCTTAGGAGTAGTGTTGGACTCTTAACTACCATTGAACACTCGTCTGGAGTACATAACAAATAAGAGCAAATCTTCTCTCATGCTTTGCAAAAGAGCATGTGGAAAAGTCTCGGGTCAAAAACCCAAAATGATCCACTGGCTTTACACAACAGTAGTTAGGCCAATTATAACCTATGCTGCTCTAGTATGGTGGCTAAAAGTTTATCAGATTACAGAATGAATAAAGCTTTCCAGGATCCAAAGACTGGTCTGTTTGTGCAATACTGGATCCATGAGAAGTACACCCACAGCTGCCATGGAAGTCATACTAGGGCTGATTCCGCTGAGCACTGTAATAATAGCTAAAGCGAGATCTAGCGTCTATAGACTGTCTTGAAATAATAACTAAATTTAAAAAAAATCAGGTTGGACATACAAGGATTGTGGGAACATCAATCATCTCAGACCCCGTTTTTGAAATAGGCACAGAAATGCTTCCCAAAATATACACCTTCTCAAAACCGTCACTGTAGTCTGTGATAAGGACATGTGGACGGAAGGAGAACCATCCTATCTGAAGAAAGAAATCGTCTGGTATACAGACGGATCCAAAACTGAAGAAGGAAGAGACCAAAAGCAAATATAAGCCTCAACTTGGGGAAATATGTCACGGTCTTTCAAGCAGTGGCTTGGGTCCGTGAGAACCTACGTAGAGGCTACATAAACCAGAACGTATATATTTTCTCGGACAGTCAAGCTGCGCTAAAAGCCTTGTCTGGAACTGAGGTCACCTCAGAGGTAGTCTAGGATTGTTTGCAGGAACTGCTGGAGCTGGCAAAATGGGACAATGTAAATTAATCTGAGTGCCGGGTCACAGTGGTTTCGAAGGAAACGAAAAAGCAGATACCTTAGCAAAGAAGGGTATCGGAATACCTTTCACCGGCCTAGAGCTTATTTTGGAAATTCCAAGGACTGCATGTAAACAGATGATCAATGAGTGGTCAAATGCTAAACACCGTGATCACCGGGAAAAAGTACCGCGGCAGGAGCTCGGGAAAATACTGGATATTACCGGGCAATATCCCCTGCGGAAACATCTGCATACATATTATGCTTTTATAATCAAGAGTATTCACAGCTGAAATCGTGGCAAAACTATTCAGTGTAAGAAAAAAATTTGAAACAAAAGTTGTATTTTGTATAGAAAATATGCATGAAAGGATCGTTTATTAAAGGCAATAAATATGGTATAGGTAATCAAAAACAAAATATTCAGATTTAAAAAAAATAGAATTATTATTTATTTTAAAAATACATATTCATCAAAAAATTAAAAATTAAAAAATTTTAAAAATTGAAACGGTCGACTCAGTTTCTTAAACTATTATTTTATTATTATTTTTAACCATTTTGTATATGAAATATGTATTGCCACCTATGAATGTGTTTTTTAACCTAAACGTCGCTGGGCCGTTGCCAGATAACAAACGGTAACAAATGATCTAGCCCGCAGCAATAAATGTTTCACATCAAAAAGAAGCTTTTTTCTTTAAATTTTGCTTGTATCTCTTACACTTTTAAAGATACTCACCCAACCTCCTTATCCCCAATGGCGGATGATGATTGAATCGATTTTGCTCCTTCACAAACTTGAAGTTACTCTAGCACACACACACAAAATATCGTTAGACTTTTCGGGCGAACAAACAGACAGATTTTACAAATTTTCAACAGTCACAAAATCGGGACTAAACTGAATATACTCTCGTATATATTATATTTATTTCTTTAATTTTATTTGTCAAAAAAAAAAAAGTTCATATTCAAAACGTATAAAATACTTTAAAATGGTAGATTATTGATTGATTGATAATTACGCCTTCAATTCCTCGTGAAAATATATAACAAAATACACATATGAAATAAAAATCTAATATTTGGAGAACATTGTTCAATAAACTTAGGTAAAGAATTACATTTATGTATGCATATAATATACTGTTTCAGACTAGCGTCTGAAAATGTGTGATGAATTACCAAGAATGGATAAAATTTATTTCAAGAATTGATAAAAGTTATAAATATGAGGAAATAAATCACACAGATAAAGTTTCGGAAATTTTAACTCTTTTATCTTGACATTTATATGAGTTAATTATTTGTATTTTACGTCAGTCAAAAACTGGTTGAAATTTTGGTAAATTGAATATCTATCCATTTGGAAAAATTTTATGTGATAAAGCGACTATTTTGATCAAAGACAATTGACACGTATTTTTAACAATTATGGATATTTTATACGAACTGTACATTATAATTTAAATTATAATTAACAAGTTAAATTATAATTTTAGGTTGGTTCAATAATTATTGCGGAAGTTATTAAAATTTTATGAATACAACAAAAAAAAAAATTGAAAATACAAACAAATTAAAAACATTATTCTGAGAAAAACAAAGTGATTGAATAAATTAAGAAAAAACTTTTTTTTTACATTAAATCCTAAAAACTCGTGTATTTTACTACGGAGCTACTGAAATGAGTGGGATCTCCAGACCCCACGAACTGATGGACCAGTTTGTTTTATGCATCAAAATAGTGAATGTGTAGTAACATGCGCGGAATTGTCATAATTTACGTTAGCATATTTCTTACAATAAAATACGAACATTAACAATGGATCACTTAGAAGCTACTAATATGTATATATATATATATATATATATATATATATATATATATATATATATATATATATATATAATTGTTTTTTGTAAACTAGCGTCTATTTATTTCCATTGTTAGTATGGTTGCCTTTCGGTTATATTATACCAACGGAAGCGACTAGCGTTTACTTACTTTGACATTTAAGTAATATGTCTGAACATTGATAACATTTTTTGACATCAAATGCTTGAAATGAAAAATCATACACATCATAAACAGATCTCGAAAAACCGTAGAAAGGGGGAACAGGCAAGTGCTATAAATACTTTTGCTGGAATCGCCTCAACAACAAAGATGTGTATTGCATTGCGGGGGTATCCTGAGGGTAAAATGACTCAGGAACAATCCGAAGAGGTGCAACTCTCGATGCTACTAACCCTCATTAGCGAAGATCTCGTTGAGGGTTCACAATATCGGGGTTGGTACCTGGACAGGAGGGCCCTTGTTGTGCGTTGCATAGGCACAACAGCCATAAACTGGCCCATGGAGAACGTCCCGAAAATCAGGCCATGGGAGGGAGCGGAACTTGTCATCGGGGATGCACGAGCCCTGATGAACACATCAAAAGTTCTGCTGTATGCTCCCCAGATCTATAACTCCGTTAAAACGGGCAAAATAATCAAAACCCTTGGAGCACTGAATGCAAACCTGCGCACTGAAGAGTGGCAAATTATCAGCAACATGAGGGCCCATACGGGACACACCATCGTGCTGGAAGTAAGTACAGCGAATCTGGGATTGATTTAGGACTGAGGGCATAAATTATACCTCGGGTTTGGTCAAGTCAATCTTAGACCACTGAAAATATCAGATGGGAAGAAGAATGTCAGAGCTTCGGATGCTTCACATAAACCTCCAGCACAGTAAGGCGGTCTCAGCTGGTCTCTGTCAAAATGTGCTGAAAAGGGGGATTTCCATAGCTCTGGTCCAGGAACCTTGGGCTGTGAATCATAAGATTCTTGGACTAGGAGATACCAGAGGACATATTATTTACGATAAAACCTCGGAGAGACCCAAAACTTGCATTTATGCAGGAAAGGACATCAATGTCTTGTCGCTGTTAGAGTTTTGTCAGAGAGATCTAACAGCGGTAAAAGTAAAATATAATATGGGGAACGAAACTGGAGTGGTAATCATTTCTTCTGTCTACCTACCCTATGATGCATCTACTCCACCACCATCAACAGAGTTGGAAGACCTGATCCAGTATTGCGAGGCAAAAAACCACCGACTAATCATGGAATGCGATGAAAACGATCATCACACATGGGGGAGTACTAACACAAATATAAGAGGTGAGTACCTCTTTGATTATATAGCTGACAACATAGATATAGTTAATCAACAAGCCAAATTTTATCAATAAAGTTCGGAAGGAAGTCATTGATGTAACACTGAGTACTTGAATGAAATCAGTGGAAAGATCAAGAAATGGCTAGTATCCAGTGAACCATCTGTATCTGATCACAGACAAATCTATTACAATGTGGAGGTGAAAACGGACCAATGTATTATATACTATCGGGATCCGAGAAGAACACTTCAGTTAAAACTCGCCACAATCATGAAAAAAATTAAAACCGTACTGGACATTGAGCTTACTGCAACTGAGCTTCAGCATGCAAAAGACAGAAGCAAGTCAACTTGTTGGTGGAATGAGGGCCTAAGGAGTCAGAGACGAAAGGTTCGCCAGCTATTTAACAGAGCAAGAAGGATAGGGAACTGGATAATTACCATGAAGCCCTTACTGAATACAAAAGGTCTCTGAAGAAAGCCAAAATAGGCTCATGGAGGAAGCTCTGTCAAGATGTTGAAAATACATCTGACGGAGCAAGACTCCATCGTATCCAAGCAAAGAAACCTGCTGACTACTGAAACCACTTCGTAAACCCGATGGTGAGTATACTAGCTCCGCGAAGGATACGCTCGAGACACTGTTCAGGATTCGTTTTCCGGATTCAGTGGCAGTGGACGGTGAAAATCCTTCTCAAGAGCAACTCAACCAGTGTAAGATGCTCTCCGTCGGTGGGAGACCCTCCACCGACGAAGAGCATGTGGAAAAGTCTGGGGTCTAAAACACAAAATGATCCACACAACAGTAGTTAGGCCCATTATAACCTATGCTGCTCTAGTGTGGTGGCCAAAAGTTAACCAAAACACAGCATGCAAAATGCTGTCCAGGATACAAAGGCTGGCCTGTTTGTGCATCACTGGATCCATGAGCAGTACACCTACAGCTGCCATGGAAGTCATACTGGGGCTGCATCCGCTAGGCATTTTAATAATAGCTAAAGCGTGATCCATCATCTATACACTGTCTTGCAATAAAAACTGGATTCATAAAAATCAGGTTGCACATGCAAGGATCGTGGGAACATCAATTATCTCAGACCCCGTCTTTGAAATGAGCACAGATATACTTCCCAAGACATACTCCTTTTCAAAACCTTTCACTGTAGTATGTGATAGGGTCTTGTGGTCGGAAGGAGAACCACTCTACCTCAAGAAAGGAGTCGTCTGGTATACAGACGGATCCAAAACTAAAAAAGGAACCGGAGCGGGAATCTACGGTGAGAGACCTTATGCAAAAATAAGCCTCAACTTGGGTAAATATGCCACGGTCTTTCAAGCAGAAGGCTACGCAATACTGGCTTGCATCCGTGAGAACCTACGTAAGGGCTACATAAACCAGAACTTATGTATTGTTTCGGACAGTCAAGCTGCTTTAAAAGCCTTGTCTGGAACTGAGGTCACCTCAAGGGTAGTCAAGAATTGTCTGGAAGAAGTTCTCAAACTGGCAAAATGGAACAATGTTCAATTGATCTGGGTGCTGGGTGTCTGGCTTCTTGGTTTCGAAGGAAACGAAGAAGCAGATACCTTAGCAAAGAAGGCAGTCGGAATGACCTCAATAGGTCCAGAGCCTATTTTAGGAATTCCAAGGACTGCATGTAAACAGATTATCAACGAGTGGTCAAATGCTAAACACCGTGATCACTGGGAAAAAGAACCGCGACAAGAGCTCGGGAAGGTACTGCTTCAGAGTGGAACAAAGAGGCTATCTCTCGATGCACTGAATCTGAACAGGATGCAACTGCGGAGGGATACCGGATTAATTACCGGGAATTATCCCCTGCGAAAACATCTGCACACAATGGGACTCCATAACGGGTCCGTTACTTGCAGATTGTGTGGCGAGGAGGATGAAACATCCAGCCATATATTCTTTGACTGCGAACCTCTGGGCTACAGAAGATCAGGATATTCGGTGCATCTCACCCCGAGTGTATGAACCTTCGGGAGGACCTGATAAGCAAGCTCCAGGCTCTTGCCAATATATGGGAGAAGCGAATCTCTTCGGACTGAAGTAGAAGGGGGAGCACAATGGACAATAAGGTCGAAGTGCAATACTTTTTTACCCCGATATAAATAAAAAATCAATCAATCAATCAGGGACTAAACTTATAATATCTTTGTATATATTATACAGGCTATAATCGTGAAGTTAGACATCGGGATTCGAAATATGCAATAGCGCATACATGGATATTACATGTATTTGTAAAGATAAAAAGAGATAGGCATACAAATATATTATATATCATTCATAGAACCGGTACCAATATGTCTGTATGCCTGTCCCTTTTTACTTATATATCTTATTATTAAGTAAAATTTTATTTTTACTTGATTTATAGATAAATAAATGTCTGCCGTATATGTATGTTGCGAATTTCGTATCGCAATGTCTACTCCGGACGATGATATCCATTATATTAACCGGATTTTCAAACTGTTAACCTTAAACCACGTCGCAATTATTTAGAAACAGTCTGTATAAGTTTAAAATGTAGCTCTTAAAGACAATATCAATGATTAAATTCCATATAGAAATACCATACTGATTAAAATAAATATAACCAGTTGTTATTTAGCTTAAAAACATGAATATTACAATACAACAATAATAAATTGCAATTCCAAGAACAAAACAACTATTTGTATCATATAGGGGTGTAGTAAACTATAATAAACTTTTCTTGTTTCTTATTAATAAATGTTTTCATCTGTAACGCTTTTGAAACTACTCATGAAAACTCGTCTTCAATACAATCATGCATACATTGAGCATGAACGTCGTTTGTAATTCATTTGTTCGTTACTATATTTTGTGTTTTAATATTTTGCATAATAATTGTATTTTGTGATGTTTTAATTTATATCTATTATTGTTTGTTAATAATAATATTTTAAGGGAATTTCCTGAAAGGAAATGCAGCTATTGTTTTTGTACCGATGATGGAATTTCGTGAAAATTTCTTCAAATGTCCATCGATCCGACCTACTAGATGTTAAAAATGACCATCGTTAAAATTTTTAAATATATATACGTGGACTCTCTAGTGATCACAATTTATTCTGTTTGGAATGAGATTTGGTATTTGAGGCGCTTTTGGTATTCAAGAAGTCAAGTTCGTTAATGGGTAAAATCATCGGATAAGGGGAAAGGGAGTTTTGACCCAGGGGGGATCACAAAATTTAACATATCTCTTTTAGCATTCGTAAAAGTAAAGCTATAGAAAATTAGTTTTACTCTCATTTTGCGTCATATCAGTTTTTCTGTTACTCTAATATACACAGAAATATTTACAATTTGAGAATTTTAAAATTCAAATTTGACAATTTTAAAATTCTAAATATCTTTGTACACATTAGGACTTGAGAAATACGATTGGGTCATGAATTGTAGCAAACTTGACTTGCTTCAACTTAACTCTTGTACATTTTTCGATTGTTGTAACATTAAGAGAAATATTTTATATTTTGTGCTTTTTTCTCTCTCTATGCCTCCCTTCCCTCTATGCCATTTATTAATAAAATTGGCCTTGCAAATACCAAAATCATATCAGATACGAGATTTCATTTGGAATAGACTATAACTGTGGCCGAGAGTAAGAGATTCGCTTTATTATTAGTTGTTTTTCGAAAATCCACATACCAATACGAAGATAAATTCGTTTTAAAATTTATTTTTTTGACAATGTAAAAGTATCTAAAAAGTGTGAAAGTATCTAAAATTAAAGTGTGAAAAAATTATATGAATATAAATGATATGAAAATTATAAGCGTTAAAAGCCCCATAGGGTAAAATTTTACCCTTTTCATCATAGAAGTGTTGTGTTTTATTTTAGTTTCGGAGCATTGGAGAAAACACTGTTTGATTTATCTAATTTATTTATTATAAAATAACAAAATAAAAACGATGTTACAAAAATAACTTATACATTCTTCACACTTGTTGATTCTATTTATATTAGCTAGATGGCAACAATGATCACTATATAAGTGTTCACCATAAACTAACCACTATAGACCTAAATTATGTATGGCAAGAATATTACTTCAACACATACCCGTATTCGCATCCCCATATGTAGCTGAGAGTTCAATTAACCCTAAGTTTGCTCCATTATTTGAAGTCGTGGACGAACTAATGGCTTCGTAAATATATCATTCCCATTTTAACTCAATCACGTATGAAGAGATGTTTAGGTTGAATATGTTTTGTTCGTTTATGAAGTTTGGAATTTTCAGCCAAACGTCTAGCCGCTTTGTTATCTATGAGAATATTTGGTACGGTTATTGGTTCTACAAGTTCTCGAAATAGACGATATATCCAAATTGATTATTTGGAAGCAGCATTGGCTAGGAATATTTCTACCTCACATGTAGAGTCCGAGACTAATTTCTGACGCCGACTCAACCATGTAATTAAGCCACCTGCGTATTTTATGACTACTCCACTTGTTGAACGAGCTGTCTTCGGACAGTCGGCGAAGACTGCATCGATGTAGCATTTAAGCTGTTTTATATTAAGTTTACAACGATAAACAAGTTGAAGATTTAGTGTTACAGCTAAATAGCGTATTACTCGTTTTAAATCACCGACAGCATCGGAAGTAGGTGTTTCTAGAGCACGTGGAACAACACTTACACTGAATGCAATATCCGGGCGTGTATGCATGGCAAGATATAACATGACTCTAACTGCTGAACGATATGGAAAGTTAATATCCGACACCTTCCCGGTTACCGGTGCTGTAAGCTTCTCTAAAGGAGTACTTACCGGATTACAACTTTGCAAATTAAATCTAGAAACGAGTTTTGTTGCATAAGCAACCTGGCCAATTGCTAAATCCCTATCTGACTAATTTCAAAACCCAAAAAGAAGGATTATTATTTTACTTCTATTTTTAATCGAGATTGCAACTTTCAAATAAATATACCTAATTCCGATTGTTAAGTCGACGAAATAAGACCCTCATCCACATAGAGTGCAAGATTTAGTTTTTCATTTCTCCGTCGACGGATATACATACGGATCTTCAAGACTCGTATTAAAGCTTCATTTTTCAGAAATTCGTCGAATTTCTAGTCCCAACGCGTGGTGCCTGTTTTAATCCGTAAAGACTTCATTTTAGTCTACAAACTTTTTCCGATCCGTCAGAGACACCTTCTGGTTGTCGCATATATATCTCCTCATCAATATTCCCATAATGAAAAGCCATAAAAACATCAAACTGTTTAAGGAACATTATTTCGGTGGCCGAAACCGCTAGCATCGAACAAACTGTAGCTAATCAAGTAACTAGACAAAATGTGTCACCGTAGTCTATTCCTAATCGCTGAACACGGCCCTTAACGACTAATCTCGAGCAATATCGTGATATCGATCAATTGTACCATCGGGATTTTTCTTTATGGGAAAAACCCATTTCAGAGAACGCTTCCCAGGGGGCAGTTCAATCAACTCCCAATCATCGTTGGTGCTCATTGAATCGAGTTCAGTTTCCATTGCAGCCTTCCATTATTCACGTTCGACGCTTTGAATGGCTACTTCGCAAGATTGAGGTTCTGCCTCAGACATAAATGCTGCAATTATAGTTACGTAATATTCAAGATGGGAAGGTGGTCTTCGTTTTAAAGAATCTCGAAGATTGTACCCTTCAAACTCAGTTTCTTCAATAGGTTTTTCATTAATAATTTCATTTTGTGATTCGTCACTATGATTATCACTCACATCCTTTGATTTTGATCCTCGATTAGGTGCTTTTTCATTTTCATCATTTTCAATGATCCAAAAGTTTCGTAACTCACAGTTTCCCACTTTTTCATGAAAAACTCGGTAACGATCATCGCCGTCATACCCAACTAGGTATCTAACGATAGCCTTTTTGTCCAGTTTTCTTCGTTTTTGGACAGGAACATGAACATAGCACTCTGAACTAATAATTCGAAGGTGCTTGATTCTCGAAATTTACCAGTCTAGAGCTCAAAATGTGTCTTTTCGGATACAGAAGACATTCCCGTACGGTTGAGCACGTAACAAACTGTTACTGCAAGCTCGGCCCACATTTATACAGTTAGGGTAACGTCTTTATTAGCATATATAAAGATTCTGGCCATTTCAATGCTTCTATTTTCGCGTTTCGATGCGCCATTTGTCTTTGGAGTATATGGTGCTCTTAAGCGCTGCTTAACACCAAACTCACGAAGGATAGGGCGAACCTTTTCATTCCATAACAAATATCCCTCCATTATCGCTTAGAAATTCTTCGACTTTATTACCGAGTTTACGCGCATTCGAAGACTTCACGTATAGAATCTTTCACAGCTGATTTTTCATGCTCTGTAAAACAATACCGATACCTACAAAAATGATATTTGATTACAATAAGATATCTGCGCCCAGAAAAAGATGGGTCAAATGGCTCACATATATCTCCAGATAGTAGTTCACTGAGCTCCATTGCAGTAACTCGTGTACCGAAGGCAAGTCGATGCGTTTTTCCAAATTAGCAGGGTTCGCATATCGTTCAATTAATCTTAATTTTGAACCCAAGGTCATTTTCTTACTTTTTCTGAAAGTATCGTTTATCCTAGTGCCCCCATCGTTTGTGATATAACTGCACTATGGAATAATCGTTTTCAGTGACGTTCGAGCACGTCTTATCTGGTTGAAGAGCATGAAATGAAGCTTTATATAATGTTCCACCTGGTTTTCGTGATCCTTCTACGATAATTCGATTTTGTACAGTGAATGTACATACTGTTTCGTTAGATTCGAACTAACTGCCTGGATTGCGATCATGTGCAGCAAGTACAGAAAACAAGTTTTTTGAAATTCCGGGAACATACCAGACGTCTTTAAGGGAGATTATTTCAATATTTCCATTTCCGTTATTTGCTATATCGATGGTACCACTTCCATATGCTTGAATCAATTCTTTACCAGCCGCTTTAACTTTCGACTCTCTTATAAATGTATACAAGTCTTCAAGTGTATGTCTCGTCTGATTTTGTAGGAACTGGGGCAACATAACTTTCATGTAGAATGAGAGCGTTTATTAAATCATCTACCGTTTTGCTTGAGCTAGCTTTCATCAGAAGGTAACTTGATTTAAATGACTCAAGTCGTTTAGGAACAATGTGAAGAACCTTTGAAACAAATAATAATTCTAACTAATCATCTACTGTTACAATGTATCGTGTCTTCAGGCCTGCACTGAAATGATGATATTGATTTTTGATTCTTGATAACACAGTGGGTGCATCATCACGGCCAGGCCATACTGTGTTAAAGAAATCAAGACATTGTCGGAAGATTTTATCTTCTAGACCACGCGCTCACGGCAGTACATCAATCAGCTTCAAATTTATATACATATCATAGTACGACATACTGCTGTTTATGTATTTCAGTACGCAGGACTGCTTGTCAGTGTAAACTTGTTTACACAGACTTATTTATGTATTTTGACAAAATTCAACATGTTTGAATTATTCTATATTTTTATTCAGAATAAATTAGTATCTGATTTTATATATTTTTTCATTCTTTTGATTTAAAACAAATTTCTTTAATAAATTTACTGCGTCATCTTAGCGAATTTCCTTAGAATACATAAATCACTCTCTATCGGTCATAATTTTAGTGTAACCAAATTGAAATATAATATCTGATAAGACTATAGTATTTGCAACAATAGCTGCATTTCCTTTGGAGGAAATTCGCTAAAAATTAAATTTATTAATAGCCAAAATAAATCGTTGTATAACGATTATAGTTTATAGTTACTATAGAAACGACAATCAAAATTTTTTACAATAAAATATATTTCATGTATTTGTGTCAAACAAACACAAAATATTTAATATCTCTCTTAATTTAAGAATAATCGAAAAGTGTATAAGGAGTAGAGTTGTAGAAAATCAAGTTTGCTACAATTCATTACTTGATCATTTTTCTCAAACTCTAATGTGAACAGAGATATTTAGAATTTTAACTTTCAATCTTTAATTGTAAATATTTCTGTAAATATTAGTGTAACAGAAAAATGATATGAAACAAAATTGCAGTAAAACTTAGTACCTACAACTTAACTCCTGAAAAATTTTTCGATTTTTCAAATATTAAGGGGGATAGTCAAATTTTGTTTTTTCCCTTTCCTCTACACCCCATTTCCCCTCGTCCGATTTTACCCATTAACGAACTTGACCTTTAGAATACCAAAAGCGACCCAAATACCCATTTTCATTCCAATCGGAATAAAACTGTAACCGCTAGAGAGTCCACACGCATTTAAAAAAAGTACATATGTTGTATATATATATATATATATATATATATATATATATATATATATATATATACATATATACAAATTTTAGCGACAGTGATTTTTAATATCTAATAGGTAGGATCGATGGACATTTGTAGAAATTTTTACAAAATTCCAACATTGGTGCAAAAACAATAGCTGCATTTCCTTTGGAGGAAATTCGCTAAAATAAACTTTCATTGGAAAGAAAAAAAAATTAAAAATCAATTTGTACTTTTTCCAATAATAAAAAAAACTCTTTTTCAAGGAGAAAAATATTTCTTCTTAAATATTTTTCTTAATACTTTTCTTTGTACTCAGAAAGATGTGTGAAGCCCAAAAAATTTATTCCTAATAATTTTCAACAAAACAAAATCTCTCCCTTTAGACCTCAACACATATTTTCTAATTTTCTATTATTTTTGATCGACCAATTTTTTCTTTAGAACTAATTGATAAGTGTACTAGTACAGTTAGCTAACTTATAAATGTGTACGTACACTTTCTTCGGTTCTTCGTTCTTCTTTAACGATGCCTGTTGATTGCCGGTCGTCTGGGCCGCAAGTTGTACCCTGGGTCTATTGAGCTGACCTCTGGCTCGTAAGTACTTGGTACATCCCGTTGTATTCCATCACTTCAATGCATCTGACTCCCCTCCCCCAATCGATTCGGAAGTGGTTGGCCGAACACCTCGTTCTCCACACTCAATCTTCCCAGATTCTCATTGGCGGTGGTCCTTGCACTGGCCGGCTTCGAGAGACCTCCATATATCTTCCTAGAAGGCACTGTATCCAGTATATAGACACCAGCTGGTAAACATCTCAGCACCCTGTAAGGGCCTTTCCACTTCGTTGCCAATCCAGCATGGACACCTTCCATCCAGGCGGACCGGGCGCATCCAGGCGGACTCTCCAGGATGATATACGAATCCCGCCCCACTTGGTCGTTCTCCTCGGCATGGCCAACATTGTTCACCGAGCTACATCTTTATTTGCATTCTTGGCCTCGCTCATGAACCCATTCTTGAATGTCTTGAGGTTCTTTTTCGGCTTGTATTTGCCATTCCCAGGCTTCTTCGTTTCTGTCCCCCGTAACAATTGTACACGCGAAAAATCAGTTGTTCTATTAACACGATTTCGTATCGCAAACAATGACTTGGTCAGTTGTTGGCCCCAGTTTTTATGTTCTTGATCCAATAGATGTAAACGCAACAACTTGTTCAACTCTTGATTCTGACGTTCCGTCGGATTGGGTCTTGCATGGTAAATTGGAGTGGTTCATATTTCTATGTTTCATTCTTTGTTCATTGCTTTCCATTCTCGTGATCTGAACTGGGGACCATTATCAAAATAAATTTCGATTTTTCGCCTCAATTTCCTAGATCAAAATTTTTGTATTTTATTAATACGTATTTCAACTACAAAATAGTCATCATCAGTATGAATTAGCTAATTGTTATAAATCTCCGAGGAGATGTTACTTGTTGCTAATTTGGTGACTCAGTACTGCTCTCGTATACCCATAACGACTGAATACTTCATCTTTTAGTACTTCAGCTATCTTGAAGACCGGCCGGGCCTCCAATGAAAATGCTTCGATCCATCTAGTGAAAAGATCTGACACTACCAAAATATTTGTCTTTCCTCGTGATATGCGTGGGTATGGACCCATTAAATCGATGCTGACTACCTCCCATAGTGAAGTAGGCCTTCGACTTCTCATACTTGGACTTGGTTTCTGATTTAATGGCTTCACTCTAGCTCAAGTATCGCACCCTTTTACGTATATGCGTATGTCGTCTTGCATCCCATACCAGTACACGCGGTTACGGATGTGACGATACGTTTCTCTCCATCCAGGGTGTGCTGCGTTCATCACTATCATGGTATCTACTTACAAACGTAAGTCGGCGTTTTTCAGGAACCAATGGCACTTCTTGTACCATCTGTTGACTATGGTACCAGAGAATCCCGCCGGCTACGTTGTAATATGCTCTTGTTCGGTCCCCTCGTCGACGGAGATGAGTTTTATTCGAACTTGGATCTTTTTGTATGGTGCGACACCTAACCACTCAGCCATAACAGCTGTTGATTTCGAATATCTAATTTTTGAATCAGAATATATTGTCTCAAACACTTAACCAAACACGTTTCCACACTACACCAATTCATAACTTCACACAAAGCTAATTCATAACCATTCACACGTATCACCTACACTGGTACAATGACATCAATGGTAAATCAAATACAGCACGACAAATATGTAAAGAAATGATCTATATGTTGTGGGCCTTTTTAAACGAATTATTAGTCTCGAAGTAACTAGTGATTAAAATTTGACGCTATTTTGTCACACAAAAATGTTCGACCAACCACCAGTGTAACGAAAGACTAGATACTATTATAGTCTCTTTCCTCTGAGATACTATATAATGTTTATACACTAATTAAAGTCATGATTAATAACATATTAAAAGTAGGTAAAAGTAATATGATTATTATTTATGTTATTCTGTGCTGTATTTAGGTGTACACACCTATATAAAAGGAAACATACATAAATATAAAATAATATGAAAGTTTAAAATATTGTTGTAAGTTAACATAATAGAATTTATGCTGGGGAAAATTTAGCAATGAGGTTATCCGCATTTTCCTAAAACCATATACTGTATTCGAATTAAAAGTTTTGTTCATGAATGACGAACAAACATACGGAGAAGTCAGATGACACTACCAAAATATTTGTCTTTCCTCGTGATATGCGTGGGTATGGACCCATTAAATCGATGCTGACTACCTCCCATAGTGAAGTAGGCCTTCGACTTCTCATACTTGGACTTGGTTTCTGATTTAATGGCTTCACTCTAGCTCAAGTATCGCACCCTTTTACGTATATGCGTATGTCGTCTTGCATCCCATACCAGTACACGCGGTTACGGATGTGACGATACGTTTCTCTCCATCCAGGGTGTGCTGCGTTCATCACTATCATGGTATCTACTTACAAACGTAAGTCGGCGTTTTTCAGGAACCAATGGCACTTCTTGTACCATCTGTTGACTATGGTACCAGAGAATCCCGCCGGCTACGTTGTAATATGCTCTTGTTCGGTCCCCTCGTCGACGGAGATGAGTTTTATTCGAACTTGGATCTTTTTGTATGGTGCGACACCTAACCACTCAGCCATAACAGCTGTTGATTTCGAATATCTAATTTTTGAATCAGAATATATTGTCTCAAACACTTAACCAAACACGTTTCCACACTACACCAATTCATAACTTCACACAAAGCTAATTCATAACCATTCACACGTATCACCTACACTGGTACAATGACATCAATGGTAAATCAAATACAGCACGACAAATATGTAAAGAAATGATCTATATGTTGTGGGCCTTTTTAAACGAATTATTAGTCTCGAAGTAACTAGTGATTAAAATTTGACGCTATTTTGTCACACAAAAATGTTCGACCAACCACCAGTGTAACGAAAGACTAGATACTATTATAGTCTCTTTCCTCTGAGATACTATATAATGTTTATACACTAATTAAAGTCATGATTAATAACATATTAAAAGTAGGTAAAAGTAATATGATTATTATTTATGTTATTCTGTGCTGTATTTAGGTGTACACACCTATATAAAAGGAAACATACATAAATATAAAATAATATGAAAGTTTAAAATATTGTTGTAAGTTAACATAATAGAATTTATGCTGGGGAAAATTTAGCAATGAGGTTATCCGCATTTTCCTAAAACCATATACATATACTGTATTCGAATTAAAAGTTTTGTTCATGAATGACGAACAAACATACGGAGAAGTCAGATGAGAGTTTATTTTATACTATTATTCAACACAAAGTATTCATTTAATATTATTTGAAACTAAAATTAGAGTATACACCTACACTTAACAAAAATTATTTACAAACTTTAATGCCCATACTATTTGAAATCGACTTGAATCTCTCAAAACAAAACACTCTTGTAACGTTTGTAAGACTTGACAATATCGTTTGTTATATTAAAGGATATTGTGTAACAAGTCGGATTCGTTGTGCCTTCTATCTATTTATATGGTAACCCAAATGGGTTTTTAAAAAGTAGAAACAAATTATATATTATTTTGACATTTTTTATATCGAATATTCTTTAGGTTTTGTCTATCAAGATTTTTCGTGGGGTAAGTATCCATCCACAAATAGTAGGATATCTTCAAAATAATGATCTGGTACTTAATTCATGGTACACTTTCTTTCCACTTTACACCCCGCCTCCATGCTTACGTGATGATTTTAGCAAAAAATGTGAAATATCTATTTTATTTTATTAATTACAATGTTTGCGAGAAACCTTAAAGTTTTCGGAATATTTAGAAGAAGTAAGGACTGATCTGAAGTCACAACTTCTGACATTGACTTTGCGCTACAATGAATTTGCGTAAGCCAATGGCGTATATTAATCAAGTTTTACTGAGTAAAAGACAAACGCCTCTGGGCTAATCAAAATATATGGAATATAATTCTTTTGGTAAGAACATGCATTCAATAAAATGGAATTAGGTGTAAAACTTGGTAATAAAATTAAGTTATCATGTCGATTATCATTATAGTCGTAAATATTTTTTTTTACTCATGCGGGAAAAGGACTCTCATACCGCCCGATTTTCCGTGTCGTAAATGACTGTTTACCTATTCAATTATTACCACCCTACTTAGATCTATTACAAATATTTATTTGTGTGCCGAAATTTAACTTTCCGTCATAATGCGCAAAGTAAACTATATATTGTGCAACCAGTGCGGTAAGTTGTCGATTGCGCACGAGAGCGATATTGTCCACTCATTCGCTCGAGTGGGTAATCGACAAGACCGCACGAGTTGCAGATAAAATTATTTTACTAATGCGGGAATATTTCTATTTTAGCTCCCGTTCTTTCGGGTGTTAAATGGCTGTTTGGCTATTCAATTATTACCAGACTACTTAGATGTATTGTAAATATTTATTTGAGTGTGCAAAGTTTACTTCCCGCACTAGTACAGAAATGTTTGCGCTAATGCGGAAATGGGATTGTAATGTTCCAGAAAAAATGGTCAAGTGATGAATTATAGTAAAGTATGTTTATTACAACTCGACATATGATCAATTTTCTAACTAATAAAGAGATATGTTCTAAATTTTGTTGCCCCTCCTACTAATTATCACCTTTCCATTTCACTGAATTTGGTAATAACGAAAGAAGGTTAAAATGTAGATGATCGGCACAACTTTACCTTCATACGTCCAAATCCATCGGCTGTAGAACTTTTTGAAATTAAAAACGGCATTTTATGAGACATTTTCAGAAACTTTTTTCTGTGTCTCTGCATAACTTAAAAATACGAAACAAACAACGTATTTCTCCGTTAATCTTGTGTTTTTTTAAACAAATATTGCCTGAACCACTAGCCTTTTGCCTGAACCACTAGAACCACTGTTCTAGCTTCATTTTGTTTAAGTTTTTTTAAATGATCTCAGATCAACAGTTTTTGTAGTAAAACTATAATCAGTATCCCATTTTTTAGTTTTGGTATATTGATTCTATTGATCATATATGTTAAGTACGAGTACACCATTACTAATAAAATATCAACAATCCCCACGAGTCAAAGATGTATGACTTATTTCGTCATTGATGTTATAAGTATCATCTATTGCACACGGTTCAACATTCGAGCAAGATTGGCCTTGACAATTGGTACATATTAGGGAGCAAAACAATCCATATTTTCTACAACCAAAACAGTTGGAAATAATGTATTAATTAGTTGCAGGCTATTATCTACCAATTTCCAACCCGTCTTCTGGACCCAGTTCTAGTGTTTCACCGAGGCTACGAGGTAACCTCGCCTCGCCTCGGCCCTCGGTTACGAGGCACGAGGCGAGGCGAGGCGAGGTTCAAAATTTTAATCCTCGTAACTAACCGAGGCGAGGCGAGGTATATTGTCCCAAAAACCTCGCCTCGGCCGAGGCGAGGAATTTGCCTCGGCCAAGGCAAATTTATAAAAAGTAAATTAAAAAAAAAAATAATATAGTGATACATATAGCAATAAATAGATTATTCGGCAAATATCTTTCAAATGTCCAGCGATCCTACCGAGTAGATGTCGAAAGTCATCGTCTCTAAAATTTATATACATATATATATATATATATATATAAGTTTTTTTACCATATTATGTACATTCATGCAAAATAAGTAAAAGTTAGTAAAAATTTTACCTCGCCTCGCCTCGGCCGAGGCGAGGCGAGGTTGACAGCTGACCCAACCGAGGCGAGGCGAGGCTAGCCAACATTTTGCCTCGGCCGTGGCGAGGCGAGGCGAGGTTGATATTTAAAAAAGCGAGGCGAGGCGAGGTGATACCAAAACCTCGCCTCACCTCGTGCCTCGTGAAACACTACCCAGTTCTTTGCCTAACCATGCTTGAATTTGATAATACACACGATATAACTGTTGTTAAGCCGATGTTAAGCAGATGTTGGTGGAAGACAAACTAACTGTACTCTTTTATTATTTCGCGTATTTTTTACAAAACATAAGTGTCTATACTTATCTATACAATTAACTTTTTTTGGAGCATTGTATATAGCAAGAAGAAATTAATTCCATTTCTTATGATGAGCTCTGGAAAAGAGTCGATGTTTTTAAACACTTGTGCATATTCCAGTAGATCATTTTGTTTTTCAAATAATAAAAAGACTGCTGTTTTATCCCTTTATCCCTAAAATTGCAGACGTGATGTCACAGCCCGTTATCGCATGTAATATAAAATATGATCTCGACATTTGGGATATGCAATCAAACTTCGATACGAATATAATTTTGATTGTACTTGAGATTTTCCAGGTTAAAATAAGTAAATCATCTTATCAATTGGTGTTCGTGCAGTCAATAGTATTAATAAATCAGTATCCTCATCAACAATGACAGTTGTATTTGTTCCATTGCTGTTTCAATTATGGCGTACGAGTTCATATTAGTACTATTCGATGTTTGAAATTGCGATATCTCAAAAACGGTGACCCGTAGGAAAAAAGTATATGAAAGGTATTTTTTGTAGACAATTTTACGATCTATAATTTTAGTCTGACCTATTTTTGTGATAAAACTTACCGTTTATGAGATATATGCGAAAAACCAATATTATTGACCTTTGACCTTAAATAAAATTTTTTGTAGTCGGATCGGGGACTTTTATTAGTATTGGTGTATACATATATACCGTATAACATATATACCAATTATATATACCGTCTAACATATATACCAATTTCCAGCTGTTTGCGAATTTTTATAAATCTAAATCTCAATTTGACTGGGTTATTTGGGGGGATATCATTTCTTTTTGTACAGTGTTTTTTTTACTTGACACAAAAGTTTAATAAAATGAGAGTAGTAAATTAGGATTGGTTCAGCTTTTTTTACCATATTAAAAGTATAAAGTCATAGGTATTATACATTTAATTACATAAGAGTATATGTGCTAAATATTTATATAGTGCTTATTATTATGTACCGAATTAATTTTAATACAAACTTATAGTATGGTTGTTATTATGAGTGGGTGTCCTACTTGTAGTGCAATACATCCACTGCGAAGTGTATTTATAGTAAGGTTTATTAAAAATAAAGTATTCGAATTATGTTCAAATATACATTATAAGAGCCTCTCACTTAATCTTATATATTATATATCTATATATAGATATATATATATATATATATATATATATATATATATATATATATATATATATATATATATATATATATATACAAATTTAGGTTTTATATAGAGATTAGGTTACAGTTTATTCATATAGGAGAACTCGGAGCAGAACGGGGTACGGAGTTGATTGGAAGTTGTAGTATGGTTTAAAAATACAAAAGGCTTTATTAAGAATGCTGCAAATGTGTCTATGAACACTCTATAGAAACCTACATGTAACAACAAATTCTTAAAATATACAAATTAAATTGGTTTTCTATTGATACACATTTACATGATGTTTCTATTTTTTTAACCAAGCCTTTCACGACACGAATAGTATATTTCAATTTCCTAAATAGTTCTTCGTACTGGGCGGTAAATTTCTTCTGTAGTGAAATAAAATACTACATAATCCATTGCTGCATGATGGTACTCATATTTTCCGCTGTATTGAGGTAAAAATTTTGACTCTTCATCGGCAACTAGTTATATATATATATATATATATATATATATATATATATATATATATATATATATATATATATATATATATAATATATATAATATATAATATATATATAATATATATAATATATATATATTATATAATATATATAATATATATATATATATATATATATATATATATATATCAAGTTACAAGTTACTCACCACGTCATATTCCAAAATGGCGACATACGTGAGGCTACATTGAAACAATTTTTATTTTTCATAAAAGAAGATGAGTTTCATTAACAAATAACATTATTTTGTTTATTTTATTTGCGTAACCCTAGTAACTATCACAAGTAAACCCCACCCTCCTAACTATTGCCACCAGATGTCATTAGTCACCAGCTATTTAGCCAGAACAATCAGATAAAATAACTGATAAAATGGCAAAGGTTAACCCAAAAGCTATTGTTAAAATGAATTGTCACTGGGATAATTAAAGGATTTTTTATTTCACACTTCAAACCCCTCTCCTATTAGCCTTGTCTTTTCCAATATCGCAAGAAAGTTCTTTAGTTGTGGTCTCTGGACGCGTACAGGCATTGGGGAGGGGAGGGTTGTATAAATACTTAAATTTCCCAAATTGTTTTTTGTAATTTAGCGTCTATTTATTTCCATTGTTAGTATGGTTGCCTTTCGGTTATGTTATACCAACGGAAGCGACTAGCGTTTACTTACTTTGACATTTAAGTAATATGTCTGAACATTGATAACATTTTTTTGACATCAAATGCTTGATATGAAAAATCATACACATCTAGGGATGGGGATCGAACCCACGACCTCTGGCATTCTAGACCAATGCTCTACCAACTGAGCTACCTTAGATGTTATAGTAGTACTATGCATATGATCTTTCACTATCATTTTTGATGCCATTGTATTATTAATTTTGTTTATTTACTATTAACATATTTTTCAAATTGTTTTTTGTAAACTAGCGTCTATTTATTTCCATTGTTAGTATGGTTGCCTTTCGGTTATGTTATACCAACGGAAGCGACTAGAGTTTACTTACTTTTACATTTAAGTAATATGTCTGAACATTGATAACATTTTTTTGACATCAAATGCTTGATATGAAAAATTATACACATCTAGGGATGGGGATCGAACCCACGACCTCTGGCATTCTAGACCAATGCTCTACCAACTGAGCTACCTTAGATGTTATGGTAGTACTATGCATATGATCTTTCACTATCATTTTTGATGCCATTGTATTATTAATTTAAATTTCCCTCTAAATATTAGATAAATGCAAAAATTTACTATTTGCAAAATTTTGAATTGTTTAATTAAAATTTTAATTTAGTAACTCCACTTACGAAAATAATTGTATATAATGATTGGCGGTTGAATTTTATTGTTGGCGGCAAATAGCCGTTTTGGCTATTTTGAATTTTCCGTTAAACAATTATTTTTATTTAGAAAATATAAATTTTGCTTCAGGTCAAACGCTACATATATACTATAGACCTCATTCAAAATCGTCAATCCACTTAAATCTCGATCTGCGCCGGCTATTCTTGGGCTACTCCGACATTGGCTATTTTGGGCTACTCAAGCGCCACCATTAGCGGTAATAATATTCTGGCAACACTGAGTTTCATTGGTAGGTGGGACCATGAAGAATAGATATATTAGGAGAGCGAACGTAATGTTAAAAAACCGGTCAAGAATTGGTGTAACTATGTTTTATCAGTAGGGGTCACTGGTCTCAGTGCCGTACGGAATTTAAATGTTTAAATGTAGGCGCCAAGAAATCACTTTCATTCAGTTATTAAGAAGTCTTAGTTTTATAGATAATAAAAAATTGTTTTCGATTATCAAGTAATAAGTAAATAAATATTAATAATAGAGAATCCTTAATAATCTGCAATAAATTAAAAGATGAAGAATCATAGTGATAATTGCAATTAATAATAATATACAAATATATGTTTACAATACTAATATATATTAGATAAAGAAAGAAGATGACAAAACCGGTAATTACAGACCATATTCCTTTCGTAAATGCAGACACGCATTCCTAACCTTAAACAACCTTCCACTCATAGATAAATAACAGTATATCTATGCTTTCCCTGTACAACATCGTCCCATTTTTTCACATTTATAAAATTAAACAATTTTTATACTTACAATTTTTATTTGTAAGATGCGATAACCGTTGATTTTAATATGTAATAATAATAATAATTCCGTACGGGTATATTCGCACTGCCGCTAGTGGCGAAAATAATAACTATGACCTCTACACGTTTTTGAGGACGAAAAAACAGACGAATTGCCTATGTCGTTCAATCTCCTATTTATCTATTCTTCATGGGTGGGACGTTCTATATATTAAACATATTTATACGCATTATATCTATTATAGGTTATGCGTACATAGTAGAAACATTATTATATATTATATGATAATGGTTATAATACGTGCATATGTGGTAATATATATATTTAACAATTTACGTTTTCACGGAATTAATTAATTAACTTTAATTTCATACTATGTGAATGTACACCAATGTGAAAAATATTAATGATGTGTTATTAATGCTATGTCAATTGAACAAATCTAGTATTACATATATTAGTTCATTAAATAGAATCATAAAAAAAGCCCGGCCTTGTAAAAGGTCAATATTGATTTGAAAGATCTGATTTTTTATTAGGTAGTATGAACCTGATCCACTAGTAGAACACCAAGTTTGCTACTTCGAAAGACCTGTGCATACTGCAAAATTTTCGAAGTATTTTCAGTTTGTTGAAAATCATCTAAGATATAGTCTACTTATTTTAAACAAGATTCAATTTACGATAAGTTAAATATACACACTCTACACGTTTAGAAGTTTCCGAGAAACCATTCTTCAAAACTAGACTATTTTTTCCAAAAAGTGACATATCTAAATTTATGAAAAATTGTCAAAATTACCCATCCCATAGGAAATGTAATAATGAACTTTTTTTAAATTTATTTATCTTTAATCTGATCTCATGCAGGCACCTATTGAATCAATGCTTCTCCTTTAATCAAGGAGGTTTTTCGAAGTAGACTTGGCCTTTTTCAAGGTCGAATGTATATATTAACTGAAGTATTTAGTGTTTTTATATTTATGATACAATATTACTATATATATTATGTTGTATATACTATCATTAGTGATTCATTAGTTCCGCAGTTGCAAAGTATTCTCTTTTGAAAATAGACTTTTTTTTTTTAAATTGCAACCTTAAATTTGTTTTCCCACCATTTTAAGGTACTTTTAAAATGTAGTGTGTTTCCAATTTGATAATAAAGAACTCGCGAGAGGCGGCCGATGGTTGGCCTTGGCTCCGCGTTACAGAAAATACCATTACATGAATTGTAAAAAAAGTTTAAAAAAATACTTACCAATAGGTACTTACCATTAGAGAATTAATGAACACACTGAACGATACATTACAGCTGATTCGAGCAGCCCACCTCAACACAAAATGGCTGTTTTCAATTTTTTGGTAAACAGGCTACTGAAAGTCCCCCTGTCCAAGAAAAATTACTTTAAAAAAATAAACCACATTAAACAAGTTGCAATCTTTAATGGTTTCGACTCTAACATAATAATTAATTTGGTCCGCACAACTAAATTTAAAATTTCACGAAACAATTCCACCGCACTAATGCCAAAGGCTGGCAACGTTGAACAAACTAAATGGTGCAAACTAACATACTTCCGCCCATGCACAAATAAAACCACTAGAGAATTAAGGAATTAAGGTTAGTAAAAATAAAATCAAACGGTTACTGGGAAACCCTAAGGATAAAATTAGTAATGAAAAACAACCGGGCATATATTGTGTATATACTTCTCAAAACTGTTCCAAAATTTATGTTGGTCAAAGTCGTCGCCAAATCGGAATTCGAATCAAAGAACATCTGGCTCATGTGAAATTTGGGATAACCGAAAAATCATGTATAGCTGCGCACGTTATTGAGAACAACTACAAAATTGATAAATCGAATCTAAAACTTCTGAAATCGGTACAAAACCCACAGAATTGGATGCATACGAAAGTATCTACATATACAAATTGAGAAAACAGATAATGAATTAAGATAATTGCCCAATTCCAAATTCTGATGTAATAAACTTAAACCATTTAAAAAAAATCTCATACCTGAATATCAAGGTTAGCTTCGATATCCTCACTTTAGTGACAAAACAAACGCCGCATAGTCACCAAAGAATACCGTCAATAAATAGATGGGAATCCTCACGCATCTAATCCGTTAGTCAGTCAACTCAAATAATCCTCAGGTCATATTATACCCTCAGTCAAATCGTATAAAAGACAGAAGTTTCTTAATGTCATGGTGAGACACGCACAAATTAGCAACAAGCAACATGTCTATGAATCCATATCCCAGAGATAGTTACGATTAGCTAATTCATACTGATGATAACTACATTGTAGTCGAAATACGTATTTATAAAATACAAACAAATGTTCTAGGAAATGGGGCAAAATTTGAAATATAATTAGTAATGCGTGGTTTTTGGGAGTGTTTTTTTTCCATTTTCAAGGGGCGATGAAAAAATTAAAGTTTATCGAATAACGTCATTAGTTTGACAAAATTCCCCACAGTGAAAAAATGGAAGTTTTCCGATTTTTCCCGTCGGTTTCAAGCAATTTCGCGTCGAATGCAAAAAACCGCATCTTTCTAGCATGTCTAGAAGTGCTTTGAATTTGGATACATGAGTCAGTGAGTCGGTCAGTCAGTGTGGGCAAAAGGTTTTATCCTTTTGGCGGCATAATGGAAACAAACACTGGTTCCAAATATTCTATTTTCGTGAATTCGATTTTGTTCTTCGATAAACAATGTGGACTGTATAATGTTATCAAATAAAACAAAAACACTTTGTTTTAATATAAATTAATTTTATTAATTTTGATTGACAAAAACAAGTACATGACACCATGTACGTTTATGCTTGCATACTCAACTTCACTTCACTCATCACTTATATGCTTATGCGCAAAAGATCTATCTTAAATCATTACATTAACTCATCAGATAATTATTAACTAAAGAATAGTTCTAAATGTTGCTACTAGATGTCCTTTGATTTAAAACTTTTTATTAGAATGCCAATAACAATTATTGACAGTCAGTCAGTCAGCTTTACTTAGGGCTATATAATAGGTATATGAGATTCGGTTACTCGATTATTCTTGGTTATAATGGAAGAGTCTAGATAGATAATATTTATTATGTTTAGATTTTTCATGTGTCAAACGGTGTACCTAAAAATTAATTCATTATGACCACATGATACTCTTGAGTCCATTGTATTATGCTCGGTATATTAAGAAAATAACTTGATGTATTGTCGCCTAAGACCAAATGCAATTCCATGGTAAATGTATGCTGTATGATGTCTGTGTCTGATGTTCTCCTTTTCAGACTAATATGATTGTTATTTGAATTATTAATATTACTTATTAACAAAACTATAATACATAATATTTAAATTTGATGTTATTGTTTAGATAGGTAGCATGAGGTTACATAGTACATATGTATAAAGGTCATTCAATATATTATATTATGTTGTTGTAGTATTATAATTGTATACAGATCGTTGTCAACAGCTTGTCTAATAGGGAATCAATGTTAAATATATAAATGACACATACTAACCATATATTATGCATATACTTACATGCTACTTGTGGAATCGTGTTTTTTTGATGTCTTTTAAGAGTGGGGATTTATTGCTGCACATTCAATTGATAATATTATTATTCATTATGTATGTGAATGCATAGGAAATATTTGGTTGTTTTTTATTTAATGGTATAATGGTATAATCGTCCTCCCTTAATATTTGATTTGAAGAGTGAAGTTGTAGGTACTAAGTTTTACTGCAACTTTGTTTCTTATAATTTTTGTGTTACACTAATATTTACAGAAATATTTATAATTAAAGATAGAAAGTTAAAATTATATACATAAAAATATATATATATATATATATATATATATATAATATATATAATATATATATAATATATATATATATAATATATATATATATATATAATATATATATATATATATATATATATATATATATATATATATATATATATATATATATATATATAAATTTTAGCGATAGTGATGTTTAACATCTAATAGGTAGGATCGATGGGCATTTGAAGAAATTTTTACGAAATTCCAACATTAGTGCAAAAACAATAGCTGCATTTCCTTTGGAGGAAATTTACTAAAAAGTAATGTAACAATTAACTGAGTTAATTGTTTGAATGCCCTGTATATACTGAGTTGTATATCAATGTTTGAATTTCTAACAATTCTGCCTATTCAATGTCAATAAAATTTGAATTATTTGTACTTTTTTTTGTGTTAATAACATTAAACAGTAAAAATGTTTATGCGTTTAACAAAATGTATATCAATGTTCTTGCGATTTTTATAATTTTAAATATTGAGTTTCTTGTGTTGAAAATTATTAAAATAATTTTTAGCACCTCAATACAATTAAAAGAAAACTAAGTTGGAAAATATTTAAATATTTTTCTCCTTACCAATGGAGTTTTTTTTTAATATTTGCAAAAAGAAAATAATATCTAGTTTTGAAAAAACAAAACAAAAATTATAAAATCAAAGATAAATTATTTTGGCAAAAAACATATATGATTTATTTTATATATATTTACATAGATTCAATTTTGTTACAAACAAGTCAGTCAAAATTTAATATTTGTTACTCGTTTAAAACAAGCTATTGTTCGAGTATATTCAGTTTAAAGTATTCTTGGATTAAAATCATTAGTTTAAAAATTACTATTGTTCTCTTAATATCAAAGTTATAAATTTAACATTGTTTAAAAAAATTTAATTGAAATTCTTTTTATTTTTAAATCAAATAAACTTCAGATTTGAATTTCATAAATTTATTGTTTTATTTAATTTTTTTTAGGTACGTGTTGTCCAATTGTATATTTAGTAAAATATACGTAGTATATATTTAGTTAATCAAGGCGTTATTTAGTCAATGCGAAGCGAAAGTCAGCCAACGCGAGGCGTTTAACAATGCAAAGCGATAGTCGACGCGAAGCGTTAGTTAATCAATGCTAAATTTATTATTTCTTAATTTGCCAATAATTCATGAATCATTATTTTAACAAATATGTTTAATTTTCCATTATCTTTCTATTGAATATATATATATATATATATATATATATATATATATATATTACTATTACTACTATTTTAATTAAAATATTACAACTATTTCTTATTCTTACACCGAATATATTACAATCGTCATCCCGGAAGCTTCATTTGATATTCTTTAAACTCCTTCTTCTAAGACAAACTACTTCGCAAAGCTTTGAAACATGAAGGTATAATAGATAACTTTGAGATACCTTGAAACATGAAAAACGTTGATAAATATTTCGACTTCGATTTTTAGTCCAAAATCACTTTCTTACAGCAAACGTAAATATAACTATAAAGAGTAATCAATTATTATAACTAACAATAATATTTATTTTCATACCAAAGTAGTCATGTGAATTTTATGAATATGTTTGGTAATGTGGTACGTATAGTTAAATCGACTCTTGTTTAAATTTAAAAACATTTTTCATACACCAATAAACCGAATTTTATATTGCATTCATGGGAAACTTTTCTTGTTTATTTAATACAATTTTCAAATATATGCATGCATTTAGTGCACCAATTGTAGTGTTCTGTTCAACATCCATATTTGTTGTGACCATTGATGCAAATACAGAGTAATCATTTCACTGGTAGATGTATACTTTCACTTCGATATTGTTTGCAAAATTTTACTTCAATTACCCAGTGTTCGCAGTGGTGATGAATACTATACATGTACTAAATTTCGGCTGGTAAATATATTTATACGAGAGGTTAAAAAGTTTATAAACGATCAGATTGGTGTCGTGATCAAAATTAAATAATTAAAAGTAAGGGAACAATATTATTCTGAACAGTAGGTATATATGTTTTTCTTCAATTTCACTTTGCCGTTAACTTACTTTTATTTTTAAATGGGAACCTCCGTTTTCAAGATCATTAGTATTTTTATTTTTTACACTTTTGATGTCACCGGCTTCTAGCCTATTAAGTTAGATGAACAAAAAAATATTTTTCATCGGACTATTTCCAAACTTCATTCCGTTCTAAAATTATATCATTCACGTTTTTCTAGAAGAACGAAATTCTATTTTGAAATTAATGAAAACCTTCTATTAAATAATTTAGAGAAACCCATTCCCTCATACTCTTCCATCCTCTGCCACATTTGGTTCGTTTCCTCTACCCTTGTGTTCGTTGTCAAACCTGCCTGTCTTCTTTGCAAATGACAGGACAGAACTGTACTTTAGTTGTTTACCGCAGATTCCCGCATTTCGGTTGAGCCAAAGGCTAGATATCTCACATTGGCTCTGGAAGGATATTCTGCCAGAAGGTATATAAGAAGGGTGTATCATTACCCCGTCACAGTCCAGACAGATCGCACTGTCCTCTACCCTCATGGGAGATAGATGCATCTTGAGCCGGGAGTGACCGGTAATCACCCCCACTAGAAGGTATATCTCTTTCCGGTTTTAGCCAATAAGCCTGGTTGACCACAGATCCTTCGTTGATCGTTTCGTTTCTCTCAACCCCGCAGTGTCCTGGTAGCCACACCAAGGTGACTTATTTTGCCCTTGCCAATCTGTTCAGGGATTTTGAGCATTCGAGAACCAGAGATGTTATTTTAGCGGAGCAGATTGCTTTGGGCGCAACCTGGCTATCTGAGGAGATATAAATAGGCCGTTCGGTGCAACCCACCATCGCTTCAATGTTTGCCACGAAGAGTATAGCATAACCTTCTGTTTAAGAAACAGTCACGTATCGTCCTAGTCCAAAGCTGGCTCTAACGCTTCTTTTATCACGAACACTTCGGCCTACGATTTACCGTCTTCTAGCTTGGTACTATGAAATACGTTCTTAAACAGTTAAAATAATACATTAATGAAACATTCTGATAACTTCTTTATTAGTAGTTCCGTTTTAAAATTGAAGACCATAGCATCCTTGGCTAGACATATTTCAAAGTTATTTATTCGTTTATAAAGAAATTATACATTTTTCGTTGAATATTTATTTTTGGTTACTGCTCTCTTTGTACACTGTGAGTTTCTGTGCCAACATCAACTATGGTTGCAACTGTGAATTTACAACCATATACAAGAATGATTAGAATATAGGTAAGTGAAATGCTTTCAAGAGGCTGCCCCTCGATGCACTCAGCAGGGTACAACTTCATAAGGTTACCGGATTCATCACCGGATACTATCACCTTCCAAATCACCTATACACAATAAAACTTCACAATGGATTCATTATATGCAGACTGTGCGGCGAGGAGGGAGAAACATCCAGCCACCTAATAACTAACTGCGAATCTATCGATTACAGTAGATACTAAGCAAGCAAGCTAAGTAATAAGCAAGCTTCAGGCTATTGCCAAGATATGGTATCACTAAACCTCGAAAGACTGAAGTCGAAGGAGGAGTACAACGAGCCAAAGGTCGAAGTGCAATATTTTGCATACCCAATATTTATCTTTCAATCTATCTGTGTAGGTAATTCAACTTAGCAAGAGCAACCGAAAAAATCCTGCTGCCGTGAGCTTTATTTGGCTCTTTGGTATGGGCTGAAAGTATGTTTGTCCATTTTTTACTGATGAAAGAAGGAGGTATTCTATGCACCCTGTATATTTATTTATTTTTTGTGTATGATCACGCATAAATTTTTACAGAGTAGTCCGATTTTGATAATTTTTTTGTTGAATAGGGAATGCTTCAAAGTTGGTTCCATATAAATTTGAAAAATAACTTTCAAATTTTAGCCACAAAAAAAATAAAAAATAAGACTTCCCAGGGCTTTCACTAAAGAAAAATATCATAAATATATTAATATAATACGTTTTTTGTGTAAACATTTTTTGAAAACATTCCATATCTTTGCGCAGTTTGAATGTTTTTTTAACCGACGAAAAAAAGGAAGGATGTTCTCAAGTCAACCCCTATAGTTTTTTTTTAATGTATAACCAAGCATAACTTTTTGAGTAGTCTCATTTCGATAATTATTTTTTTACTGGATAAGGTATACTTCGAAATTGGTACCATATAAATTTGAAATAAAAATTTCGCCCCTAAGGGTTGAACAATAGGCAATGGTTGATTGTTCGCCACTGAATTTTCATTTGTGAACCGATTCTGTTGAAACTTGACACACGTATGTAGTTAATGACACACGTTCTAATGACACTATAAGCCACAAAAAAATAAAAAATACAACTTTTTAACAAAAAATAGAACCGACGAAAGAAGAAAGTTACTGAAAAACAAAAAATAATAACTTTGTAACAAAAAATTAAACTTTCGATAAAAGAAAGGAAAAAATAAAAAAGTAACTTTTTAGTCTAAGTCCTACACTAATGTAAATACCTAAATAATTTTGAGTCGGCGCCAAACAAACAAAATGTAATTTGTAATATTTATTTTTAACCGAAAATCTGATTCACCTTCATTTCGATGGAGATTTTTTGTGCGCCGACTCAAAACTATTTAGGTATTTACATTAAAAGTAAATTTTTTATTTTTTCCTTTCCTTTTTCGAAGGTTTAATATTTTGTTACAAAATTATTATTTTTTGTTTTTCAGTTACTTTCTTCTTTCGTTGGTTTTATTTTTTGTTAAAAAGTTTTATCATCAAATACGGAAAAACTAATATTAAATAAAAAATTCGTTACGCAGGAGCTGCGTCAACTTTGCGAATTTCCTTAGAATACATAAATCACTCTCCAGCGGTCATGATTTTAGTGTGATCAAAATGAAATATAATATCTGATATGACTTTAGTATTTGCAAAAATTAAATTTATTAATGGGCTAAATAGGTCGATATATAACGATTATAGTTTTTAGTTACTATGGAAACGACAATCAAAATTTTTTACTATAAAATATATTTTGTGTATTCGTTTCAAACACAAAATATTAAATATCTCTCTTAATATTAGAATAATCGAAAAATGTATAAGGAGTAAAGTTGTAGAAAATCAAGTTTGTTACAATTCATTACATGATCATTTTTCTCAAACTCTAATGTGAACTGAGATATTTAGAATTTTAACTTTCAATCTTTAATTGTAAATATTTCTGTAAATATTAGTGTAAAAGAAAAATGATAAGAAACACAATTACAGTAACACTTAGTACCTACAACTTAACTCCTGATAAATTTTTCGATTTTTCAAATATTAAGGGAGATAGTCAAATTTTGATTTTTTCCCTCCCTATAAACCCCCTTTCCAATCGCCTGATTTTACCCATTACCCACAAACTTGACCTTTAGAATACCAAAAGCTACTCAAATACCAAATTTCATTCCAATGGGAATAAAACTATGACCGCTAGAGAGTCCACAGACATTTTAAAAAAAGTACATATGTTGTATATATATATATATATCTATATGTATATATATATATATATATATATATATATATATATATATATATATATATATATATATATATATATATATATATATTTACATATATACAAATTTTGGCGATAGTGATTTTTAACATCTAGTAGGTAGGATCAATGGACATTTGAAGAAATTTTTACGAAATCCCAACATTGGTGCAAAAACAATAGCTGCATTTCCTTTGGAGGAAATTCGCTAATAATCGAAAAAATGTGTTTTTGAACTCACGTTAAACCACAAATCAAAGCTCTTGGTGTCATAATTTTATAGGCTGATCCATCATAATTTAATACGAAAATCGTAATTATAACTTCTTTCAACAGATAATTATTTCCAAATATCGAATCCTAAAGCATTTTTTTTAAATACTCAGTACCTGGTATATGTAAAAAACAAAATACAACATGTCGTCGACATTACTTGTAAAATTTATCGGCCACAAGTGAATACCATGTGAATTCTTTCAAAAATTTTTCCATAGGTGGATGGTCCTCAATGTTTTATTAAGTGAATAGAAATTTATGTTACAAAAGTTTATTTATGAGCAATATGTCTATACAAGGAACATGTAGGTTGTTTGGAAACCAGAGAGAAAAATTGAAAACGGTGAGAGCGGAGTATTGATTTTTCGTTTATAAGTCTACCAGTTTTCGTATTATTTGCTATTCTCGATTTCTTCGCTATATATTTTTTTTTTACTATAAGAGTGCATACCAACGAATAGTTGTCTATCCAATGCAGCTTCAGGGTATCCCAAAATCAATTCCATAAATTGGATAAAAACCACATTTGAATCATTAAATAATTTAATTTCGTACAGGAATTGAATTTATGATAAAATTTACATGTTTTAATTGTACATCTATCCATTTTTAGTACAATTTCCTGTACGGTTACGTTGTACTAACGGGGGTGACTAACGTATACTTTGACATTTAAATAGATTGTCTGAACGTTGATAACTATGTTTGACATCAAATGTTTGAGATGAAAAACCTTACGCATCTTTAGCGAATTCCCTTAGAATACATAAATTACTATCTAGCGCCCACAATTTTAATCTGATCAAAATGAAATGTCGTTTCTGATATGATTTTTGTATTTAAAATCCTAGTATTAAAAAAATCGAGTAATGCATAAGGAGTAATGTTGTGGACAATCATGTTTGTTACAATTAATTACCTAATCATTTTTTCTCAAACTCTGATGTGTACAGAGATATTTAGGAATTTAACTTTCAATTTTAATTAGTAAATATTTCTGTCAATATTAGGGTAATAGAAAAAATGTTTAGCACCAAAATTACAGTAAAATTAATTATCTATTATATTTACTTCTTAGACATTTTTCGATTTTCCAACATTAAGACAGATATAAAAAATTTTGTGTTTCCTCCCTTGTCTGATTTTTCTCATTAACGAACTCGATCGTTTAATTACCAAAATCACCTAACATACCCAATAAATATATATATATATATATATATATATATATATATATATATATATATAAATTTTAGAGACGGTGATTTTCGACATCTACTAGGTAGTATCGATGAATCTTTGAAGAAATTTTTGCGAAATTTTGAATTTGGTACTCTATTTCCTTTCAAGAAATACGCTAGAAAAGACAAACTTCTTTTCCCCATAGTCGAAAGTCTCAATTAAACAGGAACCCTGCGATAGATATATGCCTTATTTGAATTTCGATGATTGAGCTTTTAAATTATTTAACTATAGAACATAATGATGTACGTCCTTTCATGAACAATAATTTCACGGCTTTTAAATCTCTCTGTACACCTCTCTCTACCTTCCATATTTTAGATATACAATATTCTGTATATGAAATTGGATTTGGTTATATTTTGCAAGAGAAAAAAACATAAGCGATCTGCATTTTTAGTTTGTGGGTTTAATACTGTCACACGAATAGTAATGAATAGCATCCGGTGTTCTTCATTGCTTCAACAAAATCTGCATACGTATATTTGTATGTGTATACATACGTATGTACATATACCTATTTAACATACATAATTTGCACTCGTTTTTAAAGTAGAATACGGGCAAATAGCCAGCCATATACAATATCTACAGTTAAAACCATTTATAACATATTACGGTTTAATCTGATACATAATATATCGGATTTAATATACCTTCTATATTGTTGAAAACTACGCTAATACAATCTACGCTTAGTTTTCATTTGAAACATTCCTAAAAGCCTAGATGATAGTTTTGCAACGTTTCAGAGCATTATATGATTTGTATTTCCTTTTATTTTAATTACCATTTCAGGATGTTTGATACATGAAACTTGATATTAGATAAAACTTTTATTCTTTGATATTTGGCAAGTTTAGAATTTTATTAATGTACTATATCTAGCACGTCCTCATCATGTCAAATAGTTATATAATACAGTACGTGCGAGAAGGGATTGTCGAAAACATTGAAATGTAAATACTTATTTGCATTTAACTCGATTTACCCACAGAAAAGGAACACAAAATAGCTTTATGTTCGACTTTAACTGTTTATTTGCTAGAGATGCCAGTATGTATTATATGTATGAGTGTATCTGTGCATATTAGTGGATCATAATATTATCCTATAACTTGGGTATAAAAGAGTACATATACTTACGCATATATAAAATTGCACCATAAAAATATCTCATACCGTATGCAAATATCAAGAGGATGCTGTGTGTTTTTATATGGCTAATTGGTAATATTACTTTCAACATCTTAGCTCACCCTAGCTATAGGGACGTAGAAATTTTTTAACTACTAAATTCATTATAATATATTAATGATGAACAATATCGGTCTTTAGGTACAAATAGATATAAGAGAGCCGAAAAATTGCCAAAAAACAGCCAAATGAATATTTCTAAGGATCATCGATCAAAACTAAATACAAAACTTTATCTACATATCCAAACAATAAGATAATTGGCGTGTATGTTTTTATCGAATATTTACAATTTAAGGTCCTCTATCAACTATGTTTTTGGGTATAAACATGTGACGATAACGCTATAAAACATTTGGCAGAATAAGGTTTAACTTTTTTTGGTAGAAAAAAGTTAAACCCGAAAAAATAATTATGTAACCACAACAAAAAAAAAAAAAAAATATATATATATATATATATATATATATATATATATATATTTATAAATATACTAGCTGAGCCGAAAGACGTTGTCCTGTCTTAACTATGAATATTGAATTCGAATTGGTAATAAAAGATAATAATTCTTCCAAGAACATATTGTTAATTATTCTAATGCTTTATGTTACACAACATTCTAATTTTTATTTTGTACTTCATCAATTGTTGGCGCAGTAAAACGTCTTGCGTGTTGTCCTGCAGGCATCTTATCGGCTTTGATGACATGCGGTCTAATGTAGTCGTGAATAATGCAACTAATTCGTTATGCTGATGGAAAAACTTTTGGAGTTGTTCCATAATTAGTGTTTTCACCGAACTGTTGTGTGCACAACGCTGATCGACTTGTCTTGCTGAATCGCCCATAAAATAAATTTGCAAAAATTTGTAGTCACTATCCCGCGTTCGCAATAAGCAACCTGTTAGATGATATATTTGACCCTGAATCTGCAAAGGTAAACAGAATTGTTAATCAATAAAGGTAAACAGAATAGCGAATTATTTGTACCATGTAGCTCTCCCATGTTGCTCTCAAAATACTTTCTCAGCACTCCCATTCCTTCTTTGTGCTTTTGGCAATTTACCGAGCTATAAATGTACTTCAAGCCATTTCAATTGATACACCATTTCAATTAAAAGCTGCCAACGTATTTTGCATCAGACACGTGGTGTTAAAGTTTATTGTTTCAATATACTTACCTTGAAACTTGGCTTAAATTTTTGTCGAATAACTTTTGTTGCGCCAAATGACGTCATTTGAAACCAATTATTTTATTGCTCGATATGAGTCAAAAAATGTTTAAAATCTGGCCTATTTCCCGAAACCAATGAATCACCAATGAATCGCGTCAATTTGACTTAGCCGCTCGCGCAACACTATCCAGAGGCTTCATTTTTAAACTTAAATGTCTTTCAATATTGACACACAACGTTCATTGGTCCAATAGCAACGATATGCTGTGAACTGTAATCGATTGATCACATGAGTGATCAAATTGAAATATAATATCTGATATGATTTTAGTATTTGCAAAAATTAAATTTATTTAAATTTTTTTTTAATAGTTACTATGGAAACGACAATCAAAATTGACATTTCAAAATTAAAACAAAATTTTAATAAGATAATTTTAAAGAATTTCATCCAAATCGGTCCATCCGTTTAGGAGGAGTTAGGTGATAAACACACGTACAGAAGAATTATGTATATTAAGATATATATATATATATATATATATATATATATATATATCCGGTAAGGGGTTTTCTGTTCCTCATTCGGCGCGTCACTTACGGAAGTACTCAGCAGATATGCAGGGTAGGTAGGAAATAAAAATACCACCTTCGGACATAAAACAGAGAGTGAGGGCAGGCGGAGTTCTTTAGCTTAGTGAAACCAATTTACCTCAGGGAAAGATACCCTGAATTAAAAACTACGCATACGTATGATGAAAAATGAGTCAAAAAAATATTAATTTATCACAGGTGGGTACCTTAGTAAAAGGGAATCCCACCAATGATTTCGATCGAGTGATAGCCTCGTGGTCAGTGCCGGCTTTAGATAGATAGATAAATTGTAGCGGCTGCCTTCGACGGGCTACACTACAACCATAAGGTCCATTGTGATACCTAAGGATGTGAGGATGTGAGTGGAGTGGAAGAAATTTTGTGTGTAGACTAGGAATTGGGAGGTTGTGTGGCTGCAGCCGACTCTGATAGGAACTATGGCAATATTTATCTGGAGTTCGTGAAGGAAACTGCGGAAAACCTTCACAAGCATAGCCGATTACTTCTTTCTTGTCCGGGTCTATGGATTCTGGGAAGTGCAATGAACTTCATTGTTTTAGAAGTGGAACACTTTGCTTCTCAAACACATAATGAATCTGCTTTTGACAGCGGACGTTATCAGTCAGTTATTGACATTACGTTCTGAACTGAGAAAATAGGCAAATCGATAAAAGGGTGGCAAGTATTAGAAGATGAGTCCCTATGTGATCATAGATATATCTTTTTAGAAATTAACCAAGACAAACAAAAAGTACAATTAAACAAGGAAGAACATCATATGGGATGGCGCTTGGATAAACTAGAGGCATTTCGAACCCTATTCTATTTTAATATAAATGCATGGATAGAAGAAAATGGACACTGTATAATAGAGCCGAAAATTCTAAAAAACCTAGTGATTAATGCTCGTAGTAATAGTCTGATTAAGAAAGTAAAAGGGAACCTTATGCTGAATTACTGGTGGACGGATGAACTAACTGAACTAAGCACAAACACTCTCAGAGCGATTCCATGGACTTCGTTGATGACATTGAACGTGAAAATAGCTATAACAACTATAGGAATTCTACTAATCGGGCAGTATTCAATTGGTTCAAGAGCTTACTGAAGACATTTAGTAGGCAGAAGGGTCGGTAAGTTTGCAGTTGGTTTGGCTATTTTTTCTTATCTATAAGATCCAATTTAGCATTTTTCCAAATTTTTGATAATTCGCCTCTTTTCAGCAATTTGTCAAATATAGCTAGACAATCATTTAACAGATAACTTTCAGTGACTTTTATAATTTCCGAGGACAGTTTGTCTGTTCCACTGGCCTTTTTGTCTCTAATTTTTGAAATGACTCGCTTAAAATTTTCCTCAATAAATAATGATACTTCTAGGTTATCACCATCAAAGATACTCATTTGCTTAGGCTGATATGGAAAAAACTGATTTGTCATAATTAACTGTTGTTTATCGCACAGTTTTACTAGTGGAAGTCTTTTTCATCACAATTCTGTAACCTAAGACCCATACATCATTATTAACTTCTTCGCACAAATTTTTGCAACAGTTTTCCTTGACAAAGTGTATCGATATCGAATACTATGTTTTGTTTCAATTGAGAGGTTCTGTTTACGATTAACTCTCGTGGCAAACCTCTTATCCTTCAGGTAGAGGTTTTTAAGGTTTATTAAGTGAAAATTCTACCAGTAGATCGGAAAACGATTTCTTTGAACTATTTCTTTGAAGTACTTCAGTAAATAATTCAAGGTCGCAGTTGGGAATATTACAACATCCAATAATTACAGTTTCAGCGGTTTCAACACGAAAAATTCCTTCAGCACTGCTGTCATAGGCGAGAATATTCACACTCGTGAGGAGAAATTTTTAATTGATACGCCCTTCTTAGCAACAACAATCCAAAGCAATTCACTGACTTTAGCCTTATTTGGTGCGGATATCACAGCAATGTCTATTTTATATCCTTTGACCGTTTGGTTTAGTAGATTCTTAGCAGATTCTTCTCTAAAGTAGTCGTTTACTCAAGCTCTATGTACTTTTTGTAAACTTATTGTTACATTATTGTATTTTTAAATTATATTATATGTATTCTTTTAATTTAAATAAAATAAAGAGTAATTGTACTAGATTATTTTGTTTACGGGTATGTAAAAATATAGTTTATGGTAGTAGACATGTATCCAATTGTGAGAGAACTTTAATTAAAACACGATAAATTTAAAAAAAAATTTTATAAAATGAGTTTTTATTTAATTTTTATTATAGTAAAACTAATTTTCTGCAACTTTACTTCTTATGTATTTTTCGACTTTTTCCATATTAAGAGAGAAATACCAAATTTTGTGTTTCCCCGATCCTCTTAACCCCCCTTTCCCCCTTTCCAATTCCGGTAATACTTACCATAAGAATGCACTGTCATCGGAACTGAACCAAAATGTAAAAATACAACTCCGTGGTATAAGAGGAAGTTGGTCAAATGTAACTTGCAAGATTACATAACAGACAACGGGGCAGGTGAAATTAAATAAAAGCTTGTAATAAGACAAGAATTTCAAAATATAGATACAAACATGTTATCTAGAGCTGTGAATAATTTGTAAAAAAGAGCTGCTGTTTACCTGCAAAATAATGTTAGACATTTTTAACAGTTTATGTATGAATATTTGTTTATTATATTCAATATAATTAATTGTTTATACGAATATTGTTCAATAATTAATATAAGAGTTGTTAATATAAGAGTTGTTAATAAGAGTTTTATGTTACATTAAAACAAATTCGTTACGCAAGAGCTGCGTCAACATAGCAAATTTCCTAAGAATACATAAATCACTCTCTAGCGGTCAAAAATTGTAAAAAATAAAGTTTGCTACAATTCATTACTTCATCATTTTTCTCAAACTCTAATGTGAACAGAGATATTTAGAATTTTAACTTTCAATCTTTAATTGTAAATATTTCTGTAAATATTAGTGTAAAAGAAAAATGATAAGAAACAAAATTACAGTAAAACTTAGTACCTACAACTTAACTCCTGATTTTCTGAAATTTTTCGATTTTTAAAATATTAAGGGAGATAGTAAAATTTTGTTTTTTCCTCTAAACCCCCTTTCCCATAGTCCGATTTTAGCCATTTACGTACTTGACCTTTAGAATACCAAATGCGACTCAAATACCTAATTTCATTCCAATCGGAATAAAACTGTGACCGCTAGTCCACAGACATTTTAAACAGTATATATATATATATATATACATATATACATATATATATATATATATATATATATATATATATATATATATATATATATATATATATATATATATGTATATATATATATATATAAACATATATAAAAATTTTAGCGATAGTGATTTATAAAATCTAGTAGGTGGGATCTAGATGGACATTTGAAGAAGTTTTTACAAAATTCCAACATTGTTACAAAAACAATAGCTGCATTTCCTTTGGAGGAAATTCGCTAAAAAGAATTCTAGGTAAAAATCTATTATTATTTATTTATAAAATATCAGTTTATTAAAATTAAAAGAATAAATATAATATAATTTTAAAATACGTAATCGCATTTGTCATTTATCGTGAAATGAATCTACAATTTCATAAGACTATCAAAATTTAAAAATCTTATATGTAACTATCGTAGATTATGTTAAAAATATGAACAACGTCTACTGACTTGCAGTTTTGAGTATATTTTGATATATACAACAAAAAATGTTTGTCTTGATCGATCTGTCGCTACATATACAGTAAACAGTTATCTTTATCTGTTATTTAATACATTCTTTTTACCCTTATTTGATTAGCTACTATATGATTGCTTTATCGGTATAAAACCACAATAGAAATTCAATAGAAACAAAATTTGTTAATTATAATTTTAATAATACTGAATCCTTTGAATAATAAACGAAAATAAAATAAAATTGAAAGATAATATTTTAGAATTTGAAATGAAAGCATCTTATTGTAACTTCTATATGGGTTTAGACCTTCTCTTCAAATAAAATTAATGACAATAATATGGTGTCCATTAAGCCAGCAGAGCAACCTTAGCAGAAAACAATGATAATAGTCTCATAATTAGACGCTAATTAAATGCTAATTAAATGACCTAATTAAAAATTAAATGCTCAAATTAAATATTAACTGCTCGTTGTTGTACTGTGTAACCGCATGCTAGCTGAAGGTTGAAATCTGGCAAAACAATACTTTAAAATTTAAAATAGTAATTATGCAATGAGCGTAATGTGCTTCAGATAATTAAATATACTAATTAACAATAAATTGTTTTTTATTTTAGAGGGACAAATATATCCCCTCTCCTAGATAAATCCCATTAAAGATAAATAAATTTTTTCTATTTATAATTAATTTATAATTATAATATAATTTTTATTTATAATAATTTATTTTTATTTAACCAGATAAATAAGACCAGATAGAATTTAGATTATTTAATTAGCATTTAATTAGCTTAATAATTTGAGATCGAAAACAATATAATTACTTGATTTTTAAAATGTTGCTCTGCTAGCTAAACAGTAAGCTAGCAGAGCATGCGGTAACGCACGACAAAAAAGAGCATTTAATTTTTAATTAGCGCATTTAATTAGCGTCTAATTATTAGACTATTATCATTGTTTTCTGCTCAGGTTGCTCTGCTGACTTAATGGACATAATAATTTGTTGAATTGTTAGCATGAAACTACACACAGAATAGATAACACGGTACTGATATTCAAAGTATTATTATAATAATTATACTTACGTACAAAATTTATTATGAAATAACTATTTCCTAAACAAGAGTATTGTAATAGTAAATTGAATTATTTTGAAAATCCAGGTTTGCAAATGGAAATGGTCTAGTTGTATCATTATTATTATAGTCTATATGAAACTTAAGTTACAAATTTTTTAGTCGGTAGATCAGGGCTAGGTAGGTGCTTCAGCAGATTTCCCACAAGAGAATACAGACGGTTTCAAATGAATTGATCTACTGCTTTCTTATTAACAGGATTTACGGATTTGTTTACATTACCTCTATGTCATGTCTTCACTTTTATGAAACCAGATGCTCGGGTACCATCCGACAATTCCCGTTGTTTTTTGTCTAATTAAAAAATAAATAAAACACTCCCATAAAACAAATTTTGTTTTAATTAGAAAATTTATTTAATTTAATGTTCCAACTAAATACATTTTGTTTAATTTTGAATTTCTTGACATTGCACTTTTAGTGTCAACAAACTATGTGTTATAATTACACAAAATAGTACATAAAATATTAATATGATATGTATGTACACATGGTCACAAAAGTAGCGTTCTTTGTTCAAAAGTTTATAATTGATTTGTGACTTATTTATTGTCTTCGAAAAAATGCTTCGGATAAAAGTTGTTCATTATAAATGGGCTAACAACTTTTATTCGAAACATTTTCCAAAAAAACGAATAATAAGGTAAAAATCAACTATAAAATTCAGAGAAAAAAAACCTTCTTTTGCGATCCATTGTACATATACTAAGGGAGTTGGAGTTAATTCTTCCACGACAAGAATGTTTTGGAACTAATGGAACTAAAACTTTTGGTGATGTAGAGTCAAAGTTTGAAGAATGTAAGGACGAAAAATAGGAGCAAATTTTGTATGTTCTGCATCAGTTGAAATGTTGAAGACAATGAATTATCAATAATTATACCTTTATATGATTCATAAAGCCAAAATTTTCCAAAATCATTTAGTTAGGTTTTTTAATAATTAGACGACATCATAAATAAATATACGATCACCCTGCAAAAAACATGTGAAAGAAAAAACAACATATTTAACATATAGTATTTACAATGAAATATCCTTTGTAAACAGAAATTGTTAAAGCATATAATATATTCCACCTAAAACAAACCTGTGAAACGGACCACGTTTTTGCATACAAAAAGTATAGATATCTCAGTAAAAACAAAAATGTTCGCCTACAAAAGTACTGAAAAGTAAGAAAATGACTTGTATTCTACCAAAAATCAATTTTGTATGACAACTAGAAGTACCCTAGAATAATGATGATGAGTGAGTGAGTCTGCAAAATGTCGATTTTTAGGGTAAAATGTCTTAAAAACAATTAAAGCTGTAATGGAAATTTGGTATGTAACGCCCGATGATGGATTTTGCGTTTTTAATTTGAGCTTCAAAGCTGAGTTACAGATTCCTATAAACCTTCTCTAATCCTTCTAAACATAGTATAAACATAATGAATTAACAAGTTCCATATTAGTACATTTTGCCCGTGTCAAATGCTTATTTACTAAATTAACGTTAAACAAGTGAAAATAACAAGTAGCTGAGTTATTTGCTTAAAGACCCGTATTTACTGAACTCATGAGTTATCAATGTGTTTAAGTTTTTATTTTTGTTTATTTGAGCTAAAATTGTTGAAAAACTATTTAGTTTATGAAAAAAGTTCCACGCAATAGTTTATTATTATTCAAAAATGAACATTTTTGGTCTTCAAATTTTGTTTAAAGTTTCTATGATGGATCTTTGGCGAGAGGAAGAAAACGTCATAGTTATCTTAAAAGTTTAATATTAAATATGTCAAATATTTACATTCTTCATCTAGCCAACGACAGGGAAGGGTGGAATGCCATGATCACCAACGTTTGTTAATCAAACATGGTATTTCATTGATTGATTGGTTGAAGATGGATATTTTACTCCCTGGAGATGCACGATATGATTTTTCCCATTCACGAACTTGATTTCACTTTAATTTCAAGATTTTATTTTGTCAACCGGAGGGACAAGTGAAAATGGATTAATTAGGTCAGGAATATCTATGGCAAAGTCGGGACTAAACTTAACGCATCCTTGTATTACTGGGTATAAAAATAAATATACCGCCTATAAAAAATACCTGAGGCATACAGCTCTCAGAGAGATAAAACACTTGTCATTGATGCTAACTTATACACGTATTAGGATGTTAGACTATTCATAGAAATCCTATAATATAAGCCCTGTAATACTATAATCCTATAATATAGCCCTTTGTGTAGCAAAATCACTCATCGACTGACTGACTAATCTATGCAATATCTGACCCACCTAGACATGGTAGAAGGCAGCCGTTATTGTTGCATTCGATGCAGCCACCCCAATTTGGGAGAGAAAAAAAAACAAACAAACATACCTTCTTCACTTCTGTACGTGAACCCAAGGTCGAAGGCTGCATCGGGAGTTAAGGTCGCGGAGCCCCGATGCCGTTGGGACCGAGTATCTACAATAAAATTGAATAATGTAATATATTATTATTTAATTATTATATAATGGTTCTTACTTTTTACTTGCACATATCACATATAAAAATCACATCTACCTTTTATCGCACTTTTCGTTTGGATCACACACATTTTACTTATCTGGCAATGATAGATAAGATGTATACATTTAGTATATAACGATTTCGTTCGTTCAACTGTTTCAGAGCAAAATACCCTAACATCCTCAATTTATAAGTAATTTTATAGTTTGCCGGAAGTAAATATCTAGAGCACAGTAGTACGCCAGACCGAATTTAAGAAGTTTTGGCCTTGTGCACTTACAGTGTATTACTTATCGAAATATTAGTCGAAAAAGATATTTTAACTCATTCTAACCCACTTCTAGACATGCTAGAAGGGTACGGTTTTATCACTCGACGCGGAATAACTTGAAACTTATAAGAAATATTTGAAAACTTAAATTTTCCCTACGCAACATCCCCCGAAATGGGATAAAACACCAAAAAGATATGTTAATATTAAGAGAGATATACAAAATTTTTTGGTATCAAATGAAAGGTTTTAATTCACAGATTCCGAAAATGGATCATTTATTTTTACCCGACTATGAAGAACTATGATTCTAGTAGTCTATGTATGTATTTTAGTATATTTTCATTTAGCATTCCATAATATATACAGGCCTTCGTGTAACCACTCCTAGACATGCTTGCGGTTTTTTGCATTCGACGCGAAATAACTTGAAACTTTAATTTTCCAAATGCAACATCCCTGTAAATGGGAAAAAACACCAAAAATTACATTTCATTCACTTCTATTCATGGTAGAAGGTTGCCGTTAAAACAATCTACTATAGAGGGCTCAATTTATATGTCCTTATAAATTTTCTTAGGTGAAACTAATCTATTATGGATATCCCCGAAAACTTGACCTTTTTTACATTTATATTTTTGATCGGATATGTTATGTTTGAAATATATCCAGTATTCTATATTGATCTAGAGCTGCATTATATTCAAATTGTAATCAATTCATCAATTGATATAATAATTACGCGACTATATTACAATACGTTCATATATTATTAGTAATTAATGTATTTGGTCACTTAATTAACAAATAGGTAATAGAGCGTATTACGCGTGTAACCGAACTATGTAATAAATAAACACCACACAGTAAATTCACAATAATATTTTATTATTTTTGTTAGTAAAATAGGTGATTTTAGTAGTTTTAAATATTGTAACCAGTGAAAGGTTACAAGCGAAAATTAGTATACGCTCTGATGCTCTGAATATTATCATGGGTTTGTTTATATAAATTTTAAAGAAGTAATGTAATTTTTTCTTGTTATCAAATAAATTTTACAGTTTGATTATAATTTCATTATTTTTAAAATATCAGCTTTTATGAATTTATAAAATATTGTAAATAGAATCAATTAAATTAGAGTAACTAGAGATGTAGGGTGTTATTTATCATCTTTATGTATCTCTACTATTGTAAAATTGTAATATGTCTGTTTATTTGTTTGTTCGAGCATCATGTCAAAACAGCTGGACCGAGTTTAATTAAAAGCGTATGACTACACTTAAAAACTGTTATGAAATTATCTCGCTACGAGAGATAAAATTTCAAATTCGCCCCCTTTACCTAGATCAGATTTCTAATCAGATTTGATGAAACTGTCACCAAATTAGTAACAAGTAACATATCCTGCGACAATATAAGAGTAATTTTAATAAGAGTAAAATTAACAGGAATAAATGTGAATGGAGGAAATTTTAACAAGAGTAATTTCAATATAATTTAAAATTTATTATATTTTAAATCGAGTATATTTTAATCTAGTTAATTTTCTATTTATTTTTATTTTTAACCCGACTTCAAAAAAGGAGGATGGTTCTCAATTCGTCTGTATTTTTTTTTTTTTTTTTTTTTATGTTTGTTACCTCAGAACTCCGTCATTTATGAACCGATTTTGAATTTTTTTTTTGTTTTAAAGGGTTTGATTCCCGATTGGTCCCATTGTCACCAAATCGCATTCTGATGAGGGGATCTCCGGGAAATTGAGGAAAATCCTCATTTTATATGTGATAACCGATTTCTGCGAAATTTTTTTTTTTTTTTTTGAAAGGGTATACTCATTCATAATGGGAAAATAAAAAAATTTTTTTAAAAACCGACTTCAAAAAAATTTTTTACAAAAAAAAAAACCGACCCCAAAAAAAAAAATTTTTACAAAAAAAAAACAAAATGCTTGTAAAAAAAACTGAAAATCTGTTATAAAAAAATGCACTAAAAATTACAAAAAAAAAAAACGGGTAAAAAAAATATGTTTTAAAAAAATTCACTAAAAATTAGTTGGTCGTTTAGTAGGTCTACCCATATTTAGACAAATAAAATCAGTTATAGAACTTCAAAGTCACTAAAAAGCGAGAAATAAAACCTATTTTGACAAAATGGAAACCCGACTTTACAAAAGATGCACTAAAAAGTAAAAAAATAATTGCATATTCTTGTGCCAATTTTAGTTCACCAAAGCAAAAATTTTTAAATATATATGTACAATTATTGTTATTTTTGGAGGCGGTGTCCAAAAGTTATGTGAATTTCTCTATGTTGACACCGCCTCCAAAAATAACAATAATTGTACATATATATTTAAAAATTTTTGCTTTGGTGAACTAAAATTGGCACAAGAATATGCAATTATTTTTTTACTTTTTAGTGCATCTTTTGTTAAGTCGGGTTTCCATTTTGTCAAAATAGGTTTTATTGTCTGTTGATCTCGACTTTATATCTATTTCTAATCGTCAAAGAGTAAAGTACGATTAGCTAATTTATACTGATGATGACTACATTGTAGTCGAAATACGTATTTATAATACAAAAAACTGATCTAGGTAAAGGGGGCGAATTTGAAATTTTATTGCGAATTTTATTTTATTTATTTCAACCTAGAGTTCTCACTAATTATCATTCGAGAGATAGAATTAGAAAATATAATGAAATTAAATTTGGTGGAAGTGTTGATAAACATTAAAGTAATGGAAGCGGCGGGAAATTTACATTGATGTTTTCTGTCTTGAAATAACAAGTATAAGTTAGTTTTATATAAAACTATAGTAAAATTGCTAGAGAATAATAAAATAACAAATTATGAAATACCAAATTACTAGCTTATTTTTATGGACACGCTAACTCAATTTTATCGTAATGTTTTGATTTATAACTGATAAAAGTCAAAGATTGAATTAGTTTTTATAGTTTCTAATTTGCAATTCATGATTCATTAATTTCCAATATCAACATATTATGATTGAATTTCTTAAGTGTTTGGTTTTGTATTACTTGACATAATGATAAACATTTGGTAAATATGCCCTCTGGAAGTGAAAATTTACATCAAAGTTGTGATTTTTTGCAATTCTTTAGTCCAAGATGATTGCTTCCATTGTTAACTAATCAAGAGAGTCTGTTCGGAATAACAATTCATAGCTATGAACTGATCATATCATTTTAAGATGTACATTTCAAAATTATACTTCTTCTTTAGTCAAAGGTGAAATTTTTTTATTATTTATATAAAAAAGACAAAAATAAACAAAATATTTACTGTATTTAGCTTTTTTGTGGGAGATTCGGTTTGGAAATCGGAGACATCTATTGAATAGGTCGTGCTTTCAAATTATATTCCAGTCAATTTTATTTATTTTTTAAAATTTGTTATCATTTAAAAACACAATATGATGTGAATATTCCATATTATTATTCGCAATTTCGTTGTTTACTATATAGCATTTTTCTTATAAACTATCAGCTACAATCGGTCAAAAAGTTTGATTTTTTCATATAAACAAAGGCCATTGAGATTCATGCCATATTTCAATTTTATCAAATTATTTAGAAAAATGAGTTTACGAGTGAACTACTTCAATATCCTTAAGGGGTTACATTCATTCCGATCTTTCCAAAAATGAAATTTGCAAAAGGCATTTTCTGACAATATTTTAAAAATATTCTGTAAAATTCAGAAAAGATATTGACTGAAATGAAGGTAATAACGATGTTAATAGTTCATCAGCTAAAAAATTAATATTGCAAGCATGCGATTCTGCACCGGTACATAGCAGTCTGGAATTATTTTGAAAAAAAACGAAGGTCTAGATAAACTATTAAACTAATAATTCTTGTTTGTTTCATTGAGTGTGAATAAACAAGCAAGAAGTATAGATAGTTATGTCAACAATAAAAATAATAACATGTTATTGACCCAGATTTATAATTTTCTTTGTAAATCTGGGCCAATAACATGTTATTATCTTTATTGTTGACATAACCATCTATACTTCTTGCTTGTTTATTCACATTCAATGAAACAAACAAGAATTATTAGTTTAATAGTTTATCTAGATCTTCGTAAATACCCACACCTCCAATTCCTTCTCTGCATACGAATTCCTGATCCTCCACTCACATCATAAAAAATGTAAAAAAGTAAAAATTAATAAAGGTTAAAAAATAATGATGTGGTTGGCCTCTGTTATAGACCGTCGTGTCTCAAAAACGGAGGTTAAACCCCATTATTATTATTAATATTATTATAAACCGTCTGTTTTGGAATGCTTTGCTAGTGGAAAATCAATGTTAAATGTTATTTACTATATAACTACACAATGCTTCATAAAGAAATAAAAATAGTGGGGGTACTCTGTAGTCTGTAGTGTGTGTGTGCATACGTAATGAATAATAATATTATAAGTTAAGTGGACATCACTAAATTCCCACTCTTAAATGACATCAAACCAGCATCATAACACAAGCAGCCAGATGTTTGTAAGTATGTGTATATATGTATGGTTTTATAGTTAATATTTAATTTATTTATTTAAAATTATTCTATTTGAAATGCTTTTGAAAACAGACTATATATATATATATATATATTATATAAATATTATATATAAATACTGTCGTATTTTTTATTTAATTGTGAATATCACGTTTTTATAATATATATTTATATATATATATATATATATATATATATATATATATATATATGTATATATATATATATATATATATATATATATATATTTATATATATATATATATATATATATATATATATATATATATATATATTATAAAAACTTGATATTCATAATTAAATAAAAAATACGACAGTACAGTCCAAAAAAGGCTCTAACAACGTGTTACGCCTCTGAGTGCAAGTAACCCCTCATAGCATATTATACTCATATTGGATATATAAAAAACGAATTGGGACTAATGAGCTTCGAATTTAATATCCTATATAAATTATTTACACACAAAAATTCATTTAATATCAGTGTGACCAATAACAGTAATTTTCCAATAAAAATAATGAACAAAAACAGTGTAATATAGTATGAAAAATTTTAAATTAAATGCCTTGTGTGTATTTTTGTGAAAGGCCATAAAATATTGCTATTATAATTATGGAGATTGTACATATATGTTTGAGTACCTAAAACAATAATAACTACAATACACTCCAATAAATTTTGTTAAAAATTGTTTTTGTTATCGAGTGTGAAAATCATGTTGAACATAATTAAATTATCAAATTCATCTGATAAACATTATATGATAATATCATACCCCCATCACGTTTAGTTATATATTACTTGATGTGCGTAACTACAAATGATTACTATTCATATTCCTATAACTACAAGTAGTAGGTATAATACATTGACGTATATGTTTATGTTATGGGAGACATCTGAGGAAGGAAAGATCAAAAATTAAACCCATTGAAAATTTTCTACGTCGAAGTAGATCAAAAACTTCCAAAGTTAAAGAAAAGCAAACTAATTTCAATATTGGTAATATTTTCTATATAGTTGATGGTACTGAAAAAATTTATATAATAAAGCTAACTCTACCACTGGCTACTCGAGACCTGAGAGGAAAAACTTCGAAGTGTATCACTTTTTTGTGGAGGAGTAGAATTTATTTTCAACTTAATTACTCGAGAATATAGCTCAATAAAAAGACTATGATGTGGTCTTGTGAATGCGACTGGATACGATGGAGTATGTCGCTTTGACACATCTTCTCGTTCTTAATGGAGTTTCTCCGAATTTTATAAATTTTACGCCTATGTATAGAAAACCCTTACATACCAATTTACAAGTATACAAATTCTTACGAAAATAATGTCTGGAACCTGAATAGATTAGCATATATTTAAAATTTCAACAAAAATTTGGTTCATTTGTTGCTTTAATACAAGCAAGAATGTTATCGTTAAGATCAACAATTTGCCTATGCATTCAACACAGACTAGCACTACCCGTTGCGACTTCGCCCGCAAAAACTGGAATTGTAAATTCTTTATAATTGAGTAACATGATGCAATTCATAGGCTAACTACCAATTTTCATGTTTTTTAACTTAAATTTAATATAATTACCAAATTTAAATATCTGAACCATATACATTTCTTTGATTATAACTAAGAGTTGAATACCAATAATATTTATTTAGTATTATTTGAATATTGCCATTTAAAGCAATTTGAGTCATTTTTTCTACATTCTTACGACTTTGTTAACATCTCTGCTTTGGTTTGAGCCGATAATGAACATTCTTATTTATAACAGTAATTGAATTATTATTTTTACTCAAGTCCAAAAATAATTTTCTTTTAAATTATTTTTTTTCAAGAAAATCTCCAACTCTAAAAACGAGACAAGACAATGAAAAACTTTTACAAGAGACATACAAGTCAATACAATACAAGAGACATGCTACCTTCGTCTCGTCTCGTCACGCGGCATCACTAACACGCATATACAATATGGAAGTAAAAAATGAATTGTTTTTCATTTCAATGTAGATTATTTTTTAATTGTGACTTAATGCCTAAATTATTATTCAAATACACACAATTATAATTTAAAAGATGGTTCATTTAACATTTATGGTTGTTGCCATATCGCTTTTACTGTATATATTCAGGGAAGGCATAATATATAACAAATTATATACCTTTGCCTATAATTTCATTTAAAAAGTCATTTTTTGAAATAATATTTCTCTATTTTTATACAACCAGTAATTTTGAAGCATATAATGTGTAAATGATTTCTTTTTATGAAACTTTGTAAACTTACATTTTATTCCAAATAAAAATAAATGTTTATTCGAAATCGTCATTTCGGAAACCAGTTTCAACAAAGGGGTTACTTACAAATGTGACATTATATGAAATAAATATTGACAATTTTATAAATAATATACCCATTATGGCTGTAAGAAATTATTTATGGTAAACAATAAAAATTAAAAGGAGGAAAACCAAGTGACCAAATTAACCAGGTCAGGTACGTCAACTCAGTATGTTTTTGTTCGTAATATCATAGGCAATCTTTCAATCATAAGTTTTTTTGTCATAAGTTTCCAAAGATAGAGTGGGTGGGTAGATAGCGTGGGTGGGTAGTTAATAGTGTTGAGTTTTAGAAAAAAAAAGAAATCTTATATATTTCTGAAAATTGGTGCAGTGTTACATTTTGAAATTAGAAACTGAACGAAAATGTTCCCAGAAGTGTAGGTTGAGGCCCAACCGCTTCCAGAAGCGGTAAAGCTGTTAACTATGAGTTGAAATTTAACTCATAAGATATAGTTCTGCAAATTTGCTAATGCAAGTTCACCATACAATTAGAATTTTTATAAATTTGCAGAAGTTAAAAAGAGGCTAAATGACTTAAATATTTAACTTTCGGAAAAAATTTAACAAAACAAAAATTACGTCATCATCTTTTCGTCTTATCATTTTTCTGTTACACTAATATTTACAATTAAAGACTGAAGTTAAAATTCTAAATATCTCTGTTCACATTAGAGTGTGAGAAAAATGATAAGGTGATGCATTGTAGCAAACTTGATTTTCTACAACTTTACTCGTCATACATTTTTCGATTATTCTAATATTAAGAGAGATATTTTATATTTTGTGTTTTCTTCTATCTTTATTCCCCCTTTTCCCTTGACGTATGCCATTTATTAATAAAATTGGCCTTGTATTAAAAGGATAAATAGTTTTTTTTAAATGTAATTACAATGTCTTTGCTGACTCTCAATTTAAAATTTGTATAATATTGCTACACCTACTATAATAAAAATAATTTGGTTTTTGTATAATGAATAAATTAATTAATTTTAATAAATAAAGATGCATAATATGATATCACTATATACCTGAATATTATTTTTGCTTCTTTTAATTGCCAAGAAAATAGTTTTGCTGTAAGTTTATATTGTTACATATCTATCTCTTTCTATTGATCTTAAAATATAAGTGTCGGTCTTCATTAATTATTTTTATTACAGTAGGCCTAGCAATATAATACAAATTTCAAATGGAAAATAAGAAAGGACATTATGATTATAGTAGGAAACGAAAAAGCGGATACCTTAGCCAAGAAGGGAGTCGGAATGCCATTTATAGACCCAGAGCCTATTTTAGGAATTCCAAAGACTGCGTGTAAACAAGTGATCGGCGAGTGGTCAAATGCTAAACACCGTAATCACTGGGAAAAAGGACCGCGGTAAGACCTCGGGAAGGTACTGCTTCAGAGTGCAATAAAGAGGTTATCTCACGATGCACTGAGGCTGAACAGGATGCAACTGTGGAGGGTTACCGGGCATTATCCCATGCGGAAGCATCTGCACACAATGGGACTCCATAACGGCTCCATAGTGTGCAGATTGTGTGGCGAGGAGGAAGAAACATCCAGCCACATAATCTTTGACTGCGAACCTCTGGGTCACAGCAGATACAGGATATTCGGTGCATCACACCCCGAATATATGAACCACCGGGAGGACCTGATAAGCAAGCTCCAGGCTATTTCCAACATATGGGAGAAGCGAGTCTCGTCAGACTGAGGTAAAAGGGGGAGCACCATAGGGTCGAAGTGCAATAGTTTTTTTTTACCCCGATATTAATCAATCAATGATTATAGTAACTTGATAAAAAACTCTTTCTCCTTTTAATACAGAGAAAAATGCCGAAATAAAGTTATTTTTTATAATAAATATTTTGTCTTTTATTATTTAATGACCACGATATATTGCTGTTATTGTCTGATATTTGTTTACGTGCATATAAGGTTCATTATATTTGAGTTTCTTATTACATTATACATACTTGTGCATGCTTTAAATTTACAAAATTATTTAATTACTTTTTTTTTTATGATAGTAATTAACAAATTTTTTCCGATAGTTATATTTTTTGGTCATTTAACGTCACTTTTAACTTCTGCAAATTTTTGAAAAGTCTAATTGTATCGTAAACTTGCAGTAAATAAATTTGCAGAACTATATCATATGAGTTCAATTTCAACTCATAGTTAACTGCTCTATCGCTTTTGGGAGCCTCAACCTACACTTCTGAGAACATTTTCTTTCAATTTCTATTTTCAAAATGTAATAATTACACAATTTTCAGAACTATATTTGATTTTTCTGTCTAAAGCTCTACACGATTAACGCCCTAATCACATTATCTGCCTCCAATGCGACTTCTGCAAAATGCGGCTCTTGCTTTGACGATATGATTGAAAACTTATGACAAAAAATCACGAATATATTCGATCAGTTCTCTTTTATGAAGTTCACTGTTAGACCATAAGCAATTAACATAATTTCAAACAATAGTTGTCAAAGAATCTACAGGCAAAGTTGGTTAAAGAAAAATTAAAATACTAGATATTTTAATTTTTAAGATTTTATTAATAATTTATGGTAATGTTATTTAAATTGTATTCAACGATAAAACGAACATTAGTATGAATTAAAATCTTCATATTTCATTCGTTTTATACTTATGAATGGTTAGAACATTATTAAATTTTTAGTTTTTCACTTATTGACATCTTTATACTGAAATTATTCTGAACATATTGTGTTCGGCATTACAATAGTTTGTCACAATTAATAAGACATTTATCAAAACATCCATTTCCATCCTTATAAAATGATTCATAAAATAGATTTAGTGATAAATTTTCACGAAATACACTTTTAATGAAGAAATTGCCGTCATTTTATATAGAGTGTTACATGATTAGTGAGTTTTCTCGTCAAAAGTTGACTAATATATTATCTTAGAATTGTATTATCTATTTCGATATCAGTTGTATGAATAATTATAAGTTTTGTGTATGTTTTTTAAAGACATTATTGTAAGAGATTCAAGTAATTAAAAAATAATAATAACTAATTTATCGGATAACTAACTGAAAAGTATCTTAATCGTTAAGTTGTTGTGGTTTAATTGGTCTTCCGTTGAATTTGGTTTTAGATTGGAAATAATAATGAACACATTTCCGAACACTTAATATACTTTATTGAATATATTGTTGATTTTTCCAATAATACTTAATTACAAGTTATTTACAAATTCGAATAGGAAAACTGACAAAGGTTCTGCCGCGAATAATATGATTTATGTTATTTAACGTTGGAATGGATTTGTATCTCTTATATTGTCACCTGGGGGCTACCGCAAATGTTTTTAGTACAAGCAAAAGCCATGCGCATTTAGAAAATTGATTAACTAGCAATTTCTCACGAAAGAAGCCAAATTGTATGACTCTTATTGCAGTAAAACATCATTAAAATTGAAGGTGCATTTTTTTTACTTGTTAATTTAAAGTAAAAAGGAATGCGCCCTTTTACAAATGTATACAAGTTATCAAATACACATATTATGTTTTCTTTTGCAATAAGTTCAATAATAAATTTATTTACTTTAAAAAAGATTAAAAATTTAAATAGTGACTCTTAAAGTTGCCTTTTAACAGAGCGATACATTGTTGACTTGTTATTTAACCAACGCACGTAGTTTTATTTTTTTAACATAGGATAACCAACGAAGTATAAACATTTTTACTTCGGTTGTTTCCAAGCTGTACAGAGATTTCTTTTCATTTTGGCTTTGGAGCGGCACACACGTTTGTTATGCTTGTATATTTTTTGATTGCTTCTATATGTCTTTTGGAATATTAACGTCAGATCTGTAATGGAAATGATTATTAAATTTTGGTATGTACTCAAAAATAATAAAGATGAACTTAAACGAACGTATTTTAGATTTAGGATCTGAATAATTATTCACAACTGCATTAGACCGCATGCCATCTGATAACCACAAAATTGCCATCAAAGCCGATAAGACGCATGCAGAACAACACGCAAGACGTTTTAATGCGTCAACAATTGATGAAAAAGCTAGAAAATAAAACTAAGAATGTTGTGTATCATAAAGCATTACAATAATAAACAGTATGTTTTTGAAATAATTATTATTATTTATTAATTATACCAATTCGAATTCAATATTCATAGTTAAGACAGGATAACGTCTGTCGGGTCAGGTAGAATATATATATATATATATATATATATTATATATTTATATATATAAATATATTATCTATATATATAAGATATATATATATATATATATATATATATATATATATATATATATGTATATATATATATATATATATCTATATATATATATATATATATATATGTATATATATATATATATATATATATATATATATATATATTATATATTTATATACATAAATATATTAAAATTACAATTATATATATATATTATATATAACCAGTCAAGTAGCCGAGCGGTCTAAGGCGTCATGTCTGCGCAGTATGCAGTACTTGGAAACTGGGAGGTTATGGGTTCGAATCCCGACATCGGCAGTTTGTCAATTATAAAAAAAAAAGGGGCGGTTGATTGACTTAACTGTCGGCGTATGGACAAGAACGAAGTAACCGGCTATGCTTGAGAAGGTTTTCTGCAGTTTCCTTCACGAACTCCAGATGAATATCGGCATAGTTCCTATCATAGTCAGCTGCAGCCGCATATCCTATTCTACTCACAAATTCCTTCCACTCACATTCTCACATCCTAAGGCATCACAATGGACCTTATGGTCGAAGTGTAGCCCGTCCAGGGCAGCCTTTACAATCTACCTCTACCTCTGTTATATATATTTTGAAATAATTATATATATATTGTCGCGGTATCCTGGCTCTCTTTATCCTCAAAGGAGCGCTGCCCGAACCTGCAATGATTCCGATACTCGACAAAAACAAAAAAAAATATATTAGTAAAAGATATTACTAAATATTTTGTAATTGAAACAACACGCACGTTTTTGTTTAAAGAATAGAAAAAAAAAATTAAATTAAACACAAGTTTTTACGAAACAAAAAAAAACTGATTTTATTGCTTTAAAAAAAAACTGATTATCCAATTTCTTTTTCAACAATTATTTTAATTATTTTTCACACAATGTCAAACTTTGAATTACTTGATCAAATTACTTGTACAAATTCCAACTTTAACTTGATCTGGATTGAACAACAATTTTATACTTTGAACTAATCAAACAATACTTGATTTCAACTTTGATACTAACAGACAATAGTCGATATTAAACTTTGATACTAATCGCACAATGATCGATTAAAAATTATCAGACACGATTTAAAACTGATTTGAATCGACACTGGTCACGGTTTATATACCTGCCATGGGTCGTTCTAGAATATGATTGTTTTTTTTTTTGAATAAATATTTTGTTTTTGACAATATATTTTTGTATGGAGGCTTCTAGAATATTTTAGTATATCAACACCCATGGACGTAGTCGGAGTGTTCAGACTATTTATAAAATTAATTAAAAATTATACCTCTCCTTGGGTTTGACCCATTGTCACACCCCGCTTGGTTGATATTTATCCAGCACTTAATGAACACGGCCAGTGTGAATTCAAAATTTATACACAAATTTTATTATACATTCATTACTGTAAGCTAGCTTACTTCTGTTTACTTCTGTTTTACAAAAACTATCTTGTTTTTTACAAAATTATTTATTTGTGATCTATTTATGTTATTTTGAAAAACATTCAATTTGTATAACTTTTGATTCTCTTAAATTAAATTATATGCAATAATTTTTTTCAATTTTTGATTTTTTTTTTTTCTAAATAGAAAAACTTTAAATCAAAAGTATCTATTAATCTTATTAGCATTTTTCGACTTAAAAAAAAACTTAGTTTAAGAACAAAAATAAATCGAGCTATATTATTTTCTTTTTGTACTTTCAAAAAAAAACTCTTTCTTTTTGCAAGGAGAAAAATATTGTTTTGTTAAATATTTTGCATAATATTTTACTTAATATTTTTCTATTAAAATGTGTGTTGGATCAAAAAAATTAATCTCAATAATTTTCATTACAACAATATATATATATATATATATATATATATAATATGTATATAAATATATTATATATATATATATATATATATATATACATATATATATATATATATATATATATATATATATATATATATATATATATATATATATATATATATATATATATCTTATATATATATATATTATATATATATAATATATTTATATATATAAATATATAATATATATATATATATTTATTTAAAAAAAAAAAAATATATATATATATATATATATAATATATATATATATATATATATAATAGTAATTTTTTCGTATCACTTGTATGTAAGGTATACATCTTCATATCAGGTATACAAGTTCATATGCTTTGGTTTGCTTTTTTCTTATATAGTATAGTATCTTTTTTTTGAAGTATGTCATGGAAAATGTTTATTAGTATTTTTTTTCTAACTTAATGTATCTGTGATATACATTTTCGTTTGTAGTTTTTTATTTAAATGTTATTTTGTAACAAAGCATTCATAATCTAAATTTGTTTTATGGTTCAAAATTGTTCAATTTTAAAATATTATAATATATTTAATGTTATTATATTTTCTTATACTTTAATTAAAAATATGCTTAACTAAGTCTTTTTGCTAACATTTTAATCTATATTGTATACAAGTACTTTTATTTTTATTTCACTTACAAAACTAAATTTCATTAATTTTCAATTAAACTAATTTCATTTCTACAATTTATCATTAAAATTAATTACATTATAAATACTTTCACACTGTGTGTGGTTAGGATTCATCTTGTGTTAATATTAGTATATTTGAAAATAACAGTAGATAATAACATTAAATTCAGGGATGGGCATGACAAAGCTATAACTGATAATTTTTTTTTTAGTGAATACATTTACTTTTTGCGTTTTATGCATTCTCAAATTGTTACGATTTAATAATTATAATTGTATTGGATATTTTTTTTTTTTGGAATTGTTCAATTAATGACCTAATTTTTATCTTCTGTTCATATAACTTGTTTATTAAGTATTTTTATGGATGAATAAAAGTTGTTCATTTTAAATTACATTACTATTAAACGTTATATTATCGAATGATAATTAGTGAGAACTCTAGGTTTTTGAAATAAAATTTCAAATTCGTCCCCTTTACCTAGATCAGTTTTTTGTATTATAAATACGTATTTCGACTACAATGTAGTCATCATCAGTATAAATTAGCTAGTCGTACTTTACTCTTTGACAATTAGAGATAGTTATTTTTTTGTCTGTTGATCTCGACTTTATAACTATCTCCAATTGTCAAAGAGTAAAGTACGACTAGCTAATTTATACTGATGATGACTACATTGTAGTCGAAATACATATTTATAATACAAAAAACTGATCTAGGTAAAGGGGACGAATTTGAAATTTTACATTACTATTGATAATTCAACAATCATGGGGTCAAATTCGAGATCCACACCTCTTAGCACTTAAACGCGATAACGAATTCAATTTCAGGCCCAACATTGAATTCAATACTGAATTGCTGAATACTGAATTCAATACTGATACGATTTTGAAACTGATTTGTTTAATATTTTCAATTTAATTTTTGCTTCATTTGATGACAAATAAAATAAACCGTTTATCATATGAGATTTACCGATGTTGTATTGTAAAATTTTATGTACCTTACTTTATTGGTTTTCGAAGGTTTGTTTTGCTAAACTAGAGACCAGCATCAATATATATATATATATATATATGTATATATATGTATATATATATATATATATATATATATTTATATATATATATATATATATATATATATATATATATATATATATATATATGTATATATATATATATATATATATATATATATTTATATATATATATATATATATATATATATATATATATATATATACATATATATATATATATATATATAAATATATATATATATATATATATATATATACATATATATATATATATATATATAAATATATATATATATATATATATATATATACATATATATATATATATATATATATATTTATATATATTTATATATATTTATATATATTTATATATATTTATATATATATATATATATATATATATATATATATATATATATATATATATATATAATATTCATTTGATAACAGATCAAATAAAGATTTTATTTATTTCAAATTTAAGTACGATTAGTTTATATCAAATGTGTTGGTTTTATTAATATAGTCAAAGCACAACTTATTTTTTTCATCGGCGAATTCAAAAGCTGAATTGGCTTAATTTCACATACACCTTCTATTTTTAATATTGAAAATAAAAAGTACAATCATAATAATTTAACTAATTACAGTAAAACTTCTAATTTAATGAGACAGCAATACAGATACAAATCACTATTAACGATTTAAGTATCATGTAGATTAAAAAAATGTCAACTTTTTTAAAAGTGTGGTAGTGAAAGATACTTTGTACGAACTGCAATATTTTGATTTTGTTTAATGCTTTAGAGTGCAGACATTATAAATAAAAATATTAAAAAGAGGGAAATTAAAAACCCCTTTTAATGACCTTTTAAATGGAATAACTTGATGCAACTTCGAGTATGACGTTATACTAAGATTTGTGACAATAGACGAATAAAATTCAGTGTAGTACCGTGGGAGCTAGCAACCACAAAAGGAACTTAAACAATTATTTTTAGAGTTACTGACAATAGGGGACTACTTCATATCAAATTTATCTCTAGAATTATAGTAAATCGAACTTAAAATCTTTAACATTGAGATACGTGTCATTGCTCAACTCCGTTGCAAATTTTTCGCCTTTTTGTCGTCCAGCAATCTATTAAATAAAATGGGCGAAGAGTGTGAATTGGATGCTTTAGGTTAGAGCCTATTATTTACAAATAAGAAAATGCTTACGTTTCTTCGTTACACCATACGACAATAAATCACCCTGTTTTCATTAAATGTGGAATTCGATAAACAAAATGAATGCATATTTGCATAGATGGACTGACGACTACTCGCTTACTCCTCTGTATATTTGATCATTGTAATCGCAATAGTGTAAACACATACAAAAGTGAGACAGAAATATAACATGCATAATAATATATATATTTGATCATATACGGTGGGATGTCATCATATATTTGTTGTCTGGTCGTGTCATCTGGCGCTTTACAGTTTTATAATTTATTTGTCTGTCATAGATATGTGTTTGTAAACACAAGATGTGTCATGAAATAACCATCAGTTATTTATACATTATTGTTGAAATTGAAAGCAACCTTCCCGTGTTGTAACCTGTGTGAAAATCCAGGATTTTTTAAATTTTTGTGTACTGCTTTTTTAATTAAGGTTAATTTGTTTCACACTAATATCGCCTAATAAGCAATTTTGCAAAGTTCAATTTACTATATATGTATATCGAAAGATATGGTTGGTATGACATATTTCACTTAAGTGAAAGTTAGTAAGTTAGTAAGAGGAAACAATAATGGCTCCATCTGTGGTTGCTTTCTCACACGGTACTGTATCACACATAATTCTGTCAGTCTATTTTCACTAATCCTCTTCCCAGTTACAGCTTCGAATCGATGGATAGTTAGGAAAAATATGTTAAACAAATATTGTTTCTGGCCAATAATTTTCTAGTTTTTTAGGTGTATGGTTTATGTGAGAAGGGATACCAATCCTAAAATGGTGTTTTTCTTCGTTAATATTGCTGCTCCATTTAGTACTTAACAGTAGCATGGAATGTTTCGTCACTCAACTTGAAATTCTCATGGAAAAAATATTGATTGTATAGTTTGATAACAATTTTTTTTGTTTTCTGTTTCATTTTGGTTCTATTTTTACAATCACAGATAAAATCAAATATATTTATTATAACCAAAAATTAAGCAATTAATATTAACTGGATCATGCTGTCTAGTCATATATTCACACATCTATCTAAATATATAGGAGAATACTGTTTGTTCCCTATGGTGAGTGATAAGGGTCCGTTAGTTGCGTTGTATTTTCGTTTTAAGCTTTATCACCATTTGCATTTAAAATAAAAAAGCAAGAAACTAACTTTGCTTATAATTTTTGTTTCTAATGAACAAAATGAAAATTATAATACTACATGCTAGGTTATAATAAATTTAGTCCCGCCCTTTTAACGCTTGAAAATGTTGATCACTGGAAAAAAATATACGTATACGATTTTATAAATTGACCTTATTTTTATTTATTTATTTGATATATACAAATTAGTACAAATCAATTTATAACAAATCAATCCAAAATGAAAAATACTTTAAATAATTATTAGACAACTCTTAATGAAAAAGAAAAGTGAAAAACACAAAAAAAGAAGCAAAATTCATTAAATAAAAACGTAATCACGGGAGTAGCAATTTTATAGCATTTCATTACGCCTGTGCAATATATCTCAAATAATGAACAAGATCGTTAATAAGATCATTATCCTGAACATTTAAAATATCTATCGCGTTTTGCATGTTTGACTCATGAAGATTCGTTCTAAGTTTTCCCGCGGTACCAGGACACTCCTCTATCAGTGTTCGTCCGTCTCAAACGCACCACGCATCCCACATATCCTGTCACCATTTACTTTTTATATTTTGCAATTTAAAAGTATACATCCTTTATCTCACAATTACTCTTCTTTTATCCCTTCCACACTTATTCAGGTAACGCGCACCTTGTACGTAATGAAGTTTGCTGAACATAACCAGACTTTCTTTACTGTAGAGACAAAAATTTCAAAACAAAAATAAGTTTTGTTTAAGTAAACAACTTTTTGTCACATATCTAGACTTTACAAAGGCGATAATTTTAATTAACTGATAATTGTTTCAATGGAAAATAAATATATTTTTATCAACCGACACATAAAGTGGTTAAAAATGTACTTTTTGTGTTTGGTAGCCAAAGGGTTTAAGATATGTATGTTCCCTACTTCTTGTTTGGCAGCTATTGTAGCGTAAACCCATGTTTGCTGAAACTCGTAAATAGTAATTTGAAGCCCGTTAGAGATAAAAGAAGAAATATTTTCAAAAATTTGTTGATTGCAAAAAAAAATGAACTTTTGTGTTTATGTCTTTTAATAAAATTTCGTTCAGTTTTTATTTGATACAAGACGAGATGAGTTTAATCAAAAATTAAAACAATAATATAAAAGATACACTATTATAAAAGTTAAATTTCAAATGAAACGTAGAACTTGGAATAGAAATTGGAAATGGGTCCAATTTAATTTTTTGTGATATAAATACTTTTTGATGTATACCAATTATTATTATTTAAAACCTTAATGAAATAAAAAGAATTACCTTAGAATACATAAATCACTCTCTAGTCACAAGTTAAGTCTGATCAAAATGAAATGTCGTATCTGATCATTTTAGTATTTTCAAGGCCAATTTTATTAATAAATGGCATACGTCAAGGAGAAAGGGGGGCATAAAGATAGAAGAAAATACAAAATATAAGTATCTTTCTTAATATTGGAACAATCGAAAAATGAATAACGAGTAAAGTTGTAGAAAATCAGGTTTGCTACAATTCATTACTTGATCATTTTTCTCAAACTCTAATGTGAACAGAGATATTTAGAAATTTAACTTTCAATCTTTAATTGTAAATATTTCTGTAAATATTAGTGTAACAGAAAAAGGATAAGAAACAAAATTACAGTAAAACTTAGTACCTACAACTTAACTCCTGATAAATTTTTCGATTTTTCAAATATTAAGGGAGATAGTCAAACTTTGTTTTTTCCCCTCCCTCTAAACGCCCTTTCCCCTCGATTTTACCCATTAACGAACTTGACCTTTAGAATACCAAAAGCGACTCAAATATTTTTCAAATTGTTTTTTTTGTAAACTAGCGTCTATTTATTTCCATTGTTAGTATGGTTGCCTTTCGGTTATATTATACCAACGGAAGCGACTAGCGTTTACTTGAATTGACATTTAAGTAATATGTCTGAACATTGATAACAATTTTTGACATCAAATGCTTGATATGAAAAATCATATACATCTAGGAATGGGGATCGAACCCACGATCTCTGGCATTCTAGACCAATGCTCTACCAACTGAGCTACCTTAGATGTTATGGTAGTGCTATGCATATGATCTTTCACTATCGTTTCTGATGCCATTGTATTATTAATTTTGTTTATTTACTATTAACATATTTTTCAAATTGTTTTTTTTTTGTAAACTAGCGTCTATTTATTTCCATTGTTTCATTCCAATCGGAATAAACAATGACCGCTAGAGAGTACACAGACATTTTAAAAAAGTACATATGTATATATGTATATATGTAAATATGTATATATGTATATATGTATATATGTATATATGTATATATGTATATATGTATATATGTATATATGTATATATGTATATATGTATATATGTATATATGTATATATGTATATATGTATATATGTATATATGTATATATGTATATATGTATATATGTATATATGTATATATGTATATATGTATATATGTATATATGTATATATGTATATATGTATATATGTATATATGTATATATGTATATATGTATATATGTATATATGTATATATGTATATATGTATATATGTATATATGTATATATGTATATATGTATATATGTATATATGTATATATGTATATATGTATATATGTATATATGTATATATGTATATATGTATATATGTATATATGTATATATGTATATATGTATATATGTATATATGTATATATGTATATATGTATATATGTATATATGTATATATGTATATATGTATATATGTATATATGTATATATGTATATATGTATATATGTATATATGTATATATGTATATATGTATATATGTATATATGTATATATGTATATATGTATATATGTATATATGTATATATGTATATATGTATATATGTATATATGTATATATGTATATATGTATATATGTATATATGTATATATGTATATATGTATATATGTATATATGTATATATGTATATATGTATATATGTATATATGTATATATGTATATATGTATATATGTATATATGTATATATGTATATATGTATATATGTATATATGTATATATGTATATATGTATATATGTATATATGTATATATGTATATATGTATATATGTATATATGTATATATGTATATATGTATATATGTATATATGTATATATGTATATATGTATATATGTATATGTATATATATATATATATATATATATATATATATATATATACAAATTTTAGCGATAGTGATTTTTAACATCTAATAGGTAGGATCAATGGACATTTGAAGAAATTTTTACGAAATTCCAACATCGGCTGTGGAGGAAATTCGCTAAAAATATTACCACCGAAAACATTACTGACTGAACTAAATAAGGTTCTAACTACCGTTAGAACCTTCTTGCCAAACTTTAGAATCTTATTATAAAATGATAACTTTAAAATCATTTATAATATTTCAAGAACTAGTAATTATAATAAAAATACCAATTACATCAATAGACACATTTAACATTTACAAAATATATTCCTTGCCAATTCCTAGTAGAACAAACCCCGAATTATTATCCTTCATAAAACCAAATTATGATTACCTAATTAATTCCACAAGTCAATCACAGTATGTGTTACTTAAATCATTGGATAAATGTAAAGAATACCGGAACGATGAATACATTTGCACACATGTATCAACATCTTATAAAAAAATGACCCAAAACTGCGAAACCGCTTTATACCTACCAAGTTACATCCGAAACAATACCCACGAACCTAACACCTATCAAGTTAACCCACATGGACCTTGGTGAACTTAAATATGCACAACACCGCTTAAACCAATTTGATGCACAACCAACAGCACCGTATAACGAAACCATAACGTGCAATTCAGAAATATCATCCGACGAAGAATCGAGTAAACAAGTAGTAATCTTTTAGTCAACACCTATTCAACGCCACCGTACCAAGTAACGTATAGAAAATACATTAATTCTACGCAAAGCCAAAAACAACTTAGTAAGAAAAAGTTTTTTTCAAACCAAATATAGATGTCGAAAACTTTTTATTAAGGGGGACGGAGTGTGAAGACCACGAGACTTATGGATATCGAAGACAACATGACAGGATGGCACTTATTGCTGATCCCGCAATTAATTAATATAAATAGACTTTGTTAAATCAAATCAAATCAGAATTTTTTTTAGTAACAGTTGAATACGCAATATTATTTCGAATCAGCATAATTATTGTCAAAACTTTGTAATATATTTTTTTATTAATTTTTTTAAAATAAATAACTTTCAATTTAAAATTAAATAAAGTATTATAATTTCAAACTGTGCGCTACATTAAAGTATTGGACGAAGTCAATTTGGACAAACTACGTTTGGATGACTTATTTTGAACGAAGTCAATTAATACAAACTACATTTGAACGACTTCTTTGGGATAATCTTTAGTAACTTAAATTTACTAATCTGTTGAATGAAGTCAATTGGACAACGAACGTTGGACGACATCATTCAGAACAACTGTCAATTCAATTAGTTTATGGAGTTGAACTCACCAACTACCCTGGCGAATACCCTGGCGCCTTCACATATCCAATTTAGTTTTACATTATAGTTGGTATCTAATTTGGGATACAACAATATATATATATATAAATCTCGCGTCACATGTTTGTCGTAAATGGACTCCGAAACTACTTAACCAATTTTGATGAAATTTTCTATACTCTGTGTAATTTAGTCAAACTTGAGTATAGGATGGTTTTTATTTCGAATTATGGACTAAATTTTTCTTTGATTGCAAATTTAAGAAAACTTAACGACCATATTTCTTTTTTTTGGAGATGGTTAAAATTTGTGTTGATTTTGTTATTTCCACAGAAACTCTATCTCAATTAGATAACTATAAAATTATCTTATTAAAATTTTGTTTTAATTTTGTAATGTTAGTTTTGATTGTCGTTTCCATAGTAACTATAAACAATAATCGTCATTTATCGTTCTATTTTGGCTATTAATAAAATTAATTTTTACAAATACTAAAATCATCATCAGATATTATATTTCTATTTGAACACACTTAAATTATGATCAACATTGAAAGGCATTTAAGTTTAAAAATGAAGCATCTGGATTGTGTTAGGTGAGCGGTCAAGTAAAATTGACGTGATTGGTACCGCCACTTCATTCATTGGTTTCGGGAAATGGGCCTAAATATTTTTTGACTCATATCGAGCAATAAAGTAATTCGTTTCGAATGACGTCATTTGGCGCAACAAAAGTTATTTGAAAAAAATTTAAGTCAAGTTTCAAGGTAAGTATATTGAAAAACATTAAACTTTTATCATCACGTTCTTGATACAAAATACGTTGGCAGCTTTCAATTGAAATGGTGTATCAATTGAAATGGCTTAAAGTACATTTGTAGGTAAATTGCCAAAAGCAGAAAGAAGTGAGTGTGTTTAAAAAAGTTGATGGGGGGTGGGAGTGCTGAGAAAGTATTTTGAGAGCAACATGTGAGAGCCACATGGTGATACAGACAATTCGCTATACAATATCCTTTAATTACATCTATTTAATATTTGTTTACCTTTGCAGATTCAGGGTCAAATATATCATCTATCAGGTTCCTTATTGCGAACGCGGGATGGTGACAACCCATTTATGCAAATTTATTTTATGGGCGATTCAGCAGGACAAGTCGATCACAAGACACAATGAATTGGTTGTATTATTCACTACCTCATTAGACCGCATGTCATCTGATAACCACAAAGTTGTCATCAAAGCCGATAAGACGCCTGCAGGACAACACGCAAGACGTTTGAATGCAACAACAAGTGATGAAGTCGCTAGAAAATAAAATTAAGAATGTTGTGTATCATAAATCATATCAGCTATGATATATATAATATATATATATATATATATATATATATATATATATATATATATATATATATATATATATATATATATATATATATATATATATATATATATATATTAAAAAGGAAATAATGGCAATTAATATATATTTGTTTAAGAAAATTCATAAAAATATTGCCTGAACAATGAAAAATTAGATTAAATCAAAACTTGACGTTTCGAGAACTATGAGTTCCCTTAATCAAAAGTAAAGTAAAAAACAAAACAAAAAATTCGTTACGAAGGAGCTGCTTCAACTTAGCGAATTTCCTTAAAATACATAAATCACTTTCTAGCGGTCACAATTTTAGTCTGATCAAAATAAAATGTCATATCTGATATGATTTTTGTATTCAAGTTCAATTTTTTAAATAAATGGCATAGGTCAAGGGGAAGCGGGACATAGAAAAAGAAGAAAACACAAAATATAAAATATCTCTCTTAATATTTGAACAATCAAAAAATGCGTAAGTCGTAGAAAATCATGTTTGCTACAATTAATCACCTCATCATTTTTGCTCAAACTCTAATGTGTACAGAGATATTGAGGAATTTAATCTTCAATCTTAAACCGTCAATAATTCTGTAAATTTTAGGGTAACAGAAAAAATGATAAGAAACAAAATTACAGTAAAACTTAGTATCTACAACTTTACTTCTTATAAAGTATTCGATTTTGCGAACATTTAGGGAGATATGTCAAATTTTGTGTTTCCCCCTCCCTTTAAACCCCCCTTTCCCTTGTTCGATTTTACCCATTAACGAACTTGACCTGTTCAATACTAAAAACGCCTCAAATACCAATTTTCATTCCAATCAAATGAAAATTGTGACCGCTAGAGTGATTACAGACACATATATACATGCATATATATATATATATATATATATATATATATATATATATATATATATATATATATATATATATATATGTCCATAGATATATATATATATATATATATATAAATTTTACAGATGGTGATTTTCGACATCGACTAGGTAGGATCGATGGACATTTGCAAAAATTTTTGCAAAGTTTTGAAGTCGGTACGAGACTAATACCTGTATTTCCTTTCAGGAAATTAGTTGAAATGAAAAAAAATTCGTTACGCAGGAGCTGCTTCAACTTAGCGAATTTCCTTAAAATATATTAATCACTTTCTAACGGTCACAATTTTAGTCTAATCAAAATGAAATGTCGTAAGTGATTTTACTATTTGCAAGGCTAATTTGATTATTAAATGACATACGTCAAGGGTAAATGCGGGCATACAGTAAGAAGAAAACACAAAATATCTTTCTTAATATTAGAACAATCAAAAAATGCGTACGGAATAAAGTTGTAGAAAATCATGTTTGCTACAATTCATCACCTAATCATTTTTGCTCAAACTCGAATGTGTACAGAGATAGTGAGGAATTTAATTTTTAATCTTAAACCGTCAATATTTCTGTAAATATTATGGTAACAGAAAAAATGATAAGATATAAAATTACAGTAAAACTTAGTACCTACAACTTTACTTCTTTTAAATTTTTCGATTTTTCGAATATTAAGGGAGATATGTCAAATTTTGTGTTTCCCTCTCCCTCTAAACCCCCTTTCCCCTTGTTCGATTTTACCCATTAACGAACTTGACCTTTTGAATACCAAAAGCGCTTCAAATACCAAATTTCATTCCGATAAAATGAAAACTGTGACCGCTAGAGTGATTACAGACACATATATATATGTATATATATATATATACATATATATATATATATATATATATATATATATATATATATATATATATATATATATAGACATATATATATATATATATATCTATGGACATATATATATATATATATATATATATATTATATATATATATATATATATATATATATATATATATATATATATATATATATATATATATATATATATATATATATATATATATATATATATATATATATATATATATATATATATATGTCCATAGATATATATATATATAAATTTTACAGATGGTGATTTTTGACATCTACTAGGTAGGATCGATGGACATTTGAAGAAATTTTTGCGAAATTTTGACTTCGGTACGGGACCAATAGCTCTATTTCCTTTCAGGAAATTCGCTAAAACCGAACTGACATTGAATGGTGAACTCAAACAACTAGCATGACAACAACAACAAAATTAAACGTCAAATGATTTGACGTTTATGAATAAAATAAAACGTCATTAAATCTAATGATTTGAATGGTAAGAAGCACATGCCATAAAACACATCAAACATTACAAAATAAACCCACGAACCAAGAATTAAGTGATATAAAATTAAACAGATGAAAAGAAAAACACAAATTGTAGCATACATATTATATGCAACGAGATAAAAAAATAACATTTTATGTGGAAAAAAACAAACATCATAAAATGACCAAAAGAAACACCGTTAAAATGTTTGTGTTCAAAAAGACACATGAACTTTGATATTTTATTTTATTTTCAAATGTCTCAATATTGACTTGGCTGATTTCGACTGCACTTGGCACGTTTTTAGTTATAAGTAGTGGTAATTTGATGTAATTCGATTAAATTTATTTAGTCCAGGAACGGCGCTGAGGCATCCTAACTAGATATTTTAATGAAAAATTTTAGTATGCCACTGCTTTTTTCTTAGTTTTATATTGAGTAATTAAAATACTATATTTTAATACTATACGATTTTATTTTTTCTCTTTTGCACTTTTTGTCTATCTTGCTTACTTTCGAACACTTGCCCGAGGAGTTCTATTAAAATAATATTTATAACTCTTCTGATATTAGCTCTATTTTGTCTATTTATTTCTTTTCCGTTGTGTTATCCAAAATCTCTAAATTGCTGTTGAGTATTAATAAATAATAGAATGTGAAACGCTGTATTGGTATATCTTGAATTGTTGAGAGATCTATCGCCAATTTTGTTTTCCGGATTAAAGTGAGCACCCTGTATATATACCAAGTTGTTTTTGCCAAGTATATGTCAGAGCAGAACATATTTTAATAATTTGGTTTATATGTCAAATAAGTTAACCAAGTAATCACACATTGCTATGACATGCAATTTTTTAAACAAAATATTACATACAAAATACGTGTTGTATACACAAAACTAAACTACATACACTATTGCAATATAAACGTAACCCTTTTTTATAAATAAATATGAGCTCTCATTTATCATTCATACATAATGATATATAATAATCATCATAATATTATGAAAATATGTTATAGTTAATATATACAGTACGATTATATTAAATCAGCTGAAATTACTAGCAGCTTTGAGTTGCGAATTTTGTAGCTATCACCAAAGCACATATAAATCATTTTCAAAGAATATATGCCATATGATACATAATTTACTTTTTAATTCCGATTTTATATCCCATTTGACATTAATTAAAAAACACTTACTCAACGAATTGTTAAAAACATCCTATTTTATCACCAGAGGTTTGATTTTCGATAATCCAAAAACATATTTTAACGAATTTCCTTCAAAGGACTGCATCTATTGTTTTTTTACCAATGTTGGAATTTCGTAAATTGGGTGGTGAAAAATTTAAATTTAAATTTCTGATTTTTGAAACTGTAAGAGAACTAAAAAAAATTTGTTAACAAAAAATATTTTTCATTTTAAAATAAACAACTTTTATTTGAAAAATGTTTTCTTAATCTCAATAGTTTTTCATAATTTGTGATTAAATGTTCCTCGGAAAGCGAATTGTTAACAATTCAATCATTAATATATAGCTCAGTGTATACTTAGTATTCAAACAATTAACTCAGTTAGTTGTTACATGACTTGTAATAAACTATTATTATTGGTATGACGTGCTACCTACTGATCGGTTTGGAGTCAGTTTCCCTTCCCTAGATTCCCATGGGATCCCCTCATCAGATTAGGACTTGGTGACAATGGGACCACCTCGAGAGTATACCCTCTAAAACAAAACAATAATTTTCAAAATCGATCCACAATTGGCTGAGAAATCGGTGAGCACACTTAAAATAAACCATATTTTGACAAAATGGAAACCCGACTACAAAAATCAAATTTTCTATAACAAAAAATGCACTAAAAAGTAAAAAAATAATTGCATATTCTTGTGCCAATTTTAGTTCTACTAAGCAAAAATTTTTAAATATATATGTACAATGATTGTTATTTTTGGAGGCGGTGTCAGCATAGAAAAATTCACATAACTTTTGGACACCGCCTCCAAAAATAACAATAATTGTACATATATTTAAAAATTTTTGAAATAGAGTCGAACGCCTTCGAGTAGTCAATAAAACACATATACAGTGGTTTGTTGTATTCATTCTATTTTTCGATGATATTTTTTAATTGTGAATGTGATATATCGGTCGAAAAGCTTTTCCTGAAGCCTGCTTGTTGAATTGGCTGATTTCGTCAATGATTTTTGTCAAACGCTGTAGTAGAGTTGTCGCGAATAATTTGTAAAGACATGGTATAAGGCTTATAGGTCTATAATTTGACATCAGTCTAGCATCTCCTTTTGTAAATAATAAGACTATATTTGAACAGGTCCATTGGTTAGGCATTTCTTTCTTTTCCAAAATAATTTAGTAAGTGGTTTTGTAAGTATATCTATACCAACTTGAATCATTTCTTTGGTTATACCATCCGGGTCTTGACTTCTTTCAGACTTTAATCCTTTTATTGAGAATTCTATTTCATTTAGGGTGAAAGTTGGTGCTGTGTTAGAGTTCAAAGCTTGACAGGAAAGAGTTTCTTCGTTGTTATGTGTTGTTTTGACATATTTAATCTTAGATACGCTTTTTTTACTGCTCCTGTGTCTTCTAAAGATTCTTTTAAAGTCACTACCGATGGTCTATAATAAAATAAAACATAAAGAGTACAGAAATAAAACAAAAGAGAATTGTAGCGAAGCTATCTACCTACCTACACTACACTAAAATGGTTTGAACTGTTAATCTCTGACATTCACGTGTAAAGACACGCAATATAATAAACAAACAACAAAAACAACAACAGTAACCTTATACCTAACACTTTCCAATAACATTTCTGGTAAAATCTAGATATACTTTGTCTGCTTTGTGTTGTAAGCCAAAGGCAGATAGAGTAAGCTCATGTTCGTTTCACACATAAACGTGTGTTTAATTTACTGACCTCCACATATGAACTGAGTGTGCTGTAGATTAGATATGAGACAATTTGATACAAGCCGGTGGCAGAAACGTAGTTAAATAGAATGACACAATATTAGCTTTCATTTTGGGCAAATTTCATATAGTTTAAAAAATATTTTATTAATCAGAATAACTTAATTATATTATAGTTTGTATCATAGATTTCTAGCAAACGCATTTCTATACCCAATATATGTTTAAGGGGAGTTTGGAATTTGGAAAAAAGTGACCCGAATAAAAATTGTTTTATTCGAAGGGAGACATTGATGTTTGACCTTGGTATTTAAAATAATTTGAAGATCAAGTTACATAAAGGAACCTATATTTATTTTACTGAATTGGATAGCTGAGGAAAGAAAAACTTTAAAACTTGATAATAAAGTCTATTTTAGTTAATAATTAACCATTTTATAGCCGTTTAAAAAAAAATTTTCTAAGATAAGACTGCATTTTTTTAGAAAAATAATCTCTTCCAAAATTTATCAAAACTAAAAAGTTTTTATTGGTCTTTATTTTTTGTAAAAATAACACAAAAATATTTTTTACATTTATTAAAATTTATTTAGACAATAAATATTAGTATATATATTTTTACACTTACTTATTTTTATACTAATATACTAATTTAGTTATAAAATGGCTAGTTAGGAGCCAAATATAATCTTTAACTTGATTTTTATGTTAGTTTTTCCAATTTACTACCCAATTTAAAAAATATGGCTTTCCATTTGAAAAACGTAAGTTGATCTTCAATAACATTATTTTAGATGCCCCACTGCGATCGGGTTATTAAAAAAAACACTCTCTTGAAGAAATATCTGGTTCACTGTTTAGTAGCACTTCACTTGGGTGGTGGTTTTTGAGTATGGGCACCAATGTTGGACACTTTCTTTCTTCTTTTTCGTCATGAGAAACTTCAGTTCATATATAGAGGTCAGTGTTTTAATTCATTATCAATAAATTTGTATTTTGTTTTATTTAATTAGTTTGAGTACAAGTCTTGTGCCTAGTATTCAAACATATTTGAAACTAATTTTAAATTACCTTATGTCTATAATTCTATTTGTAAAATAATTAAATTTGTATTTGCCTGGATAATATCAATTAATATATATGTACGAATACCAATGAGAATATATTGTTCAACTTTTAAGCGAATATCCACCAAAGGAAATGCAGCTATTGTTTTTGCACCAATGTTGGAATTTCGTAAAAATTTCTTGAAATGTCCATCGATTCTACTTATTAGATGTTCACTATCGCAAAATTTTTTATATGTATATACATATATACATATATGTATATATATATCTATATATATACATATATATACATATACATATATATATATATATATATATATATATATATATATATATATATATATATATATATATATACATATATATATGTACTTTTATGTGTATGTGGACTGTCTAGCGGTCACAGGTTTATATTTGGTATTCTAAAGGTCAAGGTCGTAAAATCGGACACGGGGAAAGGGGAATTTAAAGGTAGGAGGAAACACAAAACTTGGTATATCTCCCTTAATATTTGAAAAATTTATCAGGAGTTAAGTTGTAGGTACTTAGTTTCTGTTCATTTTTCTGTTACACTAATATTTACAGAAATATTTACAATTAAAGATTGGAAGTTAAAATTCTAAATATCTCTGTACACATTAGAGTTTGGAAAAATTATTGGGTAATGAATTATAGTAAACATGATTTTCTACAACTTTAATGGTTATACATTTTTCGATTGGTCCAATATTAAGAGGGATATTTTATATATTGTGTTTTCTTCTATCTTTCTGCACCCCTTTCCCCTTGACGTTGCCATTTATTGCCATTTATTAACAAAATTGGCCTTGAAAACTCTTAAATGATATCAGATACGACATTAAATTTTGACAGACTTAAACTGTGACTAGAGATATTTATGTATTCTAAGGAAATTCGCTTTGTTGACGCAGCTCCTGCGTAACGAATTTTTGTAGTGTATATAGCTAATAATGGAATACTAGATAATAGATATAAACAAATAGATTGGGGCATGAAAAGTGTTGTACTTCACTATATGGGCGACTAAATATATATCTATAGACATTTTATGCAACCAGTAAAATTTAAAGTTAAAACAAAAAGTCGACTTAATATACGGCACTTAACGTCAATATTTAACATTACAGCAAAAAATACCAGAGAAAATAATATAAATGAATTTTTCAAAGTGCGTCTTTTTTTGCTGTGCAGTGTATGTATAAAACTTTATTACACATAGCTGTACTTAATAATTACTCAAAAGATGGGAGAGCCAGCAAACATTTTTTGAAATAATATCGAAATAACAAATAGAAAGAGTTATTTTGTTCAAAAATAATGACTACCTTCAATGTCAACGCATTCTTATATACCTATATCAGTATAATAAATGTAATATATTACTAACAATACTATATTATCACCTAAAAAGTATCCGATCAAAAATATAAATGTAAAAAATGGACGAGTTTTCGGGGAAATATAAAAATGTCTGTAACATTAATCAATCTCATTTATTAAAAATATTATTATTAACGATATTTCCTAAATTAGTTATGCATTTAAAATATTAAAATTATTTTAAATTTTAAGTGAAAAGCCTTAACATATGAAACACTAAAGAATTAATAAATAAATAAAAGTCATTAAATTGGTTCTAATTATTTTTGTTAATTTTTAGCATAGCAAAATATTATACGTAAAAGTCAATTTCAAATTGCACGAAACGAAGAAAACAGGCAAGAAATGGAAATCAGGATTGAATAATACTGCCGACTAATTGAAACGTTTGGTCACAACGGAAATTTGAAACATCTTAGTAATGAGTAATTTGGATTTGGATTTAGTACAAGAATAAAAAATGTTTTGTACCGTAAAATCTCCAATCTGCAAGACAGGCGTCACAAGTATCATCAAGGCAAGGTTGACATAATTAGTAAGTCAATTAAAAATATTTGGATTTCTCCAAACGTAACACTTTTAAATGTAAAGTAAATGTTTCAATAAGTAAATATTCAATTTTACAAATAGTACTAATATTGAATTTGAAATTTTATTTAAAATTTTATTTTATCTAAATTTTATTATATGGGATCAACAGTTAAAGCAAAATTACCAAAAGGAAATTTGCTAATTTATTAGTTGAGAACACTTTTATTAATTTTAATTCTAAAAGTTTTTCAGCAATGAATAATTTCGTTAATTCCACAAATGATACGTTAAAATTTAATTATAAATCAATGACATCAGCACTGCGGTTTGGATGAATTGAGTTCATCGGCGATTTATAATTTGAGTAATATGTGTGAAAATGAATTCAATTATTATCTATGATATAAAGAGTGTTGAATTTATTGATGTTATAAATCATACAAGATAATTAGAACAAACTTAATTTAATATCAAATGAAGTCTCTCACGATTTCAATATTTTCTTTATTAAACATTCATCAGAATGTGTTTTTCTCGAAATAACGTTTTTATTATTTGACCAATTAAAAGTCACCTCTAATCATCACATTTGCAGCCTATAGTTTTCAAAATAAACTGGGTAATTATATAAGACGACCATAATTTAATATACATTCTAATATATATGGTTCGTCGCCCTCAATTAATGATAAACATTAATTCGTATTATTTGTGGATGACATTTAAAGTGTTACATATTTAATTAAATAAGTGGAATTATTCACGATGTTAAAAAGCAAGCGAAGTTCGATTAAATTTTTATTTGTTGAATAATTTTTCGAAAACGATAGAGAGTACATGTCAAATGAAATGTAGGAGTATTGTGTGCAATAAGTAAAAATTAACTTTACTGTTCAAACAATGATATCTGGTGAAAAATTAGATGTTTTAATTAATATTTTAGGATGCATTGTTTAACTGCAATATATCTAATAAATTAAACACCAACAAACTCATTGAAATAAAACATAATACCATATAAATATATTGTGGTATAACGTCAATCCACAGGTTTAGTATCCAAAGGTTATGATGCAAAAGTTTATTTGCATATGAAAATCAAATATGAAAATTTGATGAAAATCCTCAAAGAGAATACTGATCAGTTGCAAACTAAATGGATACAAGGTGTATCCATCTAACGAATCATTAAACTCAATTCTTAACTAACGGTTAAAGTCTGTAATAGAAACTAATATCTCTAACGAATCATTAAACTCAATTCCTAATTAACGGTTAAAGTCTGTAAGAGAAACTAATATCTCTAACGAATCATTAAACTCAATTCCTAATTAACGGTTAAAGTCTGTAAGAGAAACTAATATCTCTAACGAATCATTAAACTCAATTCCTAATTAACTGTTAAAATCAGTAAGAGAAACTAAAGCCTCTGACGTATCTTTAAACTGACGATAGCTTACTTCAAACCGACATTCTTAATGAGTTCCTAACGGATCGTTAAACTCAGTAAAATCCTCACACAATAATATATCAAATAAAATACTACGACTTAAAAAAACACACATTATATAAGATAGAAAAGCATAGAAAAGTTTTCATCTCATGACAAACAAACAGTTTAAACTGACGTTCTTAACGAGTCACTAATGGATTGTTAAACTCAGTAAAATTCTGTCATAATATTATATCAAATAAAATTACCACGACTAGAATACACAATTAAATAAAATAGCGGTAAACTTTAGCGGATTATTCAGCTAACGATTATTTAACGAGTGCTCAATTCGTTATATATTATATCATTGATTCGTATCAGATAAATAAGAATAGAAATGACACTAAACGATGGCAACAAGTAATTAAATCGAAATTAACTTCTTTATTAGAAAATAATATTAGAATACGAAAAATGGATATTTACAATTAAAAATAATGAATTTGGATATTAAATAAAATAAATATTTAACAATCAACATATAAGTATGTTATTTCACAACAAAATAAGATCACCCAAAAGTCCAAAATCGTAACAGATACTTCATATAATAGTTGCTTCTTAAAAAGTGATGATATCCCATTAAAGAGCCGAACTATTTACAAAGTAAATAGATAGGTAAACTATTATTTACCAAGAAAATAAATGAGGGGTAAATTGATTAAATGTACGAAAAAATTTGTTTTAAAATATTTGAAACAAAAGAAAGAATAACCTGCCAAGTTATGAAATTTTAAAAACATACTAAGGGAAAACTTGCGAAATAAATTTCAACCAAATTTTTTCTTACATTTAATCAATTTACCCCTCATTAATTTTCTTGGTAAATAATAGTTTACCGAGCTATTCACTTTGTAAATAACTCGGCTCTTTAATGGGATATCATCACTATTTAAGGTAAGTAAAATAACTTTTTAACTGTTTATTTCTTAACGATGAGCGAAAACTTGTTATCTTATAATTCCGTAAATATAATATATTCGAAAAATCACCACTGTTGCTCTTTTCGTTCAGAAGTTATTTCGGGGTCAAAGCTAGTCTAAAAGAGCGGCTCGTAATAGCACTGTAAGCACGAAGACCAAAAAGCCCTTAAACTCTGTCGCACTATTGTGCTCTAGATAAACATTAAGTTTAGTACTGTACACAAATTCTATATTTTCTTTTAAAGAATATTCTACACAAAACATCCCAAAATTAAAATTGAACAATTTTTATTTTTAATATTTTTAAATAATATTATAAAAATAATACAATAATTTAAACAATTATTTTTTAAATAATTTTATTATAATAACAAGTAACTGTGTTAGTGATTGAATTACCCTGTTTTGAGTTTGTTGCCAACACGTGAACTGTGTATTTTACTTTTTACACACGCACATATGTATCAAAATATATAGTAGTGTAGAAGGTTGCTGATTCATTTTTAGTTTATGAAAAAAAGTTTCACAGTTTTTTCAACTTTGCCCAACATTGGTCCGATTTTGCACATTCACAAACTTGACCTTTTAGTTCTAGAACATACATAATTTCGCTATCTCTTGTCATTTTTGAGTTTTCGTGTTTACAGACAGACGGTCGGGCAGACGGATATGCGAAAATGGACTAATTAGGTCATTTTATGAGCACCAAAATTTTATTCTGCAATCAATATTTTCAACCGTTTCAAAGTCGGAACTACACTTAATATACCCTGGTATATATTATATACCGAGTATAAAGAGGTATATTTTATGTCTATCTTATACGGTTTCAAAATCAAACTCATAGTCCGATTTTGCATACGTACGAACATGACCTTACTTTTAAGTTCTAGAACAAATCAATTAGTTATACTTTGGATAGAAGAACAGATATGTACTAATTGGGTCATTTTATGAATAGCTTTACTAAAAATTTGGTTTTGTGATCAATATTTTCAACCGTTACTAAGTCGGGACCTAAATATATACCGGGTATAATAATAAAATAATAAATTATACATTCGATAATTTTCTTAGTAAAGAAAATTCCCTCACAAGTAACACACCTCTTATGACGATTTTTTTTTTAAATTACTATATGTATAACGTGTATAAAAAACAAACACAGATCTATTTAACAAATAGGTCCGAGCTTAATGTGCTATTAAAAGGTGTAATGTTTTCTTTTTCTGCTTTTGTAGTGACGAACACAAACAAGTCGTGACATAAATAACTTTTATATTTTCTATATATTGACAAATATTTTGTTAAATTTTATATTTTTTACTCTATACTAAAGTAACTTTTCTTGTTTTCAACAAATAACCTACTGATATTTTTATATGATTATAATCATATGTATTGTATTCAGTGTATTATTTACAAATGTATATAATATCACATTACAGAAAGTAACATATGTAGTTTATACATCTATACACCTTAAACTATAGACTTTTTACGACCCCATAAGTGCAAGAGCAATCTTTACGTTAAATAATAAGCGGGCAAACAAAAGTTTCGTACGGCTTTTGTTAAAATGGCTGAACAAGCAGTATTATTTCCGCATACAAATTGTTCATTAGATGTGATCTTGCATAGACCTTTTTTTAGCGAATTTCCTCGAACGGAAATGCAGCTGTTATTTTTGCACCAATGTTAGAATTTCGTAAAAATTTCTTCAAATGTCCATCGATCCTACCTATTAGATGTTAAAAATCACTATAGCTAAAAATTATATATATGTTTATTTATATATATATATATATAAACATATATATATATATATATATAAACATATATATATATATATATACATATATATATATATATGTATATATATATATATATATATATATATATATATATATATATATATATATATATATATATATATATATATATATATATTTATATTTGTACTTTTATGTGTCTGTGGACTCTCTAGCGGTCGCAGTTTTTATCCAATTGGAATGAAATTTGGTATTTGAGGCGCTTTTGGTATTCTAAAGGTCAAGTTCGTTAATGGATAAAATCGTACAAGGAGAAAGGGGGGTTTAGAGAGAGGGGGAAACACAAAATCTGGTATATCTCCCTTAATATACTCCCCTTAATATCTCTTTTGAAAATACTAAAATGATAGTAGATAGATTTCATTTTGATCAGACTTAATTTGTGACTAGAGATATTTATGTATTCTAAGGAAGTTGACGCAGCTCCTGCGTTACAAATTTTTTTTAAATTATGATTCGTTTTTAACATTCAGCCCAAAACAAAAACGAATATATATCTGTCGACACAGCTGTTGATTAAGGGAAATGGCTGAATATTCTGAAGAAGGGAAATCAGATCCAAAACCTTTCCGAAACCAGAAAACTTTGGCAACCATTCCCTTTAATAGATACGCGAAAAAATTTTAATTACGGATCTATTCATCGTTATTTAGTAACATCACGAATAGATGAAGATAATAATATAAGTGAAATTGAAAATCTGGACAGTAATCAACTTTGTATAACTAACATCTTACATGTTATTTAATTCAAATGAAAATGGGCATAATTATTAGCTTTGAACATCACATCATTGTTACTAATATAGTAGATAGTTGGTTATATGGATTAGGATGTAAGATGTTAGTGAATAGATAGATAGATAGATAGATGGATATATTCTGGGGTCTAAAAAGAATTGTACTTCGACCTTATGGTCCATTGTGCTCCCCCTTCTACTCCAGTCTGACCTGGTCTTCCTGTAGGTTCATATATTCAGGATGAGATGCACTGAATATCTTGTATCTGCTGTAACCTAGAGGTTCGTAGTTAAAGATAATGTGGGTGGATGTTTTCTCCACCTCGCCACACAATCTGCACACAATGGACCCGTTATGGAGTCCCATTGTGTGCAGATGCTTCCGCAGGGGATAACCTTCCACAGTTACCTCCTGTTCAACTTCAATGCATCGAGAGATTGGTTGCATTCAGAAGCAGTATTTTCCCGAGCTTTTGCTGCGACACTAGAGTGGCCACCACACTAGAGCAGCATAGGTTATAATTGGCCTAACTATTGTTGTGTACAGTCTGTAGATCATTTTGGATTTAAGGCCCCAGATATCTCCACATGCTCTCTTGCAAAGCATGAGAGAAGATTTGCTTTTCTTTGTAATGTATTGTAGATGAGGTTTCCATGTTAGTTAAGAGTCTAAAATCAATATTAACAATTTGGTTTCCCTCGCAATCAGTAATATTTTACCGAAGAGGATGGATGGTTTTGTTTTTTCCACCTTCCTTTTTCGTGTGAATGGAATTAGTATGGTCTTACCAAGGTTTTTTAATCCCTCGTTAGTACAGCATTCCTGTGTGTATCTTAGAGTGTTTTGCATAAGCTCAAAGATTGTACTTTCAGAGGGTCCTTGGATTGCAATTATAATTTCGTCCGCACATTCCTGTGTGTAGTATCCTTCTTCATTGAGGCATGTCAGTAAGCTAGACACGATCAGACTTCACAGAAGTGGGGATAAGACACCATCCTGTGGACATCTTTAGTGGCTCTCACAGTGACAGACTCTCAAAGAACAGAAGTTTATATTCTTCTATATATCAGCAAAGAGGTTGTTCACCTGCAAATGGTGTCTTAAACTCTGTGCTGACTTGCAGAATTAACCAATTTTAATGTTTTTAAAATTTTAAAATGCGGCAAAATATTTGAATCAAAGAAAAACAAACTTGCCACGTTATAAAATTTTATAAACATACGTAAGGAAAACTTGCGATATAAGTTGAAACCAAATTTTTTCATACATTAAATCTAATTTACCCCTCATTATTTTTTAAGACAAAAGTTACATAAAAAAATATTCATTTTCTGACACTTGGTTAACAACTCGGTCTTCTCATCCCATATCATCACTTTTTAAGGACAAAATATTAAATTAAGGATCCCTATCCCCGAAATAAAATAATAACTATCCCCGAAAACTCGGCCCTTTTTTACATTTATGTTTTTAATCGGTTATCACTGCTTTTTGAAATGTTTAAATATATAAAGCCGAACACTTCGAGTTAAGTAACGCTTCGCACATAACACTACGCGTTTTGTTATGCTGTGCGTTACTTTACGCTTCGCGTTACATAACTGTTTTTCTTACTAAGTAGATTCACATTTACAAAGTTGATTCACATTTACATAACGATAACTCTCTCTGCTCAAAACGGGGCCACACTCTTGAATCTCAAGGCCGCATTCCGCCATGGCTTCGCGTCTTGGAAAGATTACGAAACACCGCAAACTTCTAGCGTTAATAGAAATAAAAAAGGTATATTTTCGCATTTTTGGGGATGTTGCGTTGGGAAAATTAAAGTTTTCCGATTTTTCATTAAGTTTTAATTTATTCCGTATCGAATTAAAAAACCGCATATTTCTAGCATAGATAGAAGTAAAAATGAATTTCTGGGTAGTTTTCCCAAACTCGGGATAGTTGCGTTGGGTAAATTAATTCTAAAGAAAAAACGAAATTTTAAACAAATCTATTATATTTGAAACTCATTATTAAAGTTGATGTTAATTAATTCAATCCAACCAAATTATCCCGAAATTAATTTACACATTTTTTCTTTTACCAAATAACTAAATTTTTTGTTCTTACCTCGATAAACTATTACTATTAAATGGTATGTCATTAATAGTAGAGTCAAATTAGCTTCAATATCGGGATTTCAGGGTCAAAATTGAATTTTTTTTTTAAAAAAAAAGCGTTTTTTCTGAAATTTTCTGAATATCTTTTTAAAACTAAAAATTTAAAAAATGGCATGGAATATTATTCAGTTTTATATAATAAAGAAAACAAACGAGCCCATGAACATTTAAATCGGTTAATTAGAATTCGAGAAAAAAATTCCCAAAGTTCAAAAAACGCAAAAATTTAAAATAAAATAAAAAGTCTAAAAAATACTTCATTTTTTTTGTTAACAGTGGCAAAGTATGCCTTTTATATGTTAAAAATACTGTGCCCGATTTTAACCCTTAAATAGATCCCCGAAAATTAATAAAATACCATTTCACAGATTTTTATAAATAAAAAAATCGTTACGCAAGAGCTGCTTCAACTTAGCGAATTTCCTTAGAATACATAAATCTCTCTCTAGGGGTCACAATTTTAGTCTGATCAAAATAAAATGTCGTATTTTATTTAAGTCCAATTTTATTAATAAATGACATACGTCGAGGGAAATGGAGGGGGGGGGCGATATAAAGAAAGAAGAAAACACAAAATATAAAATATCTCTCTTAATATTAGAACAATCGAAAAATTCGTAAGAAATAAAGTTGTAGAAAATAAAATTTGCTACAATTCATCACCTTATCATTTTTGCTCAAACTCTAATGTGTACGGAGATATTGAGGAATTCAATTTTCAATCTTAAACCTTAGCTAATCGTAACTATCTCTGGGATAGCTAATCGTAATTATCTCTGGGATATGGATTCAGAGATATGTTGCTTGTTGCTAATTTGTGAGACGCGCACCATATTAATATTTTCTACAGCTTGTAAAAACAAATTAAAAAATTTTGATTAATTAATTCTAAAAGTTCATAAAAATTTCATTAATATTGGTGGATTCCCTTTTAATATAAATTTGAAGTACATCCCCGCTTCGATGTGATCCGGCCAACAAGTACTAAGTTCTGCCATATAATACAGTTGGTTGTGCTGATAATGGCACTCAATACCGAAATCGAAAAGCTATTGTCATCTAGTGGTCAGCATACATACTAAAAATTTTCAGTGACACAAAAATCGTACTTATACGCTTCTATGTATATTGTATTCTTTGGTATAAGTCATTAATCATAGGTGTTTTGAGTACACAGAGTTCAACTGATGAACTTAGTTATACATAGATGGTTGACTTAAGTATCGTATGTATATTATAGAATAGTGGCTGCGTGTATTATTTGTAAAATCACGTAGTAATTACACTCTGTCTCGTAGCATGTTCCGGCTGTGGTACTACCCGCCATCATCCCGGTAAATGTGTCCCCACTTGTATTTTCAACCTCGACGGATAAAGATTACTGAAGAAACCTTTTTTGTTCAATACTTTCAATGTACACAGTTATGTATTCAACGTATTGTTCAATTATTATTATTTTATTTTGTAAAATTATATTCTTTTAATTTAGACAATCATGTTTAACTATTTGAATTAAATTTATCATATCTGCAAAGATATTACACATTTAAAATCAGCTGAAATAATATTATCATCTTCCATTATCTTACATTAAGTAGAATTGCCGACATTCTTGAATTCAGGAGCAAGAATTAAATAATATCTTTGCCACAAAATTCGTTTCAAAAAATTTGTTATCATCATATAATTTTCATCCAATAATGCAACAAGAAAATGATACCAATCAATATTTTTTATACAGTCAAACCGGAAAAAGCTAGAACTGAATAATTGACGCTCACACTTCTATCCACGTGTTTATCTTCTCATTTTTTACCTTCGAAAATATCTGCTTGAGAAAATAGAAATCTTTATATGAGTGAGTCATTTTTATGCCTGAGCTCTCGTTTTTCACGTCTTCATGTATCACTAAGGATATATTTTACCATACACCTTTATAAACGGGGGTTTGTAGTTGTAAGAAAACAAATCCAGTTTTTATAATTTGGCAGAAAGATCAATGTCTATTTTAAGTAGTGTTTCACGAGGTGATGTTTTGGTCTCACTTCGCTTCGCCCGAGGCGAGGCGAGGGAAAACTATTACTAACTTTGACTTATTTTGCATGAATGTACATAATATGGTTAACAAAAATTTACAAATATATATATATATATATATATATATATATATATATATATATATATATATATATATATATATATATATATATATACATTTTAGAGACGATGATTTTCGACATCTACTAGGTAGGATCGATGGACATTTGAAAAAATATTAGCAAAATATTGACTTTGGTACAAGACCAATAGCTCTATGCCCTGCCCCGAAATTCGCTAAAATATAATAAAATATAAAAACTAGAGAGTGAGAGAGAGAAAGAGAGAGAGAGTTGAATAAAAGAGGGCTGTGCTTTTTGGGGTTACAAAAATACACTAATATAATCAATAGAAATCTACATATTAAATTACGTTTAGAGTTCAAAAAATAACGTAAAGAACTCCGTTCCTGACGGGGGTCCCCGACCGCACAATTTTTTTTTTCTCTATAAAATTTGCAAACCGGCGATGAACAAATTTATGATTATTATTATAAAAAGTAATCATGGCATAACATTTCTTTTTCCTTTAAAATGCATCAACTCTATATATTGTTTCATTTTTTTTTGTAAAAAAAACATGTTACTATATTATTTAAAAAAACAAAATTACTTTTTGTAAATTTGCCTCGGCCGAGGCGAGGTTTTTGGGACAATATACCTCGCCTCGCCTCGGTTAGTAACGAGGATTAAAATTTTGAACTTCGCCTCGCCTCGCCTCGTCGCCTACGAGGCAAGTTTACCTCGTAGCCTCGGTGAAACACCTATTTTAAGTGAATACAAAACGATATACCTACTTGCCATTAACACATGCTTATTCCGGTTTTAAGTACCTATCGCTAACCAAGGTACAGAATATTTCTAAACGAAAATTTAAATATTTGTTGTTAATAAACTTAAAATTGTGAATGCTCTCGAGCACAGACCCTTAAACAAACCCTGAATTAAAACATTCCCATAAATCAAATTCTTATATATCTGTAAGTAAGAGAAGCCGCTCTTGCACTTTTATAAAGCAGCAATTGGTTAAGTGAAAAACTTTGATAAGCGAGAAATTCTCGGTCCTTTAAACACCAAAATTTATCCAGTGTATATTATGGTAATATTAATTTAAATTACTTTAAAATGATTAATTTTCCACAATGTTAAAATAGTTTATTATTACATGATAGATTAATAAACTGAAATATGATCCAACGATGGTTTTAAAATTTAAAAAGAAAATTGCTTATGTTTTTTTACATCCATGTATATTTTTAACCTAAATGGGTAAATATGAGGTAAACCCATTTTTTTTAAACTATTTCATTGGATTGTACTTATTATGAAATTTATTATATTTATTATCAGTATTCTTATTATATAGAGGTTATGTATTTGACCTTGTAAAAGGGATGTGAGGTTTTCATTCGAAATTGCTATTTCGAGACTCCGGCTGCTGAACACGATATCTCCAACAAAACCTAAACCAAACACAGTTAGAACATCAATATTTCATAATTTAGTATTCACTAGATTTGATCACTAGTTTTATGGCACTTGTATACGGATACACCTTGTACCATTAAGAAATTTCTTTAGTACTCGTTCCAATTGCTTCGTTTCGGAGATATAAATTTGTTTTTGATTAAAAATTTAATCAAAATTTGGCATTAAGTATGTGGAATACAAAGTGTGAATATAAAGTATTTGCATATGTAAGAAAAAATATGAAAGAGTTTAATTTAAAAAATAATAATTTTACATACGAGTGACAAACTAATCGCATTTGAGAAACTAAGCTTTTGGTTTGAAGTTATCGAATAGGATCCTACCTTGTAGATGTCAAGATACGCCAATGTGTGAGTCTGTCTGCACTGTAGATGGTACAGTTTTAGTTCGATTGGAATGACATTATGTTTGACATACGATGTGCTTTTGGTATTCGCAAGTTTAGGTTCGGACAAGGGTTAAGCGGTTAAGCGGAAATGAAGGTTACAAGGAAGGGAGAAAACAAAATGCAATATTTAATGTTAATGTTAGAAAAATTGAAAAAATATCGCGCAGTTTTAGTAAATAAATTCTACTACAATTTATCTACTCATCATTTATTCTCTAACTCTAATATACAAAAAAAAAGTATAAATAAATTCGTTACGCAGGAGCTGCTTCAGCTTAGCGAATTTCCTTAGAATACATAAATCACTCTCTAGCAGTCACAATTTTAGTATGATCAAAATGAAATGTCATATATGATTTTAGTATTTGTCGAGAGGAATGGGGGGAGGGGTATAATGAAAGAAGAAAACACAAAATATAAAATATCTCTCTTAATATTAGAACAATCGAAAATGTACAAGGAATAAAGTTGTAGAAAATCAAATTTTCTACAATTCATCCCCTTATCATTTTTGCTCTAATGTGTACAGAGATATTAAGGAATTTAATTTTCAATCTTAAACCGTCAATATTTCTGTAAATATTAGTGTAACAGAAAAATAATAAGAAACAAAATTACAGTAAAACTTAGTACCTACAACATTACTTCTTATAAATATTTCGGTTTTTCAAATATTAAGGGAGATATGTCAAATTTTGTGTTTTCTTCTTGCTTTAAACCCCCCTTTCCCCTTGTCCGATGTTCCCCATTAACGAACTTGACCTTTAAAATACCAAAAGCGCCTCAAATACCAAATATCATTCCGATAAAATGAAAACTGTGACCGCTAGAGTGATTACAGACATGTATATATATATATATATATATATATATATATATATATATATATATATATATATATATATATATATATATAAATTATAAGTCTCAGAATATTCGAGTCTTAAAAAAAATATTTATTCACTTTAAACAAATATTACAGTTCAATTACAAAATACAATATTAATTATTAAAATATTGAAAATAGATTACACGCTAGTGTCGTGGAAACATTTAGCTAACGTATGTAAAAACTAATGAATAATGAATGTTAATTTATATCGGCTTATATACTAATTATTAAACAAGTGCATTGGTTCTAAAAAACTGACGATGCAATTTCTTGGTTTGACGTTAACGGATGTCGATATTGGAAATAACTAATAATGTAAGCAAATATTATTTGTATGTGTTGTCCTTTGGTGGGTACCATAACTCTTCCGTCCTTAAGAAGGAAGCTTAACCATAAGTCAGTGGTTAGCGAATGATGTTGGCTGAAGTTCCATTTCTGGTGTTGTTGGTCGTATGTAAACTGCTTTTGGTTTGAGTTTCTTGTAGGTGATATAAACTACAATGGCAAAGAGAATTATGATTATAATTACTGCGTTAGTCCCATAATGTAATTGATGGTGGTATTTTAATAAGTCCAGTTGTTTTGTGTTTTCTAAATTTTCTATTTGAAGTACATAAATGTCTGTTTGATTAGAAATTTGAGTTATTTGTAAATTATTATAAATGATTTGTTCGATTTGGGTTGATGATGTGTATGTCATTAATGATCCATAAATGATGTTGTTTATGTTAACTTTACATGTGGTGAACGTAATGTAAAGTTGTCCGATGAAATTAGTAATATTTTTACCACATGAATTTGTTATATTGACTGGTTGGTGGGTATAGATTGCTATGTGATTTGGTTCTACTTCTTTTATGAAACTGTCTTCCATAGTTCTTTGAAGTATACATTTTGCTGGTTGGTTATTGAGGATGTTGACTCACTCGCATTCATTTGATGATGAATTTTGTAATGTTAATGGGTTGCATAGAAATATTTGTTCTATTCTAGTGCAAGGTTTTTCTATAAATTAGTACTGAATAGTGTTATAAAGGATGTAGTCGGTTTTCGGTTTAATGATTTTGTTTTGTTCAGGTAAAGGTCGTAGGTAGGTTTCATAGGTATTGTTGGATATTTGAGGGATTTGTATTACGAAAATTAAATTGGTATTGTTAAAGTAGGCTTTAAGTTGAAGTAACTCATAAATATGCTCATCGTTTAGTAGTTTGAATTGACTATGGAGAGTTTGTCTGGCTAAGGTTAATTCAGTTTTGGTTAGTATGTGTTTCGATAATATTCCTACTTTTGCTAATAAAATAGAGTTAATTATTGCATCTAATTGGTCTTTTAACAAAGATATTTCCAAATAGCTGTTGTCCTATGTTTGTGCATGTTTTTTATTGATTTAATAACTACTGCTAGGTGGGCCTGTTCTGTATTTATAAATTTAGTTATATTCTCGAATCGTTCGATCATGTGTGTATTTAGTTTATGTTGGTCGTTAAGGTTATTTTTAATTAAAAGTGAATTATCCTGAAGTTGCCTGATTTGGTCGTTGATTTGTAAAGCGTCATCGTTATTCATGTTTCCCGTAATTTTTTGGATTATGTCTCCTAGTCCGTTTATTAATCCTCTTTTATATCGGGGTTTGATTTTTAAACTATCTATTTTATTTCCTAGGTCGATTAGTTAGTTTTGAAGGTGCTTGGGATTATAGAAGAGGGTATGGTTTAGTTCAAAGTTTTCTAGGGTGCTCTTAATATTATCGTTAACTATTTCTATGTTCGTAATGTTAACTATATGGATTAAGTTATTAAAGTGTGTAATTATTCCAGTGGGTCCGAGATTCAAAGCGAGTAGCCCTTTGGTATGCGTGAGGTCATGATATTCGATATGTTGGCTTGTAGTGAACACGAATCTGTAATTAAGAAATTGATTTCCTTAATTTTAGTTTGCCAACGTGATATTTTCGTTTCCTATCGGTATTAAAAGTCATTCTATTTTGTTTAGTGGCTTTGACACGATCGTAGGCGGCTTTTAGTTGAGTGTTTCTTTGATTGGTTTTAGCATAAACTGTACCGTTGATATCTAGAGGTTCGTTTCTTGTTGTGTTAAGTTTGTCCTGTTTGGTTTCTAATTTCTAATTTCTGTTTCTGTTTGTCGATTATATCGTTAATGAGTTTTGTTTCCAAGTTGTAGTCGGTAATCCCATTTTTTTATGGTTTTAGAATTGTAGTTTCTCGTAGTCCGTGAATAATTTCAAAAGGGGTATGTTTTGTGGATGTGTGGATGGAATTATTGTAGGTTAAGGTTGCTAGTTCTAGGAGTTCTTTCAGGGCTGCTTTAGGTTTTTGTATTTTAAGTATACGCATGCTTCCAATATTGTCGAGTGCAATCGTTCAACTGGTGAGTTGCCTGTTGAGGATCTGGCGGCGGTAGTATGATTTTCTATGTTGTACATTCTTACGAATTCTTTAAACTGAAGGTTTTCGAATTCTAGCCCAGGGTCATGTATGATTTTACGTGGAATTCCGTGTCTAGTAAGGAATTGGCGGAATCCTGATAAAGTTTCTAGACCGTTTTTGAAAGATAGTGTTATTAGTTCGCAGTATTTTGAAAATTTGTCAAGGATAGAAGGAATTGGTTGCTTTTCAATGAATAAGTAGTCTATGTGTAGTATTTCAAAAGGTCGTGTAGCTTGTTCAGTTGCAATGTGTTTTAATTGAAGAGTGTGACGTTCATATTTTGCTTTTGCGCGAACATCGCATGAGTTGATATACGTGTTTATTTTTGACTTGATATTATCGAAATAATATCGTCTTTTTAAGTGTTTCGTTCACTCCTCTGTGGATAGATAAGTCATGATATTGTTTTATTCAGTGTGATTGTTCGTCAAGGTCCTCGATATCTGTTAAAATTTTCATGCAACGAATAAGTTTATACTTAAAGAAGTATTGTTGGTAAATTTTGTTTAATTTATTAAAAGTTTGATCATCTGTAAGTATTGCGTTTAGCGAATTAGGATGGAAATATTTTTTAAATATTTTTATTAAATTTTGTTCATTAGAAAGTAACATCTCTATTGTCGTTCGTTTGCGTGTTTTAAAAGGGTTTCGAGTGTAATGTTATTTTTGAGAGTTATGTCGATTACGTATTGATTTGAAAATTCGTTTAATACGCGTTCTGATATGGGGATTTCTGAGTTAATGTTTTCGTTGGCTGAATGTTGAGTTGAGACTTCAACATCTAGGGATTGGTTCTCTGTGTCTAGATTTTTTATTTCCGGGACTTGAATTCGTGAAAGCGCGTCAGCATTTGCGTTTTGTTTACCAGGCTTGTAGTCAATGTCAAAATTAAAGTCTGAGAGTTTTATTCTCCATCGTAATAGTTTTGAATTGGGTTCTTTTAGAGAGAATACCCATTTTAAAGGCATATGGTCAGTTAGGATATTGAATTTTTGTCCATAAAGATACGGTCTGAATTGCTTGCATGCCCAGACGATTGCTAGGAGTTCCTTTTCGATCGTGCTATAGTTGTATTCACTTTTGTTCAGTGTGCGGAAAGCGTAGCATATGGGTTCGTCTTGTCCAACTGGTCCTTGACATAAGACAGCTCCTGTTGCATAGTTAATGCAACAGAATGAATGTTCAAAGCATTCTGTATACTTGGGGTCTTTGATGTTGATTGTAGTTCCTTTCTTTAGACCTCTTTAGATCTTTAGATCTCCGTTTTTAACGTTAGTGGGTAGGGTAATTAGTCGTTGTTCATGTGGGTCCAAATTGAAGATTGAGGGTTTGAGTATAGGTTTATATAACAATTTATTTGTAATGTTTCCAAAGGTGATGGTGCTAGCTTGATAGTTAATTCGAGCGTTGAGTTTGCGTAAAGTTTCGTTCCCAATGAGCCCGTCGAAGAAATGATGAAATTTAAACACTAAGAATTCCAAGGGTTGTTGATTATTTAGTTGCGATAAATAATCTACTTGGATTTTCTGATTGATTAAATGTTCTCGCAAGGCAGTTTTTACAATTACGTGTGTGGGTATGAGTTGAAAATTTGAGGTATGTTTAGGGTCGATGAAATTGTTATCGGCTCCAGTGTCTATCAAGAATTTTAGGTGATCAATTTTAATGTAGGGGAGAGTTCCATTAGTTTTGTTCAAATAGTCAGCGGTTCGTTAGTCATGTTCAAAAGTTCAAATAGTCAGCGGGCTCGATGTTGAGGCATTTGTAGGAAAATTTTCATCTATGATATCGCTAAAGTTTCTGTTGTAGTTTCGTTATAGTTATGTTCTAACGTTGGTTCGTAGTTATCTTGGGAGTCATAGTTATTTTGATATTCGTCAACTTCGTATTGTTGTGAATATCGAAGATCGTATTGTTGGTTATAATCGTAGTCATAAGTTTGTTATGGAATATTTGTTTGGTATGCCCTGAACGTGTGTCCATGGATGTAGGTCTATATGGAGGTCTTTGTTGTGGTTGGTTTTGATTTTGTTGTGCGAACATAGGTCTGTTCGGTTGTATAGGTCTATAAAGATTATTTTGCGTGAAAGGATTTGGTTTGTGCGTTTGTTGGGGGTATGATTGTTATGGGTTTCTATACATTGGAGAATTGTGTATAGGTCTTGGATTGTTTTGGTAGTTAGGGGTATAATTAAATTTGGGTTGTCGTAAAGGTATTGATTGTGAGTTTTGTCTAAACTGATGATGGTTTGTTTGAGGTTTACTGTAACTAGTTCTGTTTCTGTCCATGCTTGATTGTTGCATGCTTAATTCGTTCAAGCATACATCATAAGCTTTTTTGATATCTTTAGGTCTATTGGCTCTGACTATATATCCTAGTTTTGGATCTAGTCCTGCTATAAATGATTTCAGAACGATAGACAAGTAAACTTCGTTTTGCCCTCATCGGTATTCTATAGATTTTGAGGTATCTACAGAACTAAGTAGAGCTGTTTGTAAGTCGGCAATTTCAGCGTAATACATTTCTAGCATTTTATTACATTGTGAAATTGTATTGAGTTTGTGTAAAATGGTTTCGACTGTTCGTCTGTCTGAAAAATGTGTGGTTAGATGATTTTTAATTGTTGTCCAATTATTTGGGTCGCCTACTGAAATTAAAATTTCGTTTGCTTTCCCAATGATCTTTGTTCTGACTAAATCGATTAATAGTTCCTCGTTTTGGTAAGCTGTTGAAATAGCTCTATCCGCGTTTCGAATGAATCTTTCCAGAGTACCAGGGGTACCATCAAAAGGTGTCATCATTTTGATTAAGTCTATTGTTGTAATGTGCGACATTTTAGAAATATTATCGATACTGTTATTAATTGAATTATTTTTTATTGGGGTATTGATTTGATTTATTTGGATTTAATTTACTTGTTATTTCTTCAATTGTATCTGTTACGTATGGTGTAATTGAATATATAGAGTCAGTGTCTGAGCCTATAGTTTGAGAATCTCTATAGTTGAGTCGACGTACTAGCGACACTTAGATTAACTGGTAACAATAAGCCTTTGTTAACAATGTTTTTATTTGTTATTCGTGATTTGGGGAATTTAGGCATTCGAGGATTTCATTCAGTAATCAAAAGAAACAATGTACTAACAGTTGAATTATGAACGATTTCCACACCATGTTTTGACAAATAGGTTTCTAATGAATTTTCTCGATATTCGTAATGAATTACCACTTGTTTCGATATGCTGTCGAAGTGAAAATTACCAGACCACAGTGTTGCTTTTAGTTCCAAATTGTTTCTAGAAGTTGCTGAGTTATAATAAATTTATTTGATTGTAGGTTCGTCCCGAAGAATTGAAATTCACCCGTTATAAGTCGATTTTTGTACTTTAAACGTTGGACGTGGTAGTGTCGAAGTTTCCACACTATCCTATCGGCTGCGCCAATTATAAGTCTCAGAATATTCTAGTCTTAACAAAAACAATTTATATTCACTTTAAACAAATATTACAATTCAATTACAAAATACAATATTAATTATTAAAATATTGAAAATAGATTACACGCTAGTGTCGTGGAAACATTTAGCTAACGTATGTAAAAACTAATGGATAATGAATGTTAATTTATATCGGCTTATATACTTATTATTAAACAAGTGCATTGGTTCTAAAAAACTGACGATGCAATTTCTTGGTTTGACGTCAACGGATGTCGATATTGGAAATAACTAATAATGTAAGCAAATATTATTTGTATGTGTTGTCCTATGCTGGGTACCATAACTGGAGCAAACAAAATAGTCCGTTGCTGGAGATATTGTTGACGGATGATGATTTTCCTGATCGCACTTTTCTTATTTTGTCACGGACGATTTAAGGACGTTCCCAAGAAAATCGGTTTTCTTCAGATTCTTCTGTATTTTGAATATATGTAGTTAAAAGTATCTTCCACACGTAGAATATTTTTGTAATGGTCCTTACGGTACTAAATTTGTAAATATTGACAGTTAAAATTTGTATGTTTATCTTATAAAACATACCCCGATTGATGTTGTAACACACGTTTTAATAAAAAAATAGTAATTTTTTTTAGATTCTTTTAAAAAACTGAGAATAAGTAATTGAAGATATAACAAATATATTTCTACAAAAATAACATAAGCAAGCGGTATTAGTTATCTTATAAATATTGTTTAAATGCTCAAATTTAAAAAAATTCCATTATGTAAACTACAATAGATCAAACAGTGTTATATTTTGCCGTTGCTTCCATACGTAGAAATTCAAAAATACGTTCATTGCGTCGTTTCTCCAATCCGGCAACATGCCATTCTAACTTAGATTATTTTTATACTGTTGACATGCTGTAAAATTTTTGAAGGTTATTCTTTTATATTGGATAGTGCAAATAAAATAATAATGAGTTCCCGTTTGAGATTCGTAAAAAAAATAGTGATAAAATAAAATTTCAAATTCGCCCCCTTTGCCTACATCAGTTTTTTTGTATTATAAATACGTATTTCGACTACAATGTAGTCATCCTCAGTATAAATTAGCTAGTCGTAATTTACTCTTTGACAATTAGAAATAGATAGAATTCATTTGATCTATTGTAGTTTGCATAATAGAATTTTTTAAGTTGAACACGACTGCTCTTTGGGAACGTCCTTAAGCATAGCATATATCATAGATTATTTAGTATGTGGCTGAATTTATTGTTAATTCTTCGTGTATTGGCACGCAAGAAGAGTTAAGAAAGTATATCGTTAGGGTGCACAAACTATCATAGGGCGTCCTAATACTATAAGAACAGTTGCTCCAAATTTTTTATTGTTAAATAAAGTTTTTCAGTTACAAGAAATTTTGAGCCATGTTTTATAAATAAAATTTGTTTTGTCAATTTTAAACTGGAGAATATACTCCTTAAATAGTAACATGCAGTTCCAATGCACCCGATAAAAAAAAAATTAACTTTTGAAAATAAATTTGAAAAATTTGATTTGTCATGTAGGAGGTACGTAGACAAACGGAATTTTCTCAGAAGAAGAAATCTCATTCTGATTGTGAACTATAAATGTGGGTATCTATAGATGTATATTCGTTAATATACATAAAAATCATAAATATTAGCGAATTTCCTAAAAGGAAATGGAGCTATTGGTCCCGTCAAAATTTCGCAAAAATTTCTTCAAATGTCCATCGATCATAGCTAGTAGATGTCAAAAATTACCATCTGTATATATCTATGGATGGAAAATGTATATACCTATGGATATATATATATATATATATATATATATATATATATATATATATATATATATTTAAATATGTTTATGTGTCTGTGGACTCTCTAGCGGTTACAGTTTTATTCCGATTGGAAGGAAATTTGGTATTTGAAGCGCTTTTGGTATTCAAAAGATCAAGGTCATTAATGGGTAAAATCAGGCGAGGGGAAGGGGGGGTTTAGAAGGAGGGGGAAACAAAAAATTTAACATATCACCCTTAGTATTCGAAAAATGGAAAAATTTATTGGAAGTACAGGTATAGGTACTAAATTTCACTGTAATTTTGTTCTTTCTCATTTTTCTGTTTCACTTATATTTTCAGAAATTTTTACAATTAAAGATTGAAAGTTAAAATTCTAAATATCTCATTTCACATTAGACTTTGAAAAAAATAACAAGGTAATGAATTGTAGCAAACTTGATTATCTACAACTTCATTCCTTATACACTTTTCGATTGTTCTAATGGTCTAAGATCCGGCATTAGTGAAAACCTTCCCTCATCTGTTAATTGAATGAAATAATTTTTAAAAGGCAGATAACAATATTATAAATGTAGGAGTGCAATGTCTGCCACCGTCGTCCTGCTGGCTATATCATATTAATTAATTAATTAATTAATATGATATAGTGTCTTTGTTTGTTGCTCGAACAAATATATTTGTCTCTCTCTCTGTGTAGAACATATTTTTTGAAAATTTTATTACTGTGATATTATAAAATATATTTTATATAATAAATATATAATTAAATTATTTTCAGCCTATATAAAAAAATTTTTAAGTAATAAAATTTTCAAAAAATGTGTTCTACGCAGAGAGAGAGACAAATATATTTGTTCGAGCAACAAACAAAGACACTATATCATTAATTAATTATTTAATTAATATGATATAGCCAGCAGGACTACGGTGGCAGACATTGCACTCCTACATTTATAATATTGTTATCTGCCTTTTAAAAATTATTTCATTCAATTAACAGATGAGGGAAGGTTTTCTAATGCCGGATCTTAGACCATAATATTAAGAGAGATATTTTATATTTTGTGTTTATTTGACACGAACACATGCAATATATTTTATTGTAAAAACTTAAAAAAAAAATCAACCGACTTCAAAAAACACAAAAAGTCACTACACTAAAAAGCTTAATATGCGATTTTTTATATTTTTTAAAAAGTGCTTATCTCCGCAACTATGAGTCCTCGAAACAAAATTTAAAACGTAGATTATAGGAAATTTAATTTTCTACAACATTAAGGGAAGCTTTTTTGTATACTGTACTTTTCAACCTTTGCGCTCTAGAAAGACCTTTTTTGAAAGTTTTTTGTTGGAAGCATCTTGCCCAAACCGATAGTGTTCCAAACCTACTTTTTTATAAGGTGACTTTCAAGAACTGTTGCAAGTCTACCTACATTCTGCAACTGGCTAAGGAAGGGAGCAATTGTTTACTGTTGAAATACTCATTGGACGTATACACAACAATCAATTATATATAGTCAAAATTAACATAGCCAGTTAACGAAACTGGACACTGTTGCACAAAATTGCTTTTATCAGTCATAATTTCCCATGTAGACTCATCATACCTGAAGTTGTGATAAATGATAAAACACGTAAACTTAATGGGTTAAAAAAATATCCAAAAACTAGCCCGATACAAGTTGTGTGTCTGTACACATTAACATGCCATTGCAATTTTCAAATCACTGAGGTGATAAAAAACCCCACCCAGCTGACTTTGACTCTTGCAAAAACATAGTTGTCAACTAATTCTATCAACCAAGGTACCCAAAAAGCTAATTTTGTCTATCAATTGTACTAAGAGTAACAAGTACCTACCTACTCCAAATAATAACTTTGCACTTATCACTATTATAACTAGACACAAACTTTTACTTTATCCAATCAATAGATAATGCATCCATTAAAGTAATTTATATATTTACATTGATAGCCCACAAAAAAAAGATACACATAAACACAATTAACTTTCAAATGAACTATTAGTTTAAAAAACACGAACTAAATCACAACTAACAACACCAATTTATACAAGGCGACAATGCAGTTCAGTTGTAATAAAATAATAACATTTATATTACTTTTTCATCAAGCTCGAACATATACAATCAAACAATGTACCATAAAATTAACAAACGAATATCTTTTAAAAAAGACAATATCATTTGTATATTCAAATAAATATAATGATTTTATTGCACAAATTATTGAAAATATTAAAAATAAAACAATAATACTATTAAATAATAATACAATGATCTATGATGAATATTTTTTGAATCAACAATATTTAATAGTGTATGAAGATTCCATCGATTTCAAAAATACATTAATACAATTACAATCTTATCGTGATTGGAATCCAAAAAGCATGTTTTTATTCATTAATATGAATAATAGTCACGAATCTATCAACAATAACATTAAATATTTATGGGATTTAATGGTATTTAGATTCTTTTTTATTTTAACAAATAACACTGATGAGACTGCGGTAATTCAAACTGCATCCGCATTTGAATTCTGTGGAAATGTTACCATAAAATATTTCAACAATTGTAGTAGTACATTCAAGAATTTTGACAAAGAGATGATATCAAAATATATCCGGAATTGTAAATACAATGTATTTTCACTTGAATCTATGCCACATATTAATGTATCAACTACAAAAGATCGTGGTTGTTTGATTGATGTTTTACAATTAATAGCTGATAAATCACATATTGATATAAATTATTTACCAAGTAATAATGAAACGTATAACAACGAGAATAATCAAAACGGTTCATTATCACCTACATTATTAAAAGATATGAATGACATTGAAAATTGTATATTTGCAAATAATTATGGAGTTACTTTAATACGTTATCAAACATTTGATGTAACATATTATGTGTACCAAGACGGTTTATATTGGGTTGTACCTAAGGCAAAAGTTATACCACAGTGGAAAGCAGTGGTTTTTGTCTTTCAAAGTTTTGTTTGGCTATGCATATTTTGTTTGTTGTTTGTAATTGCATTGACAAAATTTATTCTTGTCAAATTAATGTTTAATAGTGATTTGAGTTTAAATAATTTCATGGATTCATTGTTACATTCGTTGCAAGTAACATTATGTGAGTTAAAGCTTTGTTTTAACCATTCTCAAAATTTTACGGAAATTAAAGAGTTTATTTTTTTCAGATATAGGATTTAAAAGCTTACCCTCTAAAGCCGTCTTCAAAATATTGTTTTTATCGTGGGTACTATATGGTCTTCATATAAGTACAGCGTTTCAAGGAAAACTAATTAGTATTTTAACGACACCTATATATGAGCCACAAATTAAAACAGATATCGATTTATTTAAGTCAGATGTGAGATTGGAAGTAGTTCCAGGATTAATAAAACGTTATCCTGATTATATATCTAAAATTAAGAAAGAAAACTTGGAAGTAATCAATGGATCTACATTACTGAAAGCAGATCACGCTATAACTTTCAATCTAGCATCTGTGTTGTTAATTTCCAAAAATTATACCGATGAAAATGGAAACTCAAAAATGTATGTCTTAAACGAACCGTATGTTCGAACATTTATTTCATATTGGATTCGAAAAGGTCACCCCATTTTGCAAATATTTAATGACTGGATATTATGGATACACGCAAATGGATTTGCTGATAAATTTTGGAATAAGGCAATTGCACAACTTTTGATTCTACCAAAAAAACCTGAAGATAACATTATTTTAACATTAAAACATTTAGAAATTTCTTTTCGTATATTAATTATGGGGTGGATTCTCAGCGTTATTGTATTTGTCATGGAAATGAACCGAAAAACATAAAAGGGTACTGGTTTTACAAGTTAATAATGGTTTCTGCGAAATACATTTTAAGATCATATGCACTTCCACTTTCTCTAGTATTATTTAATGCAATCGAATATGGCATAATCAACTTTAAACTACATTAAAAACTTGTTAACAAAAAATAGACCCGACGAAAGAAGAAAGTAACTGAAAAGCAAAAAATAAAAAAATTTAAATAAAAAATTAAACCTCCGAAAAAAGAAAGAAACTGAAATAAAAAATAAAATAGAACCTTTTTAGTCTAAGTCCTTATACTAATGTGAATACCTAAATAATTTTGAGTCGGCGCCAAACAAACAAAATATGACAAAATGTAATATTTTATAATATTTACTTTTAACCGAAAATCAGATTCACCCTTCGCCCATTTCGATGGAGATTTTTTGACGCCGACTCAAAATAGTTTAGGTATTAACATTAGTGAAAAGATTCATTTTAGCTAATTTCCTCCAAAGGAAATGCAGCTATTGTTATTGCACAAATGTTGGAATTTCGTAAGAATTTCTTCAAATGTCCATCGACCCTACGTATTAGATGTCACTATCGCTAAACGCTTATATATACATAAGTGTCTCTATACATAAGTGGACTCTCTAGCGGTCACAGTTTTATTCCAATTCTAATGAAATTTGGTATTTGAGGCGCTTTTGGTATTCTTAAGTCTAGTTCGTTAATGGGTAAAATCGGACAAGGGGAAACGGGGGTGTAGAGGGAGGAGGAAACACAAAATTTGGTATATCTCCCTTAATATTTGAAAAATCGAAAAATTTATCAGAAGTTAAGTTGTAGGTACTAAGTTATACTGTAATTTTGTTTCTTATCATTTTTCTGTTACACTAATATTAACAAACATACATACAGTTGAACATAGAAGCTCCTCCTTTTTGGAGTCGGTTAAAATGTTCGTTCAATTTTTCGTTTCCACAGAAACTATTCTTCTAAAAAATAATTTTTTTATTTTGATTGTCGTTGCCATAATATTTATAAAATAATAGCACATTATATAATAATAATAATAATAATAATAATATGAGCCAGTCATCCCATAGGCTGGGCAAAGGCCTCCTCCAGCATACACCATTCATGCCTATCGTGTGCTTGTCTTGTCCAGCAACCCCAGAAATGTATACAAGCTCATCACGCCATCTTTTATTAGGACGGCCTTTTCTCCGCGTACGATTATACGGTTTCCATAAAGTAGCTCGTAATGTCCATCTACAATCTTTAAATCGCACAATGTGTCCCGCCTTTTCCACTTAAGCCGCTTTACACTTACTACCACATCTTCAGCTTGTGTTTTATTTCTAATTTCGCAGCACCGAATTTTCTCGACTCTCCGTATTCCTAATATTGAGCGCTCCATACTCCTTTGGCAAGTTAGGAGTTTTTTGTAATCCTTGTTTGTGAAGGCCTTAGTTTGCGAGCCATATATTAAAATGGGCAGGATGCACGTATCCAGAGCTTTTATTTTTAGACTTAGAAATGAATTGTTTAAAAAAATATGTTTTAGAGCCCAAAATGTCCTCCACGCGTTGCTCGTTCTTGCTTGTATCTCTGCCTCAGTCGTAGTTTCGAAAGATATGATCTGTCCTAGATATTTAAAATTTGTGAAGTTTTCTATCGGTATTCCGTTAAGCTTTATGTTTGTGCCCGAATTTGAATTTGTCATAGTCTTCGTTTTATCGATATTTATTTGCAAGCCTATTGCTGTGAAAATCAAAGTGATTTATCATGGTTTGGAGCTGATGTTCGTTCGTTGCAAACAAAACTATGTCAACTGCAAATCTAAGATTTGACAAATAAACTCCATCAACTCTGATCCCGTAGTGTTTCCAGTTTAAGGTTTCGAATACAAGCTAGAGCACCGCGTTGAAGAGCGTAGGTGATAGAAAGTCACCCTGTCTCAGGCCTCTTTTAATAGGAAATTTGGTTCCGCAAGTTTCCAGTCTTAAGTGTGCTGTTGTTTTGGAGTACATCTTTTGAATCAGACGGATATATTTCTCGTGAACACAGCAACTCTCGAGTGCGCGCCAAATATGTGGGTGTTCGACAGTATCAAATGCCTTGTAGTAATAGATAAATGCCATATGTATTGGTATATTATACTCTCTACCCTTTTCTATAATCTGGTTAAAAGATTGTAGGTGGTCGCTGGTAGAGAAACCTTGCCTGAAGCCTGCTTGTTCTGAAGTTTGATGAAAGTCTAAAAGAGGTTGTATACGGTTTAACAAAATTTTTGAGAATAGATTATACACACTAGATAGCAAACATAGGAGACAGATTGTACAGGAGACAGATGGTAGCATGGTTCCATGACAGTGGCTCTTTTTCCAGGCACAAAATCTTAGTAAAAACCGAAGTCAAGATATTTTCTAATTCATCACCACTCACTTTTAAAAATTCGTTTACTACTTTATCTTGGCCGACACTTTTGTTGTTTTTTAAGGATTTCAAAGTTGCGCACAATTCACTTTTTAGTATTTCAGATACTTCACTAGGTTTGCGCTGATGAGAAGGGCAGGTCGATGGGTAATTATCACATATTTTGGAATCGTACAGGGTTCTGTAAAAGTTTGTTGCGATATTCAGGATTTGTTTTCTGTTTCCTTCGGGGATTCCTTGTTTGGTTAGAGCTGGTACCCATGTTTTGAAATTAAATAGATTTTTATTTTTATTTTTTTATTTTTGCCAGTTTCTAGTTGTTCGGAAATTATTTTTTGATTCGATGTTCTGATATCCTTCCGGATCTGTTTTTTGGCTAGTTTGTTCGTTTCTGACAGTTCTACTTTTTGTGCTGTGCTTTTATTTACGATATTTGGAGCATTATTCTCCTTTCTATTAAAATTTTGGTATCTTTAGACAGGATACTATCTTTTGCATGGTTTGCGGTCTTGAGTTAAGTTTTATTTGCGGCTTGTAAGATAGTTGCTTCTATGTGGTTGTAAATATCTTGGATGTCATGTTTTAGTGTAACGTCTACCACCTTTATAGCACTTGAAAGTGTTTCCTGGTATTCAATTATTGACTTTTTTGTTAGCACCATCAGTTTATCAGAATTTAAAGGTGTTTTCCGCCGACGTTTTTTCTTTAATTTGATAGAACACCGTAGTAGTCTCTGATCTGAGTGACCATATCCAACTGATTCGTAAGAAGAAAATCTATTTCATTTTTTACAATTCCGTTTGACGATTTCCAAGTCCATTTTCTTTGTTCGCGTTTTTGGAAAAAAGAATTTACTATTTTTATTATGTTCACAGGCTGTAGTTTTCTTCATTTGATCTTTTCCCAAGTTTAGCGTTAAAATCGCCTATAAGGAAGGTGGTGCAGTTTTTTGATTCAGATATAACGCTGCGTAATTGGTCGTGAAAGCTCATTATCTCTTCTTCAGGACAGTTTTCGGTGGCAGCATGTACTTATATAATTATGCAGTCATCTGCATTTTGAAGTTTTAGTTTTAAAATCGCTATTCTTTCCGATATTCCTTTAAATTCCAAGATATACTTTTTCCAACATTTTTTTACCAAAAAATCAATTCCGAGCATACCCTTTCTTTCACCGAAATAGTATAGGAGATAGTTGTTGTATTCTATTATTTCTTGGCCATATCGCCGCACTTCACAAATACCGATGACGTCCCATTTAACATTATATAGCGCGTTTTCGAGTTCTAGTAGTTTTCAATAACTGCTAAAGGATCTAACATTGAATGTGCTTAAGTACGATGTACTGCTCTCGTATTCCGGAGGGTGTTGGTCAATTTCTCCCACGTTGACCAGACGGCTTGAGAGTAATTTTGTTTTGTTATCGTAGTGATATTTTTTATTTCTTCATTCATAATTTTTGTGTAGGACAATTTCGAATTTTTATTAGCAATGTTCCGTTTTCGTACCTTTTCGTTGTAATTGGTTATCTGATAAATTTCCATATCCGTATATGTGGAATTTCCATATATTCCACATCCGTGTACATTAAGCAATATGTATGAGAAAGAGGTCTTATAGGTTTGATAAACAAGCATATTTTTCATATCTGTTCGAGTGGTCACCAACCACTCAAACCTATAAGACCTCCTTCTCATACACATTGCTAAATGTATACATATGTACTCTCTCATACTCGTTATGAATATTATTCACTATTTTGAAAAATATGCTTGTATATCAAACCTATAAGACCTCCTTCTCATACACATTGCTTAATGTATATGTACATATGTACTATCTCATACTCATGGGATCTATGATACGAAGATGTAAACTAAACAGACGGTATACCTTAATATCACCGCAATCTAAGCAGAATATTTCAAAATTCCTTAAGCTTTATTTGAAAACCATTATTTATGAATATTTCAATGGGGAAACAGTAAATTTTATAAAAACTTTTTCAAAAGTTAATAAAGTAACTTTTTCAAAATTAAAAAAAAAAAAAGAAAATTTTGTTTGTATCTAATTTATACGTAATTTTGTTTAAAAAAATTTAACCCACTTCCAGATATTCTAGAAGGATGCGGTTTTTTGCATTCAACCCCGACTAACTTGAATTTATCAGAAAAATGGGAAAACTTTAATTTTCTCAACATACCCGAAATGGAAACCTTTTTTATTTAATTTTAGTGTTTTCTGTATGGAAGTTAAACAATACTTACGCAAAATAAGAGTTTTAGCAAATTGAATCTGTGATTTCGGTTAAACAATTCGAATAAAAATATACACCCATTATTAAGTTTGTCTCAAAAAGGGTACATTTATTTAAATATTAAAATTATAAGTTTTCGGAAAAACCTAATTTTTTTGGGTGCATTATTTTTTTAGAATATGTGAAAAACAAAATTTTGCGTTTTGTGCGAAGCCTTCGGCTTTGTATATTTAACTGTTTCAAAAAGAAGTGATATCCGATCAAAACATAAGGTTCTACCTGACACCATGTTATATTTGTTGAGCGATGGTTTTAATAAAAGATGAAACACATTTCAACTTTATTTAATTTAATTATAAAAGAATCAAAATACATATTTTTACGTGTTGCTTCATTCATTATGCAATCACGTTTTTCCTTCAGTCATTCTATATCCTGTTCTATATGGCTGATTTGTGTTGCCATCTACAATTACATACAACATACTCTATCTTTTAAGAAGAATAATATTGAACATATTGATCAGCAAACAAAGTTCTATTCTTAATATTTCATTTTGGCTTTGAACTTTGAGATGAATCATAGTCTTGATTGACAAATATTTGGGACTTTTCTGGCTTTGGAAAATTGTTTATTGTTAAGTTATTAAGTTAAGTTTTAGACTTCTATACCATTACCTCCTGTAATATTTAAAAGCATAGCAACTCTCTTTTGGCTTGATTCTTTTTTGAAATTAGATGCTTATTCAAATATTTCGTATTTCTTCTTCCATAATGTCCATTCTTCCGCAAGGTTGTGTGCACCAAAATTAAAATGGTCAAAATTTATTACAGTTAAACTGGAATTTGTAGCATAATTATTAGTACAATTTGAAATAGTTGCATTTATTTCATTATTAGGCATCTTGATTTTAAAATATTCATTTAACCCAAAATAAAGTTTTTACGAACACGTGTTTTTACATATAACTAAAAAATAATTGTATTATTCTTTTTCTTTTCACTTAAAACCATAAGGTTCCACCTGACACCATGTTATATTTGTTGAGCGATGGTTTTTATAAAATATGAAACACATTAAAACTTAATATAATTTTATAAAAGAAACAAAATACACATTTTTACATTCAACGTGTTGCTTCATTCATGATGATTCATTATGCAATCACGTTTTTCTATCAGTCATTCTATATTCTGTTCTATATTACTGATTTGTGTTGCCATCTACAATTACATACAACAATATGTATACATATATATATATATATATATATATATATATATTATTTATTTATATATTATATATTATTTATTTATATATATATATGTTCTTTAGCTCTTGTATATATATATATATATATATATATTATATTGTATGTAATTGTAACTTAACGAGAAGCATAAATTGTTCTACGTAATGCTTTTCTAAACGTGAAGCGTTACCTTGCTATCGCGAATCAAGAGCTAAAGAACACTTTACGCAAAGCATTACTTGAGCATGATTGGAAATCTTTCAAAGTTAGTTACCTTACGAAGCTTTAGTTGCTACACGCTTCGCGTTGACTTAGTAACACTTTGTGTCGATGTACGCTTCACGTTAAATAACTAACGCTTCGCTTTGACTTACTGACTCTACGTGCTAACTAATGCTTTGCGTATACTAAAGCTTCCCATTGACAAACCAACGCTTCGCGTTGACAAACTTACGCTTTACGTTAACTTGCTCTTGACGTGCACCGGGTGGACTGACGCGTTTACTAAATCTTCGCGTCGACCAACACTTCGCGTTTACTAACACTTTGGGTCGACTAACGATTCGCTTTAACTTTTGCTTTGCGTTGACTAACTTGGGCTTCGCGTTAACTAAACCTTTGCGTTTACTATCGCTTCACGTCGAATTATGCTCATAAATTACGTTGGATAAATTACGTTTAGCATTATCTTAACGCTTCACTAAAACTAACTTCACATACTTACACTTTAATAAAGAAAAGTAAAAATATATATATTTTAAAGTTTTAAAATATTTAAAATTAACAGAAAAAATAACTTGCCGCGTTATATAAAATTTTAAAAACATACTAAGGAAAAATCAATTAACCACTCATTAATTTTTTTTGGTAAATAGTTTACCGAGCTATTTACTTTGTAAATGGCTCGGCTCTTTAATGGAATATTATCACTTTTTAAGGAGCAACTATTAAATAAAGTCTAGAGCTATTTACTTTGTAAATAGCTCGACCCTTTAATGGGATATCATCACTTTCTAAGGAGCAACTATTATATGAAGTCTAGAGCTATTTAATTTGTAAATAGCTCGGTCCTTTCTTCTATATCATCACTCTTTAGAAACCAACTATTACATTAAGGATTTTCCCGAAAACTCGGTCCTTTCTTACATGTATGTTTTTGATCGGATATATCGTTCTATTTTGGCTATTCATAAATTTAATTTTTGGAAATACTAAAGTCATATCAGATATTATATTTAATTTTGATCCCACTAAAATTATAACTGCTAGAGAGTGATTTATGTATTCTATGGAAATTCGCTAATTTGACGCACCTCCTGAGTAACGAATATTTTGTTGTTTGTAATTGCATTGACAAAATTTATTTTTAAATATTAGATTATTATTTACTATAATCAATGATCGTGTTTGATTGGTGCATATGGTAATCCTATTGTAATTTCTTGGTTGCGTGTTACGTAGTAAACCCATTTTTATATTTTGACTTTACTAGAAAGAGACGGACGTACTGACGATTAATTTTCCGTAAAATTTTAATTATATCCAATATAATACAAAATAATACCTTAATACAAAAACTGATCTAGGTATTGGGGCGAATTTGAAATTTTAAAATTTATTCTTGTCAAATTAATGTTTAATAATGATTTGAGTTTAAATAATTTCATGGATTCATTGTTGCATTCGTTGCCGGTAACGTTATGTGAGTTAATATTTAGTTGTGTTATTAAATTTCGTTGAATATCTGATCAATATATGTAAGATTTAACCTTTTGATTTTTACAAATCAGATTCCGTAAGCATACTATACTTATTTGTAAACTGAATATTTAATTAAGTAGATATGTGATAACAAAAACAACGAAATTAATTAAAAGAACAGAACAATAATATACAAGATATTCCATATTCCAAATGTCTCAAATAGGTTTTTGATTTGGTGTAACGTAAATAGTCAAGCTATTTTACTGTATATCTCACACGTAAGTAGTATAGCGGAGGGGAGTCGAAGTCTGGCAAGTTGACCTTTCTAGGTCTTTTTACCGAACTTTCACAAGCATAGCTGGTTATTTTCGTTCTTGTCCATACGCCGACTATATAGCCAATCACACGCCTCATTCATTTTTTTTTTAAATTAATTTAATTGGCAAACTGCCACAGTTGGGACTAACAACCTCTCAGTTCCCAGCGGAATACCTTTAATAGCTCAACCACTGGGACCTGGCACGTAATCTTCCAATACATGGTGGTATCCAAAACGCCAATCATTGTTTAAGGGAGATCAAATAGTCTTTCACTCAAGTATTTTGAACATAAACTCATAGACAAATAATGGCCAGCAATTAAAAAAAGTATGTAAATCTACCATTAGATAGTTATTTGCCAAATATACCCAAAGGGCCACCTTTAATATGCTCAAAGGGTCAGCTAGAGATAATACTTTTTGATACCAGAAGTTATCACTTTGTTCAAAGTGTTATAGTGTCTCTTTGTTTAGATAAAAATGCGAGGCAATATATAATTGCTTAAAATTACAATATGGGAACGAAACTGCTCACTTGGTGACAGTTTCACGAAAATGTCACCAAGTTGGCAACGAGTAACATAGCCTGAGACAATATAAGAGTAATGTTAACAGGAATAAATGTGAATGAAAGAAATTTTAACAAGAGTAATTTCAATATAATTTAAAATTTATTATATTTTACTTTTAATTTATTTTAGTTAATTTTATATCTATTTTTATTTTTTTCTATTGATCTTGGCTTTCTATCTATTTCTAATTGTCAAAGAGTAGATTACGACTAGATAATTTATTCTGATGATGACTACTTTGTAGTCGAAATACGTATTTATAATACAAAGAAACTAATCTAGGTAAAGGGGGCGAATTTGAAATTTTATTATCACGCTACATGTTTCAATTTGCCGACTGTAATGCAAGTTGCCAAAAATTTTACTGACGAATATGGAAATTCAAAACAGTACATTATTAATGATCCGGTTGTTCGAATATTTATATCGTTTTGGATAGAAGGATAGAGAGATACACCTTGGGGTCTAAAAAGTATTGCACTTCGACCTTATGGTCAATTGTGCTCCCCTTTCTACTTCAGTCCGACAAGATTCGCTTCTCCCATATGTTGGCAGATTGGTTGATTTTGGATACGAAAAGGTCATCCAATTGTTGAATTGATCATTGTTAAAAATTAGTATTGTTTGAATAAAAAAATTGTTGATGAAAATTAAACATTTTGTTTATTTTTTTTGTTTCGAGTATTTGAATCAGTGTAGATTCGACAGTGCTCCTTTTTGGTAATTAAAAATAGAGCCAAGATACCGCGACAATTCTCAGATGACGAAGATATAAAATTTTATGTATTAAACATCCTGGTCTCACTAGCATTCACGCAGCATCTACGCTTCCTTGTTTTCTGTTGTAAATTCCATTCAAATGTTTCAAATAGAAATTTTAAAAAAAAATCTATACAGCGTGGATTTTCAACGAATCGCTGATATAACATTCGACTGGTGCATCACTCGCTCGATTGATTTCTATCCTGATCTATTGAAAAGTGTTTGAGAGATATTCAGTAAAAAAGGACAAAAATTATGCACCATACATAAGATTATATTATCGAATTATATTATAATACTAAAAACTGATCTAGGTAAAGGGGGCGAATTTTAAATTTTAATACATAAGATGTTTAAGCAAAACAGGCAGAAGTCTGTCTGTCGCATTAGCAGTGCCATTTCACTCTGCAGTGGACAATAATATTTGTGTGTGTGTGATATGGTTTGTGGATTTTGAAAGACAAGAAAATATTATGAAAATATTATCATGTCAAAATACGAATAATTGTTATTATTTTGGTAAATAACTACACCTCCAGCTCTTACATTAGAATATTTAAATTTGAATGTCTTCATCATTATTACCTACTTCCAGTGGCGTAGCGTGGGTGTCTGCCGACCTCTTATTTAGGTATTTCAATTTAAAAGACGATATTTACAGTAATTCTAAAGAACTTTTCGGCAAGAACAGTCATCATTATTGTGTATTGTATAGGTTGCAAATAAAAAATTCATACATATATATATATATATATATATATATATATATATGTATGTATATGTATATATATATGTATATATATATATATATATATATACATATATATATACATATATATATATATATACATATATATATATATATACATATATATATATATACATATATATATATATATATATACATATATATATATATATATGTTTTACAATATAATAATCACATCTATTACAAAAATTCTTACACGCATGCCACTTAAATTGATATAACAGGTATAGAACACTTATGATTATACCTTGGCGATCAACAAGATTAAGTTATTAGCCAATTGAATATAAAACGCAAATCGACTTCCAATTAGAACTAGAACGATACTGCGATACTGCTTATATTTATATTTTTATTGAAAAATAAGAAACGTGTTAGAATTAAAAATAAAACTTCTGTCTTTAACTAAAGATTTCTTCGTTTCCTTTTTTTAAGAGCGAAGTCTTTTATTGCACTATCAAAATATGAAATGGTTCAAATATTTACAAGATAATATTATTATTTATTGTGAAATTTTGCCGCCTCCACTATGCTACGACACTGCCTACTCCATGTTTCTGATAAAAGAAAAATATTATAATTACGAACCAAATTATCAACAATTATTTTCACAACGGAAGAAGTAACGCTGTTCCTGTGCCACCATGATAAAATGTAGAATAACTGGTTATAGATTCAATATATAGTTTTTCAATTGTAGTTTTTCGCTATTCTATTATTTTATAAAACTTTTGTGCCTTAGTAGCGTTGACTTTATTTAGTATTATTTTAATAAATTATTTAAAAAAAGTTTTATTTTTTAATTAATTTATTTTAAAAATACTGACAGTTTTTATTTTTAAAAACATTTTTTCTCTTCTTGTACCGTTTCAAAGATCAATATTTTGGGTGAACACACAAATTTCAGATCGTTATCTCTTTTCGTTTTGGAGTTATCGTTTCCACGGACAGACAAATTTACAGACGGGCAGACATGCAGAAATGAACTAATAAGGTTATTTTATGAATCCCTATACCAAAAATTTGTTTCTGCGATCAATATTTTCAACCGTTACAATGTCGGCTCTAAAACTTATAATACCCTTGCATATGTTATATATACCGGATATAAAAATTAGAAGTGGTATCTCGTCTTTACAATTGCTATGTATAATAAATAATTGGTTAATTAATTTGCAATAGTTTAATTCTTTAAACGCATCAAACAATCACTGCAGTATCTATGTATACACTCCTATTAAGGAACCAACAAGAAAAAATTATCATCCATGTTTTTAGATGGATTTAACCTTCTTTAGTACACATTAATTTATATAAAACATACCATCATTCTTTTACATAAAATTGTGTTCATCGCTAAACGTAAATATAAAATGGATATTAGAGATTTTTCATTGTGTTTGCAATAAAAACAAAATTTAAAAAAAAAAGTATTTTTCTTTTTAGCCCGACTTCAAAAAGCAGGATGGTTCTCCATTCGTCAGTATTTTTTTTTTTTATGTATGTCACCTCAGAACTCCGTCATTTATGAACCACATTTATGACATTTATTTGTTTGTTTTATAGGGTTTGTTTTCCCATTGGCCCCATTGGCACCAAATCGCATTCTGATGAGGGAATCCCCGGGAAATAGAGGAAAATCCTCATTTTATGTGTGATAACCGATTTCGGCGGAATTTATTTTTTTGAAAGGGTATACTTATTCATAATTGGAAAATAAGAAAATTTTTTTTAAAACCGACTACAAACAAATTTTTTGCAAAAAAAAACCGACCCCAAAAAAAAAAATTTTTACAAAAAAAAAAACAAAATGCATGTTAAAAAAACTGAAAATCTGTTATGAAAAAATGCACTAAAAAAAAAAAAAAACAACGGTTAAAAAAAAAGTGTTATAAAGAAAGGCACTAAAAGTTAGTAGGTCGTTTAGTTGGTCTACCCATACTTAGACAAATAAAATAAGTAATAGAACTTCAAAGTCACTAAAAAGCGAGAAATATAACCTATTTTGACAAAATGGAACCCCGACTTCAAAAATCAAATATTCTATAACAAAAAATGCACTAAAAAGTAAAAAAATAATTGCATATCCTGGTGCCAATTTTAGTTCACCTTAGCAAAATTTTTTAAATATATATGTACAATTATTGTTATTTTTGGAGGCGGTGTCCAAAAGTTATGTGAATTGCTATGCTGACACCGACTTCAAAAATAACAATAATTGTACATTATTGTACAAATTTTTGCTTAGGTGAAACTAAAATTGGCACCAGAATATGCAATTATATTTTTACTTTTAGGTGCATTTTTTGTTATTGAATATTTGATTTTTGAAGTCGGGTTTCCATTTTGTTATAATAGGTTTTATATTATATTTATTTTTTGAAAGTATACATAGGTATAAATATTCCAACTACCTTTCAAGGTAGAATGGAATGGAAAAGTATTACTCAAACAAGGATTCATTCGGTAGTAAATATGTAAGCATAATTTTTAAACGTATACACAGCTCTTTTATTGTTTGCATTTGCGACACTAAAAATTCAATAATATAACATTAAGGTAGGTACTAAAAATTTATGAAAATATTACATCGTAAAATTATACAATATTAGTTCGTTTGCTTTTTGTTTGTTACATAAATAAAAAAAATGCATTAAAAATAAATTTTCCAATTCTAATTTACAAAGAAAATTGTTTCGCTATTCTATTTGAAAGATTTGTTTCAAAAAGTGTGTTGCCGTGCAGTTTCAGCATTTGTTTTTATAATATTGAAATTTTACACTCCCTTTAATGGTTACAGGCATGTTTGATCGTTTTTTTCTACCAACTCGGTATTTTAAATATTGAAATTTGAAACCATTTCATTAAAGGTTATTGGTTTGATTGTTCAGTATGCCGATTACGCCGCTTTTTAATGTTTTAACTTAAATACTTCACAAAGCTCATTGATGATTCCCTACTCTATACTCTCCCAAAATGGTAATCAAACGAAAATTGCGCCATCGTTCTATCTGGGTATTCCTCCTATGTCGTAAGGTCAAACACAAATGCAAAACCCAAGTTAAGTCAAGTGAAGTGACGCATAATACGCACTCCAAGACCAGTATAGTAAGTAGCACATATGTCAATTTTAAAATGAGTGACCAACAAAATCTCAAAAGAAAATATTATACGTTTAACGTGCAGCCGTTAAACAAAAGCATGTTATAACAAGTAATGTAACAACTAATAGAGTTAATTGTTTGAATACCCAGTATATACTGAGTTGTATATTAATGTTTGAATTGTTAACAATTCCGCCTATTCAATGTTAATGGAATATGAATTATTTGTAAATGTAATATGAATTATTTGTATTGAAACAGGAAGAATGTTCTTGCCTTATTGTTCTTGCGAAAAATGTATATTAATGATCTTGGGATTTTTATAATTTTAAATATTGACTTATATAATTTAGTAAGTTAACGCCGAGCTTTAGTAAACACGATGCATTAGTTAACGCGGAGCGTTAGCCGTAAGTGAGTCAACGCGAAGCGTTATTGATTCACCGTGAAGCACTAGTTAATGCGATAGTCGACACGAAGCGATAGTAGCTGTGAAGAATTATTCAACGCGAAGTGTTAGTCGACGCGAAGCTTAAGTAAACACGAAGCGTTAGTAAACGCGAAGCGATAACTAAACGCGATGCGTAAGTAGGTCAACGCAAAGCGTAAGTTTTTCAACACGAAACATTAGTTAACGAGAAGCATAAGTAAGGCCACATGAAGGGTTAATTAGTCAACGCTATAGGTTAGTTTGTCAGCGCAAAACGTTAGTTTGTCAACGCGAAGCATTAGTTTGTCAACTCAATGCTATCGTAAACGCGAAGGATTAGTTAACGTGAAACGTTAGTTAGTCAACGCCAAGCGCAAGGTAACGCAAAGCGTTAGTTGTAAGTGAGTCAACGCGAAGTGTTAGTTATTAGATGCGAAGCGTTAGTGATTTAACGCGAAGCGTACGCAAATCAACACGATGCATTGGGCAACGCGATGCATAAGTCAACGAAAAGTGTAAATAAATGTGAAGTGCAAGTCAACGCGAAGATTTAGTAACGTGAAGCGGCAGTAAATGTGAAGCGTAAATGAGTCAACGCGTTAGTTATTCAATGCGAGGTACTAGTTAACGCGAAGCATTTTTGAACATGAAGCGTAAGTTAGTCAGCACGAAGCGTTAGTCAACGTCAAGCGTTAGTGATTCAATTCGAAGCGCAAGTGATTCACTGCGAAGCACTAGTTCACTATTCACGCGACACATACATAAGTAAACGCCAAGCTGTAGTAAGTCAACGCGAAGTGTTAGTTAATGAACGTGAAGTGTTAGTTAATCAACGAGAAGCTTTAGTTTCTCAACGCGAAACGATCGTTATCGACCGAAGCGTTAGTCAACGCGAAGCATTAGTTAACCAATGCGAACAGTTGGGTCAACAAATGAGTCAACGCGAAGCGTTACTTGTTCAACGTTTAGCGGTAGTGATTCAGGCGAAGCGTTAGTTATTAAACGCGATGCATTGGTTTATCAACGCGAACCGTAAGTTAATCAACGCAAGGCGTTAGTTCACCAACGCGAGACGTTAGCCGACGCGAAGTATTGCTAAGACAAAGCGAAGCGTAAGTGAGTAAACGCGAAGCGTAAGTGAATCAACGCGGAGCATAAGTTAGTCAACGCGAAGCGTAAGTGCGTCAACGGGAAGCGTAAGTTTTTCAACATGTAGCCCTAGTTAACTCGAAGCGTATATAAGTCAACGCGAGGCGCCAGACGACGCATAACTTAGTCAACGCGAAGTGTTAGTTAATCAACGCGCAGCATTTGTTTATTAACGCGAATCATTCTTTAACGCGAAGCGTTGGTCAACGCAAAACGTTATGCAAAGCGAAGCGATAATCAACGGGAAACGATAGTTAGTCAACGTGAAGCGTCAGTTAATCAACACGAAGCGTTAGTTAATCAACGCGAAGCGTTAGTTAATCGACGTGGAGCGTTCATTAGTGATTCAATGTGATGCGATAGATATTCAACGCATAGTACTAGTAAACCCGAAGTGCTTGTAAACGCGAAGTGTTCGTCGATTCGAAGTGTATGTCAACACGGAGCTTTAGTAACGTGAAGCGGAAGTAAATGCGAAGCGTGAGTCAACACGAACCGTATGTTGGTCAACGCGTAGTTTTAGTTATTCAACACGATGAACTAGTTAACGCGAAGCGCAAGTTACTCAAAGCTACGCGTTAGGCAATCAACGTGAAGCATTAATAAACGCGAAGCGTTGGTCAACGCAAAGCGTTTGGAAGTCACTAATTTTGGAAGCGTCACTAGTAAATTTTTTTTCAAGCGGAATTTTTATCGGGGGAACTTTCAGGGTTTTTTTTGGGGGATAATTTTTTTGAGGGGTGGGTTTAGGGGGTTGCGCATAGATAGGTCTCACGATTTTCAAGGGGTAGCGATGAAAAAAATTTGGGTTTTCGAATTAACCTGTTAGTTTGCAGTTATTCTGCGTTGAATGCAAGAAAAAACGCATTTTTCTAGCATGTGAAGTCGTAAATAGATGATTTTTGGGGGCGTTTTTTCCATTTTCAAAGGGGTGGCGATGAAAAACTTAAAGTTTATCGAATAACCCCATTAGTTTTAAGAAATTATCCACCAAGTGCAAAAAACTCTTTCTTTCTACCATGAATAGAAGTTAAAAGAGTAGTTTAAGGGGTTGTTTTCCCATTTTTTCGGGAGCGGTGATGAAACATTTTCTAATTACTTTCTTTATTTGTAGCTTTTAAGCGTCGAATGCAAAAAACCGCATCTTTCTAGCATGTATAGAAGAAAAAGGGTGGTTTTAGGGGTGTTTTTTCCATTTGCGAATGGTTGCGATGGGAAAATTTACTATTATAAAATAATCCTGTTAATTTAATCCTGTTCCACGTTGAATAAAAAACCAAAAGTATCTTTCTAACATGAATAGAAGTGAAAAGGGCAGTTTTATGGGTGTTTTTCCTCTTTTTGGGGATTGCGATCTAGGTTATGAAATTTTCGAGGTATTCTGTCATTTGACTTTATTTCGGGTCGATTGGTGAAAATCCCATCTTTCTACTATGAATAGTAGTTAAAAGGGTAGCGAGGGTGCTTTTCTCATTTTTTTTTTGGGTGGAAGCGATAAAAGTTATTAAGTTTTTTGAATAACCTTCTTAATTTGTAGTTATTTAGCGTCGAGTTCAAAAAACTTTATCTTTCTAGCATGTATAAAAGAAAAGGAGTAGTTTTAGGGGTGTTAACCCATTTGCGAAGGGTAACGATGGAAAAATTTACGTTTTTAAAATAATCCTGTTATTTGAAACCCGTTCCACGTCGAACGAAAAAAACCTGATCTTTCTAACATAAATCGAAGTTTAATACAGTTTAAGACGTGTTTTTTTTAATTTCGGGGGGGGGGGGGATTTCGATGTAGGTAATGAAATTTTTCAAAGTATTCTGTTAACTTGACTTTAATTCGGGTCGATTGGTGAAAATCCCACCATTTCATCATGTATAGAACTGAAAAACGTAATTTTGGGAGGTGTTTTTTCGATTTTCTGGGAGGTTGCAATGAAAAATCGAAAATTTCGAAAATCGAAGTTAATTTCGATTCGAATTAACTTCCTACTTTGTAGCTATTTAGCGTCGATTGCAAGAAACTGCATCTTTCTAGCATGTATAGAAGAAAAATGTTGGTTCTAGGGATGTTCTTCCCAATAGCGAAGGGTTATGATGGAAAAATTTTCTTTTTTCAAATAATTATGTTATTTGAACCTGTTCCACGTCGAATGGAAAAAACCCGATCTTTCTACCATGAATAGAAGTGAAACGGTCAGTTTTAGAGATGTTTATCCCATTTTCGGGGGGTTTCGATGTAGGTAATGAAATTTTTCAAAGTTTTATGTTAATTAGAATTTATTTTGAGTCTTTTTATGAAAATTCCATCTTTCTAACATGTCTAGAAGTGCCTTAGAATTTGTATAGATAGAGTGTCAGTCAGTCAGTCAGCTTCATTTCTAGCTTTAAAGTACATTGGATACATCTGGTATATATATATTCTAGGGTACGTTTGAGCATAAATTGTGAGAAAACTATTGAGTTTATGAAAAAACTTTTCAAACAAAAGTTGTTTATTTGAAACAAAAGACCATTTTTCCCCCACCCCTAGCGGGGAGACACAGGCTTTGATTTGCTCATTTACGAGCTTGACCTCACTTTTTTGCAATAAAACACACATACAAAATGTCAGTTTTTGAGTTATCATGTTACCGGAAAGACGGATTAGCCTAAATGGCCGAACAAGTCATTTTATGAACACCTATTCCAATCATTTATGCTAAGGATTCATATTTTCAAGCGTTAATAAGTCGGGACTTGACTGAATATACCTTGTTTAGTTCCTTATACTGCGTAGAAAACTTAATATACGTTGCATATTTACATATACTGTGTATAAAAAATATTTGAGAGACATATGGCTAATTTTTTTTATGGCTGAGCGGTTGTTGACTATTATTACATTCTTTTTGCAATGACGTTCGTTTTATTATTAACTCTCAAACTGATTTCAAATTTGATAAAAACCTTGTTAATAAAACTTTCTTCGATTATTACACATATCTAAATAAGCTTCTTTTTATACCCAGTATATTGTAAATAAGCAAGGTATATTAAGTTTATTATACCCAGTTTATTATAAATATACAAGGTATATTAAACATTATATTATCGAATGATAATTAGTGAGAACTCTAGGTTTTTGAAATAAAATTCAAATTCGCCCCCTTTACCTAGATCAGTTTTTTGTATTATAAATACGTATTTCGACTACAATGTAGTCATCATCAGTATAAATTAGCCAGTCGTACTTTACTCTTTGACAATTAGAAATAGATATAAAGATAGATATAAGATTAGAAATAGATTTCATCACAGTTTGAAACTGTCACCAAATTAGTAACAAGTAACATATCCTGCGGCAATATAAGAGTAATTTTAATAAGAGTAAAATTAACAGGAATAAATGTGAATGAAGAAAATTTTAACAAGAGTAATTTCAATACAATTTAAAATTTATTATATTTTAAATCTAGTAAATTTTAATCTAGTAAATTTTCTATTTATTTTTATTTTTGTCAATTGATCTCGACTTTATATCTATTTCTAATTGTCAATGAGTAAAGTACGACTAGCTAATTTATACTGATGATGACTACATTGTAGTCGAAATACGTATTTATAATACAAAAAACTGATTTAGGTAAAGGGGGCGAATTTGAAATTTTAAGGTTTATTAAGTTTAGTTCCGACTTTGTAACGCTTGAAAATATTGATCACAGAAGAAATTTTTTTTATAAGTGTTCATAAAATTATCTAATTAGTCCATTTCAGCATGTCTGTCAGTTTGTCTGTCAGTCTGTGAATACAAAAACTCAAGAACGAAAAGAGATAACGAACTGAAATGAAAAAAGTAAGGTGAGGCAAAAAGTAAGGTCAAGTTCGTAAATTGGCAAAATTGGATCATGTTTGGGCAAAATGGGCAAAACTGCCTATCTTTGAAACTGTAAGAGTATAACAAAGTTTAAAAACAAAAACTCATCTTCTCTTTAAAATAAAGAAAATTTGTTTGAAATTTTTTCCCATTTACTCAGTATATACTTGATATTTAAATAATTAACTCAGTTAATTGTTACTTGTTTTTACTCTTTTCTTTTGTCTAGACAACCAATTCTAGTAAATAAGATAGTTTTTGGCTCAGACTATAAATTAGCTGAATTTGAATAATTGCACCATGACAATGTGTTGACGTGAAACGGCACTAGATTAAATATGCGGAATATGGAAAAAACGTGGATGTGAAATAGGTTGGATTGTGCATGAGCTGGGTGAGAATGGGAGTCAATTTGCGGCGAAACTAACACCAATTCATATTTATTGTCAACATTACAACTGGAGATTGCAGACAAATTTCTTATTTTAAACAAAAAAAGCCAAATAGCAATAGCTCGTTTAAACTTGCAAACAAGAAGGTTAATTCATAAAAACAAACGAGAATGAAAGTGCCAAATCTAGTTCAAATCTAATCTAACAATCGACCAAATCGAACAATCGACCAAAATAAAATTTCTTTGTATATTATAAAATATATTGTATCAATATTAATTTGCACCAGAAGTCATTATCAGCATGAATTAGTTATCACCATTATAGTAAGTTTCTTCAAAAGGACCAAATTAAACATGATCATGTAAACATCAAAATATCCAATAATTGGAACACCACCAAACAAACGCTGCTAACAACTATTTGAATATTTTACGGTAAAAGTACTTAAAAGTTTTAAACATTGGATATGAAATATAAACCATGTATATGAAGTTAGCCGCGCCACTTTGGATGTTCGAATAAAAATAGTTGTGATATGTCCAATGTGAACACTTAAATTTATTTGTGCCGTATTGTGCTCAGATTATGTTGCTATCTGACGTACGGGGAAAATAAACATGGCATTTTTTCAAATTCTATGGACGAAAATTACTCTTTCTATAGATGGAAGCTTTGCAGTTTTCTTAAAAATCAATTATGCCGAAATATGCTAATGTTTTGTTGCTGTATGCTGTTGAGAATAATTTAGCGATGGCTACAATTCACATTCTTGCTGTGGGCAAGAATGTAATTTTCTTAAGAAATTATTACAAAAAGAAAATATTTAATTACTAAAAGAAAAAAAACTGACACTAGCTTATTTTAAAATAATGCACAAGTCTATGAAACCTATATGGGTAGAATTACTTTTGTAAGCGACACGTAATCACTTATCACATGCTAAATGTTTTCGGTGGTTAAACATGAGCGGGGTTAACTTTATATGCATCTACACAACATATAAGTTCTTTTATTGTTATGACTATAATAAAAATGCATGGAATTTCACATAATAGTATACCTAAAGTAAGGAGCTAGCAAAATGCTGACAATCGTAGAAATAATATGGAAAAAAAAGAAAATTTTATAATATATCATCAACAGGAAAATATATCTGACGCATTGAAAAAATATGTATTTTACAATGCTATTTCTATTATCCAAAGGGGAAATCAATTTTTATTTATTGAAGAAGGAGTTTAAAATTATTAGTTGAACAGTTTATTTAATTGGAGTTTGGTGAGATAAGAAGAACGTTTGTCGCTGACTACTAATTAACCATCGATATCGTGAGTCGACAAATTTGTTTTTAGCAAATTTCCTCCAAAGGAAATGCAGCTATTGTTTTTGCACCAATGTTGGAATTTCGTAAAAATTTCTTCAAATGTCCATCGATCCTACCTATTAGATGTTAAAAATCACTGTCGCTCAAATATTTATATATGTATATACAGTCCGTTTAGTTTACATCTGCGCATAGTAGATCTCCCACGAGTATGAGAGAGTACATATGTATAGATTAAGCAATGTGTATGAGAAGGAGGTCTTATAGGTTTGTGTTGGTTGTCTGTTGTTATATATATATATATATGTATATATATATATATATATATATATATATATATATATATATATATATATATATATATATATATATATATATATATATATATATATATATATATATCAACATATATATTTATATGAACTTTTTTTAAAATGTCTGTGGCTCCCTGTCCCAGGCACAGTTTTATTCCGATTGGAATGAAATTTGGTATTTGAGGCGCTGTTGGTACTCTAAAGATCACGATCAATGGGTAAAATCGGACAACGGGAAAGAGTATTTGAGAGTTAGAGTTTGAGAAAAATGATCAAGTAATGAATTGTAGCAAACTTGATTTTCGTAAACTTTACTTCTTATACATTTTTCGATTATTCGAATATTAAGAGAGATATTTAATATTTTGTGTTTGTTTTACACGAATACATGAAATATATTTTTTTTAAACTGGTCCTGCTGGTCCGACCTAAGACGTCATATTGTCTATCAACCGCGCTATGTGACCGGCCCAGCGCCACTTTAGTTTTTTGCAGTGACATAGAGCATCATCAGCAACCTTTGTGTTTTTTCTAATAGTTCATTCATTCATCAATTTCATAGTTTTCTTGGGTACTTTTTAAGAACTTCTTAAACAACTTGAAAATCAAAATTCAACCGACATCAAAAAACACAAAAACTTATTACACTAAAAAGCTAAAAATAACAATAAAGAGATTTAATCAAAAAGACAATTCTTGTCCAAACCCATAACGTATAATTTTTATACCTAGTACATGTAAATGTATAAGGTATATTAAGTTTAATCCCGACTTTGTAACGCTTAAAAATATTGATCGTAGGGATGAATGTTCGCTATATGTGTGCATAAAATTCGGCCATTTCCACATGTCCGTCTGACTGTCTGTGGACACGATAACTCAAGAACGAAAAGAGATGACAAGCTGAAATTTTTTTCAAAAATAATTTTCATTTTAAAATAAACAACTTTTGTTTGAAATTTTTTTTTCATAAACTCAGTAGTTTTCTCAGAATTTGTGATTAAATGTTCCTCGGAAGCGAATTGTCGAATATGCAGAATTGTTAACAATTCAATCATTAATACACAACTCAGTATGTACTGGGTATTCAAACAATTAACTCAGTTAGTTGTTACATTACTTGCAATAAAATAATATTATTTGTATGACGTGCTACCTACTGATCGGTTAGAAGGGATCTCTGCATCAAATTATGGTTTGATGACAATGAGACCACCTTGAGAGTATATTCTTTCATACAAAACAAGAATTTAGAAAATCGATACACAATTGACAGAGAAATGGGTGAACATACATTTATAAAAAATACATATAGTCGAACATAGAATCTCCTCCTTCTTTTTTTGGAGTCGGTTAAAATTTTTGTTGATTTTCTAATTTCCACAGAAACAATACCTTACTTCTAAAAAATAACTATAAAATTATTTTATTAAAATTTTGTTTCAATTTTGAAATGTCAATTTTGACTGTCGTTTCCATTGTAATTTTAAACTACAATAGTACACTATTATTAATCGTTATGGTTGTATTTTGGCTATGAATAAATGTAAATTTTTCAAATACTAAAATCATGTCAGATACGATATTTCAATTTGATCACACTAAAATTCTGACCGCTAGAGAGTGATTTATGTATTCTAAGAAAATTCGCTAAGTTGACGCAGCTCCTGCGTAACGTCTTTTTTTTTTATAAAATGGAAGATGTTACTTTTAATTTGAGAATTAAGTATCGATTCGATGGATTAGCCATAAAAAATGTCTGACTAAGGGAAGGCCGTTTTTTTAAATCGGATCCTATCAAAAATATAAATGTAAGAAAGTGCCAAATTTTCGGGGAAATCCTTAATGTTTACTCCTCATTAATTTTCCAAGGAAAAAGTTACATAATAAATTGATATTCATTTTCTGACACTTAGTAAATAACTCGGTCCTCTCATCCCATATCATCACTTTTTTAGGACAAACTATTACATTAAGGATTTTCCGAAAACTCGGCCCTTTTTTACATTTATGTTTTCGACCGGATATCACTGCTTTTTGAAATTTTTAAATATACAAAGCCGAACACTTCGAGTTCAGAGCTACGCACATAACGCTACGTATTTTGTTATCCTGTGCGATTCTTTACACTCTGCGTTACATAACTCTTTTTCTTTCTAAGTAGATTCATATTTGCAAAGGAGACCGCTTCGAGTTATATAACGATAACTCTCTCTGCTCCCAATGTGGCTCCACCCTCTTGAACACCAAGGCAACCTTCGGTCTTGGCTTCGCGTCTTGGAAAGATTACAAAAACCCGCAACCTTCTATCGTTAATAAAATAGAATAGAATAGTAGTAAAAAAGAAAATTTTTGGTATTTTTTCCCATTTTTGGGGATGTTGCGTTGGGAAAATTAAAGTTTTCCGATTTTTCATTAAGTTTCAAGTAATTCCGCGTCGAATTCAAAAAACACCAATTTCGGGATAGAAATTTCGGGTTTTCATATTTTTCCTGTCGGTTTGGTTACTAGACCTAACTGTATGCATGTCGGGAAGTACGATATAATTTTTATTATGTTACCCAAAAATTTATCTTTTTCCCATTTTTTTGTAAAAGTAACTTTTTAACTGTTTACTCCTTAACGATGAGCGAAAAAACGGTATCTTATAATTTCGTAATCTTTCTATATTCGAAAACTTACCTCTGTAGCTCTTTTCGTCAAAAGTTAAAATTGGGTTAAATGCTCGACCAATATTTCGTGTAGTAATATCACGATTACGTACGCCAGACAAAAAAACCCTTAAACCCGGTCAATCGCACGACCGTGCTCTTGATTATTATATAAACAGATTTTTAATTGGATTTCGGTGGGATAAGACTAACGTTTGTTGCTGACTAATAATTAACCATCAATATCGTGAGTCGACCAATCAGTCTTGTAAAGCGGAAGGTTTTACTTTTAATTTGAGGTTAAAGTCAAGTATGGATTCTTTGGATTAGCCATAAACATGCCTGAATAAGGGACGGCTGTGGGCAAGGTCCGATAGTCAAAGTTTTTTATATCCGATTTGTTGATACGTGAGTCAACTGAAACACTTAAATTGACTAGAAGTGATAGTATTTTTTGCACTTCGCGACTATTCTGATCGGTCAACCACCGGCATTTCAACTATTAATTTTCAATCTTAATATATATGCCACTGTCGTGGGACCCATGAGTTACGTAAAATGATGGCCAACTCATACATTAGTCTAAAAAAGTAATACTATATCTATGTATCTTTGAATAACATATGTTAAAAAACCATCATGCAATTTTTATTTCATCTGCATATGTATGGTACTAGTACTAATTTACTTATTTTCATAGGTATATCTACAGTCACATTCAAGTGATTAAATGGATGAACAGCTTTCGTAAAATATATTTATATAGTAGCCAAAAAAACAAATCCAGGAGGCTCACTTTTGCCTATTTGCGTAAACATTTACCAAGTACTAAGCATTAGCATTCTAACTGTAAATGTACAAGATAGTACATTAATCTATAATTTAAGAACAAATAGCGCAGGCATATACCTGCAACCCTCCCCCAGTGAGAATACATTTTTGTGACTCGTACTAATTTGTTTCAAAATATATGATTACACCTAATTGCTCTTATTGTTTTGTCATTTAATAATTCTATTTTTTCCAAATTTAGTAAACATTTTTTATTGAAAGTACAGAAAAAATCGAAGGGAAAACTACGTGGATGTATCCTAAGATTTAGAAGAAGAAAAACCAAAACAAATTAGAAAGAGAAAGAGAAGTCGTCTAAAGTTATCGCCCGTACATATGCCGATTAAATTGAACAATCAGATGTCAATTTAAATGCGTTATCGATTTCCAGTGATACGTTACAGCCAACTGCTTCGATTTCCGTGTTTGATTCAATCAATAGTTTGTTAAATCCCACGTGGACTGATTTAACGGAAGTTAATTAATTATTTATCTTTTATCATTCTGATATTTTAAAAAATGTATTGATTTAAATAAATTTACGTAACACAAAACAAGAAGGACGGCGAGGCCTAACTAAATGTCCCCATAATGTTCTCCGATATGGGGGTAGGTTTAAAAAAATACGGAAAACGCGTTACGTGGTTTTTGGATAGTTAGCTACACACTAAACAAGGCTGATGCAAAAATTGGGAAAACTCTTCTGCACACCATTAATATTAAATTTCAATGTAAAAATTTTCATTTTTCCATTTGCATAGACAAATCACTATTTGCCAAAATTTGATCTAAGCCAACAATATAGTTCGTATAGTTAGTTTGTAACAACTTTTCTCTTATAATAATATACCTAATGTTTGATGTCAAATCCCAAAACGTACATTGCAATTAAAAAGTTCAAACAACTTAATCAGAAAACGAAACGAATAAATTCTGTGAAGAGTTTATTATAAATCATTGTGGCATGTTTATACGTATTTTAACGATTTTGGGATTTTATATGTGGTATTATTTTTTTCTGGTGATGAATACAAACCGTAACAAAGTTTTCTCATCAGATTCGTAAAACCAATAGTAATTTAGTTACAATGTAAATTACAATAGAAAAAATAAACATTTTACTAAAGTAAGATTCGGACAAGTTTTAAGTTCTTATATCATCGTGTCACTTAATTTTAATAGTAGAGCACATCAAGGTTTCCTCGGAAAAATTTCCTTACTCGTAAAAAGTAGTATAATTATTTAACTTATGATCCTTTGATGTAAGTGATTTTTTCAACGAGGGACATGATAAATAAATAAATTAAAAATGAAATTTTTTTCCGGATATCGTTTATTCAAGAAAACAAATTTATTCGGACGCGGAGTGCTGAGCGCTGACGCTCCTTCTACAGCCGTACCCATTCTTTGGACTAGGTGATCACTTCTATCGAGATCAGAAAGGAGAAAGCACTAGGAGAGCCACAGTGTGGAGGAACCTTCTGGAACTCAGATAAGCCAAGAACCTTATCGGGAACTTTAACCATAAAAGATACAAAACCATTGGCCGGATCAAAAATAGATTGCGGATACTAACGATGTTTCTTAGTAGGCTCAGAAGACACCTTTGAAAGATACGCTTGGGAAATGAAAGCAAGAGCAAGTTTTGTGGGGAAATGGAGTAACCTCTGGAACAATTCCTATTATAGACGGCGATGCTCTGATACAAAAATGAATAAAATGTCTGAGAAGCTACCAGATACGTACAGGGGAGCAACCACCCCTAGACCTAATTCAGATCCTGTACTTCCTGAAAAAAACACGGCTGGATGAGGTGCTTTAAGACGGAACCATTGATCTTTAGTCCACAGCTGGGGAGTACAATAGTTCTTATGGGTCGCAGTGCACCAAATTCCCCACATTATCATTCATTCATTTAAGCCTGATAAATTAAAAAAAGAAGGTTTCTCTTAGATGGAGTCCAATGTAATCATGGTAAGACCTTCAATCATCGGATTACTGCAATATAAAATAGAAAACTTCTTTTAAAATAAATCATTTCTCGATCTTGATATTCTACACTTTGGTGTAAAAAGAGCTTCTGTCAGTAAATGTACAAAAGAAATTGTTGAAAAAACTTATTAATTTTATACGTTCTATGAGAAACGTAAATTTATGATATATCGTAATATATCGTTAATGGGCAAATTAGTTAAAGCCAGGGTGGGAATACATAATTTGGAGTATATTCCTTAATATTAGTCAAACGCAATTAATATTAATAATAAAATTTATTATAAGTGTTAATGAGTCTTTTCTTTAACAAAATTAGCTTGCCTACACTCTACAAAGCTGTTAGTGACGAATGTTTGAAATTGATATTGTATATTTAATATAAATTTTACAAAAATATATAATGGTAGAGTCAAATTATCTTCAAAATCGGGGTTTCAGGCAGGTTGCTCGGAACCGCAATTTTTTTTAAATCGATTCAGCTTTACGTCCTGATTTTGACCCTAAATTTTTACGGTCCAGCTAGTGACGGCACAGGGTCGGATCAAAATTTAATTTGTTTATAAAAAAGAAAGCGCTTTTTTTTTCTTTTTTTTTTTTAAACTAAAAATTTAAAAAACGACATAGTATATTATTCAATTCTATATAAGAAAGAAAACAAAGAAGCCCATGAACATTAAATTCGGTTAATTAGAATTCAAGAAAAACAAGTGAAAATAACATCTGAGTTATTTGCTTACATATCCGGTATATACTGAATTTATGAAAAAAAATTTTTAACAAAACTTGTTTGTTTTTTAAAAGGGACATTTTTGTCTTTAAATTTTATCTATCTCTTACGATTTCAAAGATATGCGGTTTGCTCCATTATGGCCAAACATGGTCCGCTTTTGCCCATTCACGAACTTGACCTTACTTTTCAACTCTTAAACATACATACAAAATTTCTGCTCGCTATCTTTTTTTATTTTTGAGTTATCGTGTTCACAGACGGACAGCCGTTACAAAATCGGAACTAGAATTAATATACCCTGGTATATATTATATACCGGGTATAAAAGTTCGAAAAACGCAAAAGTTTTAAATTAAAATAAAAAATAAAAAAAATACTTCATTCTTTATTTAACAATGGCAAAGTTTGCCTTTTATAAGTTTAAAATAATGTGCCAAATTTTAGCCCTTGAAAAAAATTAGGTCCCCGACAATTAATAAAATACCATGTCACCGATTTTTATAAATAAGAAGGGTGCATTTCATCCTAGATGAATAAATCTTTTTTTTAAATGAAAGGTCTTAAAAATATTTATAAAATGAAAAAGAAAATTATTTTTTTAACTGTATTTTTACCCATTATTTTTCAAATTGTTTATATCGCGCTAATTTAAAAAAAAAACAGTTAAGAAGTATTTAATTAAAGTTTATTTTCTTTTAACTTATATCTTTAATTTTTTTAAATATATATATATATATAACGATACGTTAACTTAATAAATAGTAAATAACTTAATAACTAATATATAATGATACGTTAAGAGAGTTATCATAGGTTTTATAAGTTTTATAAGCCTCAATCGAAGTTTTAAAAATATAAAAGGCATACTTTGGCATTGTTAAAATAAAAATGAAGTAATTTTTAGATTTTTTATTTAAATTTAAAATGTTTGCGTTAAATTAACTGACTTTAATGTTCATGGGCTTATTTGTTTCCTTTTTTTAATATAGAATTGAATAATATTCTATGTCATTTTTTAAATTTTTAGTTTTAAAAAAGATGTTAAGAAAAAACGCTTTTTTGTTATAAACAAATTCAATCTTGTCCCTGTTCCGTCACGTTCCGAATCGGAACATAAAAACTTAGAGTCATATTCAGGACGTCAAAATGAATCGATTTAAAATAAAAATTGCGTTTCCAAGAAACCTGACTGAAAAATGCTAATTTGACTTTAGTAATACTAGTATTCCAATGACAATAAAGAATATGTTGGTAAATAAACCTTTCTAACAAAATATATAAAACGTAATTATTTTCCTTGATACTTTATCATATTCATAAAAAATAAAAAAAATATTATATTATTTTCTTGTATAATAATTAAAATAAAATATTTGTCTGGAAAGTTAAAATAATGCTTCATCTTTGTTACAACCCTATTATATTTAATTGTTATTTGTAGATATAAAACGAGAACCATGTCATCATTCTATAATAATCTACGATAAATCTTCAAGACGACTATTAAATAAATTTTATTGTGTCATGGCTAAACTATATTGAGTCTCGGTTAACTATAATCGCTCTTATCCCATTGTTTAGGTAAGTTTTAATTCCAAAAGGTCTTACATTTTAATCGAAATAGAGATCACAGCCAGTCAAGAGTTCAGAGCCAATCATTTCGCTACGACACCTGTGGTGCTCTTGTTTTTAATCATGAATCATTATGTTTTCCCTGCCAGGAAGTGGTAAGCACACCTTGATTTTGTTCCACATCATATACGCTAAAATCATAGTTTCACATTTGAAGTTATCAGCTTACATAAATTCTCTATTTTCTAAAAGGCTGCAATTTTTAGACTCTTGTGTCTCAGTGTTTTTCGGAAGAAATACCTGCAAAACTTCTCTGAAAGAAGTAGAATTATTTCCTTTACTTTTCATTGTATTTTGTAATATAAAAACGTATTGAATGGTATATTAATATTTACGAGTCCTTTGAGGGATAATGCTAAATGTTGCTTAACATTATTACAGTCTGAACATAAAAATAATAATAATTGTATATGTGATATATTATTCAATGTAAATTTGTTAGACAAATAACATACCCATAAAATTTTAAAACAACGTTTTTCATTTTGCCGTCTTTTTTTACTATTACTATTAATTTTATATATTGTGGTTTTTGTAGTTTATTGCTAAAAATTCTGATATTTATATCCATTTTCAGAACTAGTTTCATGTGAAGATAGCAAGATAATTCAACAATATTCTTGAGTAAAAAGGGCACATAATTTATTTTTAGAAAACCCTCGGAGGTCATGCTTTTCGTTATATGATTATATCAAAATATTGGACTGAGTTTTAAGGACAACCCAACGTCAAAAACTTAAAACAGTGACATATCCCTTTCTTTAAGCAGTTTGACCGGTTGCTCTTAAATATGAGTATCATGAATAAATAAAACACATGGGTATGATCACGAATGATTCAATCAAAGTCATCCTGAAGCCAAAATTTCAATTTAACGCAGTTGAACAGGGAACAGGTCTACCTGTCCAGTGTTTCGGTTACTTATCCCAGAAGGGATATTCATTACTTCTGAAATGATGTTGGATATACATAAATGCACCTCTATGAGAGATTATTCACTCTAAATCTCATTTGTTTGAAGAATTTGATGACATTGAAAAATGACAATAAACTCAGTGTCCTTTATTTATTTAGAATGAAATTTTTTAAGAAATTGTGAAGCGGCATGATCGCAATCAATGATCACATTTTTAACAAGCACGGTATACGGTATACGATACGGTTCCCACATATCTCTTTTTTATAAAACATTACTTCTATGTCTTGAAAATAGTTTCTATCATATAAAAACACATTTAAAAAGTTGTAGCTATTAAAAAGTTATATAATTCTATGATATTAATTATAATACTAACAAATAGTAACAATTTATAAATCCATGGTACTGAATATATTATGAAGTATATACATATACACTTGATATATTATAAGATATATAATAATAACAATAATATATACAAGTAACTTCTGCTATTATAGCTAAGTTTTATGATACCGCAACCAAATATACGTAACTTGATAGTTACATAATATAGGATATTCCAGTAGACTATTTGTATCTAGAGCACGGAGGTGCGTAAGCCGAGTTAAAGGGGCTTGCGTGCTTACAGCTATTACTACACGAAATATTAGAAGAACATTTGACCCCATTTTATGTTTTAAACTAACAGAGCTACTGAGGTGAGTTTTCGAATATAGCAAGATTACGGAATTATTAGATATCAGTTTTTCGCTCATCGTTAAGGAATAAACAGTTAAAAAGTTCTTTTAATTCAAAAATCGAAAAAAGGCTGATTTTTGGATAGACAGGGTAATAATTCCAGGGCCTTGACCAAAAGTGCTTGAAAGTTAATATTTGGCATACAGTTAGATATAGTGCGCAAACCGAAAGCAAAATTATGAAACCACGAAATTTATTTCGGGAAATCGAAAATTTTTGTATATATTGTTTTGATACAATTAACATTATAAATGCATATAGAAATGTATTCTCCTGTGATTGGTCGATACTCGATTCTTATTGGTCGACGCAAAAGTCCGTGTTAGCATAAATAATATTCTAAACATATATGAGATACCGAGCATTTGAATTCTATGCTCTGGTGAAGAATCAACTAAAAATTTTGTTTATTTGGTAAAATAAAAATAATTTTTGTAAATTAATTTCGTAATAATCATTCTATTGAATAAATTAACATCAATTTTTAACCCGACTTCAAAAACGAGGATGGTTCTCAATTCGTCTGTATTTTTTTAAATATTTTTTTAAAATTTTTTTATTTTTTATGTGTGTCACCTCAGAACTACGTCATTTATGAACCGATTTTGAATTTTTTGTTTTGTTTAAAAGGGTTTGGTTTCCCATTGGTCCCATTGGCACTAAATCGCATTCTGATGAGGAGATCCCCGGGAAATCGAGGAAAATCCTCATGTTATATGTGATAACCGATTTCTTCGAAAAATTTTTTTTTTGAAAGGGTATACTCATTCATAATGGGAAAATAAGATAATTTTTTTAAAAACCGACTTCAAAAAAATTTAAATTTTTACAAGAAAAAAAAAACAAAATGCGTGTAAAAAAACCTGAAAATCTGTTATGAAAAAATGCACTAAAAAAAAACAAAGGATAAAAAAAATGTGTTATAAAGAAATGCACTAAAAGTTAGTAGGTCGTTTAGTTGGTCTACCCATATTTAGACAAATAAAATAAGTTATAGAACTTCAAAGTCACTAAAAAGCGAGAAATTAAACCTATTTTAACAAAATGGAAACCCGTCTTCAAAAATCAAATATTCTATAACAAAAAATGCACTAAAAAGTAAAAAAATTAATTGCATAATCCATAATCCAAAAGTTATGTGAATTTCTCTATGCTGACACCGACTCCAAAAGTAATAATAATTGTACATATATATTTAAAAATTCTTGCTTAGGTGAACTAAAATTGGCACAAGAATATGCAATTATTTTTTTACTTTTTAGTGCATTTTTGTTTTAGAATATATGATTTTTGAAGTCGGAATTCCATTTTGTCAAAACAGGTTTTATAATAATAAGTTTCAAACATAAAAATAATTCGTTACGCAGGAGCTATTTGGCGAATTCGTTAGAATACATAAGTCACTGTCTAGCGGTCATAATTTCAGTGTCAGCAAAATGAACACTTATATAGTGTGTTTTTATAGTTTATACTTACTATGGAAACGAGAATCAAAGTTGACATTTCAAAATTGGAACAAAATTTTAATAAAATAATTTTATAGTTATTCTATACAAGAATAGTTTCTGTGGAAATGACATTATCAACACAAATTTTAACCGACTCCAAAAAAAAGGAGGAGATTCTATATTTGACTGTAAAGTAATGTAACAACTAACTGAGTTAATTGTTTGAATACTCAGTATATACTGAATCGTATATCAATGATTGAATTGTTAACAATTCGCTTTCCGAGGAACATTTAATTACAAATTATGAAGAAACTATTGTATTGAAACCCCCTCCTCCAGAGAAAGGAAACACGTTCCAACTGTTTCAAAGATAAGCAGTTTTGTTCATTTGGTCGAAACATAGTCCGATTTTGACCATTAACGAACTTGACCTTACTTTTTTGCTCTAGAACACATTTCAGATCGTTATCTTTTTTCGTTCTTAAGTTATCGTATCCACAGACAGACAGAGGGGCATGCTGAAATGGCCGAATTTTATGAACTCATATACCAAAAATTTATGCCTACGATCAATATTTTTAAGCATTAGAAAACTGGGTATACAAATTATACGTAATAGGTTTGGACAAGAATTGTCTTTTGGATTAAATCTGTATATTGTTATTTTTAGCTTTTAAGTGTACTGACTTTTTGTGTTTTTTGAAGTCGGTTGAATTTATTTTTTACAATAAAATATATTTAATATATTCGTGTCAAATTCGAATACAAAATATAAAATATCTGTTTTAATATTAGAACAATCGAAAAAAATGTGTGGAGTAAAGTTGTAGAAAATCAAGTTTGAAAATCAAGTTTGCTACAATTCCTTACCTGACCATTTTTCTAAAACTCATGTGAACACTGATATTTAGAATTTAAACTATCAATCTTAAATTGTAAATATTTCTATAAATATTAGTGTAACAGAAAAATGATAAGAAACAGAGAAATTACAGTAAAACTTAAGAGAGATAACTCCCTCAAATATTAAGGGAGATATGCCAAATTTTGTGTTTCCTCCTCCCTTTAAACCCCCTTTTCCTCTGGTCCAAATTTGGTATTTGAGGCGCTTTTGGTATTCAAAATGTCAAGTTAATGGGGCAATCGGGCAAGGAGGAGGGGGGTTCTGATGGAGAGGGAAACAAAAAATTTGTTATATCTCCCTTAATATTAATTAGTAAATGTATGAAAAAATTTGGTTGTAATTTATTTCGCAAGTTTTCTTATGAATTTAAAATTTTATAACGCGGCAAGTTCTTTCTTTTTTAAAAACATACTAAGAGAAATCTTGCGAAATATATTACAACCAAATTTTTTCTTACATTTACGCATTTTATCATTTATTAATTTTCTTGATAAATAGTTTACCGAGCTTTTTACTTGGTATATAGCTCGGTCCTTTCTCCCATATCATCACTTTCTAAGAAGCAACTATTATATGAAGTATCTCCCCGAAAACTCGGCCCTTTTTTATATTTATATTTTTGATCGGATATTTAATTTAGTAAGAAAACTTATTTGAATTAATAAGAATTAAATTTACACAACTATTACGGTTTTAATTTGTAAATATATTATCATTTATACTTTTATCACTAATTCTAATAGTTAATAATTATTTTCACGTAATTAGAAAACTACCTAAATATCAAACAACTCTATAAAGATTATTAAAATAATCTAAGAGTACTCTAGGTGTTTTGAAATTAAATTTAAAATTTTGCCCCAATTCATAGAACAATTATTTGTTATATAGTTAGTTTGGTAAATTATTATTTGATATGGAGTTAGAGATATGTTGCTCGTTGCTAATTTAGTGCGTGTCTCTGTTTGGTATGAGACACGACCAAATTAGCAACGAGCAACATATCTCTGACTCCATATCCCAGAGATAGTTATGATTAGCTAGTTCATACTGATTATGACTACCTTGTAGTCGAAATACGTATTTATAAAATACAAATAATTGTTCTAGGAATTGGGGCAAAATTTTAAATTTAACCAACAACTATTGTTTCTATGATTGAAAAAAGTTGAGATGAGAGATAGATTTTAGTCGATACCGTGTCTATTTACATAAACATTTCAGATGAGATAAATTTTAATAAATAATATACACGTTAAATTCAATGAATTTTTTCGAATGCGGTAAATATTCTAGCGGATAATAATGTAGCAACACCGAGCATTAATTATTTATTTTCCTGGTAAAGCATTTACCGTGTATAAAACTGGATAATTTGATGATTTTAAAGTTATCTCATTTCATTTTATCACAGTATCGACTAAATGACTCAACTCACATCAATAATGCGATATCGTCAAACATAAATTTTCTCAAAAGAAAATACGATGAAGAACACTGTGTAGAGATATAAACAGATAATATATATATATATATATATATATATATATATTTGTTAAAATAATGACTGTAGAATTATTGCCTGATTTACGAAAAAGTGAAGAATTTAATCTATCCTACACGTTTTGAAAAACATTCAGTTCTCAATATCAAAAGGAGAAAGCACAAACAAGACATGAAGAAACAAACTTTGCAAATTTAGAGTTGTAAAATTGCATCACAATGAAAAACACTGACTGTCTAAAAATGGCAGTATTCAAACGAGTTGAGATGTGCGTAGCACCTTCCATTACAATACTGCATAACCATACAGGTGTATTTTTTTTCACTTGTCTTTTAAAGTAAAAGGAATGCCTTTTACTATATTAAAAAGCAATCCTTTTCGAGGCTGTATTTGGGTAAGCAGCACAGAGTGTTGTTGAAGCTGCCTTCGGGTAAGCAGCACATAACGTAAGTTATTTTAAAGAACCAATACATTAAATTAAATTTTCTGAAATTATATTGATTGACCAAACAATTTTTTTTTTTTTAAATTCAACAAAATTTCATTTATTTTTTTTTCCTTTTAAACAAGTGATAATTTTTTTATATATGGTAACAACAAAACAGTAAAAACTTTTATTTGTGTTGTTGAAATAATACTACTTTGCCTTTTCATTTTATTCTAATATTCGCTTGGTGTTTTCTGAAAACAGGGGGCTACACTTATAAAATTTATTTTACAATAATCTTGAGAATTCAATGTATGTTATTTTTTTTTTTCTCGACATGTATAAGAAGTATGTAAGTAATTCTTATTCTTTTATTTATTACAATTTATTGCCCAAATTGATTTAATGCTTTTATTATAATTTTGTTTCAATTTTTATCCAAACTAATCCTTTATTTACCATATTCTATAGTTAAATTTAATCTTTTGTTTAAAGGCTTTTTTTTTTTTAAATATGTTTTTTAAACTGTTCATAAGTGTATTCTTTTTTTTAATATACACAATTGGTTATAAAAAGTCATTTGTATTTTCCTCTTGAAATTTATTTTAATACAAAGCATTCATTAAAATTTTAATTTATGTTCAAAATAATTTTGTAATTTTGGAAACTTACAATTTAATTTTTTTTAATGTACAAATCTTTGGTATTTATAATGTAATCTACGATTATCTTTTTTTGTATATTTCCATGAAAATGGAAATCTCTTTTTTGTATATTTCCCTAACAATGGGAATCTCTGTTCTTTAATGTACACGTTTTGAAATTTACAATTTAATCTCTCTTTTTCCTATGTACAAATTTTGATATTTACAATTTAATCTGCGATTATTATTATGATTTTTTATATACATATATTTCAAACAAAATTTCTTACCACATATATTTATTTGACTTGGATACAAATTGAATTTAGTAAAACAATAAAAGTTTTAAAAACACTAAAATATATATCAAATATCACACAAAATATCATAGAATAAACTACCACAGATGCAATCTGCAACTGCGGTAAGTTGTAGATTGCCCACGAGAGCGATATTGTCCACTCATTCGCTCGAGTGGGCAATCGACAACACCGCACGAGTTGCAAATACTATTTTTTTTACTAATGAGGGATAAGAACTATTTTAGCGCCCGTTTTTTTCTGGCGTTAAATGGGCTATTCAATTATTACCACACGAACTGCAAGTATTGCAAGTATTTATTTGAGTGCGACAAGTAAACTTTGCGCCCGCAATATTTGGATGAACTCGTCTCTCAAATTGTAGCCGAGCGGTCTAAGGCGTCACGTCTGCGCAGTATGCAGTACTTGGAACCTGGGAGGTTATGGGTTCGAATCCCGACATCGGCAGTTTGTCAATTATAAAAAAAAGGGGGTGGTTGATTGACTAAACTGTCGGCGTATGGACAAGAACGAAGTAACCGGCTATGCTTGAGAAGGTTTTCCGCAGTTTTCTTCACGAACTCCAGATGAATATCGGCATAGTTCCTATCATAGTCGGCTGCAGCCGCATATCCTACCAATTCTTAGTCTACTCACAAATTCCTTCCACTCCACTCACATCCTCATATCCTAAGGCATCACAATGGACCTTATGGTCGAAGTGTAGCCCATCCAGGGCAGCCTTTACAATCTACCTCTACCTCTACTTTCAATTATGTATAAAAAAATTATTGATTTATGTTAATAGATACATTTGATTGTATTTACGATAGGCGAATGGGATGGTAAGTCTATGAACAGAAAATGACAAGATACAGCAGGCGGAAGACAATCCAAAAAAATGATAGCTGGGTATAATACCACGAGGTCAACATGGCTTATTAGAAACCACTTAAAAACCGGATAGATAAACCTCCTAGTAGGGATGCTTACCGGTGACAGCAGGCTCAAGAGACATCTATCTCTCATGAGGTTAGAGAACAGTGCAATCTGCGCAGACTTTGATGGAGTGGATGATATGCCCTTCCTTTCCTTCTGGCATAGTGTACTTTAAGAGCCAGACTGAGGTATCTCGAATTTGGCGCATCCGAAATGAGGGAATCTGAAGTAAAACAACGGAAGTGGAGCCCTGTCCTGACATTCGCAAAAAAGACGAATAGATTCGACAACAAACACAGAGCTAGAGGAAACGAAGCAATTGTGGTAGAGGATAGAAGAGTATAGGGGTTGGGTCTCCTACAAAGACCCATGTGCCTAGCATCGGCCCCCTCTAATTAAAGAACCTGGATCGACATTTTATCATAAAATCTTTTATTGTCGTATTAATAATTATTTTTGTGAACTTATTATAATAGAACGGGGAGATTACCGTAAAAACAAAAATATATGTCGATAAGATATATCATGAATCACAAAGGAATAGCAGTTTAACGGTAACCACAACCCGGTTAGAGATAAATATATGGTTTAAATTCTAGTGGTAATTGTTTTTTTTCACATTTTAAATTTATGTTTTATTTTTTATCACAAAAAATAAAATAAAAAAATTTTGTTTATTCCTATAATTATAATTGGCATAAATTTTACAGTGATAATAGCAAAATGATGAAAACAACCAAATTCACCTAACTCTTTGCGTTTTCTGGATCTAATCAAATGTTGTTTCTTATGCAAAATGCAATTGTAGGCTCGAAAATTTAGTAGCGAATGAGCGTTTAACATTTCATTTCTAATTTTTAATAATAATAATAATCTCTTTTCAACGTTCCCTTAAAAGACATTTTAAGAATATACGTACTTTCAATACTAAAATAATTGACTCTTAAATCTTACTGGAATTATTTAAAAACAAAAGATCTGCCACTGGCTGTGTAAAATGAAAACATTTTACCCTTTGCCTAGATCAGTTTTTCTGTATTATAAATACGTATTTCGTCTACAATGTAGTCATCATCATTATAAATTAGCTAATCGTAATTTACTCTTTGACAATTAGAAATAGATAGAAATTCGAGATCAATAGAAAAAAAAAAATTAATTAAATTAAAATATACTTGAATTAAAAAATAATAAATTTTAAATTATATTGAAATTTATCTTGTTAAAATTTCCTTCATTCATATTTATTTCTTCATTTACATGAATTTAGACAATGGACCGGTCCCAAATTCAGTTTTAATCAAAATCTTATGGTAAAATTAAGTGCCAATATGTCCATCTCTCTCTAAAGATGTCAAAATACAAAAACCTATTCACTGCGCAACGCATAACTCGGTCTGAGAATAGTATCTAAGGTCGGGCGAACATAAATAAGCAGCGTAAAACCAAGAAAGATTGTGAAATTGTCACCAAATTAGCGACGAGTAGCATATCCTGAGACAATATAAGAGTAATTTTAATAAGATTGAAGTTAACAGGAATAAATGTGAATGAAGGAAATTTTAACAAGAGTAATTTCAATATAATTTAAAATTTATTATATTTTAAATCTAGTATATTTTAATTTAGTTAATTTTCTATTGATTTTTATTTTTGTCTATTGATCTCGACTTTCTATCTATTTCTGATTGTCAAAGAGTAAATTACAACTAGCTAATTTATACTGATCATGACTACATTGTAGTCGAAATACGTATTTATAATACAAAAAAACTGATCTAGGCAAAGGAGGCGAATTTGAAATTTTATTTCAAAAACCTAGAGTTCTCACAAATTATCATTCGATAATATTATGATTAATTGTGTGGTTTAGTCTATCTGCAGCTGTAGAAAATGATCTGCAAAATTAGCGATTCGTATTGAAAAAAATGAAAGTGCAATTTTCTACGATCTCGATTATATGAAAAAAATATCTAACCGAGTAGTGATCAACAAGTAGTGATCAATATCAAAGCGGTAGTTTAGTAAACATCTGTATGTATGATTTACTAAAAAACTGTATTCTATCTCCGTCTGCCTGGAATACTTCTTGCCGTTGAATCAAATACTTCATAAAAAGCTTACGTATAAGGGCAGGTTTTTCTGTACGGCTGATTGCTCTGCAACAAGTTATAAAGGTTTAATTTGAAAATAACAAGCTAATTTTGACTCAGTACAAAGAAATTAATACAATGAAATTTTTAAACTGAACGATAATATTGGGCTGAAAATTGTCTAGCATTCTTTCATTTTATATATTCATGCTCCTCTTCAGAGTTACTTGCGTGAACAAATGACCTAATTGCATTGACCTCTGCTAAATAGATGCTAGGCGATGTACAAATAGTTTGAGAATAAGGTTTATAAAACAATTATATAAAATCATTACAAATAGATTCATTTCGGTATGACACATCAGTTTAGATGTTTTCAGTTTTTTTTAATAGGACTGTCCATAGATACATTATACTACCATACCATTCGTATATATTATGTATATATTATTCGCAATAAAACTAATTATATTTTATTTAATTATCATTTAAATATACAATATAACGGTTACAATAGAAAGTTATTATTGAATTAACTAATGTCAAATTAAATAGCTTTGACACCTTACAGTTTCGACTTATCAAAACATTTAAATACATTATACAATTCATTTGTTGAAATAATCACTTCATCGTGTTAATGATCTTAGTTAATGTTTTAAAACATTTTCCTTTTGTCATTAACAAACAATAGAATATAGTGTTCAGTATTCCCTATTACCTATGTCCTATACTTATAAAGGTACTCAACAATATTGTTGTGTGTATATATGCCGGTGTTCTTTATCTGATGAAATTCAGTATCTGTTCTGTTTATGTAACAATCAACAGAGTAACTTGTCTAAAAACTCAGTATATATAGAGTTCTTTTTCAAAACATGTACAGTATAGTTTACTCCTCCATATGCATAGATGGTGAAAAATATGTCTTATATTTTATATACTAACGTACTAGGAGACGTCATTAAATCTCACCATTAATGTATAAGGGAAAATATATCAACGTATATAAACCTTAAACAATATTATCTCAATTAAAAACTTTTCACCAACAATAACTCAATACTGTATAGAATGTACGAGCCAAGATATATATGGAGGATTTGGCGGATCCGCCATGCCCATGAAGGATCTCAGGTTTTCGGCGGTTGGTGGCCATTAAACTATCGTTATTATAAATCATCTACGAGTCGAGTTTTAACAATAAATAAGTATATACTCGTATATTTAATGCGATTATATTCCAAGGAGAGATAATTATATGAGTTTTATTTGTCGTGAGATATTTTTGTCCGAGAATTTTAATCTGACATATTTTTGTTCGGTCTAAATTGGTATAGAACCAAAGGTACTATATCTGTACGTATGTATTCGATAGGCATTTTTCTGATAACAACTGAAATTGTAGCAAACTGAAAATGTTGATGAAAAAAAGTTTCAAAGGAGAGGAGAGTTGTGTGTTTAAAAAAAACATTAATTATGTTTGAACTTTATAGACTAAGAGCTGGAAAACATAGAAGTGACCTGATCGAACATAGTCGTGATTTTGTCTCATAATTTTCCAATTATATCCTCAAAGTAAGAGCCGCATTTTGCAGAAGTCTCATTGGAGGCGCAGAGTGTGGGTGGGGGGTCAATCGTGTAGAGTTTTGAACAAACAAAAAACGATCGAAAATAGTTCTGAAAATTGGCGTCGTATTACATTTTGAAAATAGAAATTGAAAGAAAATGTTCCCAGAAGTATAGGTTGAGGCACAACCGCTCCCAGAAGCGATAAAGTAGTTAACTTTGATTTGAAATTGAACTCATAAGATATAGTTCGGCAAATTTCTCTTTTCTTCAAAACTCTACACGATTGATCCTCCACCCACACTATCCGCCTCCAATGAGAAAAAAGAAGCAACTTATGAGAAAAAATCACGACTATGTTCAATCAGTTCACTTTTATGTAGCCAGCTCTTAGACCATTACCATTACTCTTATACCGATTTAAAGGTTGTATTAGGGATGGATGAGATCGTATTATATAATTACAAGTTTAGCGTTAACTATTGTGGTTTTAAATATTCAAAATCTCAATAGAAGCAAGATTGATATTTTGTACACCGAAGAGCATAAATTAAAAACTTCCATTGTAAAATTGTATTCCAGTTGTTATCTTTATACGAAAACATGTAAAATTAGCGAGTTTAACATTAAATTATCAATATTTGTAGGAGTTTGTCCTGGTAGTAGTACAATGTATAACTATGATGTGAAATGTCTTAAAATATCTCTGATACTAAAGTTATCCGTAGGTATGAGTCCATGCATACGGAGGCCATTTATTAAAATCAGTAGAGGTAGAGGTAGATTGTAAAGGCTGCCCTGGATGGGCATATTGTCCACACCCCTTTTTGGTCATTCATTGACTATTTAGTCAGTTGACACTATAAAATATGATAAGCGTAAAACTAGAAATTTTAAAAAATCATAGATCGTAAACTAGCTCGAACCTAAACTTAAAATTACCAGGGTTGTTTTTACGACTTGAAAAAGTATATTCCGTGACAATTTAAAGTAATTTAAAATTGGAAGAAAGAAGTTACAGCTATCTGAAAATAGCGATTTTTTCAAAAATTGATGGACTTTGAGAGGCCATACATCAAAAGGGAAGAGTCAACAAGTAAAACTGATGATAGTTATTAATAGAGCATGCTGAAACAAAAAATACGATCTACTATATGGCTTTCTAGCTCAAAAACTGTTGACATGAGACTGTTTCAACAGTGGGTTAGGTAAACGATTTTGCACTATTGCACCGGATTTTGGTTTTAAGTCAAGTTTGTGTGCTTTCCTGAAAGTAAAAAATGAGTGAAAAAAATGACGCTTGTTTCAAGTTTCTAAGTTATTTAGAGGTAGAGGTAGAGGTAGATTGTAAAGGCTGCCCTAGACGGGCTACACTTCGACCGTAAGGTCCATTGTGATGCCTTAGGATGTGAAGATGTTAGTGGAGTGGAAGGAATTTGTGAGTAGACTAGGAATTGGTTGGATATGCGGCTGCAGCAGGCTATGATACGAACTATGCCGATATTCACCTGGAGTTCGTGAAGGAAACTGCAGAAAACCTTCTCAAGCATACCGGTTTCTTCGTTCTTGTCCATACGCCGACAGTTTAGTCAATTAACCGCCCCTTTTTTTATTTTTATAATTGACTGCCGATGTCGGGATTCGAACCCATAACCTCCCAGTTTCCAAGTACTGCATACTTAGTACAATAGTACAATGTATAACTATGATGTGATATGTCATAACATATCTCTGATACTAAAGTTATTGGTATTGCCATTTATTAAAATCAGTAGTATTCCTCATGCATATAGACGTCATTTGTTTATGATTTTGCTTCAATAATTATTTTTTTTTTATGTAACATTATATAATGCCTTTCTAAATGTACAAGCATAAAATTGGAATTTTTAATGATTTTTCTATGGTTTAATCCGTTTACTTCTTCAACCACTCTGTATAGCTTGGAGGTCACTGGAGTCAACCTTTTACTTTTTTAACTGAAACGAAATGTTGTTCCCACCTAGTGCATATCTCAAGAAAACTTTTTTGCTTTGTATGATTTTCGAAAGGAGTAAATTCTAACTATACCTACCCAATAGGGGTAAATTCAAATTATGCCCAAATTGTTTTTTTTTTCATAGCAAAAATTTTTGTTTGTTTCTGAAACAAAGAGGGAAATCAATTTTTTGGTCGACAAGTCGTTTTTCACTTAATTTTTGAAAAAATAAAACCATATCTATAAGGAATAATGTTTCTAAATAACGTTTCTGAAATAAAATTTAGGGAGTTCGCATGAGGATGGTGGAAATAGGTTCAGTAACCAATTTTTATATATATTTTATCCCAACAATACTCCTTAAAACTTAGGATCCTATTAAAAACAATCCAAATTATAATATGTGAAAAAAAATACTTTAATGTCTTAATATTAAAGTTTACCCTTCAAATATCCGTAGATTATAAGCCCATTTTCATATTATGTATATTATACAATATACATAAATATATTTAGTTATGATAAGTTTAGTCCCGACTTTGTAATGATTGAAAATGTTGATGTCAAAAATGATGTATCTCTTCCTAAGGAGAGGGAGGAATATCTTTTGTTTTTACAGTAAGGGAACCAAGTTTTCAAGAAAAATAATGTTTCTTTTTTTAATATTAAAATAAAACAAATATTTGAAATTTTCATACAATCACTTTATTTGACTAGTTTCGGAACACCGAAGATTTCTTCAGAAATAAAAATGAAAATGATTTATTTCATTTTCATTTTTGAGGAAGGAACGGTGTTCCAAAACTAGTCAAAAAAAGTGATTTTACGAAAAATTCAAATATTTCTTTTATTTAATAATTATACTCGATTTTCGTCAACTAACTACCCATTCAATACAAAAATTTCTTTTTATAAATAAACAACTTTTGTTTCAAACTGTTTTCATTCACTGAATAGTTTTCCCACAATTTATAGCTCAAATATCTGTAATTACTACTTTGTATTTGTAAACATCTTTGCGTGTGTAAAAAGTATAAATAGAATAAACTATATACCGGATATTTATGCAATTAATTCAGTTAGTTGTTATTTTAACTTTTTATTCAAAAGTGCATGCTGTTAAATTCAGCTAACAGTAGTACGCCGGTCAAAATCAACAATAAATTAACAAATTAACAATGCATTTTTTATCGAATGCTCTACACGTTTTTTAAGAACATTAAATTTATGACAAATTAAGCCCAACCGGAGCTCTGTAGGTCAATTGGTTACTACATGCCCTCTTTTTCATTACTAAACCAAAAAACAAAAGATAGGAAAGGTTATAGAACATTTCTGGAAAAATGCGATTTTACCTTATATGGGTTTTTGAGAGAACTACGAGGCTTATAGACTTCGCTTTGCACTTTGTTTCAAGCTTATTAAATTGCCTACAAGTTATATTCTACAAGTTCTACTCGCTGGTTCAAAAAAGGTCTAAAACTAAAATTTACAATTTTTTGAAAAACTGGCCTATTTTCAAAAATGTAATTCCGTAACGAATTAACCAATAGGGCTCCGGTTGAACTTAATTTGTCACAAATTTAATGCTCTTAAAAAACGTATAGAATAGCTTTCGAAGAAAAATGCATGGATTAGGAGATATATAGCAGAATCTGAAACAAGTAAAAAAATTTCGCGGTTTTTCGCGTGTAAAAATTTTTCCACAACTTTTTGAGAGTTGCAAACTTGAATATACATAACCCTAACGGGTCCAAACAACATACTCAAAAATCAGAGATACATCATGTTTTGCGAATTTAGTGATTTTTTGTGTTGATTTTGACTGGCGTATAGTGTTTATGATAGATTATTTTGTTTTTGAGAAACGTTCTATTACTCAGTCGTGAAAACTAACTCAGTAACACACTGTGTGAAATGTACTAAGTGTGTGCAAAATTTGGTTCTAGAAGAATAAAACAGTAAATTTGGTCGACTTTTGTTCAATAACTTTCCAACTAGTATAAATAAAAAATAATATAAATATTCTAATGAATTTATTCATAAATTTGTGCAATTCACTGTCACATTGTAATCATATAGCACGGTAGTGCGTCTGACCAAGTTTATTAAGCATACCGTAATATATTAACAAGAAGGTTTTTAGGCCTCTGTATCTCAGAAACCAAAGCTATGAGTCTCAAATTTAAACCAAACATTCTGCAAATTCAACATTACTGCTTTAATACTCATACTCATACATAATCACTCATCATCAACTTTCAGTTGTCCAAGAAAGTTGATATTGGGAAGAAAGATAGTACTTAGGCTGAAAACTTCTAAAAAGTCTGAAAATTGGAAACTTCCTTCCCCCTCCGTATTTTCAAGTCAAATATAAAAACCCTGCACCTGAAGAACCTATCCAATAAATACATACCAATCGTTTTCTCACTTTTATTAAACAAATGAAAATAACAACTAACTGAGTTAACTGCTTAAATACCCGGTATATCCTGAATTTATGTAAAAAAGTTTAAAACAAAAGTTGTTTATTTTTAAAATATAAACATTTTTTGTCTTTATATTTTTGTTTGTTCTATCTCTTACGGATTCAATGATGGACAGTTTTGCCCAGTTTACCCAAATATGGTCTGATGTTGCCCATTCATGAACTGGACCTAACTTTTTAGCTGTAGACTACACACACAAAATTTCTTCTCGTTCTTTCTTTTGGTTTTTGAGTTATCGTGTTCACAGACAGTCAGTCGTTATAAAGTCGGAACTAAACTAAATATACTCTTGTAGATATATTTCATATATACCGGGTATAAAAACTTGATCCTTCATGGAATTCACTAATTTCGGACTTGGTCCCTCTCACATTTAGATTTTTTGTCGGATTTAATTTTGAACTTTAAACGTGTAATAAAAAAAAATGAAAGGAAACAAATTTGCTTTTATGTAAAGTATACAAAGTATATTTTATTATTCTTTACGATGATTTTATTGTTATGTATATCATAATTTGTCTATTGTTAATTTTATTAAATATATAAATTTTATGTTGGCAAGGCATTGCATATAACTATATAACACCAAAACTATAGTAACAATATAGGTAATAGATTCATTTTTTACTTCCATATATTGGTATACAGTGTGCTACATTTGTGTTTATTTAAAAAAATTCAACTGTATAATTAACGCCATATCATTTGATACAAACATAGACGCAGGTATGTAAAGATACTTATTTTATGTATAATAAAATAGATAATAATATTTGTAAAACTAGTAATAACTAATAACTAGTATTAGTAGAGTTTTTAAACTAAACAATGGTAAATTTTATTAAAATAAATAAGTTAATTAAAAACCAAATTACTATTTGAAGGAATATTTTGGAATTCCATGTTCATCTAGTTGGTACCAAATTATTTTATTTTTATGACAATTGCATACATTTTTGGCGAATATCCTGAAACAAAATGCAGCTATTATATTTGTACTGATGATGGAATTTCCTAAAAATTTCTTCAAATATCCATCGATCCCAATATTTATATATATATATATATATATATATATATATATGTATATATATATATATATATATATATATATATATATATATATAGATATATATATATATATATATATATATATATACATATATATATATATATATATATATATACGTTTATATACGTTTATGTGTCGTCTATGGATTCTCGCGCTCGCAGTTTTATTCCGATTGGAATGAAATTGGAATTTGAGGCGCTTTTGGTATTCAAAAGGTTAATTTCTTTAATGTGTAAAATCGAGCATGGGTAAAGAGAGGTTTAGAGGAAGGGGAAACCACAACATTTGGCATATCTCCCCCTAATATTTGCAAAATCAAAAAAATTTATAAAAAGTAAAGTTAGGTACTTAGTTTTACTATAAATTTGTGTCTCATCGTTTTTTCTGTTACACTAATATTTACAGAAATATTTACAATTAAAGATTGAAATTTAAGATTATAAATATCTCTGAACACATGAGAATTTGGAAAAAATGACTAATGAGTTGTAGGAAACTTGATTATCTACAACTTTTCGACATATACTAGTTACGAGTGTTCTAATATTAAGAGAGATATTTTATATTTTGTGTTTGTTTTTAGCGTACCACGCCGACACGGATACATGAAATATATTTTATTATAAAAAACTTTAAAAAAAAATTCAAACGACTTAAAAAAACAAAAAAAACCACTACACGAAAAAATAACAATATACAGATGTAATCCAAAAGACAATTCTTCTCCAAACCAATTATGTATAATTTGTATACCCAGTATATGTAAATCTACAAGGTATATTAGGTTTGAACACTACTTTGTGATGCTTACAAATTTTGATCGTAGGCATGCAATTTTGGCATATGTGTTCATAAAATGGCGTATTTTGGCCATTGACACATGTCCGTCTGTCTGTGGATACAATAACTCAAGAACGAAAAGTGATAAGGAGCTGTAATTTGTCTGTGTGTGTTCTAGAGCCAAAAGTTAGGTACGTTAATTTGCAAAATTGGACCATGTTTGGGCAAAATCGGCCAAACTGCCTATTTTTGAAATCGTAAGGAAAAATAAAAATTGTTAACAAACTATCTTTTTTTTAAAATAAACAACTTTTGTTTAAAAATTTTTTTCATAAACTCAATAGTTTTCTCATAATTTGTGATTAAATGTTCCTCGGAAAGTGAATTGTTAACAATTCAATCATTGAAATATAACTCAGTATATACTATTATATACTGAGTGAACAACTAGTGTTAGTAGAGTTTTTAAACAACAATGGTAAATTTTAATTAATAAAAAAATTAATTAAAAACCAAATTACTATTTCAAGGAATATTTTGGAATTCCGTGTTCATCTAGTTGGTACCAAATTATTTATTTTCAATCAGAATTACTTACATTTTTAGCGAATATCCTGAAAGTAAATGCAGCTATTTTTTTTATACCGATGATGGAATTTCGTAAAAATTTCTTCAAATATCCATCGATCCCAATATATATATATATATATATATATATATATATATATATATATATATATATATATATATATATATATATATATATATATATATATATATATATATATATATATATGTACGGGCAGATCAATTACTTTCCGACAAAAACGTGCGCACTCGTGTCATCGATTTGGCTCCCGATTTTTTTATTGGTAGTGCTTAGAAAAAAAGACGATCTCGAAATTTTGCAAATATTTTTCATATGTCCATCGATCCTACCAAGTAGATGTCGAAGATACCTAATAGATGTATATATGCCAAAATTTCATGCCTACGATCAATATTTGTAAGTATCACAAAGTAGTGTTCAAACTTAATATACCTTATATATTTACATATACTGGGTATACAAATTATACATAATTGGTTTGGAGAAGAATTGTCTCTTGGATCTGTATATTGTTATTTTTGGCTTTTTATATATTTATGTATATATATATATATATATTTATATATATATATATATATATATATATATATATATATATATATATATATGTATATTTATATATGTATATATGTATATATATATATATATATATATATATATATATATATATATATATATATATATATATATATGTTTATGTGTCGTCTGTGGACGACTGATTGGAATGAAACTGTTATTTGAGGCGCTTTTGGTATTCAAAAGGTCAAAATTGCGAATGTGATTTGTTAAGAATTTGAATACGCAGAATCGTTAACAATTCCATCATTGTTACATAACTCAGTATATACTATTATATACTGAATATTCAAACCATTATCTCAGTTAGTTGTTACATTACTTGTAATAGAATATTATTATTGGTATGTGCTACCTACTGATCGGTTCGAAGTCGGTTTCCCTTCCCTAGATTCGCATGGGATCCCCTAATCAGATAGCATGGGATCCCCTAATCAGATTATGACTTGGTGGCAATGGGACCACCTCGAGAGTATAGGAAAAATCGGTGAACGTACATACAAAAAATACATACAGTCGAATATAGAACCTCCTCCTTCTTTAATTGAAGTCGGTAAAAATTTGTTTTGATTGTCATTTCGACAGAAACTATACTTCTAAAAAATAACTATAAAATTATTTTATTAAAATTTTGTTTCAATTTTAAAATGTCAATTTTGATTTCCATTTCCATAGTAAATATAAACTATAATAGCACACTATAAATCGTTATATATTGTTGTATTTTGGCTATTATAAATTTAAATTTTGAAAATACTAAAATTATATCAGGTATGATATTTCATTTTGATCACACTAAAATTATGACCGCTAAAGAGTGGTCGATGTATTCTGAGGAAATTCGTTAAGTTGCAGCATCTCTTGCGTAACGAATTTTTAAACTTTCAAATTGATGCAGCAATTAGAAGTGGGTCAAATTTCAGTCATTAAATAAGTGGAACATACAGATGATGTATCGCATAATATGAGAACACGATTGAATTATTGTTAGGCTATTTTTGAGATTGTGACCCAAAATATGAATTTTTCAGATCCGAATAAGAAAATAAGTATTTATGTATATTAATCATTTAAGATTTTCAAAGATAGGTCCTATAAACGACCTTTGAAATAAAATAATGATTTTTCAATTTAGACGAATTTCTGAATCAGTTATTTGTATTATATAGATACGTATTTCGAGTTCAAAGAAAGTTGTCATTCTTAGTCTGAAGAAGTTAATCATAATTATTCTCTATGGAGAAATATCGTCGCAATGGTGTGTGACAATCACCAAATTATCCATTTCATAATGATTATGACTTCTTGGCTGTGTAAATTTTATCTTTGTAATACAAAGAAATGATCTAGGAATTGGAGCAAATTTTTAAAATGTTATAATCGTTTACCCACTGCCGAAAACAAACCCAAACATTCAAAATCTGCATATCATGTTTTCACTGTGGTAGCCGTTTTATGACGTTTTTTCGCAAAGAGCATATAATGACTGTTACAAATGAAAATTATTTACAAATTTAACCTGTCTTACGTTTCAATTTAAATTTAATAATTGAATTTCACAAATTTTAAATCAATTTTTTAATATGTTTATTTTCGCTGAAAGTAATTTTTAATTGATTACTTACTTCAAAAACATTATTTTATTGAATTGCTAATATTCAAAATGTAAATAAATTAAGCAAAACCAGTCTTTAGTTTTTTAGTACCCAGTATATACTGAAGGCTTTAGCAGTACTCCTTTATACATAAATATTACATATTATACACAAATTAATAAATAAGTTAAGAAGAGGCATACGTTTATTTCGAAAGGGGAAAAGAGATAGGCATAAACGTATATTATGACTATTTATGTATAAAAAACGTATGAACAATAAAAGACGTATATTTTCAGGATTACAGCAAAAAACTTTTGTATGTCTGCTACATCAATTACAGATTGAGCTAAAATTATGAAAATAAAGTTTTTAACAAAAATTTTTTGAACAAAACAACCAACAACCATTTATTGCATCTACAATCTTTTATTGTCTGAAAGATAAATATAACCACCCCCTCTCACATTCGTGGGATTGTTGCAGTCACTTTTTAGCTCTAAAACATGGCCAAGAAATGTATTCGTCATTTCTTTTCAAGTAAAAGAACAAATGGAATGGATTAATGAGACTATTCCATGAACTTATAATAACCGTAGTATATATTTATATGTAAACAAAGTATAATTCAGATAGCATTTTTTGCTAAATTTGATTTCATTTTGTTTTTAATTAAAAATACTGATTAGAATATTTTAATAACACAAATTTTTTTAAATAAATATAAAAAATAATTCATATTTGATCTACATTTAAATAAAAGTATGCATCTATAAAAGTTTTTTTAATATTAATTTGGAATAAATATTGGGGTCAGGGTCAAATGGAAATTTTGTTTTTGTTTCATTTTAGTAGTCATTTACAAGGAATATACGAAAAATAATAACACACAATTTCTATTTTGTATTAATGAAGGTTAAATGAATATTATGGTAGATTCATTCATTTATTTGTGTATACTAAAGCGTCAACAATACAATGTTTGTCCAAATTCCATTTAGGTTACGTAAGACACATTCTAGAAGACTAGCGTATACTTTATAGACAAATGCCATTGGATTTTTAATTAAATACTGATATGAAAAAATTAACTCGGGAACCAGCAATCGAACCTCGGGCCTCTGGATATCTAGTCGAACGTGCTAACCGCTGCACCAAAGACAACTCTAACGTAAGATCCAACTTTTTCATATCATTCTTAATTTTTATTTTGACAGTATTATTTCTGTCGAAATTATTATTCATATATTTATTTGTGTATACTTAAGCGTCAACAATTCAATGTTTGTTCAAATTCCATTTAGGTTACGTAAGACACATTCTAGAAGACATATAATTTATCTTTATATTCCTCGGGAAATCTAGTCCAGCGTGCTAACTGCTACACCAAAGACGACTCTAACATACAATTTCTATTTTTAACCCGACTTCAAAAAAGAGGATGGTTGTCAGTTCGTCTGTTTTTTTTTTTTTTTTTTTTTTAATGTTTGTCACCTCAGATCTCCGTCATTTATGAACCAATTTTGAATTTTTTTTTTTAAAGGGTTTGATTTCAGATTGGTCCCATTGTCACCAAATCGCATTCTGGTGAGGGGATTCCCTGGAAATCGAGGAAAATCCTCATTTTATATGTGATAACCGATTTTCGTGATTTTTATTTTGAAAGGGTATACTCTTTTATAATGGGAAAAAAAATATTTTTTTAAAAAACCGACTTCAAAAAAATTGTTTACAAAAAAAAAACCGACCCCAAAAAAAAAATTTTTACAAAAAAAAAACAAAATGCATGTAAAAAAAACTGAAAATCTCTTATAAAAAAATGCACTAAAAATTAAAAAAAAAAAAAAAGGATAAAAAAAATTCACTAAAAATTAGTAGGTCGTTTAGTAGGTCTACCCATATTTAGACAAATAAAATCAGTTAGAACATCAAAGTCACTAAAAAGCGAGAAATAAACCCTATTTTGACAAAATAGAAACCTGGCTTTAAAAATCAAATATTCTATGACAAAAAATGCACTAAAGCGTAAAAAAATAATTGCATATTCTTGTGCCAATTTTAGTTCACCTAAGCAAAATTTGTACATATATATTTAAAAAATTTTGCTTAGGTGAACTAAAATTGACACAAGAATATGCAATTATTTTTTTACTTTTTAGTGCATTTTTTGTTATAGAATATTTGATTTTTGAAGCCGGGTTTCCATTTTGCCAAAATAGGGTTTATGTATTAATGAATATAAAATGAATATAATGGTAGATTTATTCAACCAAATTTCATAAACATAGCATAAAATTACACGATTGATTATTCAACAATAGACATATTTGTGGTATAAATTAATATTATTCTAACGATTAATTCTATAAATTTCATTTGGGTTTATTTCTTGATGTCGTACGATTGTTTAAAATCTTTAACTAATACTTCAATTAAGAAAATCATTCGCTGTTGCATTGGCTAATAACTGAAGTTGTTTATTATCCTTTTTCAACGAATCGTCAAATATTTTATATCAGCTCGGACTTGGGGACTTCCTTTTTAGGGACTTGTTGAAAAAGAACATTCCATCAGCGCTATTTTTTATCTATATATTCAAAAGAACATTCCCTAATTGACTGATTGACTTATTGACTAGCTGTTTCATCAACGCCTAACCAAAACTACTGAAGTTTAAAACATGAAAAACGAAAGATATGCTCCTTAGAGAATATCAAGATGCATTAAGCAAGGATTTTTCGAAAAACAACCTCAAAGCGGGTAAGGTAGCCGGTGAATGTTTGCATTGAGTTCCCGTTTTTTTGAAGTTAGAGGCGTGAAAATAGGAATGTAGACTATTTATGCTATATAAAAAATATCTATTTCAGCGATTTGAGAAAATCCAACTGTATGGACATGAAATAGCTCATTTTATTAAAGTTTTTGCTACGACTATAGCGCATTTGTTAGGAATTTGTGGAGATATTTCCGTCGTTTGTGCCCTTCCTTAATTTGTCTAAATGGACAACTTATCTATAAAATAAACGTATAATATAAACTTCTATTCAACCTACAGCTTCAATTTGAATATTATGGCACCGGCAATTGAATTATTAAAAGATTTCCACCCTGGACCTTTAGATCGATATCGCAAGCTAGCTACATTTGATTGGAAAAAACTCAAAGTATTCGTTGAGGGAGAAGAGGAATTGATATATAAGGTAAGAGTAGTATTTTAATTTCTTGAAAAAGAATAGTCCATAATGTTATAGAAAGAAATTTTACGAATTAAAGCCTACACATAAAACTTACCCATCTTATTTGTTAGGGCCACTGACAATTTGATTAAATTTTGAGAGTTATAATATATTCATTTCCGAGAAATAATTTAAGAAAACAGAACATTCAGGTTATTAATTGAACAAATTATCTTAGTGAGATTGATTCTTAGTGAGATGAACGATTGATTTTAACGGTTATAACACTTGTTTAGCCTTTTTTGTATTGAATGGGTCGTTACTTGACGAAAATCCGTTAAATTATTAAATCAAACAAATATTTGAGATTTTCGTAACAATAATTTTATTTTGACCAATAGTTCTTTTATCAGAAAATGTATGATAACGACAAAAATGTACAAATTTTAACAAAAAGGTAAACATATATAAACATTACTCAATTACATAATAAAGCATTGTGTGAATGAAAACACAGACGTGTGGGTAAAATCTAAATAATAAAAATTCAATAGAGAGTTAGCTGAAATAAAATTAAGAATATACTAACCCCGACATTCGATAATATAAATTTATTATAACCACCTTTTGTAGATGTCTATCTATGAATGTTTCAAAATATAGAATCTTAAAACAGGTTTCAAGACAACTAATTGCCTTGGAATAGCATCAATACTAAACAAACAAAAAATTAACTTAGACTAACGTAGCGGAGTATATAAACTTACATGTAACTCGTGTAATAGATTTTATATTGGTCAATCCGAAAGAATGTTTAAGACTCGTATTTCAGAACAGACACCTGTATTGAAACGCATCTCATGTTGGAAAAGCACTCTTCCAACGATAAATAGTAGAAATTCAAAAATTTCGATTTAATATTAAATGATCAATTGGACTTTCGAAATTCTCAACTCCATAATCTTTTTGTAGACAATTAATTACCGACATAGCGTAATCTGTAATAATATTGTATGTACGAACCATTCCGCCTCTTTTAAATAGTATTTTTAATTTTTTGAAGAATGTTTTGGTGTAAATTATTTTGTATAAGTTCTATTTTGTATTTATTATCTGGTTGCTCAATTACGACAATAATTTTACAATTGTATTTTTCATTTTATTTCAGCTTAATATTTATGGAATTTTTTATTTTTTAGGTTTTACTCACATTTCTTTGTTTTCATTTATTTTCAATCATTTACTGTGTAATTTTTCAGTCATTTAAGTACCTAAATATATTTACCTTTGTGTTAAAATTTGTTAATATTTGTCATTATCGTACATTTTCTAATGAAAGAACTATGTTTCTAAAATTATGGATAAATTAAATTATTGTTACGAAAATCTCCAATATTTGTTTTATTTAATACTAACGTGTTTGGCAATTGCTCTGTCACTAAAAAAGATTGTCTCCGCTTTTGTTTGAGAATCTAAAAAAGTAAAACTAATCCATCATATCATTAAAAATTTGTAGACAAAACATAACAGTACAAAAAATAGTAACATGTAGATAATGCTTCAGATTGTAATTTATATTACTGAAATTAATTTTCAGCATGAGGTATACAATTTTTTGGAAAGTGATCCAATATTTCATTCTGAAACCAATGATTTAACATTAAGTGAAGAACGTCATTTAGCCCATAAACATTTAAAAGCACTTAATCCAATAATCAAACATGAGGAAATGGTAACATTTACACGACGATTTCAAGCATTCTATTTAGCATTATTACACTGGAATCATACATCAACATGTCGTGGCACTATTCACACAACTTTATTTACAAATTGCCTACGTACATTGGGGACTGAACGTCATCAACAGTTTATACGTGGTGCTGAAGACTTAAAAATTATTGGTTGTTTTGCGTTGACTGAAGTAGCACATGGTTCAAATACCAAAGCGATTCGAACTATTGCAAAATATGATAAAGAAACACAAACGTTTATTATAAATACACCGGATTTTGAAGCCGCCAAATGTTGGATTGGAAATTTAGGTTGAAATCATTTTCTTTTTAATTTTTTTATGCAGTCATATTTTATAAAATACTTTGAGTGCACGAGACGTGTTAGTCATTGCATATTACTATCATGGGTCACATAAGTCGCGTTCTTTTGTTTGGGATAAAAGTTGTTTGGAATAAAACGTATATTTTTAATAAACAGCTCTTATACCAAACATTTTTTCGAAAACCGAATGAATAAGAAACAAGTCCATTTAAAAAAAAAGAATGCTAAGTTTGTTGCCATAGTCCACATGCCAGAGTACGAGTTTGGCATTGACATGACCGCATGATACTTTCAACTTAGCCGATTGTCTAGTGGCATATGTATATTATTCAGGAGTTCAAGCTGGAACTAAATGAAAACAGGAAAACAATGTATTGGATCGCAAACCGGAATCTTATGCATAAATATTTTCTTAATTAAACCGAAACGAAAACCTACAGTTCAAATATTGTGCTATCAGCTTCAAAAGTGGCATTTTTTGTTAAATTTTTCTAGTCTATTTGTGCCGATTTGTTTTGCCAGATGATTTTCGAAAAATTGTTAGAATAAAAACGATAACAACTTTTTTTTAAAACTTTTCATTACGGAAATTCAATGTATTTGGCACAAATATAATATTGAAAAAAAATCGCCCCTTATGAGTTCGATATGATTGCTGAACGTTGAGTTGTTTGTGTATCCCAGAACTGGGCAGTACTTCTAAAAGAGTACTAATGAAAAGTATATAAACTTTTTTAGTACCGGGTACTTGTACTTGTAAGATAAATAACTTATAGTAATTTTGACTTCAAGTCCTGAGGGATAATATTAAAATTACTTTTAATACAAGCACTAAGTAAAAGAACTCACTGCTGTTCATCACGGTGGACAGAGAGCTAATATAAATTAATTTTAAGTTGAAAATCTACTGTCAAGTTGAATCTATACTTAGTTCACTCTTCTCGCTAATTAATTTCTATGATCAGTATTTCGATATTTAGAAGACAAAAATAATTCACTCCAAGTGCTATTAATATGCCTCTGTAAAGTACGCTTGGCCACAAAAGTTGATGTCTATTTTAAAATTTTAAAGTTGATTTGTACGTTTCCCCTTTGGTTTTCGAAAAAAAAATTCGAATAAAAGTTGTAAATATATTCATACTTAAACCGAAGCATTTTTTCGAAACCCGAATCAATAAGGCACAAATCGTCTATAAAGTTTAAAAAATGACATCATCTTTTGTGGTCTATAGTAAATGCTTGTCGTCATCTGCGACAGTGAAAAGATTATTTTCATTAGCGAATGTCCTGAAAGGAAATAGAGCTGTTGGTCACGTTCCAAAGTCAAAATTTCGCAGAAATTTCTTCAAATGTCCATCGATTCTACCTAGAAGATTTCAAAAATCACCGTATATATATATATATATATATATATATATATATATATATATCCATATATATATATATATATTCATATATATATATATATTCATATATATATATATATATATATATATATATATATATATATTCATATATATATATATATATATATATATATATATATATATATATATATATATATATATATATGTCTGTAATCGCTCTAGCGGTCACAGTTTTAATCCAATAACGAAATTGTGTATGTGAGGTGCTTTTAGTATTTGAACGGTCGAGTTCGTTCATGAGCAAAATCAAAAAAGAGAAAAGGAGGTTTAGAGGGACGAGGAAACACTAAATTTGGTATATCTGTTTCTCTGTACACATTAGAGTTTGAGAAAAAATGATCAGGTATTGAATTGTGGCAAACATGATTTTCTACAACTTTACTCCTTATATATTTTTCGATTTTTTAAGTATTAGGAGAGATATTTAATATTTTGTGTTTTCTTCTTTCTCTATGTCCCGCTTCTCCCTTGACCTATGCTATTTATTAAAATTTTAACTTGAAAATACCATAATCATATCAGCTACGACATTTCATTTTGATCAGACTAAAATTGTGACCACTAGATAGTGGTTTTGGATTCTAAGGAAATTCGGTATGGTGACGCTGCTCCTGCGTAACGAATTTTTATTAGCTACAATGATGAACAAAATTTTTGTTGTGAACTACCTGTGTGTTCTTTTGTATTAATATAACTATATGATTCCCTAATATACTCGTAGGTAGGGCTTAATCCACAATCAGGCTAAATTCACATCCACAATGAGATTGTGGATGGCCACAATCCCACAAAATGTTAAGAAATATTCACAAAGTATTTTAACTATTTCAAATTTTCAGAATCGTTTAAATTAATTTCCCAAGTTTCAGAATCTTTTCAATGTATGACAATTCTCTGAGATAAGTATCCGTACGTTTTCTGTTCAATTTTGTTAGGTAAAACTGCAACACATACATGTTTATATGCACGATTAATTACTCCTAACAATGAAGATCATGGTTTACATACGTTTATTGTACCCGTACGTGATTCGAAAACAATGTTACCATATCCAGGTGTTATAATTGGTGACTTGGGTGAAAAAATCGGCTTACGTGGAATAGATAATGGTTTTATGTTATTTAAAGACTATCGTATACCACGTGATTATTTATTAAATAAAATCAATGATGTGACACCAAATGGTGAATATATTTATCATACAGAGAATACAAACAATTCAAATGAAATATTCAGTGTATTAATGGGTGGTCGTGTTAATGTGGCCAACTTATCTGCTGTATATTTAACACAATCAATTGTAACTGCAATACGATATTGTGCAGCACGTAAACAAAATGGTGCTAATAATAATGCGGATGAATTACCTGTACTAGAATATCCAACCACACAATTACGTTTATTACCACATTTAGCCTCTTGTTATGTGACAATTATATTTGGACAATATTTAACTGATATTATGGAAACATTACGGAATTATAAGACAAAAGATGATAGTGAACAGCATATGTTATTTGATTTGTTACGAGAAGTACATGCTATTTCATCGACTGGTAAATGTATGTGCAGTTGGTTGGCTCGTGATGGTATTCAGGAATGTCGTGAAGCATGTGGAGGATTTGGTTATCTTAAAGGTAAACGTCGATTATATCTGATGTCTTATAGGGCCTACAAATAAGGAACATTGTGCAGCAACATTATGCAGCAACCTATTATGTAGCAAAAGTGTATAGTGGTTGCAGCAACAAAAAACATGCCCTAGAACGGTTGCTGTAAAAATCAAAATTATTTGATATTTTGTAGGAGGAGTTAAATGTTCCTGTAAAAATTGGTCATATTATCTGATATTTTATGCTTTCCTAATATTTTATTATGTTTTATTACCTAGATTGGTTACAATTTACATTATATATTTTATTATTTGTAATAATAATATATAGATATTATCCAACACTAGTTTTATACATATAAATAAACTAGCTACATACATATAAATAAACTATACAAATTAAATGAGATAGATAGAGACAAGATGAGAAATGATTGAATTTTTATGACTAGCATCATAAAATAATAAAACAATAATTTTATGTTCCATAATTTTGGTTGCCGTCTGTACAGAAAATATTTTGTAGGCGGAGTTCAATGTTGCTGCAACAATGTTCTGCGTCTGTTCCATACTTTATATTAGTCTAAGCTAATGAATCATTACCTACCTAAATATATGTAAAGAATATACAAGTCCAAAAATAGATGATCTAAAAAATTTGCGTAAAACCTGACATGACATATGCTGCATCATGTTACAAAGGTGATGATATTAACAACTTTATACCATGATAAAAGGCCAGTTTAGAGCCGAATATGTCCTAGGAAGGTTAATTTAAAAAAACTCGATTTTTAAATGTCATTGTTCAGCGAAATCATTTTAAAGTCGAGCGTTTCTTTAAACGGGTTTCATTTCAATAAATTTAGTTTACGAAATCTTATAATGATTTTTAAATATAGAAGCGTCGTATGAAAAAAAAAAGTTATTGCTTCGACCTTTTTTTTTGTAAAAAGACTGCAAAGGACTGACTAGTTTTGTTGTGAAAAGATTGGTTAGACCCTATCAGGAGGTCGAGTCTCAAAAATCAATTTTATGACCGGTACAGGTCAAGCAAGGTGAACAGATACGTTCTTAACATAAAATGTTTTAAAATTGAGATCAGCTATTGATATTACCTTGTATATCTTTAAAATCGGATTTTGACCTCAATTTGTTTCTAACCTCAACGTGGTGGAGAAAATTTAATGATAATTTCGGATTTTTCGGCTTTAAAATACAGAAGATTAGTATATATTTTGTTGCTTTTGTACATAGATTATAGACCTGATGCATTCTGGTAGCTTAAAATATACATGGAAATATCATTGAATGAACTAAAACTGTTTTCTTTTAATGGTTTTTCTGTGAACCTTGCTTGACCTGTGCAGGTCATCAACCTGATTTCTGAAGGTTTGTCATTGCCCATTACAACTTTTGATCGGCACCTTCTAAACTCTTAAATATTCAATCAAATTCTCTAAAACAAAACCTTATTTCCACAATAAGATTGCTGGGTTCTTTGAAAAAAAGCAAAACGAAAACAAAACATGTCCAATATATGAAAGAAAATCTATGTAATGGTAATAAAACTTACCCTTCTTGTCTTTCTTTTGAAGCTACGTCCAATCGTTTTCATAGTTTTGGCTAATTAAACGATGAAGATGACAATGAAACAAATGGCAATGTTTACATATTTTATTCGTTACCAACATGTATTCGAATAGCCCAAAAATCTTTTTAACACAATTATTTCAAATTTATTATAATTTATTATATTATTACAGCTGCTGGTATTGGAATTGCTCGACAGGATAACGATGCAAATTGTACATTTGAAGGTGATAATCATGTACTAATACAGCAATTAAGTAATTGGCTTTTAAAATATTGGTCACGATTAATTAATGGTGAAAATATTCAGACTCCATTGAAAACATTAGATTTTTTAAATAATTACAATAAAATATTAAAAATGAACTATGATAAATTAATCATAAATTCAGAAACCAAAATCGATCGAGTTGAAGGTACGTATAGTCATGCAATCTTACCATGCAAACGGCCGAATTTTCGGTTATAAGCGAATTTCCTCCAAAGGAAAGGCAGCTATTGTTTTTGTACAGACGATGGAATTTCGTGAAAATTTCTAAATGCCCATCGATCCTACGTACTAGCTTTAAAAATGATCATTGTTATATATATGTATATATATATTTATAAACATATATATATATATATATATATATATATATATATATATATATATTTACGTTTATGTGTCTGTGGACTCTTTAGTGGCACATTTTTATTCCGATTGGAATTTAATTTGGTATTTAAAGCACTTTTAGTAATTGAAAAGTCAAATTCAATAATGAATAAAATCAGACAAAGGGAAAAGGGGGTTTAGAGGAAGGAGAAACACAAAATTTGGCATATCTTCCTTACTATTCGAAAAATCTAAAAATTTATAAGAAGTAAATTTCGGTAATTAGTTGTTTCTTATCATTTTTTCTGTTTCACTAATATTTACAGAAATATTCACAATTTAAGATTGAAAGTTAAAATTCTAAATATCATCGGTATACACATTAGAGGTTGAGAAAAATGATTAGGGAATGAATTGTAGCAAACTTGATTTTCAACAACTTTACTCCTTATACATTTTTCGATTAGTCTAAAATTAAGAGAGATATTTTAAATTTTGTGTTCTTATTTCTGTATGCCCCCTTTCCCCTTCACATATGCCATTTAGTAATAAAATTGGCCTTGCAAATACTAAAATCATATCAGATATGATATTTCATTTTGATCACACTTAAATTATAACCGCTAGAGAGTGATTTATGTATTCTAAGAGAATTCGTTAAGTTGAAGCAGCTCCTGCGTAACGGATTTTATTTTATACTTTTATTTGTAAAACCAGTAGTGAAAAACCAAGTTTTCTGTTCCAAACGACATCGGATAAGTTTTCTATCTATGCCTTACAAACCACAAAGACTTTTTGGTATATGTATATGGTATGGTTGGTATTTGGTATATGTATTTAATATACAGGATGAGTCAAAAGTCATGAAGTTTTTTGAGAGTGTGAATAGGGAATGAAATACTAGGGTGAAAAGTCCTTGGTCATTGAAGTAATGGTGGGGAATGAACGCAGCGGCAGCAAAGATACGTGAGGGGAGCGAGCTCTCCCTACCACTACCGTAGATCGAGTCAATTTTAAGTGTTTCAAATCTGGTACAGTTTTTATAGTTTCGAAAAAGTTTGGATTTTTCCGAAAAATCTAATTAATTGAATTATTAAACTTTTATAAGAATTTTTACGATGAAATTTCATTAAATAATGTTAATGTATCAATTTTTGGTTTATTAATTTTTTCTCTACGGTAGTGGGGAGGAGAGGTCGCTCCCCTAACGTAGTATTTCATTCCCTATCCATTCTTTCCCATGACTTTTGACTCACCCTGTATACAAGAGTATGTAAAGTTTAGTTCCGTATGCCCACATGTCCGTTTGTCCGTAGACACGATAACTCAAAAAAGAACAGAGATACCGAGCTGCAATTTTGTGTGGGTATTCTAGGCTTAAAATGTAATATCAAGTTCGTGAATGTAGACAATCAAGCAGTGCATCCCCTGTCATCTTTAAAACCGTAAGAAAAAAGTTTAAACACAATAATGTTTCTATATTAAAAATAAACAACTTTTGATCATAACTTTTTTAGTTTTGTTACAATTTCTACAAAAAAAAAAAGTTAATAGTTTACGCATTGATAATGAACTCAATTATATGTTTTTGTATAAAAAGATAACAGCTTCGGTACAGTTTTTGTCACTGATATATGAAGAAAGTGGCTTTTTTCGAGTAGCAACTTGTTGTCTGGGTAATAATCTACGTCTCCATACAAGAAACAAAATTTTCAATCGATATTTGGTATTTACTAGTATATACCTTTTGAATAAAAATGATAAATTAATTTATGTAGTTATAAACGCAAATATTATTGAACATGTGCAATATTACTTCCATATCATTTGCAGAGCTCTTGTTGTTGAGCTTACAGAAAAATTTTTATAATAAAATTTGCTAAAAACCTAGCATTTGGGGCCGCCTTCAAACTTAACACTATCACAGATACATAATCAACCAATACCAAGATATGTAAAAAAATTATTGCAGATTTGTGAGCCACAGAAAACTTGTCAGAGGTCTTTCGTATCGGGAAACTTTATGTGTGGTATTTAAACACATATAGAGAATAGAAAAAAAATCGGATACTCGACGCAGTTAGACCATTTATTTGAACCTAGTTAGTAGACTAGTAATTTACAAAAATATATTTTTGCTCATATTTTAGATATTTTTTCAATTTATCGATGGTTAATTTGTTGGTACTTAAAGATTACGTACGAAAAATTGGAATATCAAAAACAAACACATGATAATTTTACCGCAAAAAATAGTATTCAAGTTTTTTTTGCTCTGCCGTTGTCTTTAGTATTCTCAAAGGTAAATTTTCCTTTCTGAATTTATATTTCAGGTATATACCTGTTATTCCAAATAATATTATTCGGTATAAGATGGCTGTCAATATTTATGTATTATGTAAATACTATGTAGTTAAAATTCTTGTGTTTCCATGCATTTTGTTAACTGTATTCAAAATGTTCCAACAAAGAACCCAAGAATTCAACTCAAAGTTTTTGTTACAATGCTACGTTACAAGTTACAAATAACTTCCTGGACGCAATATTAGAAGCAAGCCTTGAGCGCGAGAAAGGAAGGAATTACGTTTTACATTTGTATTAGAACATAATTACGTGTAATTTATTATTGCCTGGAACATACAGGGTGACCCATAAGTAGTCGAGAGAAAAACACCCAAATTTCAAAAATATTTTTTTTTTTTATAGTATTTGATGTTAAATATTTTTTATGCAAAAATCAAAAGTTGTACCGATAATCCAATACAAACAGTTTTATTAAAAATATTTGTTTTATTTGGTTGTTATTCAATGGAAAAATATATTGCAACATTATACCAAGGTGGTGCTGTGACAAAGCCAGAATTTGTTCATTGTTTACATGAGACAATTATTGTATATTGCGAACAGTTAAAAAATGATGCTGTATCACTTGCTGACGCAATATCACCACCTGATTTTATGTTAAATTCAGTTTTGGGCAATTCGGATGGCCAGGTAAACATGTGGTGAAATGAGACGATAGTTTTGTGTTTTTAATTTATATAATTAATTTTCCAGATTTATAAAAATATTGAAACACTATTATATACCACTCCAGGAACATTTGAACGGCCTAAATGGTGGAAAGATGTAATTGATTGGAATAGCTATTGTAATGATCTAAAACCAGCTCCATCAAAATTGTAATGGAAAAGCTTATGTTGATTTGTGTGCGTTGTGTTTTTGTTGTACATGGAATAAAGTTATCGCAAATCATAAAAAATTGATGATTTTTTCTACAGGGATTAAACATTTTTTAGTTTTTAAGAGCGTTTTGGGAGCAGAGAGCAGAGGTTAATATTTCAACCTACCAGCAGTAGTTGTTCAACAAATTATGGTTAAGAACCTTGTAGCCCGAAGGGTATGCCAGGGTTTGGGCAGCAAGCAATCTACCAGAGAACATATCCAAGTGCTAGAGTTCCCAATACTTTCAATAATGTGATTAAAAAAACGCCTATTACTAATGATTGTATAAGTTATTAAAAATTTTTAAATACAGGAAATAATGCACTTATTAATTATAAATTATTTTAATATGAACTACGTGACGAAATTTTGAAACATAATTTAGTTAATGTGGAATCATTTCAATTAAACAGATTGGAAATAGACAAAAATAATATCAAGCAATAAAAACTTCTATATATAGCACCTTAGTAGCTTAGATATGGGAAACAGAAACCGATGCTTCAATTCCCATTCGAAATGTGTATGATTTTTCATTATAAGTAAAAAGGATGAATTATTTTGTTTTTATGTGGGGAACAGAAATACAGTAGTATGTGGGGAACAAAAATCGAGGGTTTAATTCCCATTCCAGATGGGTATGATTTTTCATTACATGTCAAAAGTATGAAATCATTTAGTTTTTTTTTTAACGAAAAAAATTTTCTTTTGTTCCATTTAAAAACGCAAAAATATATGTTATTAATGAAAGAAAAATCAACAAACGAAATGTTCGATTAATTCATTTTGTAGCAAGAAATTTTAAATTAAATTAATAAAGATATGCAAATCTTATGTATACTGAGAAGGTAAGGTATTCAACCATATCCACTGTTGGCGTTTTATTTCTCGAGATAGGTTCCAGGTACAATACGCGTCAAAAGTTGATTTTAGTTTTTAAAATTTTATAATTGATTTTTGACTTATTGATTCGGTTTTCGAAAAATTCGGTTAAAAATTGTTTATTATAAATACAGTTACAATTTTAATTCGGAAATTTTTCTCGAAATACGAATGAATACAACACAAATCAACTATAAAATTTTATACACTAACATCAACTTTTGTCGCCTATTGTACCTCCAGAGATATGTCTGCGATTTTTGCAATAGGTCAGTGTAATATGCGTACTGTTCAACTCCAATCTGGTTTCCTTTTTTTTGAAAGAATAATGGCATCTGATACAAAATGTTCTTTCATTTGGTGAAAATTTACCACATACAGAAAATGTCCACAGGAGCAAATTTTTCAATAATAAACAATATTTTTTTATCATTTTGTTTTATAAAAATTTATTCAATGTTAAAGCTATAATTTATTATTTGTTTTTAAAGCTTAATCCCTGACCAAGGAGATGAAAATATTCGATTTTTACCTAACATGGTCAAAACCACTTTTCGTTAGAATGGATTCGAAACAATCATTCAAATCGGTTAATCCACCGTAGAGCCTCTGTTAAAACAAAAACTTAGATACTGGGTTAAATTTCCAAATTCGCCCCGATTCCTAGATTAATTATTTGTATTTTATAAATACGTATATCGACTACCAAGTAGTCATCATCAGTATGGATTAGCTAATAGTAACTATCATCGGGATATGGAATCAAAGATATGTGACTTTAGCGCGTGGCTCACCCTGATTTCAAATAGTTATCTCTTTTATATGATTAGACTGACGGATAAACTGAGTTAACTGGCGAATTAACGGATTAAGTGTGTGATAGGCCAATCAGCCACGTCAATTAGCAGTAATCAGAGTTGACCCGGTGTTCTTGTTTGGGCCAATAGCGTTATAGTGTAATATCAGCTGACTTTGACATTTAGGTTTTAATTTTGGAAGTGGTTTAATTTTATTTAATCAGATTTTCGAATATGTTCATAATTCAAATTCATGATTTGTTTTCTGAATTTGTGTATATAAATGCTTTCGTATAAATCCAATTCTGTGAGGTCTTGTACCGATTTCTGCAGTCTTAAATTCGATTAGTCAATTTGGTGGTTATTCTCAATACCGTTTTCCAAATATACGAGTCAAATGTTCTTTGATTCGAATTCGAAATTGGCGGCGACATGGACCAGCATACATTTTCGAACAATTTTGACCACTTGCTCTGTATATACCTGATTGTTGTTCATTATCCTTTGAATTGCTAAGTATCTGTTTGATATTATTTTTAGTAAGAGCTAATTATTATTATTATTTTTAGTTTGCATTATTTCTTTCATTCAGCGTTGTCATGCTCTTGCGTTCTGTGGACGAAAATATTTATTATGTTAGAGTCGAAGCTGTTACGGATTGCAATCTGTTAAAGATTTTTTAGTTCTTTTAAATAACTGTTCTTTGACAATTAAACATTAAGTACCTAATCTGTTTGTTTAAATATTAGAAATAGACAGTTGAAGTGGGCTGTTTGAAACTGATTTTAAAAACATAACAGTTTGTTGTGTTGGGACGTAAAAAGATCTTGTTGCCGTGGATATTTTGGTCGTATTATATTTAACCAATCATATTATAAATCTTAGCTTGTAAAACTAAAAACTCCAGTCAAATAAAGTTTACCTACCATTATAAGTTTTTAATGACACAAAGAATCGAGAAAACTGTAGAAACACATTATTTGAAGATAAATATTTAAAGGTGATTTTTAAACTAGTGTATGGTTCGATTCACTTGCTTCACTTGAATATCATGATCATAAAACAACATAATTTTCAAGATGTAAGTATTCGAGTTTGAAGAAACAACTTTTTGTATTGATACGTTCTCAATTCGTTAATATTTAAATTTCTATTTAGCATGTAGACTTGCTTAGAATATAAATGATTACTATAGGTATATATAATTCTTTTCTGAATATTTTTTCACCGTTCGGAGTGGATTACATACAAAAATGTATCATTCAATGTAAAATAAAAATAAAATAATATAAAAAAATAACAATATATCACTGATCATTCATGTCATTAGGCAGATTTTGAACATACATACATATCTAATGTACTATAAAGCTAGAAGTGAAGCTGACTGACTGACACACTCACTGATCTATACAAAAACTAACCAACTTCTAGACATGCAAGAAAGATGCGATTTTTTGATTCAAACCGACGAGAAAAATCGAAAAACTTCAATTATTTTATTGCAACCTCCCGGAAAATCGAAAAAACATACCCCAAAACTACGTTTTTCTGTTCGATACATGCTAGAAAGATGGGATTTTCACCAAGAAGATAAAGTCAAATGAACAGAATACTTTGTAAAATTTCATTACCTACATTACAACCCTCCCCCCTGAAAATGGGAAAAAACACCCCTTAAACTGCCCTTTTCACTTATATCCATGTTAGAAGGATCGGGTTTCTTCCATTCGACGTGGAACAGGTTCAAAATGACAGAACTATTTAGAAAACGTAAATTTTTCCATCGCAACTCTGCGCAAATGGGAAAAACACCTTCAAAACTACCCTTTTTCTTCTATTCATGCTAGAAAGATGCGATTTTTTACATTCAACGCTAAATAAATAAAATTTAAGAGGTTAATTCGAAAAAATTAATTTTTTTCATCGCTACCCCTTGTAAATAGTAATGTGAAACCTATCTATTCGCAGTTCCCCAAGCCCTCCCCCCCTCTTCACCCATCTCCCCTCAAAATTCTCACTTAAACCCTACAATTTCTCCCCCCTAAAAATTCTCTCCCAAAAATATAACCCCCAAAAAATCCCCCCCCCTCCAAGTATTTTTTTTAACTGTTTTTACAATTCATGTAATGTTATTTTTTGTGACGCGGAGCCAAGGGTCCAAGGGAACCCCCTTGCGAGCAGAGCGAGTTTAACATATAAAGTGAGATTCAAATACGCAGTTACGACTTTCAACACTGTGGCGTAGGTGAGGGGCTGCGAAACCCCCGAGCCCCCGAGCTTTAGAAGGCTACGCTTGCTATAGCGGAAAAAATATGATTTTTAAAATCAGTAGTATGTTGTAAAAATTTCAATTTAAAAGTCTATATTGTATTGGACCCCTGTGTAATTGAGACACAGTCTCACAAGTGGCAAGATATCTCGCGCAACTTACAACTTTTTGCAAAATGTGAAGCTTTTAAGGCGACTTTTGATAGGTCAAGAAATTTTTTACTAAGAAATTTTTAAGAAAAACAATGAAATGCTCTTACCCAAGTGGTGCACAAAAACGCAAAGAGAAAAAGCGACAGAAGATGACGCTAAGAAATCTAATCAAAAACTAACCTCGTGGGTAAAAGTTTATCTGCTTTGGTGACATTATCGATTGAATGCGAAACGGGCGAAAAAATCAATATAGATAAGTTAATTGAACAATTTGCAGAAAAAAGTGCCAGACGATCCGGTTTGGATCTTAAACAATAATCTATTTATTTGTATGATAAATAAATAGATGTTTCTTTCATTAAAAATATATTTTTCTTGTTTAATTCATTGAAATTCTCACTATTTTCCTTGCCTTGAAGGGGCCTCATGAAGATTTTTGCAGGGGGGCCTATTAGCTCTCAGCTCTGCTACTGTATTCAACATTGGGAAATTAATTGGAAATTACAGTTCAGATTACAAAAATCAAAGATCCGAAATATTTGAATACCTATAAAGTAAACATTTTTGTTTAATTTCCATCAATTTTGAAAGTATTTTGTTGTAACAATAGAAAACAATTGAAATAACAACTAAGTGAGTTAATTTCTATATCTACCCGGCGTATACTGAATTTATGTTAAAAAGTTTATAACAACCTTTTTCTTTTAAAAAGGATCATTTTTTGTTTTTAATTTTTTTTTCTATCTCTTACGGTTTCAAAGATTTGCCATTTGGCCCAAACATGGTCCAATTTTGCCCATTCATGAATTCGTCCTTACTTTTTAGCTCTAGAACAAATACACAAAATTTCCACTCGTTATCTGTTTTCGTTTTTGAGTTATTGTGTCTACAGACGGACGGACATGCGGAAATGTCCGAATTAGGCCATTTTATGAACACCTATTCCAAACATTTGTGTCTGCGATCAATATTTTCAAGTGTTTCAAAGTCGGGACTAAACTTAATATACCCTTGTATGTTAACATATACCAAGTATAACAAATGAACACCTATTCCAAAAAGATTAAAAGAAGAACAATCGGTATGTCAAATATCAATAACAATGTTATGGTTTACGTATATTTGGCAGTTAAGCCTTGGAATTTTGCGATACGATTATTCTATCCTAGCCAAGCTCTGAGCAACATATGATTCTAAATAAACGCGATAGCCTTGTAAATAGATTATATTTACTCGGCAGCATGTTATTGCATTGGTCGATGTTTTGCCTCCAAGTTACTTCAACAGCGTCTAGGCACCCTTTTATAGCCTTGCTAGCCTCAACCAGAACCACCAAAGGACAAAGCATACTTGTATGTGAGTACTTGTGTGTTGGTGTTTAAGACATTACACGGGAGTAAACATGTTACGCAAATTAGCCGGTCTTATATGTCGTTATGTTTTCGTTACCAACATGCCAAGTAGAAGGTAAAATGATTCAATATGGTTAGTAAGATATATTTGACATAATCACCATCTCGACACCGTTTGTCACCGTTCCCAAATTGACTTACTCGATTTTAGAGACAAATTTCGAGACAAGATCGATGTACACCTTTCCCTTTGTTTCTTACAAACACACTAATTTAAAATTGGTTACTCCATTCTCTTATAATTAAATATATCCACGTGAAAACTTTCCTGGATCTTGTCTTGTTTTGTAATGTTTTTGGATGGAAAAAAATATTAAATGTAATGTACACTACAATACTTGACAAAAAGTGTACTTTTTATACCGGGTATATAATATATACCAGGGTATATTCAGTTTAGTTTCGACTTTGTAACGGTTGTCCGCCTGTGAACATAACTCAAAAATGAAACAAGATGGCGAGCTGAAATTTTGTATGTGTTTTAGACGTTTTAGAGCTGAAAAGTAAGGCCGAGTTCGTGAATGGGCAAAATCGATCCATGTTTGGGCGATATGAGCAAAACTGTTTAGCTTTGAAACTGTAATAGATAGAACAAAAATTTGAAGACAAAAAAATGTCCCTTTAAAAACAACTTTTGCTTGAAATTTTTTTTATAAATTCACTATATACCGGGTATTTAAGCATTTTATTCAGCTAGTTATTATTTTCACTTATTTTAAATAATTCTTAATTTTATTTACTAAAAAGGTTATCCTTGGCAATTTAAAAAAAAATTTTTACAATCGGTTCATCAGTTTGATGCTTTTAACATTTTTGAAATCAGTTTGATCCTAAACTACTTTTGATTTCATGTTATGTACGATGAATCATTCAGTACATAATATAGCATTGGTATAATATTATATGGAGAACAACTATATCGGTGGGGAATAAAATTAATGGTTTTATATTGATGAGACATTCAACGATCATGGATGGAGCATGGACTAAATAACAGCCCATGATGACGTTCGAATGTACACAAGTATATTGACAATTGACTACTACTGCCAATGTATTATATTAGCAATTTTATAAAGGGATGATATGCGGTAGTAAGGTTAATAATGATAGCGTACTTCCGTTTCATTGAATAACGGGCAATAATTATATGTATATGTACGAGATAGTGTAGTCAACACTACGCTTCAATGATTACATTACACTTGATTTTAAATTAGATATCAATGTGAGATACTTAATAAATAGTACAATATCATTCACATGACCAATCTATCATACCAGCTTATATTTCAATTGATACAACATGTAATACAACATATATACTCGTATATAATTTTGATACTGCAAAGGTGTATTGATGCATTTTGTATTACCTTCTTTACCAACACTTTTCACGTGGAACTTCTTAATCCGTGATAACCACAGCTCTTATATCACTACCATGAGTACTGCAACCCACTACTTAAAAACCTTACCCACTAAGTACACCCCCACCCTACCGACTAACTAGCTTATTAACACCCTTAACTAGCCGACTACTTAGAAGCCGACTAACTATCCAAATTCAGCTGTAGCGAATTTTCCAACAAAATTGGTGCTTGTTGTATTTGAAAGGTCAAGTTCCTTAATGAGCAAAATTAGAAAAGGGGAAAGGGAGGCTTAGATGACTTTTTAAACATAAATCTTTGATTTCTCTTTTAATATTAGGAAATCGGAAAATTTTTTATTAATAGAGTTGTAGTAAATCAATTTTGTTACAATTCATTGCCTGGCCTTTTTCAGTAACTCTATTTATTGTTTCTCCATTATATGGAAGCAAAATATCACCATTCAATATATTTATATTATTCATTTAATACATTTATATGTTTTTAGCGAATTTACTCCAAAGGATATGCAGCTACTGTTTTTGCACAAATGTTGGAATTTCGTAAAAATTTCTTCAAATGTCCATCGATCCTATTAGATGTTAAAAATCACCATCGCTAAAATTTGTATATATACATATATATATATATATATATATATATATATATATATATATATATATATATATATATATAATATATATGTACTTTTTTAAAATGTCTGTGGACTCTCTAGCGGTCACAGTTTTATTCCGATTAGAATGAAATTTGGTATTTGAAATAACGCCTATGGTTTTAATACACTGACATTGGTCATGAAGTTGTTTTTTTGACCACGCATGGCACTGAGTACGGTTGCACTCGGAGCGAATGGTTATTGTTCAATATACGAGTACAGAGTGATTCTACAAAAATAAAACAATATTTAGATGTGTACACAAATTAGAAGTTTCCATTGGATCTTTTTACTGGACTATCCTGATGCCAGAAATGCCATTTTTTGTGTGTGAACATTCCAATTTCTACGCCAAAGTGTTATACCCTTCAAATTTCAGAATGAAGTATTATATTGCAATGCTTCGCAAAAGTTAGCTTTTAAGGAAAATTACTAAAATTTAAAACCAAATGAAAGTTTATGGAAGCACGAATTCAACAAAATATATATATGACGTATTTTTATGTTAATGAACTTTTCTATAAAATGCTTATAGGTGGGTATTCTCTGTTGTTATCAACAAAAGGATCGCCCACAAATATCAAATCATGAACACTGAGAAATAAGTTGAAGCTAAATTATCCAGAGTTAAAAATTCAAGCACGATCAACTGTTTCAAACAATTGTTTATAGTTTTGTATGGACACTTCTCAATCATTAAATGAATCTGCGGAATACCTAGAAGCGGGCCCAGCGTAGCAGTAGTGCTACGCGTAGCTCCAGTGTCACTAAAGAATACGACTCTGAGCAGGTGATAAAATGTTTTCCTAGTTGCGGCCAGAGAGGTTCTTGTCCACCATACTACACAGCTAAATGTAAGCATTGGCTTTACGATCATTGTAAATAACCAGTACACCATATGAGGTTGGAGTCCCCAAGACTGTCCAAATACTCTCCTGCACATCCAGAAGACACTATTTTCCTTGGTTAGTCTCCAATCAATTGATAAACCCAGTTTAGTTTTGCATCCAGGATTACTCCCAGATGCTTAACCGTTCTGGTTTGTATAATTTTAATGCCAGATATACTGATTATCCTTTGAGAAACTCTTCGTCTCCTTGTAAACAGTACACAGCCCGTTTTTTCCGGTTTGACAGAGAGTTCTTTGTCAATGCACCAACGCTCCACGTACGAGAGGGCTTGTTACATTAGATCTACATAGTGCTCTCGTCTCTGCCTTTGGCAAGTATGGATATGTCATCAGCGTAACCTTGAGCAAATACCCGATTCCTTGAGACTGGTTAGTAAACAATGCACGACGTGGCATCACATTCATGGCTAAAGAACTCCAGCCTGCGGACACCTCCTACTTTTATAAATTGTGGTAATGCACCTCACTTCGAGCATAATGCAGATTAGGTATGAATACTGGGCGGGATTCTTCCTATTTCCTGTCTGTCATTGGATAATAGCATTATCAAATAACTTTTCATTAATTACCAATATTCAAACAACCTAAATAAAATTTTCGTCCATGCATAATTTTTACTGCTATCTCATTTTATTAAACTTTTGGGTCTTCAGTAAAAACTCTTTCCGAAAAGTAATGATATCCCACAAATAACAAAAACGTGAGATGATCCAAGTTTTCGCATACAAAATGTATTGATAACCCAGCAAAAACAGAAATTTTCGCCTTCAAAAGTAGTACCATCTGCGTAAGGGCCAAGTTTTTTAACAAATAGGTGAAAATGATGGTGTGTGTTTATTGGGTAACTTGCTCGGGTGCAAGGTATTTTATATTCTACTTGGCAAGTGGTCAGATTTTATAACACTTAATATACAAAGAAATAACCGTGCCAAGTAAAATATGAAATATCCTGCACCTGAGAAACTTACTTCGATTGAAATAAAATTTTAAAGAATGGCGATGATGAGTATTATCAGATAATAATTAATCGATATGGTTAAAAAAATTGAATCTGAAAATTATATCAACAACCATCACCTTGTATGCACAATATTTTTTTAAACCAAATTGTTTTGTTTACTATATTCAATTTTCCAGCTTTTTTTAAAATAATAATTCAATTCTTGCTGCTGATATTGTGAAGGTATGTATTTTTGTTATGGTATGAGAAAATTGCTGAAAAGCATAATGGTTGAAGCTTGGCTATCCGTCTAGCCAATTGTATATTATTGTAGAGTAGTATCAAATTCATCACTAGGACAGCTGCCGTGTTATTATATACATTAAATTTAAAGAATGGAAAAGTTTATTGAAGGAAAGGAAAATTCTCCAACACAATGTGTTTGCAGATATATACTGAAGTACTGAACAACGTTGAATATATATATATATATATATATATTGTTTTTGTACACTTATAACAATTCATCCATTGTTAGTATAGTTGCCAGTACGGTTATATAATACTAACATAGGTGACCAACGCTTACGTACTTTGATATTTAAGGAATATGTCTGAACATTGGTAGCACTATTGGACATCAAATGCACTACTACAGAGGTAGAGCACAGATCCGGCAAGCAGAGTTCGTGGCTTCGATTCCCATCCAACAAGTGTATGATTTTTTGTATAAAGCATTTGTTGTCGAAAAATGTGGTCCTTTTTCTTTTCTCAGTGGTACCCACGAAATTAAGCTAGTTATCTCTTTTCGTTTTTGAGCTATTGTGTCCACAAACAAACGGACAGCGGCCGACAGGACTAAACTTAATACACTATGATATATATTATATAGATTCTTAGTATAAAAATCTACACCGAATGGTTTTTGAATGATTTTATATAAGGGTTGCTGTATGCATCTATATATACGAGTATTATCGTACACCAAAACAGCCTATGGAGACGGAATTACTTATCACTTTTGTTAGGTAAGATGCTTCTCTGTTAATGTTAAAACACAGTTTCGAATACTGCAAACATTGTATGATAATTACTTTAAGATAAAAAATCGTATTAACTTTATTACTTTCCATTATAATAGAGTTTTCATTCTGAAATATTAATGACTCTTATATAAAATGTTTCGAAATATAGCTTTTATATAACTTTTTGTATATATCTCATTCATTTGTGTCAAGTTTTCTCTCCTGGTTTTCTATAAACTTTTTCGATTGCACGTATCATAAACTTTTTTATTATTTGTCTATTTGTTGATACAATTTTAGACTGACAGCCACATATCCTAATGTATAACATTTCAAATTTATAAGCTGATTAGATCGTTTGATTGATTTGTTTTGAGATGAAAAATACTCCCATAATTGTATAATTCGACACTACAATTTTGCTTTTCTTCAAATTGGTACCAAACTGGTATTTGCTTTTCGAATAAGTGTAGTTCGTTATAAAAAAACCACTTTAGTCGTCATCAATAGTAAGTACATGTTATTTTTGTGCTAATAGGGAATATGCATGAAAATTTTTTTTCACATTTATTTTCAGAATATGAAAATACTGTTAATACTGTAATAATATTTAAAAACGAAATTAAAATCCGACAAATATCAAGGAAGCTATAAGCTTTTAAAGATTATTATCTGTCTCTTTCTTGCAAAAATACTAAAAACGGAGTTTTACGTGTATTTTAAATGGTGAAAGTGTAATATGACGTCACATAACATATCAAGAGGGCTATCACCCTCTTTGTCTAATCGGGAATTTCAATCATTCATATCTCGCTTATTTTTAAAGTTATTTAAAAAGTAATTTTACCTTGATATTTGTCAAGTAAACATGCTTCAATTCAAGTGAAAAAAAATTTTCATGCATATTCCCTATTAAATTTTGTTCTATGAAATTGAACCATGGAAGTTATATAAGTATAAGGTTTATTGTTGCTAATCGTACATCGATTTTATCAATTAATAATAATGAAATACATAATAAATTAAATACAAATACATAGAGACTCTCTCAGTAGTAACAAATAATAAACTCTATAATAAGCAATAAAAACAATTATATACAATATATATACACGATGAGTCAAAAGTCATGGAGTTTGTTAAAAGGGTGGATAGGGGATGAAATTCTAAGATGAAAAGACCTTGGACATTTTGCACCTGCCCAACCGTTAATTAGATATTATGTAAATAAAGTAACCAATTATAGAAGCGCGTTAACGGAATAAGAAATGGTGGGGAATGAACGCAGTGGCAGCAGAGATATGTCAGGGGAGCGACCTATCCCCACTACTACCGTACAGCGAGCCAATCTCATGCGTTTCAAACCCGGTACAGTTTTTATAGTAGTTTTGACAAATTTTGAAAAAAAAAATTTACCATTTTTTATTCCGAAAAATCTGATTAACTGGTTTATTCAGTATTTATTTGTTTAATTTGAAAATTATTATTATTTTAACTCCAATAATTGTGTGGGTGCTAGGGACCCATTTACGGTAACACTCTTATTATTATTTTAAAAACAACTCAATAAAAATTAAATAATTTGGGTTACTAAGTTTCTGTTTAAACCAAAAACTATTAAAACTGTACCCGATTTGAAACGCATAAGATTTACTCGCTCTACGTTAGTGGTGTGGGTCCACCATTTCTAATTGGTTACTTTATTTTATTAACGGTGGGTTAGGTGCAAAAATTTTAACGGACTTTTCATCTTAGAATTACATCCTCTATGCACCCTTTTATCAGCTCTTAACTTTAAAAAAACAACGTCAAATGCCGTCGTAAAATTTTTTCGTAAGAAATAATAACTGAATATTTAATACTGAATTTTTTAAAATTCTACTTTAAAAAGTGTACCGGATTTGAAACTCATGAGGTTGACTTGCTCTACGTTAGTTTTGGGGAGAGCTCGCTCCCCTCATGTATCTTTGCTGCCGCTGCGGCAATTCCCCAATATTTCTTTTTTCGTTAACGGGTTTCTCTAATTGGTTACTTTATTTATTTAATATCTAATTAACCGTGGGTCAGGTGCAAAAAATATCCAAAGACTTTTAATCTTAGGATTTAATCTCCTATCCACCCTGTCAAAAAACTCCATGACTTTTGACTCTCCCTGGAAAAATGTATTGCTTAAATTTTTCAAATTATTAATTATGTCCACTGCTAGCTAACATTAAGGCAGCAGAGCATGCGGTAACACAATACACCAAAGAGCATTTAATTTTTAATTAGGCCATTTAATTAGCGTCTTATTATGAGACAATTATAATTGTGTTCTGCTCAGGTTACTCTGCTAGCTTAATGGACATTTATTAATTCCTTGAAAAGTGCATTAATTACATTTTTCTATTTTTTGAAAAATATAATAAATAAATTAATTGTTTTAATAATAAATTTTAAAAAAAATGCGCAAATTAAATTCGTTAAATTGTAAACTTAATGCTTTAATTAAATTATTTTATTGATTAATTTTTTTAATAATGCAATAAATAAATTTTTCAATAAAATAATTTTATAATTTAATTTGCGCATTTTTTTTTATATTTATTATTAATACAATTTATTTAGTACATTTTTCACAAAATAAAAAAATTTAATTAATGAGGAATTAATAATTTGAAAAATTTAAGCAATACATTTTTCCAAAAATTGATAATTAAATAAAAAATGAATTATCTAGAAAATGCACTTTTTGCAACTCTGGATTAAACCTATTTTCCTTAATTAGTTAATAAATAATTAACGGTGCGTCTAATAAAAAAATTTCTCAAGACTTGTTCCAAAATCATACCCTCTACCTACCCCTCTTATGGAACTCGACTACTTCTGGACATCCTGTATATAAAAATATCGTGTCACATGTTTGTCGTGAAGGACTCCGAAACTACTTAACCGATTTTGATGAAATTTTCGAATCGGTCTGTAATTTGGCCAAACTTGATCATAGGATGGTTTTTATTTCGAATTATGGACTAAATATTTTTTTATTGGAAATTTAAGAAAACTTAACGACCAGATTTCTTTTTTTAGAGTTGGTTAAAATTTGTGTTGATTTTGTCATTTCCACGGAAACTCTATTTCAATAAGATAACTAAAATATTTTTTTATTAAAGTTTTGTTTTAATTTTGAAATGTCAATTTTGATTGTCGTTTCCATAGTAACTATAAAGAATAATCATTATATATCGTTTTATTTTGATTTATCGTTTTATATCATTTTATTAATAAATTTCATTTTTGCAAATACTAAAATCATATCAGATATTATATTTCAATTTGATCACACTAAAATTATGATCGCTCGAGAGTGATTTATGTATTCTTAAGAAATTCGCTAAGTTAAAGCAGCTCTTGCGTAACGAATTTTTTTTTATTTCAAATGATATTTTGTTTTTAAAAATGCCAGCAATTAGACGTTCAAACAACTTAAGTTGCAGAACTCGAAAAGCTAGAAGTGAAAGATATACAGGAGCAAGCCAAACTGACGAGAAACGCGTAACGCAAAATGCGGAATGAAGTTGAACGGAATCGATAGAATCGAAATCAATAACATAGAAATGTTGCGTTTAACCCATATCAAGCTGCATTTAATTATTATGTGGAAATCGATTACAGTTCACAGCAAATCGTTGCTATTGGACCAATGAACGTTGTGTGTCAATATTGAAAGGCATTTAAGTTTAAAAATGAAGCCCCTAGATTGTGTTGCGCGAGCGGTCAAGTCAAATTGACGCGATTGGTACCGCCAGAAGAGCCACTACATTCATTGGTTTCGGGAAATGGGCTAGATTCTAAACATTTTTTGACTCATCGAGCAATAAAATAGTTGGTTTCAAAGTTATTCGAGAAAAATTTAAGCCAAGTTTCAAGGTAAGTATATTTAAAAACAATAAACTTTTACCACCACGTGCCTGATGCAAAATACGTTGGCAGCTTTCAATTGAAATAGTGTTTTAATTGAAATGGCTTACAGTACATTTGTATCTCGGTAAATTCCCAAAAAGCTGAAAGAAGTGAGTGTGTTTAAAAATGTTGATGGGGGAATGGGAGTGTCGAGAAAGTATTTTGAGAGCAACATGGGAGACCCATATGGTGGTACGAACAATTCGCTATACAATATCTTATATAACATCTATTTAATATCTGTTTACTTTTGCAGATTCAGGATCAAATATATCATCTAACAGGTGCCTTATTGGAACGAGGGATAGTGGCTACAAATTTTTGCAAATTTATTCTATGGGTGATTCAGCAAGACAAGTCGATCAGCGTTGTACACACAACAATTCGGTGAAAAGACCAATTGTGGAACAACTCCAAATGTTCTTCCATCAGCACAACCAATTGGTTGCATTATTCACGACCGTATTAGACCGCACGGACAACATGCAGGATATTTTAATGCGCCAACAATTGATGAGGACGCTATAAAATAAAACTAAGAATATTGTGTATCATAAAGCATTATAATAATAAACAATACGTTTTTGCCATAATAATTATTTTGTATTAATTATATCAATTTGAATTCCATATTCATAGTTAAGACAGGACAACGTCTGTCGGGTCAGCTAGTAGTTAATAAATATCGTGGACACTTACTATATACTATCTATAAAATGTTTATTTAGTTAAGTTATTAATCATAGTTATATATGTATTTAATACATTAAGGATGTTCCAGTATGAAACCACTTTTCAACAGATTTTGCTCATTTTTTTTCCACAGGCTAAAAATAACGTTTTCTAATAAATCCTAAAGTTTCAGAATTTTTGACCATTTAGAACGCGAGGGAATTAATAGCAAAGTAATCATTCTCTCACTCTCTCTCATTAGAAGCATGTACAACTTCTTGCCCGCCCAACTATTATCTATTGTATTAAAAAAATACTCAACAGAATTTTAAAAAAACTAGGAGAGTAAAAATAAATATTTATTAAATAAATTTAAAAAAAAAACGCGTTTTACCGTTTTGTTTTCGAAATACAAAAGTTTAAAATTATTTAATTACATTTATTTGTATATATGAATAATGAATATATCTATGTGTTATGTATAATAAAACGAAACCGTTTTTTTGTCCTTTCTATCTAAGACAGTGCGGGATCTCCTTAACAAATATAAAGACGTCATTCAAATAGATTATTTAAAATAGTTAACCACGCAAAAGAAGTATGACTTCTAGCACGTGTGCATAATACACACCCACTTTTTTATTTAAAGTTTTTCTTGCAACGTACATTTGTACTAATAAATATTCAAGTAAACAAATTTTTTTATGAAATACATCAACAAATTTTTAAAATAAAAGTTTGTAAACTATAACCCATTATGTATTTCAGACTAGTTAAACGTGGCTAAAAGGTTTTTATTTTAATAAGTTGTTCGATTACAAGTTATGTAAACTAATGATTTTAGTTTATGTAAACTAATTTTTCATTTTTAGAGGTCGAAAATGCTTGTATTATATGTATTGTAATACAGTCAAACCTGAATAAGCGAGAGTTCAAGGGGCCAAAATCTTTTTTCGCTTATGGAGGTTTTTCACTTAACCAGGTGTCTTATTTATAGAGACGCAGGATTGGATTTTTCACTTACAGCGGTATACAAACAGCTAAGCTCGGCTTAGCCAATCTCTTCAGAATAAACACATCTTTTCTATTCTGGAAATATATTTTTATTAACGATTATCTTATTTATGCTCATGGAAACTTATGACCGATAGATTGACGTCCGATAAATATATAAATAAATATATTTTCCATGTATTTAAATACTCTATTGCAGTCACTATTTTAGTCCGATATAAATGAAATTTCGTATTTGATATGTTTTTGGTATTTGAAAGACCAAGTTCGAATTAGTAGAATCGGGCAAGGTGGAAAGAAGGATTAGAGCAGAATTATAACACAAAATATCTTTCTAAATACTAGAAAAATGTATAAGTTGTCAAGTTATAGAAAATTATTTTTACTGTAATTTATTACCTGAAATTTTTTTCTAAATCTCTAAAGTACGTCTATATTCGTATATAGTGATATTAAGGGTTATAATATTAAAATCTAAACTCGTAAATATTTCTGTAAATATTATATAGGGTATAATACTATATAGAAATATTATATATTTCTACAAATAAAATGATAAGAAATCAAATTGCAGTAAAATTAATTTTCTATAATTTTTTTCCTTGTCCCTTGTTAATTTTGTCAAGTTATACAAAATTAATTTTACTGCAATTTGATTTTTAATCATTTTTTTTTTGTTATTTGGTATTTACAGAAATATTCAGTTATCTAATATTGCAGATTTAAATCCATTAATGTCAGGTGCGTTGGGTATTTGAAAGGCCATTTTCGGCATTTTCTAGATAGAGTCGATGGATATTTTTCACAATAGTCCTATAGTGCACCGTACAAGATGTAGTGATATTTTTAGTGTTTTTTGACATATTTTGCTAGATGCGTTCACACTGAAACTAGTAACTACAGAACAAGATTATCATTTTTTACGATGCAAAAATTAAATACGAATGTACAAAAACAATTGGAGACTGGTTTGAATGTCTAAGACAAAAATATCGGTTTCATTCTCAGGTAATAATGTAATAACTTTTGTTTAATTTAACAAGTAGCTAGAGTTTCCTTGGGTATTTCTATAACGTTTTGAATGAAAAATAAACGGGTCAGTATGAGTTCCGGATTTATACGTTTCTTAAGTATAGACTACTTCACTCTGTGCCGCTCGTCGCTCCTATCTACCTACCTTAATCACTCACTTGTGTCTATTTACCGAGGCCTTTATTAGGTAACAAACAATTTTATGCATTTATGTGGATAGGATAGGTTGGTATTGAAGAACATTGTAACAAAAAATAGAACCGACGAAAGAAGAAAGTAACTGAGAAGCAAAAAATAAAAACTTTTAAACAAAAACTTAAACCTTCGAAAAAACAAAGGAACTGAAATGCAAAAATTAAAAAAGAACCTTTTTAGTCTAAGTCTTACACTAATCGTAAATACCTAAATAATTTTGAGTCGGCGCCAAACAAACAAAATATTACAAAATGTAGATTACATTTCAGATTTTTTGGCGCAGACTCAAAATTATTTAGGTATTTATATTAGTGTAAGACTAAAAAGGTTCTATTTTAATTTTTGCTTTTCAGTTCCTTCCTTTTTTCGAAGCTTTAGTTTTTTGTTTAAAAGTTTTTATTTTTTTCTTTTCAGTTAATTCCATCTTTCGTCGGTTCTATTTTTTGTTAAAAAGTGTTTATTTTCCACTTTTCAGTACCTATTTTTTCGTACATTTTTTCGTACAGTGTCATTAGAACTACATAAGTGTGCCAAGTTTCAACAGAATCGGTTCACAGATGACAATTCACTGGGTGAACAATCCATTTTTATCAATTTTTCTACCCTTAGGGGCGACATTTTTTTTCAAATTTTATGGTACCAACTTCGTAGTATACCCTATCGAATAAAAAATCCTGAAATCCTCCTCCATTTTTTTCGTCGGTTAAAAAAAACATTGAAATTCCGCAACGATATTGAGTGCTTTCAAAGTGTTTACACATAGACAATATACAGCGATTATGATATTTGTTCTTTGTGGAAGTTCTTTGAAGCATACCCTATCCAACAAAAAAATAATTATCAAAATCGGGCTACTCTGTTAACAGTTATGCGTGATCATACATTAAAAAAATATACAGGTTGAATTTATTACCTTCTTCTTTTCGTCGGTAAAAAAGTGAAATGAATGAATGAATTAGTTATAAAATCCAAATATAAAATGAAACAAAAGTTACACTTTTTTAATATTTCGAATATCTTTATAGTTTATGGTGTTCCTAATCTCTGCCTCCAAATCATTGGAATAATTTTGTTGGAGAAACTTGACATAATCTTGGTTTTATCCATGTTTATTTGTAATTTCACTATGAAAGCTGAGTTCGTTTATCATATTTTGTAGTTGTTTTCTTTTGGATGCAAACAGGACTATATCATCTGCAAACCTTAGATTCGATAGATATGCCCCATCTATGTTTATCCTTGTTCCATTTTAGTTCATCAAATACTAAAATTTCAAATTCACCCCAATACCTAGATCAGTTTTTGTATTATAAATACGTATTACGACTACAAAGTAGTCATCATCAGTATAAATTAGCTAGTCGTAATTTACAATTAGAAATAGATAGAAAATCAAATTCAATAGACAAAAACGAAAATAAATAAAAATTAAACAAAATAGATTTAAATATAATAAATTTTATTGAAATTACTCTTGTTAAAATTAATTTCATTCAATTTATTCTTGTTTACATTACTCTTATTCGAATTACTCTTATATTATCTCAGGATGTCTCAGGATATATTGTCTCAGGATGTTATTCGTTGCTAATTTGGTGACAGTTTCACGACGTTTCTTGCTTGTGCCTTGCTTATATATGTTTGACCGACATTTAAGTCTATTCTAAGATCGCTCTTGATTGGTGCTAAGTTATGCGTTGCGCAGTAACCTGGTTTTTATATTTTGACATCTTTTGAAAAAGAGAGATGGACATACTGACGAATAATTTTTCCGTAAAATTTTTATTAAACCTGAATTTGCAACCGGTCCATTGTCTAAATTCATATATTTCTTTTGAATTTCTGAATGTAAATGCTGTCGTATGCATCCAGCTCTGAAGGATTTTGTACTGCCTTTACAAGTTTTAAATTGGATTTGTCGATTTTATGGTCACTCTCTATAATATGAGCAGCTACACAGGATTCTTATAACCTGCCGTATTTCATATGATCCATATGTTCTTTGAATCGGGTTAAAATTTGTCTACGGCCTTGGCCAATGCATATTTGTAAACACGATGGACACTCTATGCAATAAATTTCCGATTTTTGTTCGTTTTCTATTTTGTCCTTTGGGTTACCGTGGACGTGTTTAATTTTATATTTGCTCATGAGTTACTTTTAGATTATGCTCCTCCACTTCTTTTTTAATCTTGCTCGTACAAGGTGGGAATTCGTAAGCTTGCTCCATTTCTTTTGATTGATGTTGGTCCTTTCTGGTGTTTGTGTTTTTGTGTTTCTTTTTAAAATTTTGAATTTAATTTTACGGATCATGTTGTTTATTCATTTTGGATTGTAGCCGTTAAATATTGCAATGTGTTTAATATGCTTGGTCTCTTTAAAATAATTTTTGCTCGACATTGGTACTTTCAGTAATCTATTTATTGAAAAGTAAAATATGGCTAGTTTGTGTTGAGGTGAACTATTTGAATCAGAAGTGATGTAACTTTCTGTATGGGTGGGTTTTCTGTAGATGTCAAATTCTAATGTATCTGTGCCCATGTTCCTGCTAATTTTTAAATCTAAGAAGGGGATCCAGCCTTCCTTTTCGACTTTTGTTGTGAACTCTATAGATGGGTACATTTTGTTAATCTTTTCTAGAAAAATCGTAAAAATGTCATCAACATATCGGTACCATACCGTTGGAAAATATTGGAAGCTGTTCTTGCCTTTTTCTTCTAAGTCGTTCATAAAGAGATTGCTTAGGAAAGTTGATAGTGGATTACCCATGCTTGTCCCAAAAGTTTGCGTGTAGAATTTTTCTTCAAATGTAAATACATTTTGTTTCATGCAAAGACGTGTTAGTTTTAATAATTCGGTTATTTCATCTTTAGGTACATCCTGATTATTTAGCCCTTTTTCTAATATTTTTGGTTAATCGTCAAACGATGCAACAAACAAAACGGACGTATATAGACTGCTTCCTTATAGTATGAGTGTACAGTCACGCGAATAAAAAGTTTTTGCTATTAAGTAAAATGAAACGAAAATTAAAAATTTTTTTTTTTCATATTGAAAGTGATAAGGAAACGAGATTTGGAAATTATATAAATATATATGTTTTGTTATATAATTAAAATCCAATGTACTTACCGTTATTTGAGAATCTGTAATTATAATAATAGAATGTACTTACCGTTTTGTACTAAAATCTGTTGTACGTACTGTGACAGTACAACGTATGAACGATGATGAGTGAGCACTGCGCATGTCTCATGTTAGCAGTATGTACTAGAGAGTCTTGCATAAGATGCGAACGAATGAAGATGTATGAATGTACAACGAGAAAGAATTCATTAAAGTTTATTTTATTTATCTGATTATAATTGTGTTAATTATTTTAAACTAAATTTTCGTTCAGATCCCACTTCTGAAAATTGGTAGGGTTCCTCGTACCATTGTCAGGACGTAAATCATTAACAGAATTATAATTAGATAAATAAAATAAACCTTAATGAATTATTTATCATTGCAAATTCATACGTCTTCACTCGTTTGCATATCTTGTAAGACTCTAGTACACACTGCTAGAATGAGACATGCGCAGGGTTCACTCATCATCGTTCATACGTTGTACCGTCACAGTATGTGCAATAGATTCTAATACAAAACGGTAAATAGATTTGATCTTAATTATATAACAAAACATAAGTAATCATTCTTAATCGTAATTAAAGGTAAGTATCAGGTAAGTATAATTTATCTGCACTTATTGATTTTGATACCTTACATATTTATATATATATATATATATATATATATATATATATATATATATATATATATATATATATATATATATAAAGGTGTTTACTTTGAAAACATCTCTGGCCGTTGTTTCAATATCGGTTCTAGGCTAGATGGTGACTTATTTAGTATTTAACCAAATGAGATTAAACGTTTAGATGTAACCGTATCTATCCACAAGGGACTTATTTTGACGGCTTTCCAAAGCGGCAATTTTTGATAAATCCAGCATTGGTGTGTAGTATTTTGCAGATGTAACAACGAATCTATTTTTTCTAATATAGTTCAATAACTAACTTCGGATATTTATCGGATAAAACAGATTGAATTTAATTATACCCGAGGTATTTTGAATAATGGTTTAAACGTTTGAATTTTTTTGTACTATACTCAAGAATAAAAACGATTAAACTTAATATTAAACCAATACTTAAAACATAATATGCAACATATAAATCTTCCATTTTAAGGGTACGTATGTCTTCTGCTGCTTTTGGTTTAATTTTCCATGGCTCTAAAGATTCCTTCCAAAATTTGTTACCTAATCCCGATGCATGTATTCGTAAAATCCATTTATTACATACTAATAACATAGGATGTCCTTTACGTATAGATAATACAACATTAGATAATGCAAAAGCATGTTCTAATAAATATAATTTTGATAAACCTGTGTCATTATGTCGATTATTATAGTAGCGTTTAATTGCTGATGGAAATGTCCATAATTTTGCTATATCTTCATCAGGAATTTTTGGATCGTAAATAATAAATCGTACTCCAATAAGTGAATCAGAATATCTATTTGCTGTTACTCTTGACATAGCGATTGGTACTGTTGAATTGAACAGTTCTTGATACGTTTTTATTTGCCTTTCATATACTGGTGTTGTGATAAAACTTAAGAGTTTACCTTGAAATGCTGAGCTCAAGTTCATTCCATAGATGAAGAAAAAGACGTAAATTAATTTAAAGTACGGGATGTTTGGTTTATATGGTAAATACTGATCTGAAACAATACCAAAATATATTTTTTTTGTTATAACAACTGCAGTGCACATATATAGTCATATTTGTATATATTTAATTCACAGCCCATTTATTTGAATTTTTAATATTCTACTACATATTTTTAAACCCGGTATATCTTTTGTATGTATAATAGGGAACCGTGACTGACTGACTGACTGATCTATGAAAACATAGTTGAAACCACTGAGCGGATTGGGCTTAAATTTGGCACACAAATAGTAATTATGACGTAAGCGTTCGCTAAAAACGGATTATTGAAAATTCAACCCCTAAAAGGGTGTCACGGGGTTGGAAATTTGTATGGAGAAATAATAATAATAATAATAATTTTATTAACAACAAAAGACCAATACCATGGTGCTTGTTTCGTCAAATAAACATAAGTTAAAATATAAACATTAGTCATATAATAAATATAATATAAATAAACGTAAGTCAAAAGAATAAATAGAATAAATATTAAAAACAATTACAAATCAGTCAGATTATACAATGACAAGTTTGTTAAAAAATTTTTATTAAAAAGTTATTTTTAAATTTATAGGTGCTTTCTGCGCCCTTTATATAATTGGGTAACTTATTATATATTTCTAAGCTTGAAATAATTGGACTTTTCTTAAAGATTGTTAATTTATGTTGAGGAATAGCAAACTGTAGACCTCCTCTGATGGAGTAAGGGTGCAAGTCACCTACAATTTTAAAATTGCTAATGTTATTTCTTATGTATATTGCAGCTTGATAAATAAAAATGGATGGAACAGTTAAAATTTTAAAATTTTAAAAATAAGGTGCACAGGATTCTCTCGGTTTTAAGTTAAACATATAGCGGAGGATCATTTTTTGTTTTAAAAATAATTTATTTGCGGAACTCGATGATCCCCAGCAAAGAATCGCGTATTTTAATTGTGAGTACACATAAGCATAATAAAAAGTGATTAAGACAGATTTGTCAGGTGCAATGACTCTTAGACGTCTGAGACAATAGGCGTATCTTGAAATCTTGGCACAGACGGTGTTAACGTGCGAATCCCAACTGAGATTGATATTAATTGTTAAACCCAAAAGCTTAGATTGCTCCGTATTATCGATTGTATCCAATCGAATGTTAATCGATCCTTGCAAGCAGAAAGGCCAAATTTTAGTTTTTGCTTCATTCAGTTTGATACTGTTTGTATGGCAGTAGTCGTCCATGGCTGTGAAAATATCTTCGAGCCTAGATAGAGCTTCTGTAACGGAATTTGATGAAGTTAAAATATTTGTGTCATCCGCGTACATATAAAATTCATTGAATCTACTGATCAGTGGAAGATCGTTAACATACAATATAAAAAGAATTGGACCCAAGATCGACCCCCTGTGGAACAGAAAAATTTGGCAATGTTACGATTTCTGATCGTTGATCTTCGACTGAGACAAATTGCCATCGATTACTAAGGTAGCTTTCAAGCCACTTATATGCCACACCACGGATACCCATTCTTTCCAGTTTGTGGAGTAAAATGTCGTGACGTAAGGTGTCAAAAGCCTTACTTAGGTCGCACAGGACGACAGAAGTAAGTTTCGCCCGATCAATAGACTCAATGACCGAATGCACAAACGAACAGAGAGCACTTTCCGTAGATTTACCTTTACAGAAACCGTGTTGACACTCAGTAATAAGGTTTGTTTTCTGTAGATATTTCTCCAGCCTATGAAGAAAAGCATACTCAAAAACTTTGAAAAGCGATGGTAGCAACGAGATCGGAGGATAATCGCCGCATGTCTTAGGTTTTGGGATTTTTGGGATCGGTATGATGTTCGCAATTTTTAATTCCTTCGGAAAAATTTCATTGGCAAAGATAAATTTATCAGGTGAGCTAAAGGCTCTGCCAAGCTGGTTGCTTCGCGAATTACAAAATTTGGGATTTCGTCATAGCCTGCCACTCTAGAGTTCTTCATTTGCCTCAATATTTCAGCAATTTCACCTGATGTAACAGGTGCTAAATAAAAGGAATTAGAAACCCTGCTGGATAATGTGGAGGGATCTGATCCTGAATCTGTCGTTATAGACTTCACAGATTCAATGAAATATTGATTAAGTATGTTAGCAACGGATTTTGCGTCACTAAAATTCTTGTTATGATGTTCAAGTTGAATCGATTTACATTGATTGTTTGTTAGTTCAAGTTCATTTTTAAGCATATCCCAGATGGATATCATTGATATAAATCATAGAAGTTAGATGTTTCTATTCGCAGGATTACTCTTGTTAACAAATAAATAAACGTGCGTTTCATGCTTTAACAAAAACAACCTCTTCAGGGGGTGAAAAGAGGTAAATAGTCTAAAAAAAAGTTGATCACGTAAATGTCATCAATTTTGAAATTTATTACACTTGAACAACAAAAAAGTTTAAAAAAGTCGTGATTTATTATTATTTTGTATCGATCTAAATAACAAATTTAGTTTCAATCAGAATCGATAGATAGCGTTAATAGTATTTTATAATCCGGTGGTAAATGGGCGCTTCAACCTGTATTACATACGATACCTTACCTATACACTGTTAACGGATATATTTATCGACAAACAAACGAATTTGTCTAATAATTCAAATAATTTAATCTTTTTGTTTGCATAAGGTTTAAGATTTGCTTCGTGTTCCGGATTAGTTGTTTGGTTTCAATTTTATCTTTCGCAAACTCTGTTTTGAACTTGAAATTTGATTTATTTCGTGTTTAGGTTTCGTTATTAGAAGTATTTTTCGCTCGGTTTCGACTCGAATGAATATTATTTGTTTTAACAAATTTTGTTTATTTCACACCGTTTTCTGATATAGTATAATTCCGAATTAAATTTTATTATCAATTTTGTTAAATTTGTTCAAATAAAATATGTTCCTCTTATAAAATGTAATATTCAATATGCTCATACATTTTTCAAAAAAATGAATAGTTTTCGCAAAATCTCTAATTAACTACTAGATTTAGAAAAAAGAAAAGTTAAAATTTCACTTGAAATATTGAGTTTATAAAAAAAATGTTAATTACAAAAGTTGTTCAATTTAAAGCCACAATTTTAACTTTTCTGTTCGAATTCAACCAATTACAGTTTTCCCTCTAAGTCAGCTTTACAATGCATTTAAACTAGGGTAAATTGGGTCTCAAGGGTAGACACTAAAATTTGCGGGAATAGACTTGAGAGAAAACTGTTTCTCACACGGGAAATTCTACGTAGCTTGCTCACGCCAAGTAGTTTTATGGTTTTGGCTCCAACTAATAGATTAGTGAAGAAGATTGTCTATGAAGAAGTTTTGTAAATCATATTTTTTCTATTAGTATGACTATATTCTTTGAACCTAAAATTAACACGCTAAAACTTGTATGGTATAATTACGCAAGGATATATTAAGTTTAGTCCCGACTTTGTATCGGGTTGAATATTGATCGCAGAAAAAAAATTTGGATATAGGTGTTCATAAAATGACCTAACTAGTTTATTTCCGTATATCCGTCCGTCCATCTGTCTGTAAGTTCATCTGTCTATCTGTCTGTAAACACGATAACCAAAATTCGGAAAAGATTGCGAGCTGAAACTTTATGCGTGTATTCTAGAGCTAAAAAGTAAGGTCAACTTCATGAATAGGCAGAATCGGACCGTGTAATCTTTAAAACGGTAAGAAATGGAAAAAAATTAAAAACCAGAAAATCTTTCTTTTTATTAAATAAACAACTTTTGTTTGTAGCCTTTTTTCATGTACTCAGTTTATACCGGGTATTTAAGCATTTAACTCAATTAGTTCTATTTTTTACTTGTCTTGCAATGGCTTTAAAATCAAAAGTATCTTAAAGTATAAAAATTAAATTTATAAAAAAATCAGTCATGTGGTATATTTATTTGCACCGTTATAGTTCCGTGCTAGTAATACAAGAGAGTATAAAGTATTTGTTGGAAGATTGCCCAGGGACTTGCGGACCTCAACGCGATACACTTATAGAGTTAAATTTAATGGATTCTGTCGCAGTGCTTAGCGTTTATCAACCATTTTATCAGGCCACTCATTGAATATCTGAGTTTTATTAATAACGGCAGAAAGTCTCGTTTAGATTAAACCTGTTCACGATTCTTCAGTTACGCAATGACCTTGTTTACTATTGTATTTGTCTTTAAATGAATTACTAAATGTTTATTATTCTTTTTTTGTATCCAGAATTACTATTTTTTGTTATGTATCTCGAATGATTGTTTGTATATTTTTTATTTATGTCAAATAAAAGTTATATATAATACAAGATTTGTGAATTTTTCAAATAGGCAAACCGCAATAAACATATATTATTGTGTGAGTGTAAAATTGAAGAAACGTGTATTAAATAATATAAACAATTAAATTGTTTAAAGGAATTGAACGTGCGATAATTTTTGAATTCCGAAAATAAATAAAAAACTCGTTTTCTCTTCTCGTTTTTGAGTCATCCTGCTGACGGGCAGACGGGTTTTTTCTCCGATGAATATATCCAACCGTGAAAAACTTAACTACAAAATTTATAATATCTTTATTTATATATGAATATTTATTACAGGGGATAAAAACAAATTTTGTTGACATAAAAATAGCGTAAATAATTTCGGTGAAAACTTCTTATGAAAGACAGTCATAAAAACACTGGCCAAAACGATTTCATGTGGTCTGATTTACAATTATATTACCAAAAATTAATGAAAATCATAGACTATACTTACTCAAACTTATTTGAATCGAAATTAAAAAACTTTCCCCAATTGTTTGTTTCCTACGATGTGAGCTTTGTAAGAAATACATAGTACATGTAATACCAACAATTACGATAATTAATCCCATCCAACAATCGTGTTCAAATATAAATAATATGTTCCGCCATTGTGGAAACCGTTTTGCAGCTGGTATTAACCAGTATAAACCTTCTGGATACAAATATCCACTAGCATCAAATGTGCGATATCGATCTAAATATAATGGTACACTACCCAAAAAAATGCAATTACGAAATCCATGCATATCTTGTAATAGAGTGGGTGACACAGAACCATTAACTTTTATTTCATTCACATATAGTTCACGACTTGGAAATATTGTAAAATTTAATTTTGCTCGTTCACCAATTGTTTGTAGAAACATTGTGATGGATCCTATACTACGATCTGGATAATAATGTGGCGGGCTTGACCATGTTAAAATATTATAATTACAATTATTCATATATTTTATGAAATTATCATTGAATTGTAGGGCATTCGTACTTATATTACACGTATGTTGTGAATGCAATGTAACTTCGCCACAAATTACAAATGGATTTGCTGTAGATATCATTGTTGAATTTGTGATGGTATTTTTCGTTAAAATATAAAATCTTAGGATCATTTGATCCCATAAATATTTAATAAAGTTAGTAAATAAATTATTATCATCACAATCTTCACCATTACAAATGATCAAAAATAAAATATTTGGATTCCAAGTGTGTATTGCACGTAAATAATCGAATTGATTTTTTAATTCATCAAAATTCTGTGCCACTACTAAATATTGTTCATTAATAAAGAAATCATTTATATTGTATCTTCGTAATATTTCATCACTCACTTTATTTAATATTATTATTGATGTATTTTCTATGTGGGCCAATATATTTGTCACTAACTGTAATTGTGTGTTATTATAATTGATACAAATTGAATTTTGATTGTAATATATTTCAATGAATTTAACAGCACATTCTTGTAAATTAATTTCAGTTTCGAAGATTTCTGCATTATATTTATGTATTATTACGCAAAAAATTAATATCCATGATACATTTTTTGATTCTTTCATGTTTATATAATGAGTTTAATGTATTGAATAATAACTAACCATTTCAGAATTTATAATAACTAGAAAATATTTGTAGGTAATAATTATAGTTCAAAGTATTACATGTTTAATGCTTTTAAATACTTTTAAATGCTTTTATATGTTATGTAGTTTTGGTCCCTGAATAATAAACGAGCATATGCGATTCAAATCGTCCGTGTACTAACACCAATCGATGTACAAATAGCGTCAAAAGTGAATTTATCATTTCAAAATTTTATAATTGATTTGTGCCTTATTTACTTTTATTCGAAACATATTTCCGATAACCGAATAAGTGAGACACATTTCAATTATAAAATTTTGAAATGAAAGCTTGACTTTTGACGCTATTTGTATGTTTTTACCTAGTATGTTTCGGTTCGGACAACTTTTGTTATTACAGGTCCTGAAATGATGTTTATACTGAGTCACCATTTTAGAACACTGTCCCATAGTATATTATATTTAGTTTTAAATTAAACGGTTTGAGTTATATTGGACTATACACAACTATAAACCACGTGAGTCAGGGTAAAGGCAACAAACGCATTACGTAGTAATGTATGCTAACCATAAAAATAATTTTGGTTAGCAATGATATATATATATATATATATATATATAGATATATATATATATATATATATATATATATAAATATATATATATAAGTATATATATATATATATATATATATATATATAAATAGAATGTGATGAAGAACCTTTTACATTTTAAGGAATAGTAGTTCTAGTTTTGGAATAAAGTATGGCGTCCATAAACAATATACAATTTCTATTAAGCCAGCAGAGCAACCTGAGCAGAACACAATTATAATAGTCTCATAATTAGACGCTAATTAAATTCCCAAATTAAAAATTAAATGCTCTTTGTTGTATCTTGTAACCGCAGGCTCTGCTAGCTTAATGTTAAGCTAGCAGAGCAATATTTAAAAAATCAATTAATTATATTGTATTTAATATCAAATTATTAAGCTAATTAAATGCTTTGTTGTACTGTGTAACCGCATGCTCTGCTATCTTAACCAGCAGAGCCATAATTAAAAAGCACTTAATTATATTGTATTTAATATCAAATTATTAAGCTAATAAAAAATTAAAAATTAACAATAAATTGTTCTTTGTTTTAGAGGGACAAAAAAACCCTTTCTCCTAGTTAAATCTCACTCAATGCGCATTAAATGAGTGGGTGTCACATATTTAAATTTTACTGGGTACTTTGAAAAATTGGTTCCTGGGCACCGCAAATGAGGCCGTGCTAAATATGCGTTCTTAATAATATCATATAAAAATCATCCTCATTGCAGTTTTCCATTTTCACTTCAGTCACATTCGCAAAATTAGGAAACACATAGGAAATCCCAATACATATTTTTGTAGGTCTCTAAAACACATCAAAAAAGATCTCTTACACGTTTTCATTTATCCAACTATTAAAATGATTCTGTAGATCAAAATTTAAAGAAAATATAAAAAAACATTTTGGTTCTTCTTAAATAACTCATTGATAAAAAAAAAGAAATTAAGCGATACATTATTTTATAGGGAATCGTACACTTTTTTCACTTACTCATTTTGTTCAAATGACATTGGAGGTCAAACTTAATGGAGAATTAAAAAAATCAATGGTTTATGCTTCTAAATTTTATACCTCGCTGATTGGTAAGCATTAGAAAATGACTAATCTTTTTTGTTGAATCGGTAATTGTAAGCGCTTAAAAGCCAAATGAATTTATTTAACATTTACTTAGCTTAATAATTTGATATTAAATACAATATAATTAATTGATTTTTTAAATATTGCTCTGCTGTTTAAGCTAGCAGAGCATGCGGGGTTACACAGTGCAACGAAGGGAATTTGATTTTTAATAAGACCAATTAATTAGCATTTAATTAGCTTAATAATTTGATATTAAATACAATATAATTAATTGGTTTTTTAAAAATTGCTCTGCTAGCTTAACATTAAACTAGCAGAGTATGCGGTAACTAACTACAATAAAGAGCATTTAATTTTTAATTACGGCATTTAATTTGCATTTAATTAGCGTCTAATTATGAGACTATTATAATTCTGTTCTGCTCAGGTTGCACTGTGGCTTAATGGACATAAATATACAAACAGTATAGAATAAAAGTTGAATGTACATATTGCATTAAATATATAACTTTGAGTTTTATTCATATTCTTAGTCTATATATCGATTTGTCTCTTTAACATGCAACCCCGACACGGAAAGTATTTGATGGTCATACGGAAAGTATGCCCTTAGATAGCATATGGAATTCCAGAGCATATAGTCAAAAATTAAGAAATCCACTAGGAATCACACTTTACACACCTATTAAGGAAAATGCGAGGAAGGGGTAATATAATATACCTTTTTAATTATACTGTGTCATCGCTATTTGAAGTACAACTTGTTCATTTTAATAATGGCAAAATCAGTTAGAGCAATTATTATTATTATTACATTTTTTATATTTTAATTTTTTTAAACACTAAATTTACAGAAAAGATCATCAGTAGATGTTTCGCGGTAGAAAAAGTTTGCTGCGATTTTACTAACAGTGAATTTTTTTAAATATTATTGTAGAGATATTTTAAAATTTACGTTTCTCCCTGCCTCTAAAACCCCCTTTTCCTTTGTCTGATTTTGCTTATTGAAGAACTCGGTATACCAAATTTCATTAAGATCAGGCTAAAATTGTGACGTGTGTACTTTTACTTTTAGGAATACAAAATAATATACATTTCCTTTATACTTTTTGTAAATGATTATTTACGCGATTTCAAAAAATTTGAATATATTAAACACTTTTGAACAGATAATAAAACAGATTTTATAAGAATTTTTTCGGAATTAAAAAATTAATTTTACGACAGTATCTGTAGGAACAAATTAATCTGTCTCTATTTTTGTTGAATCGAAAATAGAGTTTTTTGGGTTACCGCGGTCCATCACAGCTCGTCTCAAGTTGATTCAAAAATTGAATTTTCTTAAAAATTGAGAAAATTTGTGGTACAAGGTAGTAATGAAAATGTTTGGTATACTTATTTGCTGGGCGCTTTTGGGTTGACGTATTTTGTATATTAAAAGAATACGTTTTGTATATGAAATGGGAATTTTAATTTTTTTGGACTTTTAAAGTTTATACAGCGTAACTAAATTATTTAATCCAAAACACACATTGGGATATGTTACCGTGGAATCTTGAAGACGTAGACCTTGATTCCGACATATTTACTTTTGAATACAAAAATCGGTCAAATGGTTCTATATATTATCAATATTGAATTAGCCAAACTTTTTTGTTGTAATAAGCAACCCGCATTACATAAATGTTGTTTTATTAAGAAACTGTAAAAACCAATTTCAGTGCACTGAAAGGCAACTAAATTGTTTATAACAATTATAATCACGCTAGAATTTTTCTATTCATTATAATATTGGTTGAATCTATACGATATATCATCATTTCTCAATGTTCACGATATCTTTCAGATTTTTTTTTAAGATTCTCTTACTGATAAGGGTGGAGACAGCAATTTTTTACCGTTTTTAAATTTTTAATTGACTCATTAATAACATACATCATATAAACTGCTGAATACGTGCTTCATAATAAGTTATCATTTGGCACCCTACACGATTCCTTTGAAAGCAATTATCTTTTTTTTTGCATATATGATATATGCCAGGGTTTATAAAGTTTACTTCGGAATTTGTAACGATTGAAAATATTTGCCAAAGCAAAAATTTGGTGTTTTGTTGTGCCAATTTTGACATGAAAACTAAAAAATGAAATGAATATATTTTATATTTACGATAATTGTAATTAGACGTCACAAAAAAATACGAGCGAATTGAGAACTCTTGTTTAAAACAAGTGAGAGCAGTACGCGATTTTTAAGAAATTTAAAAACCAAGTGAGATTTGGGTTTAATTTTTAGGGATTGTTTTACATTTGTTGTTATTATTTATATACAAAGTGGAATATATTAGAGTAAATAAGGAATTAGTTAGCAAATTATTGGGAAATTATGTGCACTTTCTTAAATGAATATATGAGAATATTCTAGCTAAAATCATGTGCGACCGACTGACTTTGATATATTACCTCACTATTCTGTAAATGTTTGTTCAAAAACTTCATCAAGTATGCAATAAACTACATTGTATATGGTTCAATTGGAGGTTTTATGATTTTTTGAAAACAATCCTTGGGGGGATAGTGTAAATTTTTAACATAGTATATGCGTAGTGGTGAAATATTAAAAATGGAGCTACTAATTTGTTACTTGTGTGTTTAAAAATATTAAATAATTACGCATGGAACTGTTTGTATATGCATCACCATTGAGTGAAAGTACTATACATGAGGTTTTTTTTGAAATCTTATTAGGGTTACAATGGGATTAAATGAGACAATTTCTAAACATGATGTGGCTGGAAATTTCTTCCTCTTCCACTCCACATAATGGATCCATTGTGAACTTCTTTTGAGTGTAAATGCTTTCGTAGGTGGTTATGTTAGGTGATGAATCCGGTAATCTTTCAAAGTTGTATCCTTTTCAGGTTGAGTGCATCGAGTATTTAAACAGTTTTTTTCCGAATTTTTGTTGCAGTATATTTTTTTAGTTACGGTGTTTAAAGTCTATCCACTCGTTGATCACTTGTTTGCATGCTGTGGGACAAGGTAGTTGTTATTTATTTTATTTTATTTTTTGTAAAATTATTTTTATTTGTGCACAATACATAAAATGAAATAAGTATCATTATTAATGGTTCTTAAATATTATTTACGGAGTAATAATGTAATTTTAGTATTTATAACAACATCGTATATAATTATTTTACTATAGAGTTTTTTACTATAATATTTTTAAGTAATGTTTGATATATATCAAAGTAAATTGACTCTTTTACTCCGAATATAATTCTAAATTGGAAGTCTAAATTAGATGAAATTACAACAAATTAAATAAAAAGTAGAGTGCCATAGATAGTAGTTTGTTGTTTATAATTAACAGTTTTATCATTTTTGTATTGAATGGGTCGTTACTTACGAAAATTCATTATAATTATTAAACAAAACAAATATTTGAGATTTTCGTAACAATAAAAGCATGTTTTTTAGTTTTTTTAAACTAAAATTTTAAATAAATTTTATTAACTATGGCTACGATCAGTGTATTATAATAATTGTTAAGGACGTTCCAGCACTGTGTTATAAGGAGAAGGAATAATTTTAAACTTTTATATTTCGAAAACAAAACTATAATAAATATTTAGCTTTACTCTCCATTTTTTTTAAAATTCTGTCGAGTATTTTTTCTAATACAACAGATAAAAGTTGGGCGTGTATGAAGTTTCACTTGCTTCTAATGAGAGAGAGTGAGAGAGAATGAAAACTTTGACATTAATTATCTCGCGTTCTAAACGGTCAAAAATTCTGAAACTTCGGGATTTATTAGATAATGTTATTTTTAGTCTGTGAACAAAAAAAGAGCAAAATCTGTCGAAAAGTGGTGGTATGCTGGAACATCCTTAATCATTTAGTCAATATAATATATAATAATATTGTTATATAGCAATTTGTTTTTAATACAGATATATTTATCTAATAATTTGAAACAAGAACATTATACAACGAAGCCATAGAGTAATTGGATTTATAGAGGTGAATTATATAGCTAAATAACTGTATAACAAATTTAAAGGTCATATCATAATACATGCATGATATATAGGTGAAATATGAAATTTGCAATATTCATAGTTGTTTAACAATAGTTTCAAAGTTATTTATTACATATAATAATAATAATATATACAAAATATTGTTATATAGAAATCACGTACGGTCGGTATGCATAACATAAACGTGACGTTAGACTATTAACCCAATCAAAATGGATGAAATAAAGAGTCAATATCGAAATGAAAATAAGTAAGCTGAGCAACGATTGCATTAAACTATTGTTTTTTCCATTCTTCAGACTGGCATAAAAGTATCGTATAATATTACGTGTTCGCGAGTCGAGATGTTATATCGCAAAGGTTTACGAAAGTCGGTTTTTTCAATATTCAAAAACCCTCGTTTCTTATCCGTCATATAAACATTAAAGGAAAATATACTTGTAGACTTGTTAATTTTATTGTATAATTAATTAGAAGTTTAAATTAGTACAAGTTTTAGACTAAACTATAATGCCATATTTAAACACAACGCTTTAAACACAAAAGCCTATTATTTTGATTCCTTGATTCGAGATTATATGAAACTCTTTTGACAATTTTTAGAATTTGGAAAACCAAAGGTTTATGCATAAATTATGTTTGCTTCCCTTCGTACCGAGGTTGAATCTCTTTTTAATTAAGGTGTTGGGAAATTCTAACTTCCTAAGATTCAAGCGTACTAGGACGTTTTGCAGTTTTTATTGTTACTTTTTTTACATCTTTTCGAAGGGATTGCTTCATTTCGACTGGCATCTTCTGTTGTTGAAAAAATAATGTTTCTCATCATCCTCGCCACACATTAATCAATTTCTTTTTTAATTCGAAACAATCCGTATCGAGATAACATACATCTCACAAGCAAACAAAGGTCGTTTCCGGTTTAGTCCGCTTATTTTTTGCTGCACAGTATGGAAATCATCAAATTTAAACCGTCAAGATCCAAGATTTTAACGTTATTTAATAAGCCTCGATTAATATTATTTATATTATGTATTTTTGGATCAAAAAAGAGAAACCAAATTAATGTTATTTTAAACGGAAACATTATTTATAGAACGATGTTGATCATGCATTACTTGGAGTCATCAAGTTAAATCATCTGAAAAATGAGTTATTTGTGCGATTTTCACCAAACTTGGCGTAAGAAGAAGAAATTTATGTAATTTTTTCCTAATTTTGCCGTCCTTAAAATTGATTATAACTACCAAAGCTCTAAAAACCAACCAATAATTAAATATTTGAATTAAAAACGAAAATAGTCCAAAAACTTGGTAGTTTGGTAATACAAAGAAAATATAGAAGAGGTCTTCACTATTGATCTAAATATATACCAGTAGAAAATAGATTCGGATACTCGATCATTTGTACGGTAATGTAGTTTAGTTGAAATTAAGTTATGGAGCTAGTTTCTTTAAATCTGGTATCTGATCCTATATTTTAACCCTATTCCCAAACAGTCTACTTTATTTAAATACTGATATGAAAAAATTAACTCGTCAACCAGGAATCGAACCGCGGGCCTCTGGATATCTAGTCTAGTATGCTTCCGCTACACCAAAGACGACTGTGACGTAACAGCCAACCTTTTCATATCATTCTTATTTTTATTTATTTTGACAGTATTTTTTCTATCGAAGTTATTATTCACATACATTTATTTGTGTATACTTAAGCGTCAACATTACGATGTTTGTGCAAATTCCTTTCGGTTACGTAAGACAAACTGTAGAAGATCTTAGCGTATACTTAGTCTTCTACAGTTTGTCTTACGTAACCGAAAGGAATTTGCACAAACATCGTAATGTTGACGCTTAAGTATACACAAATAAATGTATGTGAATAATAACTTCGACAGAAAAAATACTGTCAAAATAAATAAAAATAAGAATGATATGAAAAGGTTGGCTGTTACGTCACAGTCGTCTTTGGTGTAGCGAAAGCATACTGGACTAGATATCCAAAGGCCCGAGGTTCGATTCCTGGTTGACGAGTTAATTTTTTCATATCAGTATTTAATTAAAATTCAATGACAATGACATTTATCTAAAAAAGTATACACTAAAGTCTTCTACAGTTTGTCTTACGTAACCGAAAGGAATTTTCACAAACATCGTAATGTTGACGCTTAAGTATACACAAATAAATGTATGTGAAAGTCTACTTTATGTTTGAAAGATGTAATAAAGGTGAGAATGAACTTAATATTATATTATGAAAAGGCTATAATATCTCCATAAATGTACCAATAATTTCATAACAATATGATTTGCTTGCTGTGATGAAATGGCCTCTCATCATCACAACATGTTAAAACAGTAATGTGCAGTTTATATTAGTTACATGGGGTTTTCATACTTGAACGATTGGTATACATGAATGTATACATGGTGTTCCCAGAAAAATTGCAGAAAGATTTCAAAACAAACCTTAAGAAAAACCAAAAAAGGCATTAAGGTTTTTTCAACACTAAGGCTCACACAAATATACTGCCGTGCTTGGGTTAAACTAGAGAAAATTGGAATCTCAGTTTTTGATATTTCTAAACTAAATTAATAATTTTATTTTCCTTTATAATTATTGAACGACTAATAATATGTTACATGACTTACACGAAAACGAATTTAAGTGTGATTTTAGATCACATTTAATCAAAGTGCCTAAAAGAAGATATGATTTGTTGTTGTGTTAATTGTGTTAATAATTGTAAAAAAGCAGTAACATGTATTTTACTGCCTTTATACTCTGTTAAACATGAATTACTGTTTTTTTTCCAATGTCTTTATTATGTTAATTATTTAAATATATTATGTCAAAGGTAAAACGGAAAGGTAATGCAGAATAAAAATAAGTAATTTTAGAAATATGCAAATATGTCAAAGTTTACATTTAAAGTTTACAAAATGTACAAACTATGTTATGATCACAAAATGAATATTAATCGTTAAAATAAAAAAAATTTTCTTTCATACACAAAAAAAAGAATAAAACTATTTAAAAACAATTATTGTTTTCCTTTAAACTCAAATTGGACAAAAAAATAGAATATACTTTTTTAGTGATTTGAGAAGCTGAGCAGAGTAGTTTTCAATATTTGTAAAAAAAAAAACCACTCCTAAATTACCATTTCTTTAATTCTAATACAAAATAAGCGTTCAATGATTTTTTTCGTTTATATGTTGAAAATTATTCGGATCAGTTTCTAATCACTGGAAAAAAATATTATTTGCTACTATTCGGTGCAATTGGGTCTTTAAAGAAAACCATTGTTTTCAAACAATTTTTGTCATTTCAATTTTGTTTTAACAAAAAAAACAAATCAATTTATTTCCCGAACTCTTCCATTTTTTATCAAAACTTCCACCAAATTTCAGGGGATATTTACAAATTACAATCTTTATGTATCTAAGAGCACATTTTAGAATATCAGTTAGGCGGCGGGCACTATTTACGTCATCAAGATCCACAAAAATGATTTCTTACCTATCCTAGTCATAATCAAATTATAACGGATTTCAATGTAATTTCGTTTCAATTCAACTAAAATTGACCGAAAGAATTTATTTTTAACACGACTTCAAAAAGGGGAATGGTTCTCAATTCGTCTCAATTTTATGTGTGTCACCTCAGAACTCCGTCATTTATGAACCGATTTTGAATTTTTTGTTTTGTTTTAAAGGGTTTGGTTTGCCATTGGTCCCATCCCCGGGAAATCGAGGAAAATCCTCATTTTATATGTGATAACCGATTTCTGCGAAATTTTTTTTTTTGAAAGGGTATACTCATTCATAATGGGAAAATAAGAAAATTTTTTTAAAAACCGACTTCAAGAAAAAAAAAATGTTTACAAAAAAAAAAACAAAATGCATGTAAAAAAAATTCAAAATCTGTTATGAAAAAATGCACTAAAAATAAAAATAAAAAATAAAAAAACGGATAAAAAAAATGTGTTATAAAGAAATGCACTAAAAGTAAGTAGGTCGTTTAGTTGGTCTACCCATATTTAGACAAATAAAATAAGTTATAGCACTAAAAAGTAAAAAAATAATTGCATATTTTGTGCCAATTTTATTAGTTCACCTGAGCAAAAATTTTTAAATATATATGTACAATTATTGTTATTTTTGGAGGCGGTGTCCAAAAGTTATGTGAATTTCTCTATGCTGACACCGACTCCAAAAATAACAATAATTGTACATATATATTTAAAATTTTTTGCTTAGGTGAACTAAAATTGGCATAATAATATGCAATTATTTTTTTACTTTTTAGTGCATTTTTTGTTATAGACTATTTGATTTTTGAAGTCGGGTTTCCATTTTGTCAAAATAGGTTTTATTTAAATTAAAACAAGTAATGTAACAACTATGTTACAACAATAGTGGTTGTCAGCTTAGACGTATAGACGTGTATTTGTTTATGCTAAAAGTAATTTTTTAGAAATTCAATTTAACAATATAATTATTTAATAATAAGAAAACAATATTGTGCGAATAAAGATTTTTCAAAAAAGTAACTCAAAATACTAAATAAACATTATTTATTCTCTTCGGCCATTTAATAAAAAACAATATTCAATTTAATTAACACACATTGGGACTGACAACTCCTACTTTGTCTTAAGTGGGTCTGTGGCTCAGTTGGTTAAAGCCTTAGATCATAAATTAGACTTTTGACACTGTTCGTGTTGGATCCTTACTCTTGATATGCTTAATTTTTTTTATAACAAAAACAAATAATAAAAATTAAAATACAATCATTTTATATTGTGTATAGATCAATCCTTACATAGTATAAAATAAAGTCCCCCAGCCGCGTCTGTCTGTCTGTTTGCGATTTACTCAAAAACTACTGCACCGATTTTCATGCTGTTTTCACCAATGGATAGAGTGGTTCTCGAGGAAGTTTTGGTATATTATTTGTCAAGTTTTTGTGTAAATTGGTCCTTACATATTATAAAAAACCTATAGTTGTATAATTTATTGGTGTATAGGTGTATAATTTCTCAGTACATAGTAACAGATATTCGTTGCTTAGGTGCTGTGTCTTATACATTGTCTGCCAGGAGTTGGGATGTAGACATTTTGACTGTTATTTATAAAAGCATGCAATATACAGCAGTCAGCATAAAGTGATTGATATGTAACAATGGATCATATATTAATACAGTCCATTGTTCATATGCAGACGTATAGGTGTATAATTTATCAGTCCTTGACGGGAGAAAATATTATGTTACTTGGTTATAAGGGCGTTACAAAATCTTTGCGGGCGAATCCGCGACGGGTAATGCTACATTATGGGTAATGCTAGGAGTGGTAAACATACTTACCACATCTAGCACTACTCGTCACGGTTACGCCCGCAAAAATTTTGTAACGCCCTTATAACAAAGTAACATAATATTTTCTCCCGTCAAGGACTGATACATTGCGTTTAATTTTTGAAATACATTTGTTGTATGCACTGCTACCTATTGGCAAAATTTTTGAAGTACTCATGTTGTGTATACTCCCATCTATAGGCAAATTTTTAAAAAGTATTTGTTATACGCATCGCTATCTATGCATGGCATATTTAACACATATTTAATTACTGCCATCTATCGCTGTAGGTAATACGAGGAAAGATGATTGATTTTTTGTTTGTTACAATTTAACTCAAAAACTACTCAACCAATTTTACCGAAAGCTACATCTCCTCGGAGTAACAAAGGCTGTTTTATATTTTCTGTAAAGAACCCGTGCGAAGCCGGGGCCGTGTTCAGCTAGTAAACATATAAATAAAAAAACAAATTCAAGTGCGTGCATTGTATTAATGAGTTTTGCTCAAAAAAACCCAATCTAAATAAAAGAACATAATAATACAATTAGTGTATCATTTAATAAATACAAATAATTTTAACAAAAAGTTTATTATAGCATTTAAACTTTCGTAAAAAAAGTAAAAGTTAATTGTATTTATATTATCATTTGAAACTTTTAATTTTGAATTAAATAGTTAATTATGAAACTTAATTACTGAATTTGAAAATAAAATGAGTACAGAAATTCAACTTAAAGATCTAATGGCTGAATTGAGAGGCATGCAAAACGATCTGATTGAAAAAGTAAAAAATTCGTTACGCAGGATCGCGTCAACTTAGCGAATTAACTTAGAATACATAAATCATTCTCTAGCGGTCATAATTTTAGTGTGATTAAAATGAAATGTAATATCTGATATGACTTTAGTATTTACAAAAATTAAATTTATCATAGCCAAAGTAGAACGATATATAGCGATTATAGTTTAAAGTTACTATGGAAACGACAATCAAAATTGACATTTCAAAATTAAAACAGAATTTTAATAAAATAATTTTATAGTTATCTTATAGAAGTAGAGTTACCGTGGAGATGACAAAATCAACACAAATTCTAACCAACTCCAAAAACAGAAGGAGGAGATTCTATGTTCGACTGTTAAGTAATGTAACAACTAACTGACTTAAATGTTCGAATACCCAATATTTACTGAAGAGCATATCAATGATTAAATTGTTAACAATTCTGCGTATTCGAAATGTTAATTCTTTCCGAGGAACATATAATCACAAATTATGTGAAAACTATTGAGTTTATTAAAATCTTTTTCAAACAAAACTTGTTTATTTTAAAAAGAAGATTTTGTGTTTACCAATTTTTTTGTCTATCTCTTACGGTTGCAAAGATATATATAACCCTCCACTTCCCCGAGCGAAGGGAAAAACGTTCCAATGGTTTCAAAGATAAGCAGTTTTGCTCAAATATAGCCGATTTTACCCATTAACGAACTTGACCTTACTTTTTTGCTCTAGAACACATTTCAGCTCCTTATCTCTTTTCATTCTTGAGTTATTGTGTCCACAGACAGACAGACGGACATGCGAAAATGGCCAAATTTTATGAACACATATAGCAAACATTCATGCCTACGATCAATATTTTTAAGCGTTACAAAGTTTTGATCAAACTTAATATACCTTGTATTGTGTATGTAAAAAAAATTTGAATAAATGTTTAATTTAAAAAAAAATTCGGTGTTTAGTTTTAAAAAGAAAACTAAACACTTTATAGAAAATAATTGAATTATCAATTATTTTCATAAATATGAAAGTTAAGTTAATTAGTAATTTTAATTAAAAAGTTATTATGATGTATTTTTAAAAAAAAATAATGAAAACTAAATATACGGTACTTTAGAAAAAAAATCCAAAGCAGAGTATTGTATGTGGAATTATGAAAATTAGAAAACGATCGGTCCTAACGCCATACACGTAAATATAAAAAAAGATAATCACGTTGAACCGAAAGTCTTTCAATAAAAGCTGGGCCCATTAAAAGATAATATTGAGGTAGTAAGATCTTTACTATCCAGTAAGTGTCTTAGTTATCGACAAGTGATTCGAATCTGAAAAAAAATAAAAGGTACAAAAAGGGGAACAAAACAAATATATGTTAAGATAAAATATATTTGAAATAAATAATTTCTAATCTAATACACTGATAGTACAACTATCCTTAAAACACTAACATTGGTTGTACAAGTTATGAAAAAAGGGATTACATGAATATGTGCTAAATTGAACTGTAGTAAAAGAAAACTACAGTAAAAAAAAATATGTTCAAATATGTCTGATTTGCAAAAATATAAATATGGATTACAAATTTAATTCAGATACATAGTTGTATATAAAGAGACATTACGCTTCTGTAAAGAAAAAATACACGGCCAAAAAAAACCAAGCGTATACAAACAATATAGTTATAAATTGAAAACGTCAATGCATATTCACATAAAATATAAATTGTACACCAAAAGTGTGTATAGAATGTGTATTGAATTGTTACAAGTTTGAGAGACCACAAGTTTCGGAATAGTGAATTAAATAAATTATACAAAAAAAAATATACTTAGATACAATCAGATAGAAACCATTAATTCGCCCATTCGATATTTCAGCACAATCCATAAAAAAATATTCAACTTGTAAATTGAAGAAATAAAATTTTAAATACCATCTGATTAATTGATGTGAATCAACTAATTTTAGTAATTGTCTTCTTTTTGTAGCTATTTTTTTGTGACTCTACTGAGCCAACTAATTTTTGTAACTACCTCGATGAGAGGACTATTGTAACTAACAGAGAGAAATACTCTTTTTAACTGAACTGAAAGAAGTATTTTTTGTAACTCCTTGATGAGACGATTTTTTGTAACTCAGTTCATGAGATTACTTTTGTAACTGATTTGAAATATGTGCTGAAATATTAAAGTAAGCTTGTATATACGCAAGTCATTTCTGATCTAAGCCAATGCCTGTTGAAACTATGCAAATTCTCAACTAGCATAAACCAATAATTATATAAATTCTTTGAATAATAAAAATATGAAAAAATATCAATAATAAATTTTTATACAGTGGAGTATTAAAAAAAAATTATTCTCCACTCCAGGGGGCCAAAAAAATTAGCGACATGCTAATTGGAAAATATTAAACCAAGAATGACATGAATAGATGAATGAAAAATCTTACAAATGTGGATTAGACGTGAAGATTTAAATACATTTAGATGTTTAATTAGGATGCAGTAACGTTACCATTCCCTTGATATCCTCTGAGATAGTATGGCCGAATGTTGTATATCGACATGCCGAAGGTTTTCTTATTAGATTTTGGAGCTTTTAGCCTAACTGAAGTTGGTGTAGTGAACTTTATTATCTTGTACGGTCCATTGAATTTTGAAGCGAATTTAGGTGCGATATTCTTGTTCATATTCGGGGCCAAGTTTTTAACCATGACCAATTGACCCACTTTATATTTAGACAGCGTTGGTTAATTTAAAGTTTGGTTGACTCGTTGTTGGTGAGCAATCTTTAACGCATCTTGTATATGTGCTTGTGATGGTTTAGCAGAACTCGTGATTAACTCAGTTAATTCGTTTATAATCACAAACGGCGTCATTAACTTTCTACCAAAATAAACTTCAGCTGGTGTTGAGTCGATTGTACTTTTGTAGGAGTTGTTGTAATTGAAAATTACAAAACTCAAAAATTTAGACCAATTTTTATGTTGTACAGAATATTCTTTGAGAATGCATCCTAAATTATATTTTATCTGTCGATTGAGGCACTCGCTCTTGTTCGAAGATGGTGTATAGCTCGAACAGTAGGCAGCTCTAATACCATTATTAAATAAGAAGGTTTTCCACTTGATCGACGCAAAGGCTGGTCCGTTGTCGGCTACAACAACCGTCGGATATCCGTTTTGCAGGAAAATCTTCTGTATCAGTGAAATGGCAACGTCACTGGTCTGCCTTTTACATGGAAAGGCGAAAGCAAATTTTGAAAATCCATCTACAACAGAAAAAATATATTTAAAACCTTCACTTGATCTAGTAATAGGACCGATAAAGTCGACGTACAAAGTATGTAGGGTATACTCCGGCACGGAACTACTCAACTGAACCTTATCGTTACGTGTATATGGCCTTATAGCCTGGCACACTTTACAGGTTCTGACATAGTCCCTTACTTTTGCATAGAGGTTTTTGTAGTAAAAAATTTTACTAATTTCACGGAATGTTTTAATTACTGAATTATGCGCAGCATACTTGGAATCATGATAATATCGAAGAACATAGTCGAGTAAATTATCTGGTAAAAATATACGTTTTAGTCGATTCCTTCCGACGAACTTATAAATTAACCCATCCTTTATGCAAAAATTAGGGACATTCATCTGAGCCTTAAGGTTTTGATAAATGATTTTACATTCGGGAGAGTTACGTTGCTCGCTTTTAACAGAAAGGTAATCAAAATTTGTATTAGCTAAAACGTTAATAAAGTTCAGTTGCGCATTGTTCCTGATTTCTTCATTCACCGATTCTAAGTCAGTTTGATCCAAAGTATTGGTTATCTTTTTTAAAAGGTTTGCATAACCTGGATCATTGCTATGCAACTCTTTAACTTTAATGAAATTTTTGCCTGAATCTTGATTTGAATCAGAAAATTTGTTCACTATTAAATGGTCAGTTTCGTATAACCTAGATAGAAAATCGGCCATATTGTTCAATTTGCCCTTAATATGTTCCGGGGTAAAGTCATATCTCGAAATTTTAAGGATCCACCTAGATAATTTATTAAATTTATTGGGGGTATTAAAAATCCACAATAACGACCTGCAGTCAGTCTGTAGAGTAAACTTGCGGTCGGTTAAAAAATCTTTAAATTTATCTAGGGCCGTCACTACTGCGAGAAGTTCTAATTCATGACTGTTATATTTTAATTCGGCTGGATTCAATTTTCGAGAACAGTACATAATGGGGTGCAAACCGTCATCATATTTTTGAAGTAATACCGCGCCCAGACCAGTAGCTGATCCGTCAGTTTGTAGCACAAAAGGTTTGTCAAAATTAGGATGTTTTAAGACAGGCGCACTTACTAAAAATTTTTTTAAAGTAGAGATTGCATCAAGATGAACCTTAGTAATTTTGAACCTTACACCTTTCCTTTTTAAATCGTTTAACGGAGCTACAATCTGACTGAACATGGGAATATAGCGGGAGTAAAAAGCCGCAGCCCCAACTAGACGCATAACTTCTTTGACGTTTTTTGGAGTTGGCATGTCATTGATTGCTTGCACCTTAATAGGGTCTATAAAGCGTCCCTCAGCGGATATTACGCTACCCAACAAACGTACCCTCGACATACAAAATCGAGCCTTAGAAGGATTAATAGTGATACCGATAGACTTTATTTTAGTGAACAAGAGATTCAGGTGATTTAAATGTGATTCAATGTCGGGTGAATGTACAATTAAATCGTCATAATAAATAAGAAGAAATTTATGACGAAATTCTGCGAGACTGGAATTTAAAAAACGAGCTAATGATTGACTAGCCACCTTTAGCCCGAAAGGCATGGTATTGTACTCAAACAGACCATATTGTGTGACGATCGCGGTGACATGTTTCGAGTCATCTGATAATTTTATCTGATGAAAACTGGATTTCATGTCGAGGAGTGTAAACACTTTCGAATTACCTAAGCTAGCGAAAATATGAGCCATACTGGCTGAACTCATCGGATCAAACTCTATATGTTTGTTAACAAACCTATAGTCAGCGACTAACCGATAAGAATCGTCTTTCTTTTTAACAAAGAAGACGGGTGAGCTATAATTAGAGTTCGAAGGAGAAAGTACCCCTTGTGTAACAAGCTCTTGAACATGCTCGTCCAAAAGTTTGGCTTTATCGGGTGCCAGATAGTAAGGAGCTTTACAAACCGGAATGTTATCGATTAACTTAATTTTATATTCAAAACCCTTGGCAAGACCAGGAATGTCAGAAAAAATCGATTTAAAGTTTTGAAGAAGTGTTTGCAACACTTTGGTTTGTTTGCTATTAAGATTTACTTTCGCTTCGACAATGGTATTAATAATTCGATTATTATTACAAAAACCCGAAAACGGTATTTCAACATTAGGATGAAAATAAAATTTGATCGTCGACTTAAAGAAGTCCAAAATGATGTTGCAATTTTTAAGTGTGGCAACACCTAAAATTACCTCAAACGGTAATGAATCTACTATAAAAAAAGTTTGAGTCCATGAAAAATTAGCCAATTTAAAATGAAGTTTCGCAGTTAAATTACATTTTAAAAAATTATTTCCCGGCAAAGAAATAGTTTTATCAATTGATTCGGTGACGATGTTTCTATTGTTAGCTTTTAACTTGTTAAAAGTCGCAGTTTTAATAGCATTAACAGTAGCACCGGAATCAAAAAGTGTTAATAAAGGATAACCTTGAATGAAAATGGTTTGTAGGGGTAAAATAGTATAATTTAAAATAACATCATTAATAAGAAACTTGGGGTCTATTGCGAGTTTTTTGGAACCGTAGTACTAACATTTATATTATCCCTCTTTCTTTTAAAACAATATTTAAAATTGTGATTAGTACCTTTACAGAAGGTACAAAAAAATTTAGAGTCATTATGCGTATTTTGAATTGAAGTAACGTTTACACTGACGGGTGTTGTAGTTATTCGCGCTTGAATTTCCTCAATTTTAGTGATTAGTTGATACAAATCTTTATAAGTATCGGGAATTTGATATAAACCAAGAATAGATAGTACAGAATTATTGGCATGAGCAAAAATAATTTGTATGATTTCGGATTCAGATGAATCATTAAGTAGGATGTTCGCGAATTTTATTATTGAAGGAACAAATGTCGAAAATTTTTCAGTGTCAGGTTGATTTCGCCGGACTAATCTATCAATTAATATCTGTTTAGTCAAAGGTGGAATATAAACTTGTAATAAATTATGTTTAATATTTTGCCAAGACAAAGAGTCAGCCAAACAAGTAGACCAAAATGTTTGTGCGTTCGAAGCACACCTATTGATTAAAGATTTCAAAAGAACGTCTATAGGTAAAAAATTAATATCAACTAAATGTTGAGTATCGACAATAAACTGTATAATATTTTCTGGAACCGAAATGTCCAGAATAGTGATTTTATTTATAAAGGAATCTATACTCGGTTTTGCAAAAAAACTAAAATTTGAAGTTAATTGATTTGAACTAGTATTATTAATTGATAGAGCAGTTGTAATTGTTGCCAAGGCATCGGTAATGCTACTTATCTGCTTGCTTTGCTGTTGTATTTGTTGCTGTACATCCGAAACGTGCAGCACTGACGCATGGAACTGTTGAGCTGTAGTGTGCATCTGCGTAGTTATAGCCGCTAAGTTAACCGCTGATACTTGATGAGGCGTGATTAATAAGTCATCTGGTGCAGCTGGAGGATCGTCATCTCCTGGGGTACCTGGTGTATTACGAGTTGTTCTCGGCATAATGAAAATTTAAACCACAAACAAAATAGAAGAAAGAGAAAAAAAATTAGTACTAAGTTAAATATAATTATAGAATTAAAGAAAATGTAAAAGATATAAATGTATAAATATAAAGAAAAAATTATTATCATTTCAATTTTCAAAAAGAATTTCAGATTCAAGTCGAGCTTTGTGAAAACTATCGAAAACAAAAGACACATATGGATATTTGCTCTGCTTCCATATGTGTATGTAAAAAAAAATTTGAATAAATGTTTAATTTAAAAAAAAATTCGGTGTTTAGTTTTAAAAAGAAAACTAAACACTTTATAGAAAATAATTGAATTATCAATTATTTTCATAAATATGAAAGTTAAGTTAATTAGTAATTTTAATTAAAAAGTTATTATGATGTATTTTTAAAAAAAAATAATGAAAACTAAATATACGGTACTTTAGAAAAAAAATCCAAAGCAGAGTATTGTATGTGGAATTATGAAAATTAGAAAACGATCGGTCCTAACGCCATACACGTAAATATAAAAAAAGATAATCACGTTGAACCGAAAGTCTTTCAATAAAAGCTGGGCCCATTAAAAGATAATATTGAGGTAGTAAGATCTTTACTATCCAGTAAGTGTCTTAGTTATCGACAAGTGATTCGAATCTGAAAAAAAATAAAAGGTACAAAAAGGGGAACAAAACAAATATATGTTAAGATAAAATATATTTGAAATAAATAATTTCTAATCTAATACACTGATAGTACAACTATCCTTAAAACACTAACATTGGTTGTACAAGTTATGAAAAAAGGGATTACATGAATATGTGCTAAATTGAACTGTAGTAAAAGAAAACTACAGTAAAAAAAAATATGTTCAAATATGTCTGATTTGCAAAAATATAAATATGGATTACAAATTTAATTCAGATACATAGTTGTATATAAAGAGACATTACGCTTCTGTAAAGAAAAAATACACGGCCAAAAAAAACCAAGCGTATACAAACAATATAGTTATAAATTGAAAACGTCAATGCATATTCACATAAAATATAAATTGTACACCAAAAGTGTGTATAGAATGTGTATTGAATTGTTACAAGTTTGAGAGACCACAAGTTTCGGAATAGTGAATTAAATAAATTATACAAAAAAAAATATACTTAGATACAATCAGATAGAAACCATTAATTCGCCCATTCGATATTTCAGCACAATCCATAAAAAAATATTCAACTTGTAAATTGAAGAAATAAAATTTTAAATACCATCTGATTAATTGATGTGAATCAACTAATTTTAGTAATTGTCTTCTTTTTGTAGCTATTTTTTTGTGACTCTACTGAGCCAACTAATTTTTGTAACTACCTCGATGAGAGGACTATTGTAACTAACAGAGAGAAATACTCTTTTTAACTGAACTGAAAGAAGTATTTTTTGTAACTCCTTGATGAGACGATTTTTTGTAACTCAGTTCATGAGATTACTTTTGTAACTGATTTGAAATATGTGCTGAAATATTAAAGTAAGCTTGTATATACGCAAGTCATTTCTGATCTAAGCCAATGCCTGTTGAAACTATGCAAATTCTCAACTAGCATAAACCAATAATTATATAAATTCTTTGAATAATAAAAATATGAAAAAATATCAATAATAAATTTTTATACAGTGGAGTATTAAAAAAAAATTATTCTCCAGTATATTTACAAATACTGGGTATACAAACAAATCAATTTATGAATTCACGCATCAAAGAGAGAATTTAAGTATCTAGTTTTTTTAATGTTTAATATTAAGTTCAAATTTAAAAATTGAGAATATAATGTGATTTTTTTAGCGAATTTCCTGACAGGAAATAGAGCTATAAGTCTCGTACTGACTTTTCCATATATACTTCTTAATATGTAGCTATTTAGCGGGTTGAAATCAAAAAATTGAACTTTTCCAATTTTCTCCCGTCGGTTTCAAGCAATTTTGCGTCGATTGCAAAAAACCGCTTCTTTCTAGCATGTCTAGAAGTGCCTTTGAATTTGTATAGATCAGTGAGTGAGTGTCAGTCAGTTTCATGTCTCTAGCTCTATAGTATATTAGAAAGTCTAGCTCTATAGTATATTAGATTAGATTTACAGAAATATTTACTATTTAAGACTGAAAGCTAAACTTTTAAATATCTGTGTTCACATTAAAGTTTGAGAAAAATGATCGGGTGTGAATTGTAGCAAAAATGATTTTTTACAACTTTATTCCTTATACTTTTTCGATTGTTCTAATATTAACGAGATAATTTATATTTCGTGTTTGCTTCTTTCTCTATACCCCCTTTCCCCTTGACCTATGCCGTCCATTTATAAAATTGGCCTTGCAAATATTAAAATCTTATCAGATACGACATTCCATTTTGATCAGACTCAAATTATGACCGATAGAGAGTTATTTATGTATTCTTAGGAAATTCACTAAGTTGACGCAGCTTCTGCGTAACAAATTTAATTTTTAATTTTTATACGGTTTTATTATAGTAGTTTGATGTATACAGTTACATATAAGAATTAATCAAATACAGCTTATTATTATTATTATTATATAATGTAACAACCAACTGAGTTAATTTTTAGAATACCCAGTATATACTGAGCAGTAAATCAATGTTAGAACTGGTAACCATTTTTAAACTGTCCCACAATTTAAAAAAAATCTCTTCAATGATGGGTGTAAATTATGATAAAACTAATGAGTTTATGGAAAAAAATTTCAAACAAAAGTTGCTATCTCTTACGGTTTCAAAGATAGGCAGTTTTGCCCATTTTCCCAAACATAACTTCTTTGCTCTAGAACACAACAAAAAGTTCCAGCTCGTTAAATTTTTTCGTTCTTGAGTTATCGTGTCCACAGACGGACGGACAGGCAGACAAAATAAGGTTATCAATTTTATGAACACATATGCCAAACATTCATGCCTATGATCAACATTTTTAAACGTTACAAAGTCGTAATCAAACTTAATATATCTTGTATATTTATTTAAATATACCTACTAGGTATAAAAGCCCGCCCGACTTCGCACGGGTATTTAAAAAAAATTTCAAAAATTTTAAATTTTAACACACACACACACTCACACACATACACCCTTCTTTTTGCGTCGGGTTAAAAAACAACAAAATTATAAAGAAAGTTTGGATATTATTATTTTAATGAATTTTTGTATTATTATTATTATTTTTTTGTTATTTTTAATATTTTTTTTTATTTCTAATGTTTGTAAAAAGATCATATCTACAAAACAAAAGCCATTAAATTTATTAAGTCAGAGCTTCCCTGTAAACGATATTTGATGTTCTTTTATTTTGTGGCAGCAAAATAAATTGATTTTCAGGAGCTCCGACCTGCGATAGGCCAACATACAGTTGGCCATGAGTTAAACATTATTTTCGTAGGTCAATCCCTACTAATTCGAATTCACTTTATTTCTTGACATTGACTCCCCTCCCGTACCCCAGTGACGCCAACATCGCATATTATGGGGCTGCCTAGCTAGCCGAGCGGGGTGAGCGGCGACCACGCGACTTTTTTCTAATACTTACATTTTGAAACTCAGTCTTGAATATGAAGTAATTTATTTTGATAAGGATTAATACCAAGGGGCAAATAAAGAGCATTTTCTAGCGCCGGCACTTCAATTAAATTTCTAAAATAAAAGATCACTTATTGTGACATAACTATAATAGCTAGACATATGCAGTCGCGACACTTTTTGTAGATAATGATGCGTTCTGCAAAGTCGTAGTAAATTATTTTGTTCTATCATCAATAGTTTTCGCAGCGCACGCGATATAAGGAATTTTTTCGGTCAATTTTTTACACTTCGGGTTACATTATTGGAGTTTTAGTAAGGATCCCTAATTTTTTTGAAAATATAATATAGCCTTTGTCACCCGAGGATAGTGTAGCTTCCCAACGGGGAAAGAATTTTTTAAATCGGTCCAGTAGTTTCGAAACCTATTCAATGCTAACACACAAACAATCAAATCTTTCCTCTTTATAATATTAGTATGAATATAGATACCTACTGGGTATAAAAATATCTTAAAGATTCCGAAATTGAGAAGGTATGGATATCGCTTCACAATATTAGTAATAACTAGCTACTAAATGTATTCTAAAAATAGTATGTCACAAAACCAATTGTTTTAAATTTGAATCAAATTAAAGACGAGAAAAACAAATTTTTTGGACTGTTTGATCTTAATAAAATATTAACTGATTTCCATCAAATTTTTTTCAAACTCAACTAAAATTGGCCCTAGGAATCTTTTTTTCTCTTTTATAAGCATTTCTATCTTTTTAACAAAGAAAAATTATTAAGTGAATATTATTAAAAGATTTACGTAACATTTTCTTGAAAACTTAAATTTATTTTGTTGTCGTCGTACAGCGGTGCGCACTTAGATCGATACGACTATTAGTAGTGTAAAGATTATTAAAATAATGATGATGACTACATTGTAGTCGAAATACGTATTTATAAAATACAAACAAATGTTCTAGGAATACGGGCAAAATTTGAAATGTAATTATTAGTAGTGTGTCAAATTTCAATCACAAAGTTAAACCCATGCAGACACGCTATCGAACACAAAAATCATTGAAAAATAGTTCACTCCATCAGATAAGCAAATTTAATAAGATTTAATGCTTGAGAACAACACAAAATGTTTACTATTACCTATTCTCAGTAAATTAGTAAAATATATTTGAAAATCATTGATTTGGATATGATGAGATAAGAGCAGATATATTATATAGTCACCGGGATATTGATTAACTGTATTAAAAAAATACAATAAAAACAACCCTGGGTGTACCTAAGACCCTAACTATACTGAAGTCATTCTTTGGCGAAGTCAAATCGACAAATAGTATGTTATTTGAATGGTTTTAATGTCATTGTAGTTATGTCGAGCTAACGAATTAATACCAAGCCATAAATTCATGTAAAGATTATCAAAGATAAAACTACATACAAATAGATATACTCGTATGCATTAAAACAATTATATAAACAGATATACATGTTACAAGTAATGAAAAATATTATCAGGTTATCCCGGTTCACATTTATTTAGAGTCTAAAAGGATTTTTTTAATTTTTCATATTTTACCTTTGTCAATGTCACGAATATGATATACACCTACTTTATATTACTATACTCCGTAACCCAACTCATATTACACACTTTTCAGTATGAGGCGTTAGGTAAATTCACCCCTGCATTAAAGATGTATCTTTAGAAGTTAGTTTCGAACATCTATGAACAACTACAACAGCAATTGTATAAATTAATAATTGTTTTCGAGAAGTTTATTTAGTACAAATGTTAATTCAAACCAAATCTGTACGATTATTACGAATTATTAAGAATTGTATTTGAAACAACAAGATATCCACAATTTAGATTAATCAAATATTATAAATTAAAAATGTGGAAAAAAAAATTGAACCATAAACCATCGTCTAACCGGGTCGTTGTGTTATCCAGTACACTACAGTTACTTAGTAATTACATTACAATTATTTTTGAAATTTGTATTTTTTATTTGTATTGAATAAATCCATTATCATTATTAAATAAAACAAATATTTAAGATTTTCGTTGAGATAATTACATTATTTTCTGATAAAGTAACAGTGTTCCGAAATTATAGTAAAAATAAAATTACTATTACATAAATTTCAAATATTTATGGGAATACTAATGTCAATTAAGCTAGCAGAGTACCCCGAGCAGAACACAATTATAATTGTCTCATAAGTAGACGCAAATTATTTGCTAATTAGATGCCTTAAATAAAAATTAAATGCTCTTTGTTGTATTGTGTTATCGCATGCTCTGCTAAGTTAATGTTAAACTAGCAGAGCAATGTTTAAAAAATCAATTAATTATATTGTATTTAATATCAAATTATTAAGCTGATTAAATGGTAATTAAATGCCTTAATTAAAAATTAAATGATCTTTGTTGCACTGTGTAACCGCATGCTCCGCTAGCTTAAATTGATGTTTTAAATATTGCTATGTTGGTTAAGCTAGCAGAGCATGAGGTTGCACGGTGCAACAAAGTGGATTTAATTTTTAATTAGAGCATTTAATTAGCATTTAATTAGCTTAATAATTTTATATTAAATACGATATAATTAATTGATTTTTTAAATATTGCTCTGCTAGCTTAACATTAAGCTGGCAGAGCATGCGATTACACAATACAACAATGAGCATTTTATTTACACAATTAAAATTGTGTTCTGATCAGGTTGCTCTGCTAGCTTGATGGACATGGAATATTATGCTATTGTGAACTTATTATATCTGAATATTAATAAAAATTAAATATGTACGCTTAAAGAGTTATATTTATTATGACACCCTGGTATAACTCAATCCAGGGTATATTAAGTTTTGTTCCGATTTTGTAACGGAACAAAAAAATTTTGTAACTCAAAAGCAAAAAGAGATAACGAGCTGAAATTTTGTTTGTGTGTTCTAGAGCTAAAACGTAAGGTCAAGTTCCTGAATGGGAAAAATGGGGCCCATAACCATGTTTTGGGCAAAGTAGCCAATACTGCTTATCTTTGAAACCGTTCCTTTTTTAAATCTAAGCTGGGTATTTAAGCAACTAACTCAGTTCACTTTTTTTTTTAGATTCAAACTTTAGTTCAAATGTTTTAATTATCAGTAAGTAAAGTAAAATGTTTTTACACAATACAAACAAACCCGTTTATAAACAACAATATAGTATAATAGATTTTTAAAATTATTGCATGTCTCAGTAAGAAGTTTTATTGGATTCTTGCAATTTTGTCTATAAATTATTTCAAAGACTTCTTCTGCTATATATCACTTACATCCCCATGAAATAGAATGCTATCTTTTTTTGTATTAGCAGCTATAAGCAAATTTCTATCAAAATTTATTTATGTGTAGTTCACATATTTGCCACCATCTAAAAAATCAAACCCTTAATCCAATATGATAGTAAAAAAATACCCAGTTTGAGTGAGGTTTTCTTTCATTTCCATTCCATATCTATCGTCGGGACACTCTTTATACGTTTTTATAATATGCCTTGGTAACTAAGTGTTATTCGTCGTAACTGGAAGGCATCATAGTGATATTTAAATGGGTTAAGCACACATTAAATATTATAAACGGTTACAGAACAATCATAATGTTGTTCATATGCTATTATCCAAGTCCGACGATAATCCAAGTCAGATATTCAAAATTTGTTTAATATGTATTTACTGAACCATCTTTACAAGACAACATCCAGAGATTTAACACTACAAAATTATCAGAAACAAGAAACTTTAACCAATATATAAGAAAACGTAAATAAGCTTTTCGAAAATACATTATTATTTTATTATTCGGAACTTTAAAACACATTCAAGTAATTTTCCTTACTTTTTTGTTTATAGACAGAAATTACATACCTATACTATTTTCTTAGAATTCGTTTTGTTGTGTTGGCTGAATAATGATAGTTTGATCATTGTAGATATTATGTGCCTCGGTACTTAGAAAAGTACACCTTTTGCTGAGAAGGAATTCAGCATTTTCCTGTAGAACCCTCCATCCAATTGAAAATTTATTACAGGTACAATCCTCGCACTAGTAAAGCACTAATAAAGTCTTAAATAAATGTTCAAATTTGAACATTTTTGAACATAATATTAAATTATTGATTCTTCATTGTTTACTTGTGTGAAAACTAGACCGTCACGTCGTGACGCCTTATTAAATTTATTGAATTAATCGAACAGACAGTTTAAAAAAAAAACGATCTTAATATATTCATTCATTTCAAATTGTATTTTTGGAGATATTGAGATGATTCGCATTTAGAAAAATCTTTAAAACAAGTGAATGTTACACCTATGTGAGATAATTCCTTAAATATTGGGTCTATTAAACTGAAATTGCAAATGTTTGAACTGAATTTACGGCGAAACTATTCAATTTAAGAAAAACAGATTTCAACAAAAGTAGTTTTTTTAAAAGAAAATAAATTTCTTGTTTTAAAAGTTTTCTTCTATCTCTTACGGTTTTATATAGAAGGATATTTTACTCAGGCGGGCAGGCAAACGGACGTGTATGCGGAATTAGGCCAATTTGGTCATTTAATGAGCGTCTATACTAAAATTTGTTTTCGCATCAATATTTTCGTTAGGATGAAATTGATCAAGTGCATATATTATTTCAAATCAAATTAGCGTCCCTCTGAACATGAGTTAAGAATGTATGCATGAGGGCGTGGAGGAATAGTTAATTTTGATGGCTAGGACCTTGTATGTTTCCGGTGTGAAGTGAGTATACAGGGTGAGTTGGGAAGTAACGGACCAAACTCCAGGAGCGCATTGTACACGTGGAAATTACTCAAAAAACACAAATGTTCCTACCTGACTTTGTTAACAAGTTATAGCGTTATGAGAAATTTTTTATCTCGTGTTCTACAGTATTTAAAATTGGTGATTTAAACCACTTGTAATGAGTATGCTATATTCGAAACTAAAAAAAAAAAATTGATAACTTCGTTGTTCTGATAATGTGTCAACGCATTGTGTTAGTTATTTAACGTTTATGAAGAAAAAAATGGTAATAGCATAAGAAGATATGAGTTTTTTGCATTATTTTCACGTTTATATTACAGTCCTGTAGTTTCGCCCGTTCCGCCAGACACACCCTATAATTATCATAATCAATTATATAATTGATCTTACTACATTACACTAATTTTAATTTCATTTCTACAAATAATTGAAAATTCTGGTATTTATTGATTTATGACCACAATCTCCCCCGTGCCCTCCATAAGACCAATGTATTTTAAATCAATTTTTCAATCAAAATTCAAATTTGTTTAAAATATGAACGCATCTTAAAAGTTAAAAATAATTATTGAACATAAATCGGTGTCTGATTATAAATACTGTGGGGTACTTAATATTAAGTATGAGAGTCGAGTAGTAACATCATACCGCTAATGTATATCATCATTAGAACATTATAGTGCTGCTCATAAAACGATTTACGTTCTACATTATTTACAATGCTGTGGAAACGTTATGGGTTCGTCCATTGGGAATTGTACAATTTGAATTAAGAGATTCCTAACAACTCATTTACTGTAAATAGATTTTATATTCTTGGTAAGTATACAATCTAATTCGTAGCACTGTCATCATTGGCTTGCATCTCTATCCATCCATCGTTGATACATTATAAACATTTTATCTTACTTAAAGATTATAAACACAAAACATGTTTGAAAATATCTCAAACTCATTTGTAATGTCCCAATGGGAAAACTTAACTTTGTAATCGGTTCTTCGCACCCGTCAGAGTGGATCACATTAAATGGGTGTTATACTTAGTTCACCTTGTAATTTAATCTGACGTAAGTTAGAGAACAATGTAACAACTACAACCTAGTAGAATGTTCCATAATTGTTTTGTTATTTTAAGAAACTTTACTTAATAATAAGTCACATAGCGAATCACTTATGAAATACGACAGTAAAATGTTTAGAATAAAGTAACACTTGTTACAAAAAAAACATATTGTAAATATTTTCATATTAATATTAAAATTTGTAATAGTTTTTTCTACAATAGCAATCTGTCAGCACTATCGAATGTTTTTTCCAAGTCGACAGAGCAACGAAATAGTTTACTGCGTTTAATCCTACGTGTGTTTACCATTATGGTCTTAAGCATTGAAATATTATAGAAGAGAAACGCCAAGTAAGTATAAAGTTTGCTGAAATAACGAAAGAGTGTTAGCCCACTATCATTACTCGGATTCTTTATATCTCTTTATGAGAATTTTAGAAGCCAAACCTATCCAAAGTTATGGCTGATATAATAAGTTGTCACTAAGAGATGTCCAAACGTTCATCATGACTATAGGACTCCTGGAACACCTTTGAAAAAAACGAGGTACAATATGTCTAATTGGTCACGGTAGAAAAGCTATTTATAAGACTCCTGATTCGATTCTAATCTAATCTATGGCTGATATATCTCAACATGTTTACTTATGAATACTTTACAGGAGCGACACTCTGATCTTAATCAGCTGGACAAGGAAATGAACGAATCTAAATGAAAATCAACCTAATTAAATTTAATTAAAGAGATCACTCCTTTCAAGGATATGCAAAATGTAAGATAATGATTCTTATCTTAATTATTACCAAAATCATTTGATTTTGAGAAAATTAAAAAAAGCACTTTGGTTTGAAACATAGAATCGCCGCTGTTATTACACTGTTTTGTATTAAATGGCATCGATAAAGGATAACACCAATATCTTATTTTATCCACACATGCACAGATTAATGCAACCACATCCACAACGGCAGAAATAATTTTATACTATTAATATCAACTAAATGCAAGTTTTAAAAAAATTAAAATTAAAAACGGTATATTTATATGAGCTATTACATTATAAGGTGCCCCAAATAAGTACTTACAAACGAAAAAATTCCAATGATTCTATATTAAATTTCCGACCAAAAAGTTCAAATGTAGTCATTGTTTACCTTTTCTATAATATATCTTCATTTCCGAGAAATATCCAATTTTGTAATTTTTCCGTCATTTGATGACTATAAATATTCTATACGCAGGAGCTGTGCCAACTTAGCAAATTTCCTTAGTATACAAAAATTACTAATTAAAAATCTAGCGGTCACAATTTTAGTCACATAAAAATGAAATGTCGCATCTGATATGACTTTGGTATTTGCAAGTTCAATTTTTGAAATAAATGGCATAGGTCAAGGGGGAATCGGGACATAGAGAAAGAAGAAAACACAAAATATTAAATATCTCTCCTAATATTAAAATAATCGAAAAATGTATAAGGAGTAAAGTTGGAGAAAATCATTTTTGCTACAGTTCATTAACTAATTATTTTTTTCTCAAATTCTAATGCCTACAGAGATATTTAGGAATTTAACTTTAATTCGTAAATATTTCTATCAATAATTGGGTAACAAAAAAAATGATAAAACCAAAATTATAGAAATATTAATTATCTCTAACTTTACTTCTAAAACATTTTTCGATATTTCCAACATTAAGACAGATATTGACCGTTCAAATACCAAAAGCACCTCACATATCCAATTTTATATTGTTGTGGATACAGTGCCTCCCACGAAGATACATGGAGGTCTCTTGAAGCCGGCCAGTGAACAGAGAAACGGCATTACTACGACAAACGCATCTGCCCGTAGATTGTTGGATTGAGATGGTCACAAAAAAATTAACAGGACCAGCCAGAGATTGGGCATTGATGAATCGTGGGTTGGGCTACACCTTCGATGAGTGGAAATGGCAACTGGAGAGTTTCTTCAACAGTATAGGAAGGAAAGCTAAAGCCGAACTGGAATTAATGACCGTTTCCCAACCCACAGGATTAAAGACAGAAGCGTTCGTAAATATGAAGGTGCAGCTGTTCAGAAGAGTGCACACCGACAGGAATATTGATGACGTGGTGCCCATAATATTGAATTTACTACGCGACAACGTACGACCGCTGGTGAAGATTTCGAACCCAAAGTCATTAGATGAGCTACGTATAACCGTTAGAACACTGGATGAAGAGCCAGCGAGGAATCGGCAAGAACCACCAGCAAGAGCACCACCACCACCACGTCCAATTAGTCCAGGTACGTGCTTCGCATGCCACCAAGCGGGGCACATAAGTCGAAACTGTCCCAGAAGGGGACAACAAAATAGACCTGGGCCGTCGGGAAACTAATTCCAGGATCAATGAGGGAGGAAATTGGTTCTGGGGTACACATTAACCTCCACAAAAACGCACAACATCGGCGTGAACACCAACAATTACCGGTTCATTTGACAACAATGGAGACCAAGAACTCACACCAGAATGGGCCAATTGTGGAAGTTGATGTGCGTGGAAGATCAATATTGGCACTAATCGATAGTCAAGCATCACACAATTTCATAAGTGAAGAATTGGCAAGAAGTAGCGATAAATGGCACCCTGTCAGAGATAGTACAGGGAGTGGAGCCACAAGCAATAATACTTTCAAGATTCTTGGGAAAATGTGCATGGATGTGATGATATCAAGAATGAAGTTCAATGTTGAAGTAATGGTTGTACCTGGCCTACGGAATCATTTAATACTTGGTCATGAATTTTTAACAAAAAATGGTGTGAGCATCGATTACCGGAGTGGTATAATTTACTTGGGGTGTGATAAGAGAGTCCGCATTGCATGGAGAAAACCAGATGGAGCCCAAAGAGAAGTGGCAACAATTAACAACGCATTGGGCGAGTTACAAATAAAACTCCTTGAGAACCAAGAGCAGTTAAAAGATGTCATTCGGCGACATCCCAGCGTTTTCGGCAAAGTTGGAAGAACAAAAACGATCACACACAAGATCGAGATTACGAAGAATTCCCCCATTAAATTACGACCATACCCGTACAACAATGAGAAGCAACGGGTATTAGAAGAGATGATTGAAGAGATGGAAGGCGATGGCATTATAGAACCATCCACATCGCCTTGGGCCGCACCCGTCGTATTGCCGAAGAAGAAAGATGGAACTTTTCGATTGTGCGTCGACTATAGAAAGTTGAACGATATTACAAAGAGCAATGCGTTTCCGATTCCAGATCTGCAAGAGATGTTGAGAAAAGTCAATGGAGCAAAAATATTTTCTACATTGGATCTACAGACTGGTTATTGGCAAATTGAGATGGAGCCACAATCGAAAGAGTACGCAGCATTTACCACCCCAAGAGGTCTCTATCAATTTCGCGCCATGCCGTTTGGATTGAAGAATGCGCCAGCTACGTTCCAGAGTTTAATGAACGAAGTTTTATCTAGATACATCGAAGATTTCTGTCAAGTTTACCTGGATGACATATTAATCTACAGTCGATCAGTCAAGGAACATTTACACCACCTGGATCTTGTACTTGAAAGACTAGAACAACATGGATTAACTTATTAATTAAATTAAATACTTATATGAAAAAATTAACTCGTCAACCAGGAATCGAACCTCGGACCTCTGGATAACTAGCCCAGTGTGCTACGATTATGTGGACACGAAAGTATACACAAACAAACAAATATTAATAAACAAATCACTTCAGAAAGAAGTAAATACTATCTAATAAATAAAACAAAAATTAGAATAATATGAAAAAGTTGGCTGTCACATCACAATCGTCTTTGGTGTACAGGCAAGCACACTGGGCTAGTTATCCAGAGGTCCGAGGTTCGATTCCTGGTTGACGAGTTAATTTTTTCATATAAGTATTTAATTTAATTAATAAATTCAATGACAATGAAATTTGTCGGAGTATACGCTATAGTCTTCTACAGTTTGTCATACGTATTCGAAAAAGAATTTGGACAAACAACGTTATGTGGACACGAAAGTATACACAAACAAACAAATATTAATAAACAAATCACTTCAGAAAGAAGTAAATACTATCTAATAAATAAAACAAAAATTAGAATAATATGAAAAAGTTGGCTGTCACATCACAATCGTCTTTGGTGTACAGGCAAGCACACTGGGCTAGTTATCCAGAGGTCCGAGGTTCGATTCCTGGTTGACGAGTTAATTTTTTCATATAAGTATTTAATTTAATTAATAAATTCAATGACAATGAAATTTGTCGGAGTATACGCTATAGTCTTCTACAGTTTGTCATACGTATTCGAAAAAGAATTTGGACAAACAACGTTATGTGGACACGAAAGTATACACAAACAAACAAATATTAATAAACAAATCACTTCAGAAAGAAGTAAATACTATCTAATAAATAAAACAAAAATTAGAATAATATGAAAAAGTTGGCTGTCACATCACAATCGTCTTTGGTGTACAGGCAAGCACACTGGGCTAGTTATCCAGAGGTCCGAGGTTCGATTCCTGGTTGACGAGTTAATTTTTTCATATAAGTATTTAATTTAATTAATAAATTCAATGACAATGAAATTTGTCGGAGTATACGCTATAGTCTTCTACAGTTTGTCATACGTATTCGAAAAAGAATTTGGACAAACAACGTTATGTGGACACGAAAGTATACACAAACAAACAAATATTAATAAACAAATCACTTCAGAAAGAAGTAAATACTATCTAATAAATAAAACAAAAATTAGAATAATATGAAAAAGTTGGCTGTCACATCACAATCGTCTTTGGTGTACAGGCAAGCACACTGGGCTAGTTATCCAGAGGTCCGAGGTTCGATTCCTGGTTGACGAGTTAATTTTTTCATATAAGTATTTAATTTAATTAATAAATTCAATGACAATGAAATTTGTTGGAGTATACGCTATAGTCTTCTACAGTTTGTCATACGTATTCGAAAAAGAATTTGGACAAACAACGTTATGTGGACACGAAAGTATACACAAACAAACAAATATTAATAAACAAATCACTTCAGAAAGAAGTAAATACTATCTAATAAATAAAACAAAAATTAGAATAATATGAAAAAGTTGGCTGTCACATCACAATCGTCTTTGGTGTACAGGCAAGCACACTGGGCTAGTTATCCAGAGGTCCGAGGTTCGATTCCTGGTTGACGAGTTAATTTTTTCATATAAGTATTTAATTTAATTAATAAATTCAATGACAATGAAATTTGTCGGAGTATACGCTATAGTCTTCTACAGTTTGTCATACGTATTCGAAAAAGAATTTGGACAAACAACGTTATGTGGACACGAAAGTATACACAAACAAACAAATATTAATAAACAAATCACTTCAGAAAGAAGTAAATACTATCTAATAAATAAAACAAAAATTAGAATAATATGAAAAAGTTGGCTGTCACATCACAATCGTCTTTGGTGTACAGGCAAGCACACTGGGCTAGTTATCCAGAGGTCCGAGGTTCGATTCCTGGTTGACGAGTTAATTTTTTCATATAAGTATTTAATTTAATTAATAAATTCAATGACAATGAAATTTGTCGGAGTATACGCTATAGTCTTCTACAGTTTGTCATACGTATTCGAAAAAGAATTTGGACAAACAACGTTATGTGGACACGAAAGTATACACAAACAAACAAATATTAATAAACAAATCACTTCAGAAAGAAGTAAATACTATCTAATAAATAAAACAAAAATTAGAATAATATGAAAAAGTTGGCTGTCACATCACAATCGTCTTTGGTGTACAGGCAAGCACACTGGGCTAGTTATCCAGAGGTCCGAGGTTCGATTCCTGGTTGACGAGTTAATTTTTTCATATAAGTATTTAATTTAATTAATAAATTCAATGACAATGAAATTTGTCGGAGTATACGCTATAGTCTTCTACAGTTTGTCATACGTATTCGAAAAAGAATTTGGACAAACAACGTTATGTGGACACGAAAGTATACACAAACAAACAAATATTAATGGATTAACTTGTAAACCAAGCAAATGTGTCATTGGCAGCAACAAAGTCAAATACCTGGGACATATATTGAGCGAAGACGGCATTGACAGAGAGGATGAGAAGAACGAAGCTATAAGCAATCACCCTGTACCAAGAACACGACGACAATTACGACAATTTTTGGGATTATGTGGTTGGTACAGGAGCTTCGTGAAAAACTACGAAGATATAGCTGCACCTCTAAGCGAAATGCTCAAGAAGAACACAAAGTGGCGCTGGCTTACATTGCATCAGAAGGCGTTCGAAAATCTGAAATCATCGATTGTGAATGCACCGAAACTAGCACATCCAGATTTTAAGAAGACGTTTTGTTTAAACACGGATGCTAGTGACGTCGGATTGGGTGCAATATTATTTCAAATGGAAGATGATGGCAAGACAAGACGAATAATAAACTACGCCAGCAAGAAACTTGGACCCACAGAAAGAAAATACGCCACAACAGAAAAGGAATGTCTCTCGATAATCTGGGCATTGAGGAAGTTACGAGGATATCTTGAAGGAAGACATTTTAAATTATACACGGATCATGCAGCGCTCCAATGGCTGAACAAAACCAAGGATAGTCGAGCCAAATTGACAAGATGGGCATTGACATTGGGAGCCTATGATTTTGAGATAATTCACGTCCCCGGAAAAGATAATCAAGCCGCCGACTCCTTGTCCAGACAACCACAGGACAAGGCTGAAGACGAAGAAGTGGAGGACATTCCAGAGTGGGTGATTGAAAAGAGGGCAAAAACACCAATAACCCTCAACGTCATCGAAGTGGAAACACCCACACTTGATGATATTCGACGATGGCAGGATGAAGATCGTGATGTGACTGCCATCAGAAGATACATCGTAGATCACAATAGTCCACTGAGAAGCAATCTACGTCGACGAGTGGACAGAACAAGAGCTAACTACACCGTAGCTGACGGGATCCTCTGGTACCATAGTCAACAGATGGTACTAGAAGTGCCAGTGGTTCCCGAAGAACGCCGACTTGGTTTTCTGAGAAAATATCACGACAGTGATGAAGCAGCACACCCTGGATGGAGAGAAACGTATCGTCAAATCCGTAACCGCGTCTACTGGTATGGGATGCAAGATGGCATACGCAGATATGTAAAAGGGTGTGATACGTGTGCTAGAGTGAAGCCACTGAATAAGAAACCAAGTTCAGCAATGAGAAGTCGAAGACCTACTTCACCATGGGAGGTAGTCAGCATCGACTTGATGGGTCCATACCCACGCACATCACGTGGAAAACCGAATATATTGGTTGTGACTGATCTTTTCACTAGATGGATCGAAGCATTTCCATTGGGGGCCACGTCGACCTCGAAGATAGCCCAAGTACTGAAAGACGAAGTATTTAGTCGTTATGGATATCCTAGAGCAGTACTTAGTGATAATGGTCCCCAGTTCAGATCAAAAGAATGGAAAGCAGTGAACAGAGATTGGCACACAGAAATTTGGACAACGCCAATATACCATCCACGAGCCAACCCCACGGAACGACAAAACCAAGAGTTGAAGAAGTTGTTGCGATTACATTTATTGGAGCAAGCACACAAGAATTGGGACCAACAATTACACAAGTCCTTATTTGCAATACGCAATAGAGCAAACAGAACAACTGGTTTTTCGCCCGCCAAATTGTTACTGGGGGCTGAGATGAAGAAGCCTGGGGATTGGCAGATACAAGTCGAAGATGAGCCTCAAGATATTGAAGAATGGGTTAACGAGAGAGGCCAAGGACGTCAACAGAATGTTGAGATTGCTCGGCAAACAATATTGGCCCATGCCGAGGAGAACGACCAAGTGGAGACGGGACTCAGTTATCAACCAGGAGAGTCCGTCTGGATGCGCAACCAAGTGCTCAGCAGTAAGGTGGAGGGTGTCCATAGTGGTTTGGCACCGAAGTGGAAAGGGCCTTACAGAGTGCTGAGGAGTTTACCAGCTGGAATATATGTTGTGGATACAGTGCCTCCCACGAAGATACATGGAGGTCTCTTGAAGCCGGCCAGTGCAAGGACCGCCGCCAATGGGAATCTGGGAAGATTGAGTGTGGGGAACGAGGTGTTCGGCCAACTACTTCCAGATCGATTGGGGGGTCAAAGGCATGGAGGTGATGGAAGACGACGGGATGTATCAAGTGTGGACGAGCCAGAGGCCAGAGCATTAGAGCCAGGGTACAACTTGCGGCCCAGACGACCGGCAATCAACAACAGGCGCCGTTGATGAAGAGTGAAGAACTAATGTGTTCTTACACTTTTAAGTTTTGCTAGCTAGCTAAAAGTACTAGTACAATTGAAATAGTTTAAATAGTTCTATAAGTCAAAAATTGGTCGACCAAATATAATAAGCAAATTAGAAAATGTGTGTTGGAATCTAGAGGGGGAGATTTTGTTGTAATGAAAATTATTAAATAATTTTTTTGATCCAACACACATTTTAATTATGAAAGTAAAATATTACGAAAAATATTTAACAAAATAATATATTTCTCCTTGCAAAAAGAAGGAGTTTTTTTGAAAGTACAAAAAGAAAATAATATAGCTCGATTTATTTTTTTTCTTAAACTAAGTTTTTTTTTTAAGTCGAAAAATGATAATAAGATTAATTGTTGCTTTTGATTTAAAGTTTTTTCTATTTAAAAAAAAATCAAAAATTTAAATAAAATTATTACATTTAATTTTAATCAAAAGTCATACAAGTTGAATGTTTCTCAAAATAACAGATCAAAAATAAATAATTTTGTAAAAACAAGATAATTTTTGTAAAACAAATAAACAGAAGTAAGCTAGCTTACAGTTATGAATGTATCATAAAATTTGTATATAGATTATGAGTTGACACTGGCCGTGTGCATTAAGTCTCTAGTTGAATATCGACCAAGCGGGGTGTGACAATGGGTCAAACCCAAGGAGAGGTATAATTTTTAATTAATTTTATAAATAGTCTGAACACTCCGACTACGTCCATGGGTGTTGATATACTAAAATATTCTAGAAGCCTCCATGCAAAAATATATTGTCAAAAACAAAATATTTATTCAAAAAAGCAATCATATTCTAGAACGACCCATGGCGGGTATATAAACCGTGACCAGTGTCGATTCAAATCAGTTTTTAAATCGTGTCTGATCAGTTTAATATCGACTATTGTCCGCTAGTATCAAAGTATATAATTGTTGTTCAATCCAGATCAAAGTATAAGTTGGAATTTGTACAAGTAATTTGATCAAGTAATTCAAAGTTTAACATTGTGTGAAAAAAAATTAAAATAATTGTTGAAAAAGAAATTGGATAATCGTTTTTTTTTTTAAAGCAATAAAATCAGGTTTTTTTTTTGTTTCGTAAAAACTTGTGTTTAATTTAATTTTTTTTTTTCTTTAAACAAAAACGTGCGTGTTGTTCCAATTACAAAATATTTAGTAATATCGTTTACTAATATATTTTTTTTTGTTTTTGTCGAGTATCGGAATCATTGCAGGTTCGGGCAGCGCTCCTTTGAGTATAAAGAGAGCCAAGATACCGCGACAATATCAATCGGATTAAAACTGTGACCGCTAGAGCGACTACAGACGCTTATATACATACGTATATACATACATATGCATATATATATATATATATATATATATATATATATATATATATATATATATATATATTTGACGGTGATAACCTTGAAGTACCACTATTTACTGAGGAAGATCTTACGCGAGCCATTTCTAAAATAAAAGACAAGAAGGCCAGTGGAACGGATAGACTTTCCCCGGAAATTGTAAAGGCTACTGCAAATTATTTGCCTAATGACTGTCTAGTTATATTTAACAAATTGCTGAAAAGAGGCAAATTCCCAGAAATTTGGAAAGAAGCTAAATTGGTTCTTATAGATAAGAAAAAACAGCCAAACCAACCGCAAACTTACCGACCCTTGTGCCTACTAAATGTATTCAGTAAGCTCTTGGAACAACTGATTACTGCCCGATTAGTAGAAGAAATCGATGCAAAACAGCTAATATATGAGCATCAATATGTCTTTAGGAGCAACCACTCTACCATAGATGCCTTGAAACAAGTAATTGGAGAAGTCGAAGGAATAAAAGACAAGGCTCCAAATAATAGAGAATTCTGTCTCCTTGTTACTCTAGACATTCGTAATGCATTTAATAGCTCACCATGGGAGGGTATAGTGAACGCACTAAAGCAAAAAGGAATATCACCTTACCTTATAAATATGGTTCAAAGTTACCTCTCCAATCGCAGCTTAATTATGGGTGAAAAATCCAGGAAACAAGTATCTTGTGGAGTTCCACAAGGGTCTGTGCTTGGCCCAGTCCTCTGGAATCTATTCTTTGACGATGTCTTAAGAACTGAAACATCCGATGGCGGCAAAGTAATTGGATATGCTGATGATACAGCCGTAGTAGTGAAAGCTAAAACGAGACAAAGTTTAGTTAACAACAACAACTATACCTTGTCTAAAATATCAAAAGCAATCAAGAAAAAGGATTAACACTCGCTGTTGAGAAAACTGAGGCGGTAATATTATACGGTGGTAGAAAACTAAAAACTTTACAGGTAGAGGTGAATGAAATTCAAGTAAACACTAAAGACTGTGTCAAATATCTTGGTATGATGCTAGCCCACAACTTAAATATGAGAGCTCACATTCTCTACTGCTCAAGTAAAGCAGAGAAAGCTGCAATGGCACTTACCCGACTCACGCCCTCGGTAGGAGGTTCTAAATCATTCGTTAGAAGAATTATTTTGTCGGTAGCCCACTTAATCCCTCTATATGCTGCCCCTGTATGGGAAGACGCTCTTCGTAAATATAACAACGTTCGCTGCTTAGAAAAAACACAAAGACGTGCGGCACTGCGTGTATGCTCTGCGTATAGAACTGTGTCTACAGAAGCTCTACAAGTTATAGCAAGTATAATGCCCAAACAATATTTGGTCAGCGAACGAGGCAGTCGCTTTCGCCTTGAAGACACTGATAGTAACACTTACTACAAGCTGTGGCAGAATGAGTGGCTAAAAGATACAGGCAAAACTAACTGGACAAAGAAAATTATTCCTAATATTTTACCTTGGTGTCAGAGAAAACATGGTGAGGTGGACTATTTCCTAACCCAAATTTTGAGTGGACATGGCTGTTTTGGTGAATATCAATATAGGTTTAAGCACAATGACAGCAATGCTTGCGCAACGTGTCAAGTAGTAGACACAGTAGAACATATTGTGTTTATGTGTAGAAGATGGTCAAATCACAGGCTTAATGTCAACAATAGGGTTGGAGCTGAAATAAGAATCGACAATCTCACTAGAATATTGCTAGAAAGTGATGAAAATTGGAGAGAAGTGGCTAACTACGCAAGAATAATTATCCAGGCTAAAGAAAGAGAGGTGTACCGAAAGTAAACTCGGGCTTTCCATTACTGAAGTAATGCTTATGTGATGCCAGGATGGAAAGTGGACCGGGGGAGGGGTTTTAGTGAGTAAGAGTCTCACACTACCACATTTGTGTGGTGTCCATGATGGATTTCCCTCTTCTATAAAAAAAAATATATATATATATGTATATATATATATATATATATATATATATATATATATATATATATATATATTTATATACCCTAATATATACAATTATTCTGTCCCTGTGACTGAACTCCTAAACGACTGGACCGATTTTGATGAAATTATTTGTGTGTATTCCAGTGAATTCGAAAATGGTTTAGATTCACAATTGGACCCGGTCCTAAACAACTGAACCGATTTGCGTGAAATTCTATAAAATTATTTAATTAAAATATTTTTTGAATTTTGCAATGTCAATTTTGATTGTCGTTGATGGTGGAATGGGAATGCTGAGAAAGTATTTTGAGAGCAACATGGGAGAGCCACATGGTAATACAAACAATTCGCTATACAATATCCTATATCACATCTATTTATTATCTGTTTATCTTTGCAGATTCAGGGTCAAATATATCATCTAACAGGTTCCTTATTGTGAACGCGGGATAGTGACTACAAATTTTTGCAGATTTATTTTATGGGCGATTCAGCAAGACAAGTCGATCAGTCGAAGTGCACACAACACTTCGATTAAAAGACCAATTGTAGAACAACTCCAAATGTTTTTCGATCAGCACAACGAATTGGTTACATTATTTACGACCGTATTAGACCGCACGTCATTAAAGTCGATAAGACGCCTGCAGGACAACACGACAAGACGTTTTAATGCGCCAACAGTTGATGAAGTCACTAGAAAATAAAACTAAGAATGTTGTGTATCATAAAGCATTAGAATAATAAACAATATGTTTTTGGAATAATAATTTTTTTTAATTAATTATACCAATTCGAATTCAATATTCATAGTTAAGATAGGACAACGTCTGTCGGGTCAGCTAATATATATATATATATATATATATATATATATGATATATATATATATATATATATATATATATATATATATATATGATATATATATATATATATATATATATATATATATATATATATATATGATATATATATATATATATGATATATATATATATATATATATATATATATATATATATATGATATATATATATATATATATATATATATATATATATGTATAAATTATAGAGACAGTGATTTTCGACATCTACTAGGTAGGATCAATGGACATTTGAAGATACTTTTGGGAAATTTTGACTTTGGTACGAGACAAGTAGCTCTATTTCCTTTCAGGAAATTTGCTATACACGTTTATGGGATTTGAACCATAATGAGTTTTGATTAGCAGTCTTTGTAAGAAGATAAATTTTCTGTTACAATTAAAAATCTATCCATGGCAATTTCCGAGGAACAGACGAATTTATGATTTCCGAATCAGCTTTTCTACTAGAAAAATGTTTAGTAGATTTGAACTATATATCCGTTACCACTCTTTTTAATAAGAGAAATTATATATAAAGATTAACTGTCTATTCCGTTCAGAATCACTGATGGTTTGATTCAATTCCTAAAAAATTCGACTTTAAAAAAATCCTCGAGATACACTTACTGTCCCTTTGCATGATCGCCAGATTGATTTTATTAATTACAAAAATGGGCTGCATTTTAATAACTTTTATAAAGATAATAATGAGTTCCGGCAATGATTGAAGGTTTCGTAGAGGAATAGAAAAATTTTTTGGTTATTGGATATATGAAATAAACTATGTTCATACAGTGGGTTTGTTTAGTATATTAAATAAACGTTAATGACATTTGCAGAGAATGATCTTAAAGGTGAAACAATACTAAGGTGCGAAAAACTAACGTTTAGATATCCATCGAATATAAATGGGGACCTCGAATTAAAAAAAATACTAGAGAACGAGTGGGTAGCTTTGAATGAGGTGATTGAGAAATTACGACTCCTACTTATGGCGAGAACATCTATAATTTATAGTCTACGACACAACTCTGGTTTAAACAACCAACAATAAAAACCATCGGTACTAGTAAAACATATTTAGTGTAGTATAATAATAACTGTCGTGACTCTGTAATCAATATTAATTTTATGCATGAAGACTAATTATTTTACACTTTTATAAAAGAATAATAATAATTAAAGTATTATTTGGCGTTGTTTGCAATTAACAAGAATATAGTACAATGTTTTAGTCTCATAATAATAACTCTTAATACTAATGCAATTATACATGTTTACGTGTTACAGATGACTACATTACGACTAGATGCGGCGCCAGTATTTTTATGTAACATAGTATATTATACTCGAAAAGCTCAAGAAATACAATATTCAGAGTGAATTTTGAAAATATTCACTTTTTTCCTGAATTAACATCCATTATTTTTTGTGTAGAAACATTTATCTTGCTAAACATAATAAAATCAGAAGCAAATGATTTAAAACAAGCGCTTTGTAGTATTTTTATCTATTTTCATCCTCTTGCAACTTTAAAACTGTAGTATATTAGGCTTTAGGATGTAAGTACTTCCATTTTTAGGAAGTATTTAAAAATATAAAAAATTTATCACCTTAATTATCTCATTGAATCCGCGTTTATAGTTCTAAATCATAAACCATTATTACTTCGTCTAATTAATTGAAACAAATACTTCGACTTAAAAGTGTCGAATCTCCCGCAAATAACTTATAAACTTTATTATTTCGATCTTTCATGCAGGAATCTGTGAAACTCAATTTAAATGAGGCAGATCTGATAAGATTAGTTTTTTTAATAAAATTCGCAAATTTGACCCTAAAACATTACATTTAGGGTCTATACATTTTTACTGACAGGTGAAGCAAATTGAATTTGTCCGTTTATAGTCCGTAAGTTATGCGCCGCTGTCAATATTTATATCGCTGTTATACACTATGTTTAATTTACATCTTCGTATCATAGATCCCACGAGTATGAGAGGGAGTACATATGTACATATACATTAAGCAATGTATATGAGAAGGAGGTCTTGTAGGTGTGTGTTGATTGTCCTGTCGTTCGATATACTTTAGAATTAAGATGACGCTTGTGGAGAGGGGTTTTTAATTTAAATAAACAGATCAGTTGTTATGATATGTTATGCTGTTCAAACTTCTGTTGTTTAGTATGCTTTAACATCTTATTAGAGTACGTTAAATATGTTCACTGTTGTCTCCTTAAGCATAGCATTACTTCTAACAATTGAAAATTATTTTTTTAATTTCATTTTTTATTTGTATGTGGAATGTTTGAAAATAAATGATAGTATTCTATTAACGGTATGACATTTAACAACAATCCACACAAATTAGAAGAAAAATAAAACCCCAAAAAGAAAAAAAATAGAATTCCGACAAAAAAAAAGTTAAACCAACGGTTCGAATATTCCTCCATCACTTGCTAAACAATATCCAAGTCGATTGTAGAAATCTGCCCGGGTATTTTCTAGCATTTTAGGAGAAATATTCGCACAAGTGTCAATAATTCTTTGCCTTAATTGTTGCAAATTTTCAGGCCTATTCCGCGAATAGATCTCTGTTTTGAGAAAACCCCATAAGAAAAATTCGTTAGGAGATAGATCTGGGTAGCCACTTCATGGTTCCAAACCCACTCATAAGACGTTCCTGGAAAGTTTCTTCCAGAAACTGCCTTACTATCATGGAATTTTGTGTGCAGGGCAACCAACTTGTTGCAACCATACAGATTCCAGGTCTAAATTAGGAAGAGCTCGAACAGTTGGCAATATATAATCTTGTAACAAACTCAAATATTTTTGAGAATCTAAAGATCCGTCAATGAAGAATGGTCCTATAATATGATCACCCAATATTCCAGCCCAGACATTCAGTTTCTGTGGAAACTGAGTTCGGGTACTGACATATCGATGTTGATTTGTCTGAAACCAATATCGCAAGACAGATGGGTTATGTTTTCCATGCAATGGAAAAGACCATTCATCAGTAAATAAAATATTTCTGATAAAATGTTTTCCATCGCAGTTTCACAAAACTCCATCTTACGATAAGGGTCCCCAGGCAAAATCTCTTGATGTTTTTTATATTTAAAACATTTGAAACTGTTTCGTTTCCAAATGTTTGTAACTGTAACGTTGCTTAGGCTCAGTTCTTTACCAACTTCTCTTGTCGATTTTTTATCGTCAATAGATAGTACACTACAAACTGCTATATCTCTCTCTTTTGGTGGGGCTTCCTTATCTTTTTTTGTGTCAATTTTTACAATCAGATAAATAAGCATATTTTTCAAAACAGTGAATAATATTCATAACTGTTCGAGTGGTTGGTGAATGTCTACCTTCAAATGCCACAATAAATGAATTGACACATTCCTGTGCGGATTGTCCGGAATAGTACCATTTAACAATTTGCACTTTTTCTTTTTTTGTGTAATAATAACCCATTGTTGTAATGAGATACCAAAAATAAAATAACACGTATTTTCCAAAAGCATTCACATACTAATGATTGCATCAGTGCATACATCACAAATCCCACTCCACAAGCGTCATCTACACTTTCTACAGTATATCGTACGACACAACCAACCAACCAACAACACACCTATATGAAGTCAGTCAGTACACATATAATGAGAGTTATCATATGTACAGTCATCAACCATACACATGTATGCATATGGTTGATTGTTTGTTTTCTATACAACCAACACACGCCTACAAGACATCCTTCTTATACACATTGCTTAATGTATATGTACATATGTACTCTCTCATACTCGTGGGATCTATGATACGAAGATATAAATTAAACGGGCTGTATATGTTTTTATACAAAACTATTGTTGAGGTGTGTATACTCACTATGACTAACATTATCTGTACTTGTCAAGTCAGATCTTAAAAATCATGATAATAGCTCTGGAACATTAAGACCATAAATAACATGTAGAATAAAAAAATTAACGAAAACAAATATATTCTTCATGTTGATGTGGGTACTGTGCCATTTAGTTAATTAGTCATTTACTCTAAGCATTAACTGTGGTTCTAATAGCATTAGGACTATATGCAACTGTTATTACAGAGATTTATGTCATACTTTGAATGGCGAATAAGGAGGAAATTGTGGGTAACAATGAGTAGTGGGTTTATATCTGCTCGGTTAGTGAAGCTGCATTCAGAGTAATCGGCTCTTCTTACATAACATCTCTTCTGGTTTTCCAGTGGTCCAAAAATCTGAGGTAAAACAACTCTATAACAAACGAACCAGGGGTGGTAGAGGATAGAATTGGTTGATGGGTTTCTTAGGGGTCGATAAAATAGGTGTAGATAGACCTACTGCCAGGCTTTGGCCTTGTCTTCATTGCTATGAATATTAGTACTTTAACCTGTAGCTTTACTGAATAAATATTAGCACTAACATGTCTTTCTAAACTGCGAAAATATTTTTTTTATTAAGAAATTGGGCAGTTTTTTAAGTTCTGCTTCTTTCTAAAAATTCCGATTAAAACAAGATATTTTTTGTAAAAATAAGAAACCATAGTAAGGTTTTCTTAGTAGCTAATTAAAATTTTCCTTGGAAAGTTCCCCGATATGTTTATAAGGTTATATTTAAACTTGTCAAATAAAATATTAAATACCTACTGAGGACACTGCTGCAACGGCTTGGTTCTCAGGTAAGGTAAGGTTGTAGTGGCTTCCCGGGATGTGACACACTTAGAATAAATATCCGTTGTGATTGCACATCCGTAGCTAACATTCTCTAAACTATTTGGAGCGATTCAAATTTGACCCTTATTTAGAGAGGGAAATGGAGAAAGTGGACAGTATTTAGATTTTTCTAGTTGTGTTTAGCCTAGAACCAACTATTTTACCAAAAATCAACGTTCTAAAATCAAATCTCGATTTTTGGGAGTTTGTTGATTAGAAACTGCTAACTTCCTAATGCTTTGTGTAAATCATAGTTTCGATGTGTTTCATGCTTACATTTACATACATATAGGTAACTGTGTACAGTGATGCTTAAATCTAACGCATTACCCAGCTATGTTATACTGTGATTGTGTAACATCACCCATTATTCAGTTGGTGCGTTAGTAGTGGAGCAGTGCGTTTTGTATGATCGAGTATGCAACATGTGTGTTTTTTCCTTTCGTAAACATGTCATGGCGGACGAAGTAAACTATTACAACATCGAAAATGTTCAAAAATATTAGAAAAATACAACACAATTTATAAATGTTTGTGTAAATTATTATCAAAAAAATAATTGAAAATTTGTAAATATGGAAATAATAATTTTACTCAGCTGTATGTTTCACATTTGTGTGTCTTGAAAGGCAAAATTATAGTATCAAATTTTTCAAAACATTACCTAACACTCATTGTACCATCACATTTGTAAAGCAAAAAATATAAAATATTTAGTTTACTACCATCTGTTAATTATAAGCATTATTAAAATTTATGTTATTACATTCAACTTCGGAATATAGTGAAAATGCACAATTTGTACGTTTTTTTATACAGATATAATGTTTGTATCAGTGTTGTGAACCATGATTAGGATTTCATGATTAGGATGGCTATCTCAACATTGTATTAGGATTTTTATTTAATATATTTTACACCTTTAATATACAGACTGTGTTGGAATGCTATTCCAATAGAGAATCAATGCTAAATATTATTTATTACTGGCAGGCGTCTGGTTACTGTGCGGAGTCAGTCAGTACACATGTAATTAGAATCATCTCATATACGTATGGTAGTTTGTCATTTAAGACTGTATACTGACTCATTAACTGTGTGTCCTGTTTGTACTGACTCATTTAAGAGTGTTTACTTATTACATGTGTACTAACTGACTCCGCACAGTAACCAAACGTCCTGCCAATAATAAATAATATTTAACATTGATTCTCTATTGGAAAAGCACTCCAACACAGTCTGTATGTAAGAACCCGTAAGATTTTCGTAAGATTGTTAAGTAAAATCTCGATGAATTATTTTCATTAAAAGTATTTACATAAGTATCTAGTTATAACTTTGGATATTCGTTCTAAAAACTTCAAAGGTGGCGTTCCTTTTTCAAAACTTTGCAGTTAATTTGTGCCGAATCTGGTTGGCTCTCCAAAAATATTGGGAACAAAAGTTGTCAGTTATTTTATAACGAACAACTTTTACAAAAAATATTTTTTCGAGAATGAAATCGATTTTATACTAATTGACTTCAAAAATTTTAAAAAGGAACGCTTCTTTTCGAGTAGAGCATACATATAAAATATGTCTTTAATGGTTCATACATTTATAACATTATTTTGATATCAATGGTTTGATATGAAAAATCTTACACCTCGTGACTGGGGATTCAACCAAAGACCTCTGGTATTTCCTAGTTGCTATGGCAGTATGCATATAGTTTTTCACTATCTGGTGTACGTTTATGTTTACTAGGTTTTTTACTATTTAAATATATTTAAATAGTATTATTATTGTTTTTGTAAACCATTTATGTCAATCGTTCCATTGTTAGTATGGTTACTTTACGATTGTGTAATACTAACGGAGATGACTAGCGTTTACTTCAGAGAGTGAAAAATTATACGCATTCTAACCTACCATTTAGGTAGCTCAGTAGTCAGGGCACTGGTCAGGATTGCCAGAGGTATTGAGATTAAGGTATTTGGTTTAATCCGCAGAGGAGATGTGTAAGATTTTTCAAATCAAAACATTGGTGTTAAAATAATGTTACAAATGTTCAACGATATTACTTAAATGTCAAATGCTAGTCACCTCTGTTAGAATAACATAACCGAAGGCAATCATACTAACAATAGTTCGATAGAAACAAAAAGTTTACAAAACCAATGAAATATATGTAAATATTTATTGGTGAACTTTAACATCGAAGATTTTTTAAATATTACACTTTATATTACCAAACAATGTTACCAAACTCTTGCATCAATTCATCATATTATTACGAATCTTCTTCCCGTTATGTGTGATTTTTATACCCGGTATAAAGTATATATCAGGGTATATTAAGTTTAGTCCTGACTTTGTAACGCTTGAAAATATTGATCGCAGGCATAAATGTTTGGCATAAGTGTTCATAAAATAGCCTAATTAGTCCATTTCCGCATGTACTTCCGTCCGTCTGTGAACACGATAACTCAAGCATAAAAAGAGACAACGAGCTGAAATTTTGTGTGGGTGTTCTAGAGCTAAAAATGAGCCCAAGTTCATGAATGGGGAAAATCGGACCATGTTTGGTCTAAATGAAAAGAACCAAAGAGATATACCAAAATTTGTGTTAACCTCTCCCTCTAAACCCTCTTTCCCCTTGTCAAATTTTACCCATTAACAAACTTGACCTTTAAAATACCAAAAGCGACTTAAATACACAGATACATAAAAAAGTACATTAGCGATAGTGATTTTTAACATCTAATAGGTAGGATCGATGGACATCTGAAGAAATTTTTACAAAAATCCAACATTGGTGCAAAAACAATAGCTGCATTTCTTTTGGAGGAAATTCGCTAAAAAGTAACATATATCCATATCTGTCAAGTTAGCACAACAACTTGTGTGTTGTCAGTCAATTTAGCGAAAAAAGTTTTAGTTTCTCAATAAAAACTTTTCAAACTACGCTGTAAATTTGCCGCTATTTTGTCATGAATAAGTTGTGTAAAAAATAATTTTGTCACTCTTCATCCAACGGAGAAATGTGTTGTTATGCTAAAGTGACAGTCAAGTTAGCGAAGTATAATATTCCAATCAGGTCAAAAGCAGGCGGCTATTTGCCGCTATTTTGTAGTGAATGAGCTGTGTAAAAAAATTTTGTCGCTCTTCATACAACGAAGAAATGTGTTGTTTTGCTAAGTTGGCAGTCATCTTAGCGAAGCAACATTTTCCAATCGGGTTGAAATTAGGAACCTAATTAGCCGCTCTGTGAATTTCTCTATGCTGACACCGTCTCCAAAAATAATAATAATTGTACATATATATTTAAAAATTTTTGCTTAGGTGAACTAAAATTGGCACAAGAATATGCAATTATTTTTTTACTTTTTAGTGCATTTTTTGTTATAGAATATTTTATTTTTGAAGTCGGGTTTCCATTTTGTCAAAATATGGTTTATGTAGTGAATTAGTTGTGTAAAAAATTTTTGTCGCTCTTCATCCAACGGAAAAATGTGTTTTGTGCTAGGTTGACAGTCAACTAAGCGAAACAACTTTTTGTTTCTCAATAAAAAATTTTAAACAAGGCTACAAATTTGGCTCTATTTTGTCGTGAATTAGTTGGGTACAAAAATTTTGTTGCTCTTCATTCAACGAAGAAATGTGTTGTTGAGCTAAGTCGACAGTCAACTTTGCGAAGCAACAATTTCCAATCGTGTCATATGTAGACGCCCAATTTTCCGCTATTTCGTCGTAAGAACTAGTGTAAAAAAAATTTTGTCGCTCAACATACAACGAAGAAATGTGTTGTTTTGCTAAGTTGGGAGTCAACTTAGCGAAGCAACATTTTCCAATCGGGTCGAAATTAGGAACCGAATTAGCTGGTATTTTGTAGTGAATTAGTTGAGTAAAAAATTTTTGTCGCTCTTCATCCAACGGAAAAATGTGTTTTTGTGCTAGGTTGACAGTCAACTAAGCGAAACAACATTTTGTTGTTTCTCAATTAAAAATTTTTAACTAGGCTACAAATTTGGCGCTATTTTGTCGTGAATTAGTTGTGTACAAAAAGTTTGTTGCTCTTCATTCAACAAAGAAATGTGTTGTTGAGCTAAGTTGATAGTCAACTTTGCGAAGCAACAATTTCCAATCGGGCCATAAGTAGACGCCCAATTTTCCGCTATTTTGTCGTAAAGAACTAGTGTAAAAAAAATTTTGTCGCTCTTCATACAAAGGAGAAATGAGTTGTTGTGCTAATTTGACAGTCAACTTAACGAAGCAACTTTTTCCAATCTAGTCGAAAGTAGGCGTCTAATTTGCCGCTATTTTGTAGTGAATTAGTGTTGAAAAAAAATTATGTCGGTCTTCATCCAACGGAGAATTATGTTGTAATGTTAAATTGAAAGTCAATTTTTATTTCTTCAAAAAAAATTTTTCAATCTAGGCTCATAATTTGTCGCTATTTTGCCGTGAATTAGTTGTGTAAAAAAATGTTGACCCTCTTCATCCAACGGAGAAATATGTTGTTGACAGTCAATTTAGCGAAACGTCTTTTTGTATTTCAATAAAAAAAAATTCAAACTAAGCTCATATTTTGTCGTTATTTTGTCATGAATCAGTTGTGTAAAAATAATTTTGTCGCTCTTCGTTTATTGGAGAAATCGTGTATTGCTTTTTTCAAGGTCCAAACGGCATCAAAAGTCGATCTATCAATTCCAAATTTTATAATTGATTTGTGCCTTATTTCGTATTTCGGAAAACTGTTTCGAATAAAAGTTTTGTATAGTTATAATGAATAACTTTTATCCAGACTAAATAAGGCACAAATCAATTATAAAGTTTTAAAATCATAACTTGACTTTTGACGCTATTTGTACTTAGAATGAAATCTTTAATAAAATTTTAACGTCAATTAGACTTTTGGGATCCACAAAGTGAGAAATAAACTTTGGGTCAAATCTTTCTTGCCGCATTTTTTTACGAGGTTAAGTATCTTTGGATCCTTTATTTATCTCCAGTTGTTCAGTTTATTGAAAAAAATTGTTTAGAGCAATTATGTAGGAAATAAAAATGTAGCCATTTTTTATGGCTGATTAATTTTTTCCTTGCATTTTTAGTTTAGGCAATATTAGACAAAAATAGAAAAAATGGGGTTCTCTCAAATGATACATCAATAATATAACTTATAACTTTGTAGATGTAACGTTACAATCGGTTTACTCTTTATACAGCTAAAAAAAGTTTGAAATATTGGAGGTAATATTTCTAAATAGCATTTATGGTTGATTTTAGGTTAACATAGTTTCTCAAATAATAAAACTTATAGAAACACAATAATACCAAATTTGGCGCTTTTAATGACGAAAAGACCACCACAATTTATAATGAATAACATCAAATTTAAAAAAATAAAATTTCTGGCATACATAATTTAATGTTTTTATAGAATTTGAAAAAAAAAATCGAAAACTCCAATTTTTTTAATGGCCAGTATTAGTTTCAATTGCAAACAAACAACAATATTAAGATAAAAAAACATAATTTTACACATGTATATGCAAGTTTATTCAAAATAATAAAATAATATATTGTTATTATATTAGTAACTAGCCGGTCCGGCTTCGCACGGCAATTTAAGTAGGATGTACTATACATATAAACCTTCGGGAAAAATATTATCTACGTGATTTAGAAGCGTGGTTTAGAAGGAGTTAACGGAAAAACAGACAGGTAGACGCGGAGGGTGACTTCCTTTTATCCTATGTATATAGATATTTTAAGTAAATAGTTATTTGTGGTACATATTACTACATACTAACTAATAGGAGTATTTGCTTATGCGGTGTGTGTATTCATTCTTGTTTTGAATTCTTAAAACTGTATACCATCAATTTTCTCAGGTATTGCATCTCTCTTAAGAGTTGTCACCAAATGTCTATTAACAATTTTATTAGTCAAGGATGAATCGGCGTGTGAATGTCGTGAATTATTCCGACGCAATTTTTTTTGTCAAAATATGCTAAATATTATAGAATTTCAGTTTGCAATTGTGGTTCAGTTCCCAATTTTTTTTAAAGTAATTTTCTTACGGCCAACTTCACCAGCCAAGTAGCCGAACTTGTAAAGGCGTTGTGTGTACTTGGAACTGGGAGGTTATAGGTTCGAATCCCGACATCGGCAGTTTGTCGATTATTTAAAAAAAAGTGCGGTCAATTGACTAAACTGTCGGCGTATGGACAAGAACGAAGTAGCCGGCTATGCTTAAGAGGGTTTTCTGCATTTTCCTCCACGAACTCCAGATGAGCAACGGTATAGTTCCTATCAAAGTTGGCTGCAGCCGCACATCCTACCGATTCCTAGTCTACACACAAAAAATTATTTATCCTTCACTCACATTCTCGCATCCTTAGGCATAACAATGGACCTTATGGTCAAAGTGTGTCCCGTACAAAACAGCCTCTACAATCTATCTCTACGTCCAACTTTAATTACAATATAGTTGTAAACAATTAGTGTTTGAAAAAACACAAAGACTAAAAAACAACATTAAAAATATCAAAACACTGAAGTGTAATAACAGATTATTTCATTCTAAAGCTTTGTTTTATAATTGTCAAATAGCCGCTAAAATCTACGTAAAACATGCAAAACGTATATACGTTTTGTATTTATAACGCGTGTATTTATATAAATACACGCGTTTCATTGTCTATAATTCAAATTGTTTATAACTCGAAAGCAGTCAAGTTTACGAAAATCGGACAACATACCTTTTTTGTTTAAAATAACGCAAAATACCTAAAACCTATTCGGAAAAAAATATTCAGCCATTCGGGTTGGCAGGAAAAAAGTTGGGACCATAATGCTCCATGGTAAACTGCATTTCTATAATATAATAATATTTAGCATATTTTGAAAGCATCCTGACAAAAAATTGCGTCGGGTTAGTATACGACACTCGATTGATTCCCCTAGACTATATATCTAATCTGAGATGTTTAATACTATGCTAATACCACTGGAGAGTTGTTATTTTGCATTGTACTCCCTTACTGTATTTTTATAATTTTGTAGGAAATGTAAATGTTCACTTTTCTTGTCTGAATTACTATTTCGTAGCGTCAACAGTTGCGTCAACTGAAAATAGCGAAAAATAGAAAATAATAGTGTACCAAAAAATGATATTTTTAAAGAATATCTCTGTGTCGGTGATTTTATCGACAAAAATGGTCATATACAAAATTGTAGTAAATAAAATTTTAAATAACAATGGTCTCTATCGTTTTTACAGTCAATATTTACAGTCTATATTTACAGTCTTTATTTATCTACAGTCAATATTTACAACGATATGGAGCTAAAACTATTATTATCGAAGTAAACGATTTGGCGCCTCATTTTTTCTATTTTTTGGAATTCCACAATGGTATTACGCAGTCTTTTTATACAACGACTTCAGGAGACGTTGGAAGCAGAACGGCTGGACAGTACTGGTACCAGAGAGGCTCTGCAGGCGAGACGAGAAGAGCACAAAACTAGAAATTTAGGAACACCGTTGACAACCCTACATCAGAACGGCGAAGATGTTGGATATCTGACCCGGAAGAGCTAGTTGCATCAACAATGGAGACTATGTTCGCGGCAATGATATCCAACTTCAAGAACCTGGACGAAAGATTGGGCGATCGACTTAAAGGATCTGAAGACAGGATGGCCAACCAACATCAAGAGTCTAATGAACGAATGGGCAACCAACTTGGAGAGCGAATGGGAAACCGACTTCGGGAGAGAATGGGTGAAGAAACACTAAATAAAATGCAACAACTCCAATACAGACATTCACTCCACCATATTGGACACAACCACGCTTCTGTCAATCATGCCAGAGCTAAGTGGTAGACCGCCCGGTAAACCAGTAAAGAGAGCGAGCCAGTAAACTTTTGATGAGAGCGACAGCATTACTGCAGCAAACACACCTGTCTGTAAATTTCTGGGTTGAAATGGCAACAAAAAAGCTAACAGCACCAGCCAGAGACTGGGCATTATTGAAACGTCGGTTGGGCTACACCTTCGATTAGTGGAAGTGGCAGTTGGAAAGCTTTGGCAAGCACTATTGAAAGTGTGGGAAGAAAATTGAAAGCCTAACTGGAATTGATGATCGTTTCCTAGCCACAGGATTGAAAACAGAAGCGTTCGTAAACATGAAGGTGCAGCTGTTCAGGAGAGTGCACACCGGCATAAATATTGATGACGTGGTGCCAATATTATTAAATTCATTACGAGGCAACATACACCCGTTAGTGAAGATTTCCAATTCGAAATCGTTGGATGAATTGCGTATTACGGTCAGAACACTGGATCAAGAACCACCTATAAGAACACCACCATAGCTGGTCCAAACCCGCTTGAGAAAAGAGGAGAGAACTAGCCGAAGGCTAGGCAACCAGGGTCAAATGCTGTTATAATCAACCTCTTGGAGCAACTGGCGAACTCCACTGTATAAATTCCCTCCCCATCAACGAGCTGATGAGGTAGAACACGGCCCGAATTACTCGTAGGATCAAAAATGGTAAAAAATAAATAAATAAATAATAACTTTGAGGCTCAAATCCCCTCAAAGAGTGAATCAATCGAGGCTGTACAAGCTAACCTCGCCGAGACGCAAAAAAACTGCTGGTTCATCCAGCCTAGTAGAAAATCTGGCCGATAAACTCCAAAAGCCTTTCTTGAAGGTGAAAAGAAAACATCTCTCGGGTGCAGCCCGGAGAAAAGCAGCAGTAGAGAAAGCCGGGGCTGAGGGGAAACCGATTCCTCCGATAAAGAGGAAAATCTGGACAAAAAAACCTACATCCCTGTTTTCAGAAATAGTGATACCTGTGGGGTCCAATTCAGGGAATCAAGCCTTGGAAAGCCCACAGGTAAAGAGGGCGAGATCTGAAGACGGGACTCCAAGCCCGAAACCGATCTCGAAAAATCGTAGAGGGCGGAGGAGCAGGCAAGGGCTATAAATACCTTTGCTGAAACCGCCTCAACAATAAAAATGTACATTGCACTGCGAGGGTATCCTGAGGTCAAAATGACTCAAAAATTCGAAAGAGTGCAACTGTCGACTTTACTAACCATCACTAGCCAAGAGCTCTTTGAAAGCCCACAGTATCGCGGTTGCTACCAGGATAGGGGTGACCTCGTTGTGTAGTGCATAGGCTCGACAGTCATATACTGGCTCATGGAGAACGTTCCGAACATCAGGCCATGGGAGAGAGCGGAACTTATGCTTCCCAGATATATGACTCCGTTGACACGGGAAAATTAATCAACACTGTAGGAGCGCAGAATACAAACCCGCGCACTGAAGTAGAAACACCCTTACTAGGCGACATTCGGCAATAACAGGATGAAGATCGTGATGTGACTGCCATCAGAAGATATATAGTTGATAATAGCAGTCCACTAAGAAGTACTTTACGTCGACGAGTGGACCGAACAAGAGCTTAGAGCTAAGAGTTCTGGAACCATAGTCAACACATGGTACAAGAAGTGCCAGTGGTTCCCGAAGAACGCCGGCTTTGGTTTCTGAGAAGATCCCACGATAGTGATGAACCAGCACACTCTGGTTGGAGAGAAACGTATCGTCAGATCCGTAACCGCATCTACTGGTATGGAATAAAAGACGACATACGCAGATACGTAACAGGGTGTGGTACTTGAGGTAGAGTGAAGCCAATAAACCAGAAACCTAGTCAAGCAATGAGAAGTCGAAGACCTACTTCACCATGGGAGGTAGTCACCATCGTTCCATAACCACGCACATCACGAGAAAAAATGAATATTCTAGTTGCATCGACCGCTTAGCCACATCGACCCCGAAGATAGCCTAAATACTCAAAGACGAAGTATTCACTCGTTATAGAAATCCGAGAGTAGTACTGAGTGATAATGGTCCCAAGTTCAGATCAAGAGAATGGAAAGCAGTGAATAAAGAATGTCATACAGAATTATGGATCACTCCGATTTACTATCCAAGAGCCAACATTACGGAACATCATAAACAAGAGTTGAAGAGGTTGTTGCGTTTACATTTATTGTGTATCTATCAAGCACACAAAAACTGGGACCAACAACTAAGCAAGCCCACAATACGGAGCCGAGTAAACACAACAACTGGTTTTTTGCCTGCCCAATTGTTACTGAGGGCTAAAGTTTCGAGTTAAAGTTTTAAATATAAAACAAAATTATTTAAGAGAAAATATTTTTCTCTTTGAAGAAAGGAGTTTTTTTTAAGATCTAGTTTTTAATTTTTTTTTTTTAATCTTTAAAACAAAGTTTTTTTTAAATTAAATGAAAAAAAATGTGAAATTAGATATAATGCATTTACAAAAAAAAATTCTTAATAAATACAAGTTTAATTTTGTTATAAAACAATTACATAAACAAGTTAGAGTAGGCCAACACAAACACTTGCTATGTTGTACTCTAACTTGTGTATAGATTATGAATTAGCAATTAGCCGCGCGGGCTAAGGCATCACAAGAGGAGTGTGGTATCAGTTCGCATCCCAGGCGAATCAGTATAATTTTTAATAAGTTTTATTAATTATCGGTCTCTCTAAAGGCGCCTTAGGTTGTGATGAAACACATTTCTTCCAGAACAATCTATACAAAAATATGTTTTCAAAAACAACATTTAAAGTTTCAACAACCATGTTTCTAGAAAGATCTATGATGAGTATAAAAGCAGCGGCAATACTAGTTCAGGATTAGTTTAAATTTGACATTTGTTTGATTAAGAACAGAGTTTAAATTTGACATTTGTTCGATTAATATCAGATTTTAAATTTGACATTTTTTCGATTAGGATAAGTTGAAAATTAGCATTGTTTGCTTATCATCAGTTCAAAATTACTATTGTGCGAGTATCAAAGTTATAATTAAACATTGTTGGATTAACAGTCAGTTTAAAAGAAAAATTTGTCAGTTGTTCATTGTGGCATTAAACATAGATAGAGACTCATTTAAATTGTAAAATAAATAAAAATTAAAAAAATGCAAATTCAAACTTCAATAATATTTTTTTTCAAATAAAATCAATTCAGGTTTGGATATCATAAAGATTTTGTTTTATTTTATATAATATTTGCATTTCTTTTTTTTTCGATTACCGGAATCTGTTCTACAGCTCTCCTTTTGAAGGCTAAAGAGAGCCAAGATACCGCGACAAGTTATATTTGGCATAGTTATATAGCGGACGCCAAAGGCATTTATCATAATGATTCGCTCCCAAAAGTAGCTTTTATAGTGACAAATAAACATAATCTACCCTTAAAAACGCATATATTCATAATGCTTTCCGTCAGGTGGTTAAACTATCTTTAAAAGCATTTAATGTTTACTCACAATAACCAGTGTTATAATATATGATGAATTATTGGAATCTATGTAAAACGTCGTGTCTACTCCCATGCTAGCTTAATAATAATTCGTAATGATTTACGTGCACTCAAAAGCTTACAAAATAAATCTAGAGCACGGGTAGTGCGACAGGCCGAGTTTAAGGTTTTTTTCGCGCTTACAGTACCATTACTCATCGAAAAATCAGAGCCGATTTGCTCCGAAATATCTTCTGAACGAAAAGAGTGCTGATTTTTCGAGTATAAGCTATTTAAAGAATTATAAGAGATCAAGTTTTTGCTTTTCGTTAAGAAAAAAACGGTTAAAAAGTGATTTCGGTTCAAAACCGTAAAATAGCGGGTACGCCGATAATTTTCATTAGACAGGATAAAAACGTAGGGCCTACACCAGATATCCTTTAAAGATGATATTTGGCATATAGTTAAGTCTAACAGTAACAAAATTATGAAATCATGAAATTTATATCGGGAAATGAAAAATTTTATCATTTTTGTTTTTATAAAATTAATATAAGAAATATTGCTGCTCTATGATTGGTCCATATTTTCTATATAATATATACTTAAAATTTTGCAACACACCACTTTTGACAGGTGTGCACGATTTTTTAAAACTTTGTTGCTCCACTTTCATAAATGCTAGAAGGATGCAGTTTTTTGCATTCGACGCGGAATTTCTGAAACTTTAAATAAGAATCATTGGGAAAATTTAACTAGCCCAACGGAACTAATGGCAAACCAAAAATTAAATTTATATGTTTAAGTTTAAGCCACTTCCAGACATTTGAGAAGGATGCGGTTTTTTGCATTCGACAAGGAATATCTTAAAACCTATTTGTAGATAGAAAAAAATCATTTTTACCAACGCAACATCCGAAAAAATGGGAAAAAACAAAAAATTGTGGTTATAATAGCTTCTAAATGGTATTTTGATCAGATATAAGCAATCGATTTTGAATTTCGAATATGTTATTATGTTAATTGAACAATTAAAGTAAAGATTTCCATCCAATATTTAGTTTGTCCTAATATGAGTACATTTATTCAAATATTATAAACTTTTATTTAGTTTCACCTGTCTCGGTGTCTGTAATGGAATCTTGCAAGTTAAATTTGACCCACTTCCTCTTATCCTACGGAGTTGAGTTTTTACATGTTGGATCAGTTCTGATGACAAAGCATTTTTATGATAAGCGTGACCGGAATCGGAAAGAAGAAAGGGGAGATATAGAGAGGGGGAGACACAAAATTTGGTATGTTTATCTTAATATTGAAAAAAAATCGAAAAACATATAACAAGTAATGTTGTAGATAATTAGTTTTACTATAATTAAGTTTCTTATCATTTTTTTATTTCTCTAATATTTACAGAAATGTTGACGGTCGGCCGCAGCAAAATGGCGATTTTTAATTTCCATTCCATATCATTATCGAAAATCTATTAATAATGACGATCTCCAAAAGTGTATATATGGATTTCGAGAAGAAAAAACGCTCGTTAATTGTTTATAAAAAACCAAGTTTGGCAAAAAACGATCCTTTGAAAATGCTTAGTTTTTAATGTCTGGAATATAATGTATCAATTTCACAAAAATCAGTAGTCACCGTTTTGAAAATCTAATTTTGAGAAAAACGTCTTATATGTTTTACACTTTAATAATGAATACAAATACAGTATATTAACCCACATTATTACTTGTGTATACTAAGGAGTCACAATACAATACTAATGTCAATTTCCATTAAGTTTACGTAAGACATAGTATGAAATAACTGGCGTATATAATATAGAAAATTTGTCATTGAATTTTTATTAAATATTCATATGAAAAAGTTCATATGAAAAACTCATCCACCAGGTATCCAAACCTAGACCTATGAATTTTTACACCTAATTATACACAAATAATAATGTGGAATAATAAGTTCATGTTGGCTACAAAGTAATACTATCAATGATGATGAAAAAATTTATTCATTCCTCATAATCATTCATAGTGTAATGATAAGCATACTGGGCTAGAAATTCAGAGGTCTAGGGTTCGATACCTGGTGGATGAGTTTGCTTTTCCATATCAATATTTAATTACAATATATTAAACCATTTACGTGGATAATTTTATATTTTCATCAAGCTTTATACACTTTACAAGAAATCACATAGCAAAGTACCATAAAGTCACACAAGTACCATAGCAAAGTTTGAAAATCGGAATTCCATATTGCTGTCTTCCGGTATAGCATCGGTTGCTGGAAAATTCCATTTTTCCTGATGCACTAATAACACCCTCATTTTCTTCATTATTATGTGTGAAACTATTCATCGCATCAACTTGAAAATTTCACAGAATATTTTTGAAATACTGTACTTTTTTTTTTAATTTTTTTTGAAAATTTGACCGTAACAACTTTAACATGTTTTTCAGTAGACTTTTAATATTCTAGCAAATCAAACTGTAATCACTATAAATCTATATATTTTTTAGATCGGTATCGTTTCGCAATAGAAAAAATTGTTTACCATGCTACCGTGTAAGTAAACAAGGAACATGCCAAAAAAGGTACAGTACGGTGGTTGATGATGTTCTTCGTTAAAACTTTACAGTAGCATCCTATGTTGACACTACATAAAATAACTAAAGGCATTATTCCGTTTTATCTTTTGTGTTTAATTTACGCTTCCGATATTAAAAGTGCGCCCCTGTTTTAAAATAAATATAAATTAATAATATTTTTGAATCTTTTTCTGTATATATATGGAATATAAATATATAGATAGGTATCAGCAATCGTTATGATAAACACAAAAATTTATCGTAATAAAAAGAAAAATGTCTTGCGTAACGGAAATAGGTTATTTTACACTTATACTTGAAGGTAGTTAAAATAAATCTAGTTTTTTTGCTAAATAAATCATTTAGAATAGATCTCGTGTACTTCCTCAATAGTTTTTATTGCAATATCCTCTGTTTGTATATATGAAAACATATGTTTATATAGGCTAACAGAAAATATTGATAAAACCCGGTTAATGGATTTCGTATTTGATATCGAAATTACAAATTGTTAATAAACATACGAGTATTATGTAGTCGTATTATAATAATATATTATTTTGTAATCAAGAAAAATTAGAGATGTTTGAGCTAAAAATGTGGTAAAATTGCTCAGTTTATGAAAAGAAGTTTCAAACAAAACTTTATTTTGTATACTTGCAGTGCCGGTTTTAGCACCCTGGCCGAGATTTCTACGGCGCCCCCTTACTGCAATACAAACCTATACGAATATAAGGCAAAGGATAAAATGAAATAACCATTAATTAAAAGAAATAACCATTTATAAAAAAAAACTAATAAAATTTTACTTATCTAGCCTATCTATCCGCGAACTCTTTTATTAGGTTATCAAAGTCGATGTTTTCAGCAATTTCATTTTCGATTGACAAAGTTGCAAAGTTTGTCAATCCAGATTGAGAGATTGGCGATCGCAGATAGGTTTTTATCAGCTTAAGCTTAGAAAAACTCCTCTTCCCACTAGTAATCGTTACAGGTATAGTCAATAATATTCGCAATGCTATCCATACATTTGGATACAGTTCTTGTAGAGATAGAGGTAGATTGTAAAGGCTGCCCTGGACGAGCTACACTTCGACCATAAGGTCCATTGTGATGCCTCTGCATGTGAGGATGTGAGTGGAGTGGAAGGAATTTGTGAGTAGACTAGGAATTGGTAGGATATGCGGCTGCAGCTGACTATGATAGGAACTATGCCGATATTCATCTGGAGTTCGTGCAGGAAACTGCAGAAAACTTTCTCCAGCATAGCCGGTTACTTCGCTCTTGTGCATGATTGACAGTTTAGTCAATCATCCGTCCTTTTTTTTTTTATAATTGACAAACTGCCGATGTCGGGATTCGAACCCATAACCTCCCAGTTTCCAAGTACTGCATACTGCGCAGACATGACGCCTTAGACCGCTCAGCTACTTGTCTGGTATACAGTTCTTGTAAGTTGCGATCTATGATAAAATTTAAAACAAAAATAGGAGTAACCACATTCTGATCAGGCAAAAAAGATTTCAGACTTACGAGTTCATCACACAACATACAACCATCTATATCTGATTTAGAGTCGTGGTACGTCTGTTCACCCGACGACAACTCACCCGCGACATTTCACCCGGAGACAATACACCCGAAGACAATTTACTCGGCGATAATTCACCCAGCGGAAATACACCCTTTAAAAAAATTTATGATAAAAGGTTGCAACACGATTACCTCCGTTTGTGAAAATTTGATAATTAAAAAAAAATTTTTTTGGTTCAAAAAAATCATGAATAAAGTCCAAAATATGATAATAAGGTCATTTCAAAATTCGCGTGGTATTGAGGCGATAATGCAGTAGACGCTATCTACTAGTAAATGTTTTAAGTTATGTGTTAATTACTACTAATAATTTGATATGTTTCTCTGAAAATATCAGGATGCTTATGGCTATTGCATTTGTCCCTGTTGACAATGTAATTTTAGCGTATGAAGAACATGTAAAAAGTCAATATTTCGTTGATAATGAAGAAATATTATCTGGTTTGCTTGATTATTATGAATCAACGTGGATTGGTGTATTAAAACGCAATCAAAGAGATCGTTCCACGCCGTTATTTGATATCCCAATTTGGAATTGTTATTTAAGTGTAATTAACAATGAAATTCGGTCAAATAATGGTGTCGAAGGTTGGCACCATTCTTTCAACGACTTGGTTCGCGTAAGTCATGCAAGTGTTACTAAATTTATTGGTCATTTAAAAACGGAGCAAAATATTGTTGATTTCAAATTAATACAATTATGTACAGGGTTAATGTTACCTAAAAGACGTAAAATCTATCGGAATTATAATGAACGCTTGAGAAACATTATTATTTCGTATAATGCTGACGAAAATTTTTGCAATCTCAAAAATATTGCTGGTGTTTTGACTGTATAAATGATTAAATATATTTTATTAATTTGACTAATATTTGGCAACATAAAAAAATAATGTTTCATAAAGCATATTATGTTCATATTTCACAAAGTGTACGTTTAATTTGGTAATAAAAATGTTTAATTTTGTTGATAATTTCAAAACATAAATTATTTACAATATTTCAATTTTTTTACTCCCTCTTAATTATTGATTATTACAGATTTAATACAATTTTCATTGAGGGTGTACTGTCGTTGGTAAGTTGATGTGCGGGTGAATTATTGCGGGTAAACTGGTTTGTGGGTGAAATGTCGTGGGTGAATTGTCGCGGGTGAATTGATTTGTGGGTGAAATATCGTGGGTGAATTGTCGAGGGGGAAATGTCGTTGGGTGCTTTGTTACGTAACCGATTTAGAGTCTACAGTTAATTTCAATTGGAGATCACCATAGAGTTTGAAAAGGTCGGGTTTTTCCGCAATCTGTTTTATATTGTACAAAAAGAAGAAGATTCCAAGTACTCATTTCACTGTTCAAATCTATCATTGACTGAAATTAGTGTAGTGTCCAAAAGACAGTTGAAAAATTCAACCTCAAATTTTTTTCTGGAGAAGTTATAGGCTCATCGCGGGCAGTTTCACCAGCTTGACGCTTAACAAATCGGATTCTTGTTGTGACACCCGCGGCCTGCGGCGCCCTACCCTACCGCCGCTACTGTATACCGGATATGTAACATATACCAAGGTATATTAGGTTGAGTTTCGTTATTGTAACGGTTGAAAATATTAATCGCAGAAAAAATTGGTATAGGTGTTCATAAAATGACCCAATTAGTTCATTTCCGTATATGTGCCTGTCGACTGTCAACACGATAACTTAAAAACGAAAAGATATAGCGAGCTGGAATTCTATATGTGTATTGTACAGCTAAAAAGTAAGGTCAAGTTCGTGACTGGGTAAAATCGAACCATGTTTGGGCAAAATGGGCAAAACTGGCAGTCTTTGAAACTATAATAGATACAACTATTGTAAGAAACATTTTTCATAAATTTAGTATATACCGGGTATTTATGCAATTAGGTAGATATATCTTGGGGTCTAAAAAAAGTATTATACTTCTGCCTTATGGTCCATTGTACTCCCCCTCCTAATTCAGTCGGACGAGATTCGCTTCTCCCATATATTGGCAATCGCCAGGAGCTTGCTTATCAAGTTTTCCTGAAGGTTTATATATTCGGAGTGAGATGCACTGAATATCTTGTATGTGCTGTAGCCCAGAGGTTCGCAGTCAAAGATACTTTTGCTGGATGTTTCTTCCTCCTCGCCACAAAATCTGTACACAATGGACCCGTTATGAAGTTCCATTGTGTGTAGATGCTTCCGCAGGGGATAATGCTAGATTATGAATCTGATAACCTTCGGCAATTGCATCCTGTTCAGCTTCAGTGCATCGAGAGATAGCCTCTTGGTTGTATTCCGAAGCAGTATTTTCCCAGTGATCACCGTGTTTTGTATTCATTGATTCGTTGATCGCCTGTTTACATGCAGTCCTTTAGATTAATAGCCCGAGTTAGCTCTGTTGGGAAAAGGCTACCCCTAGTGCATTCCATGCTTCTCTATTTCTAACTGCTCTGCTCCACAGACCGCCTACAAACCTAGCAATTTCATCTCTCCACCTAGTTGTTGGTCAACCCCTTTTACGTGATAATTCAATGGTACCCATGATGTACATGTAGTCGTTCATCGATCATCGTTTAGCCTTGTGACATGCCCAGCACATTTTCACTTAAATTTTTTAATACAGACAGTTACTTCTTTAACTTTTGTTATTGATCACCAGTCCAAGTAGCCGAGCGGTCTAAGCCGTTATGTCTGTGCAGTATGCAGTACTTGGAAACTGGGAGGTTATGGGTTCGAATCCCGACATCGGCAATTTTTCAATAATAAAAACAAAAAAAAGGGCGGTTAATTGACTAAACTGTCGGCTTATGGACAAGAACGAAGTAACCGCCTATGCTTGAGAAGGTTTTCTGCAGTTTCCTTCACGAACTCCAGATGAATATCGGCATAGTCCCTATCATACTCGGCTGCAGCCGCATATCCTACCAATTCCTAGTCTACTCACAAACTCCTTCACTCCACTCACATCCTCACATACTAAGGCATCACAATGGACCATATGGTCGAAGTGTAGCCCGTCCAGAGCAGCCTTTACAATCTACCTATCTCATCTTGTTATTGATCTAATAGTGATAGATCTAATCTTATTACTAAGCGTGTAATTTAGCATAGACCTTTCCATACTGCTTTGGCATGTTCTAAGTTTTTTATAGTTTGTAATGGTCAGGGCTGATGTTTGGGTATCGTTAAAATCGGAAGAATGTACGCATTCCAAGTCTTTCTTTTTAAAGAATGTGCAACTTTTAAAAATTTCTTTCAGAGACCAAAATTTTCTCTACGTATTCATTCATTATTCTTTCCTGAATTTCAATGCTGTTCTGATCATGGAAAGATACTATTTTGTCAAGATATTTAAACTTATTTACTCGCTCTATCGTTTGATTTTCTATACTAAGTCTGAGGTTCAGATCATCTTCGTTACCAGTCCAAGTGGCCGAGCGGTCTATGGCGTTATATCTGCGCGGTATGTCTACTTTGAAACTGGGACATAGGCAGATTATCAATTGTTAAAAAAAAAAAATTGACTAAACTGTTGGCGCATGGACAAGAACGAAGAAACCGGCTATGCTTGAGAAGGTTTTCTGCAGTTTCCTTCACGAACTCCTTGTGTATAATTTGTCATTACATCACATTCTGTGTGAATGGATTTCGAAACGCATTTTCTTTCTTGTTTTATGAAATTTTTTTTGTACATTCTGTACCTAATCTTATTAAGTAATATGTCAAATCAAATAGGTTGTATTTATACTATTAATAGATATTTTGACTTGTGAATGTCATATTCAACCCAGATATTACCGCAACACATTATAAACCTGAATGTATAGTTTAACTACACAAATTGGTGTGAATTAGTGACATTTGGTTGATTTAAATGTGAATTCACTAGTTGTTATACAATCAACAATAGTTTAGACACATTGTTAAAACCTTGTGTGATTTGATGGATTTCAGTATAAGTTTAGTAAAACCACACAAACCTATTTACCTTACTATACAAAGTGTCTTACATATATTTCATACATTTATAAATATGCTGCTATATTTAATCAAAGTTCACCGTTATAAATTATTTACTTTTTTAAAATATTTTAAAGGTACCTAAATACTTTTTAAAAGTATTTTAAAGGTACGTCATACTCTTGTCTGTATGAAATCAAAGGTTCTATTTTGAGTAAAATTTTTTGCAAAATAAATAACTTTGTATATCTAGAGCACGGAAGTGCGCATGGCCGAGTTAAAGGGGCTTTTGGCCTTCGTATTTACTTAGTGCTATTATTTATCCTTAATTTAGCCGTTTTTTTAGGTGCTGTAACTTTTGAACGAAAAGAGCTACAGTGTTGATATTTCGAATATAAAAACTTTACGAAATTATAAGAAACCGGGTGTTCAATCATCGTTAACGAATTAACCGTTAAAAAGTTATTTCACTTCAAATGCAAAAATAGCGGGAACGCCTATAAAAACTTGCGTATGATCTATCATAATTGTATGCTTCCAGATATCCTGTAAAGTTAATATTTGGCATACAGATAGATTTAGTATCTAAACCGACGGCAAAATTCCAAAAAGTGGAAATTTCTGTCGGAAAAAAGAAAATTTAAGCAATTTTCGATTTTATTACTTTAACATTATAAAGCATATATCTATCTGATTCGATGATATTTGTCGAGAGTCCTTTCTGATTAGATGACATATTAGGTATATAAATAGATAGGTATATAAGTGTTCACACGTTTCATTCATGAATCAGTTTGTGTTAACTTTCCAAATAGAGAACACTGATTCTTTGACTGTTATGTTACAATGTAACTTTTTCAAAATAAAAAATAAAAAGATTTTGTTTTAAAAAATTTGACCCATTTCTAGATATGCTAGACGGATGCATTTTTGAATTCAACCCGGATAAACATGAAATTAATAAGAAAAATGGGAAAACTTTAGTGTTTCAAACGAATAACTGCGAAAATGAGAAAAAACACCAAAAATTACTTTATTTTATCTAATTATAGTGTTTACTATATGGAAGTTTAGCATTACTTAGGAAAAATATGAGTTTAAACAAATTGAATATGTGTTTTCGGTTGAATAATTTGAATTCAAATTTCATCCATTACTTAGATTGACTGTAATAATTTTTCAAAAAGCAAACATTTTTAAATGCATTATTCGTTAAAAAAATTAAATTTTTGCCTTAGCCTAAAAATTGAAATATCTCGCAAATCAGTAAATATATCGAAGAAACAAACTAAATCTATAAGAAAAATCAGAAACTTTTAATTTTCCCAAAACAACATCCCCAAAAATGGAAAAACAATAAAAATTACCTTTCTAGACATACAAGAACGATGCGGTTTTTTGCATTCGATTTGAAATACCTTGAAACCTATAATAAAAATCAGCAAACTTAAATTTTCCTAACGAAACCTTCCAAAAAATGGGGAAAACAAAAAATTTCATTTAAGTGTTTAAATTTAATCCACTTCCAGACATTTAAGAAGAATACAGTTTTTTCATTTGACGCGGAATAACCTGAAATCTGTTAGAAAAACTTTTATTTTCCCAAAACAACATCCCCAAAAATGGGAAAACAACAAAAATTACCTTTCTAGTCATGCTAGAACGATGCGGTTTTTTGCATTCGATTTGAAATACCTTGAAACCTATAATAAAAATCAGCAAACTTAAATTTTCCTAACGAAACCTTCCAAAAAATGGGGAAAACAAAAAATTTCATTTAAGTGTTTAAATTTAATCCACTTCCAGACATTTAAGAAGAATGCAGTTTTTTTCATTTGACGCGGAATAACCTGAAATCTGTTAGAAAAACTTTTATTTTCCCAAAACAACATCCCCAAAAATGGGAAAACAACAAAAATTACCTTTCTAGTCATGCTAGAACGATGCGGTTTTTTGCATTCGATTTGAAATACCTTGAAACCTATAAAAAAAATCAGCAAACTCAAATTTTCCTAACGAAACCTCCCAAAAAAAGGGAAAAACAAAAAATTTCATTTAAGTGTTTAAATTTAAACCACTTCCAGATATTTTAGAAGAATGCAGTTTTTTGTATTTGACGCGGAATAACCTGAAATCTGTTAGAAAAATCGGAAAATTTTAATTTTCCCAAAACAACATCCCCAAAAATGGGAAAACACTAAAAACTACCTATCTAGAGATGCTAGGAGGATGCAGTTTTTTTGAGGGGGTGGAAACCTCTAGCGAGCAGAGGAAACCCCTAGCGAGTTGATATTATATAACGCGAAGCGGTCTCCTTTGTATATATGAATCTATTTTAAAAGAAAAAGATAATATCGCGAAGCGTAAGGTAACGCATAGCATAACAAAACGCGTAGCGTTTTGTGTGAAGCCTTCAGCTTCGTATATTTAAGCCTTTCAAAAAGAAGTGATATCCGATCAAAAACATAAATGTAAGAAAGGGTCGAGTTTTCGGGAAAATCCTTAATGTAATAGTTTCTCCTTAAAAAGTTATGATATCCCATTAAAGATCTGAGATATTTACAAAGTAAATAGCTGTAGACTTCATATAATAGTTTCTCCTTTAAAAGTGGTGTATCCCATTAAAGAGCCGAGCTATTTACAAAGTACATAGCTCGGTAAACTTTATACCAAAAAAATTAATGAGGGGTAAATTGATTAAATGTAAGAAAAAATTTGGTTGAAATTTATTTCGTAAGTTTTCCTTTAGTATGTTTTTAAAATTTTATATAACGTGGCAAGTTACTTTTTCTGTTGATTCAAATATTTTATAACTTGCCGCGTTATAAAATTTTTGAAAACATACTAAGGGAAAACTTACGAAATAAATTTCAACCAAATTTTTTCTTACATTTAATCAATTTACCCCTCATCAATTTTTTTGGTGAGGGGTCGCACTCGCTGTGGGTCAATAGGCCGGCTCTTTACTGGGATATCATCACTTTTTTAGCAGCAACTATTATATGAAGTCTAGAGCTATTTACTTTGTAAATAGCTCGGCTCTTTAGTGGAATATCATGAATTTTTAAGAAGGAACTAGTACATTGAGAATTTTCCCGAAAACTCGACCCTTTCTTATATTTATGTTTTAGATCGGATTTTTTTATTTCTGAACATTTTCTATATATTTTTGTATATATTTTTTATATTTATGTATTTTCTATATATTTTTGACTCATATCGCGCAATAAAATAATAGTAAGAATATTGAAAAACAATAAACTTCTACCACCACGTGCCTGATGCAAAATAGGTTGGCAGCTTTCAATTGAAATGGTGTATCAATTGAAATGGCTTAAATTACGTTTGTAGCTCGGTAAATTGCCAAAAGCAGAAAGAAGCGAGTGTGTTTAAAAAAGTTGATGGTGGAATGGGAGTGCTGAGAAAGTGTTTTGAGAGCAATATGGGAGAGCCACATTGTGGTACAAACAATTCGCTATTCAATATCCTATATCACATCTATTTATTATCTGTTTACCTTTGCAGATTCAGGGTCAAATATATCATCTAACAGGTTCCTTATTGCGAACGCGGGATAGTGACTACAAATTGTTGCAAATTTATTTTATAGGCGATTCAGCAAGACAAGTGAATCAGCGTTGTGCGCACAACACTTCGGTGAAAAGACCAATTGTGGAACAAATCCAAATGTTTTTCCATCAGCTCAACGAATTGGTTACATTATTTACGACCGCATTAGACCACATGTCATCAAAGCCGATAAGACGCCTGCAGGACAACACGCAAGACGTTTTAATGAGCCAACAATTGATAAAGTCGCTAGAAAATAAAACTTAGAATCTTGTGTATCATAAAGCATTAGAATAATAAACAATATGTTTTTGGAATAAGTATTATTTTTTATTAATTATACTTATTCGAATTCAATATTCATAGTTAAAATTTCAGTATATACCTGGTATTTACGCAATTAGCAATTAACTCAGTTACTTGTTATTTTCACTTGTTATTTACACATATATATGTATATTATATACCGGATATAATATGGCGATCCAACAGAACAAGGTATAGGTTCATGACGTACTATGTTTAAAACGCATTTTATTGCTTGATTAACTTGAGCAAACATTTAATCATTATTTTGTACTAAAAACAGAAAGTTTTGACAACGAAAATGTATAAAGTTTTAATCAAAAAAGGTACCGTTGACTTTTTAATGTATCTATAATATCTTACTGTCTATATTGTTCTATTACTGATAATGCCAATATGGTTTGTCACTATGTGACTCATAAAAATATTATATTTTACGAATAAAAATTGAGTTACAACGAAATTCTAGGAAATATGTAATACTATATAATACTATTTGAAAAATTCAATTTTAAAGGTGATACTTTTTATATTTGTTTTTATTTTTGAAAAAGTTCAAACATATTGGAAATACACGAAAAGAAAAGAAAAAATTTTCTTATTTCTCACAAGCTGTCTTCTACGTATTATTATTTATTATACTCGAAAAAAAAAAAAAAATTCTTTGTTCTCACCAGCTTCAGTCTTCTACGTATGCGCCAAGAAGTGTACTTCAGTACACTTATAAATTTCAAATGAGTTCCAAAATATAGTAGAGAAATTAAAAAAAAAAAAAATCAATAAAGAAGCTCTCAATAAGCCTAAATCTTTACTGAACGCCAGTGCTCTCCATTTATTTCTCAAGGTATGTACGGATTCGGCTTGGATATTCTCTCCGCCTATATTAACAATATGAGGAAATATTTTGGCGTATAATTGAGCAGTTAAACTTAACAATTATGTCCTGGTGATGGATAGATTTCTAGCTAACTTTCGGTATTCCAGGTTATTGCATTTATTTTTTTTATTCTATTATGAGGAAATTTTTTTAATCTACCAAAATAATAATTCAAGCTCAGATCCAAACTTTCTACTCCGGTTTATAATATTTAATAAATTCTTCCGATTCCCGGTTTATGTTTGTGACAAAACATAAAACATACAAAATGTGAAATAAAAGATGTGTGTTTCAGATATTGTTTAATTAACGAAATCAAACTTACTTTCAAGTATAACCATCAGACCGAACCCATCAGACCGACTGAGCAGTTGTAACGAAAAGAAAATTTTTGAAAAAATTTAAATTAAATTTTAATATATTTTTATTTTTAATATATAATTTATATTGAAATATATTTTTAATTTATTTATTATTATGAACTAGGTTATTATTATATTTCGGGGTAATTATAAAGAAATAACAATTACCCCTCCATATAAGTACATAAGTGTAGTGTAAAACTATAAGTTTATAAAGAGATTTAAACATACGTATTTTGTAAGAACTAAGAATTGCAATATGTATGGTCAACTTTAGAATTAGATTTACCTTGCATATTAGATTTTAATAAAGATAAGTAAAATTATTATGCGGCATTTAAAGAATTTTAAGGAAAGATTATAAGATGATATTGCAACATAATAATTTTGAGAAAAAAAAATTAATATAAGTTAAGAAATAAAAGTTAAGTATGTTCAGGAATTTGAATCGGACAAATCAACGTAAAGCTACAAACACATATGCTGCTATATTTATAAAATTTGAAAAACAACAGAGTGGAGTAAAAGTTTGTGGTTTGGCCCATTAAATAATTTCAAGTGATTGAGGCTTATGTTTGCATTAGGTCTCTCACCGTAGATTCCTGCCCCGGTCCCTTCTTCAGTTTTGGATCTGTCTATATACCAGATGATTCCTTTCTTGAGGTAGGGGGTGGTTCTCCTTCCGACCACATTCCCTATCACATACTACAGTGAAAGGTTTTGAGAAAGAGTATGTCTTGGGAAGTATATCTGTGGCCATTTCAAAGACTGAGACTGAGATAATTGATGTTCCCACGATCCTTGCAAGTCCAACCGGAGTTTTATTAATCCAGTTATTATTGCAAGACAGTCTATAGGCACTGGATCTCGCTTTAGCTATTATTACAATGCCTAAGGGATGCAGTCCTAGTACGACTTCCATGGCAGCTGTAGGTGTACTGTTATCATATCATTCTGTTGATACAAGAACTGTATTTTATTTTATAGCAATTTTCAACAAGCTGGTAAGGTGCATTTGGATCTCAGGTAACATTTCTAAGTGCCACCCATGCCGTCCACACATAACTCATTAAAGTTGATATAATGTTTGGATTTCGAGATTTCGTGCACGAAAAAAATGTTTACGGATTACGAACACAAACCCGCGCACACAGTAGAATTTGGTGACCTCAAAATGAGGAGATATGTTGAAAATTTTGATTTCGATTTTCAGATCGATTGCCATTATGTAGCAACTGCCGTAGCTTACATTGTAATATCTTTCACCATTTGTTAATTTATAATCATATAATTATCAAATGTTCAAGTGCTATAAGGAAGATAATATTTACATACTAAGAAAAAATAAGAAATAAATTTATTGATATTGTAGGTAAGTAGTAAAAAATATTATTCATAGTTGGGTGAATTTTATTTTTAAAATTATTATTATTTTTAATCAACATTTTCATAATCTAATTTTTAATTACAAAAGCAGAACTCAAGAATTGTGAATTTACATCAGTAATAATAATTTCATTTCATCATTGTAGAATATAAGATATATGTTAATTTTTTTACTTGTAAATTATCTGTTCACAAAATTATTTAATATCATTTCCTGGTACTTTTGTAATTAAACAAACATCTGATAATAAAAAACCGTTAAGTGATAGTCTATATCAACCATTGAGGATTCTATACGCAAGTAATTAAAATTTATAAATATAAATATATATATATATATATATATACATATATATATATAGCCCTACAAGCTGCCTCAGAAAGTGGTAAACGTCATCAAAGCCACGTACGACAACTACAGATGTCGAGTTATATATGAATGAAGTCCCATTCCAAGTATAAACGGTGGTCACGGCTGTTAAATTTCCCCAATAATCTTATGATCTAAGAAGGAGGAATGATACGTATAACAAAAACCTGACCCAATGGTGACTGACGCGTGAGCTACATCAATGGGGATACAAGGGGTATATACAAAACCTAGAACGAGAAAGAAAGACAGTGGGTCTAAGAATGAACATGAAAAAAAGACAATATACTGCAACAACAGGACACCGCTGACAATCAACAACGAAACCATAGAACCTGTAGAGATTTTCCAGTATCTAGGAAGTATTGCAAACAAACAAAGAGGGTCGGATATGAATGTCGAAGTATTTCTTCAATGGATGTCCCACTAGTCAATCCATAGCTGCCTCAGGATAATGTTGAACCTGGTGAATAACATATCAGAAGCCGATAGTTACAACACATTAAAAATAGGAAGTTTGGAAGGATCGATTACACCCTTCGCAAACCCCCAGAAAACATCCACCGCCAAGCCTTAGACTTGAATTGGGGAGGAGGAAACCTGGAAGACCTAGAATAACTTTTAGAAGAACCGTGAAGAGAGATTATGTATTTTATTTAAGAATTAAAAAAAGTTTTTTTTGGAAAAAACTGTTAAAAACTGCTGTGCCTCACTCTTATCTCTAAAACCATCATTGAACCAAAAATCCGAATAAAATTACGAAGTTAATTAGTTATAGATTAAGGGAATATTATTAAGGAAATTCCTAGTTTTTAGTTAAATGTTAGTTTTACTGGAAAAACGTGCATTTTTTTCAAAATTATTGTGTGGGATGTCAAGTAAAAGCTTTTTGAAGCACTGTATAATTAATTTTCATTTTAGTGTTTATTTCATACAACAATTCTGTTTTTTAACATTTTATATAACGAATCAAAAAATCTCAGTGTATTTTTAAAAGTATCGATGAGAAAACCCGCGATCACTCAAACTGAATGAAATCACGAATACAGATAATACAGTATACTTTAAACAATTTAATTTAAAAAGGTTAAAAATCATACTACACTCAATTAATAATTTACATAATTTTTAAAAACATTTTTTTCCACGAAGAGACTTCGTGCAAGACTCGCATTTATTCCATTTGTCCAGATTGTAACTTTTGTTATATTATTTTTTGAGAGGAGGTTTAGATGTAGGGGGAAACACAACATTTAGCTATCTCCCTATATATTTGAAAAATCGAAAAATTTATCAGGAGTTAAGTTGTAGATGCTAAGTTTTACTGTAATTTTGTTTCTTATCATTTTTCTGTTTTTAAATTTCAAATTTGCCCCCTTTACCTAGATCAGTTTTTTTTGTATTATAAATACGTACTTCGACTACAATGTAGTCATCATCATTATAAATTAGTTAGTCGTAATTTACTCTTTGACAATTAGAAATAGATAGAAAGTCGAGATCAATAGACAAAAATAAAAATAAATAGAAAATTAACTTAATTAAAATATACTGAATGTGAAGCGTAAGTTAACGTGAAACGTTAAGGCGCGTAAGTTATACAACGCAAAGCGTTAGTTAAAGCTTCGGTAAGCCAAGGCGAAGCATTAGTTAATGCAAAACGTTAGTAAACGTGAACCCCTAGTTTACGCAAAGCGTTAAGATAACGCGAAGCGTTGGTCGACTCTATGTGTTAGTCAACGCCCAGCACTAGTTAACGCAAAGTGTAAGTAAACGTGAGGGATTAGTGATCGCGAAGCGTTAGTTTACACGAAGCGTTAAGATAATACCAAGCGTAAGTGAGGCAACGTGAAGAATACGTGAGTGAAAACGCAGTGTTAGTTATTAAAAGCGTTTGTCGAGTCGGAGCTTCAGTCAACCCGAAGCACTAGTTAAGCCAAGCGTAAGTTAACGCAAAGCGTATGTATGCCAACGAGAAGAGTTGGTTTGTCAAGGCGAAGCCTTACTAAACACGAAGCGTTTGTTAGCAGCAAAAGTTTGTGAGTCAACGCGAAGCGTTAGTTTTTCAACGGAAAGCGTTAGTCGACGCGAAGCGATAGTTATTCAACACGAAGTGTTAGTCAACGCGATGCGTTAATCGACGCAAAGCACTTGTTTACGCCAAGTTCAAGAAAACGCGAAGCGTTAGTATGTCAACGCGAAGCGTTGGTTAGTCATCACGATGCGTTGGTTTGTCAACGTGAAGTGTAAGTATACGTGAACCGTTAGTTAACATGTAGCGTAAGTAAGTCAACGTGAAGCGTAAGTTATTCAATGCGAAGCGTAAATCGACGCAAAGCGTCAATAAGTGTACGCGAAGCGTTAGTTTACGGGAAGTGTTAGTTGACGCGAAGCGTTAGTCAACTCGAACTTCCCGTTGATCGACGGGAAGCCTTAGTAAATGAAAAATGTAAGTTAACGCGAAGCGTTAGTTAACCTGAAGCATGCTACGGCAAAGCGTGAGTTAACGCGAAGCGTTAAGACAACGCGAAGCGCAAGTGAGTTTATGCGAAGTGTTAAGACTACGCGAAACGTTAATTATTAACAGCGAAGCATTAGTGATTCATCGCGAAGCGTCAGTCAACCAGAAGCACTAGCTAATGCGATCCGCAAGTTAACGTGAAGCGTAAGTAAGGGTAGTCAATGCGAAGCGTTGGTTTGTCAATGCACATCGTTAGATAGTCACGCGAAGCGAAGCGTTTGTCAATACAATGTGATAGTAAACGTCCAGCGTTGGTAAGTCAACGCGAAAGTTTAGTCGACGCAAAGTGTTAGTTAACGCGAAATGTTGGTCGACGCAAAGTTATCCTGAAGCACTAGTTAACTTGAAATGTAAAGATAATGCAAGGCGTAAGTGAGTCAGCGCGAAGCGTCTGTGAGCCAACGTGATGGGTAAGATATTTCGCGAAGCGAAAGTCGATGCGAAGCGTTAGTAAGTCAACGTTGAGCCCAGTTTATCAACGCAAAGCCTTAATCACCGCAAAGTGTCAGTCAATTTAGTTAATACGAAACCATAGTAAATGCGAAGCGTTAGTTGAGATGAAGCGTTAGTTAATACGAAGCGTTGCTTCGCGTTAAGTGACGAACAATGCGCATTAAGTTACTAAATGATCGCGTTAAGTGGTTAACGCTTTACAAAAAGTAGCTAACACGTCGCGAAAAATATCTTGGTGATAAGCTTCCTTCGCGTTTAGAAGCCCGTTACGTGACATAACTAACGCTTCGCGTCTACTTACCCTTCGCGCTAAATAACTAAGTTTGTAATATTTTCAGCCTCGGTAAAGTAACGCATCGTGATAAGTAACTAACGCTTTGCAAAAAGTAACTCACGTTTCGCGGTAAATAACTAATTTTTAAGATTTTTAACTACCCTAAAGTAAAGCTTCGCGTTGAGTGAGTAACGCTTCTCGTTAATTGGCTAACGCTTCACCTTAAGTGGGTCACTTTGCGTTATGTGACTATCGTTTTGTCATATGTGACATATCGCTTTGCTATAAGTGACTATCGCTTCACGATAACTGACTATCACCTCGAAATAAGTGACTGTCGCTTCACGATTGATGGCAGTCGCTTTGAGATATGTTACTAACGCCTCGCGTTAAGTAACTGACGCTTCGCGAAAAGTGACAAACGCTTCGCGTTAAGTAACTGACGTTTCGCGAAAAGTGACAAACGCTTCGCGTTAAGTATCGATTTGTTCGCGTTTAGAAACGTTTAGTGTGAGGCAGCTCCTTCGCATTCAGTAATGCTACGCGCCAATTGGTCAACGCTTCGCGTTAATTGGAGGCCGCTACACTTTAAGTGGATAATGCTTCGTGTCTAATGGAAAACGCTTCGCCTTATATGCTTAACGGATTGCGTTTACGCATTAAGTGACTGACACTACGCATTCAGTTAATAACGCTTCTTGTTAAGTGTTTTGCACTTCGCGAAACAAAGCTAGCTCTTCACGTCTAGTACGGCATCGTTCGCGTTTGAAATGCTTTGCGTGAACCAACCAAAGCTTCGCATTTCACTTACTAACGCTTCGCGGAAAGCTTCGTTAGTAACGCTTCGTTTGAATTTAGAAATGCTTTGCGTTACACAGTTATCACTTCGCCTCGCGCTAAGTAAATAAGTTTCATTAGTTAACTTTGCTAAAGTATCTCTTTGCGTTTGCTTCTCTGTCAGTGGGCAACGCTTCGCGTTTGTAATTAACGGTTCTCGAGAAGTACCCCTTGGTTCGCGTTTAGAAAAACTTTGAGGTTTAAGTAACTAACGATTCGCGCTTATGTTTAACAGAAATATTTTGAGTTTATGGCTTAATAAAAATGACTTAATAAAAATTTGTTTATTTTGTAAAAACGAACATTTTTAGTTCTTTAATTTTTGTTTCTATCTCTTATGATCTCAAAGATGTTTATTTCCCCCCCTGGCGGAAACACGTTTTAATTTTTCTCATTAATTAACTTGACCCCAGTTTTTTGCTATCGAGTTATCGTGCTCACAGACAGACGAATCCTTATATATTTACATATACTGGGTATAAAAATGGTGCAATTCATGCTACATGAATAAATCTTTTTTGAAATAAAAGTTTTTTAATATATCTATAAAATGAAAAAATAATAATTTTTGATCTGTAGTTTTACCCATTATTTTTCAATTTGTTTATAACCCGCTATAAACAAATTTATAGAAAAAAAAACCAGTTAAGAAATTTTTCAAATAAATTTTCTTTTCTTTTAACTTACGGATTTTCTACAGATCTTTAATTTAAAAAAGATATCCCGATACGTTAACTTACCCGAGAGTTATCATATGTTTTACCGTTTGCTAATTAACTTATAAACAAATTACTATTTTGAGCTTTTATAAGAATTAATCGAAAGCTTACACACTTACCTATCTAAGTCTAAACTCAAAAAAAATTACCGAGTAATATGGTTTATTTCTTAAAGAAAAGCCAGGTAAAATCCGTCCCAGCTTGAAAATAATAATTTATAGACAGTTGTATTAAAAGAAGATCACGTTATTTTTACTGAAGATTATATATGTCTCACTCATTTAGTCATCGTCTGAATAAATATACAAGCTGTAATATACACATTGTACAAACATTTCAATTACAATGTACATACATTTCACTGTGTATTGCTTGTATATTCATTCATTCAGACAATGACTAAATAAGTGAGAAATAATTATATACAATTAAAAGATAATATTCTAATTTTGTAAAATAATGATTATAATATGATTTAAGAATGTAGAAAAAGGAAAGGGTTAATATTCGTTGCTCGTGGAAGAACATAGAAAAAATACCCATTCATTCATAATAAAAGGAATGAATTTCATCACATCTGAACAAGTAACCACAAGTAATTACTTTTCATTAATTTACCATCTGTTCTTTATCTGTCTACCGCTGGGTCGTCCCTTCGATTTGTTCTTAACGACATATCTTTCAAATACATTGTAGTGGTTTATGATGTTGTCACTAAATATTGTTTGCTTCAAGAACAAAAGACAGGTATTTTACATTTGAAAATCCTTCTAGTAAAAGACAACTAATTTTGTTAGATTTTTGTAGTATTATAAGTTTTGTCTTTAAAACGTCTATTTACTCGTAACAGTGATAGTCGGTCGAACATTCTTTTGCTACAAAATACCGTCAGATTTGAATCGTTACTAACTACGAGAATAATAATGCGTAAACAATGGCTGAGTCCAAAACCGTTAGATCATGCCACATAGTTCATAGTTGCCTGTAATGTCATCGAACCAGTGTAGGCTCATGTGTGTGATTGGTACGAATTAGCTTTGTGTAAAGTTATAAATTGGTGTAGAGTGGATAATCGTTTTCATAGGATATTCAGTCGAAATTGTATTAAAGAAATTAAATAATTAAATTACATATTAATTCGAAACACTTATCCGACGTTTTCACAAATAATCTACGGCGCGGACCCAGCGCATTTCTTGATTTATTTGTACGATTTTTCGGGATATTCTTAAATTTTTCAACTTCTTACAGTATCTTTTAATGGCACTGAATCTCATTTTGTCTTTTGGTGATTGAAGAAAAGGTCGTTTTATAATATTTGTATCGCTGCTTTCAATAATCGCTGCTTTCGACTTCAAAATCGATACTCTAGTAGAAGACTCGCTCTGCTCGCAAGGGGGTTCCTTGACCCCTGGGCTCCGCGTTACAGATAATAACATTAAATGAATTGTAAAAAAAGTTGAAAAAAATACTTACCAAAAAGTACTTACCATTCGAGAATTATAAGGAGAGGGGTCTTTTAGAGGGATAATTTTTTAGGGGTGGAATTTTTTCGGAGGGAATTTGAAGGGTTTGGAAAATGCTCGCTTTAACATTTTCGAGGGGCAGCGATGAAAAAAATTAAGTAATTCTGCATTGAATTCAAAAAACCGCATCTTTCTAGCATGTAAAGTAGTAAACAGATGGTTTTTGCGGGCGTTTTTTCCATTTTTAAGGGCGTGGCGATGAAGAAATTAATGTTTATCCAATAACTTCATTAATTAGAAGAAATCCCCCCCCCCCCAAATGCAACAATCCCATCTTTCTAGCATGAATAGAAGTTTAAAGGGTAGCTTAGGGGGTGGTTTTCCCATTTTTTAGAGAGAAGCGATGAAAAATTTTAAATTTTTCGAATTACCTTCTTAACGTATTTATTTAGCGTCCAATGCAAAAACCGCATCTTTCTAGCATGTATAGAAGAAAAAGGGTAGTTTTGGGGGTGTTGTTCTCATTTTCGAAGGGTTGCGATGGAAAAATTTACTTTTTTCAAATAATTCTGTTATTTTGAACCTATTCCACGTCATGTTATGGGAGGTTACGATGTAGATAATGAAATTTTTCAACGTTTTCTGTTAATTTGACTTTATGAGGGTTGATTGGGGAAAATCCCATCTTTCTAGCATGAATAGAAGTTAAAAGGGTAGCTAAGGGGATGATTTTCCCATTTTTTTAGGGGGTAACGATGAAAATTTTAAGCTCTTCCAATTAGCTTCTTAATTTACAGCTATATAGCGTTGAATGCAAAAACCACATCTTTCTAGCACGTATATAAGAAAAGATGTAGTTTTAGGGGTGTTTATCCCATTTGCAAAGGGTAACGGTGGAAAAATTTACGTTTTTAAAATAATCCTGTTATTTTAAACCTGTTTCACGTCGAATAAAAAAACCTGATCTTTTTAACATGAAGTGAAAAAGGCAGCTTTAAGGGTACTTTTCCCATTTTCGGGGGTTTGCGATGTAGGTAATGAAATTATTCAAAGAAATCTCTTAATTTGATTTTATTTTAGAACGATTGGTGAAAATATTATCTTTCTAGCATGAATATAAGTTAAAAAGGTAGCTAAGGGTGTGCTTTTCCCATTTTTTAGGGGGTAGCGATGAAAAATGTTAAGTTTTTCGAATTACCTTCTTAATTTGTAGCTATTTATCGTCGAATGCAAAAAATCGCATCTTTGTAGCATGTAAAAATAAATAAAACTACCATTGAGTTTTTTTATTAAAGTAAATAAAAACAATTTTATTACTTGTTGCGACAGTACACTCCAAATTATTGTGTTCTTGTTGATTGAACGAGCAATGTTTTACAAAGCAGCGATCAAAACTTGAAACCTGAAATAAGCTGAAAAATTTTCACAGAAATCGGAATAATAGTTTTAGAAAAAAACGTGGTAAAAAGTAAAATCTTGCTATATTTTTCTCGCAAACTTTACGATTGAAATCGATATAAAGAAAACTACCTGAGTATTTGGTTCATATGATGAAATTTTCTTAGCAAAATATATATTTGTCCCTGCTCTGCTTCCACGACATTGCGTATTACGCGTTAGGATCCTTGTCTAATTCTACAAAGTGTATGTACCAATTAGTTAGTAGATTTGTTTAATCTACGGACCTTGGATACGTTGTGATTGCATGTCTGCTTGACAATTCCTTTTATACCGACGAAAAGAAGGAGGTACTCAATTCAACCTGTATATTTTTTTTTAATGTATGATCACGCATATTTTTTTACTGAGTTTGATATATATATATTTCCGACTTTAGTCCGACTTTGATATATATATATTTTGGTTGGATAGGATATACTACAAAGTTAGTTCCATATAAATCATATACATGTTCTGTTGGTCCCGTAAAAATTTGAAAAAAAAATTTCAAATTTTAACCACAAAAAAAAATTAAGATGACTTCCCGGCGCTTCCAGTAAAGAACACATATCATAATCGCTGTATATTGTCTGTGTGTAAACACTTCGAAAGCACTCAATATCGTTATATATATATATATATATATATATATATATATATATATATATATATATATATATATATATATATATATATATATATATATATATATATATATATATATATATATATATGTATGACCACGCATTAATTTTTACAGAGTAGTCGGATTTCAATAATTCCTTTTTTATTGGATTGGATTATCATAAAATTTGAAGAAAAAAAATTCGTGCCTAAGGGTAGAAAAATAGAGAAAAATGGATTGTTCACCCACTAAATTGTCATCTGTGAACCAATTCTGTTGAAACTTGGCACACTTATGTAGTTCTAATGACACTATAACATGTACGAAAAAAGAAAGGCACTGAAAAGTGACAAAAAAAAATTTTTAACAAAAAATAGAACCGACGAAATTAGAAAGTAACTGAAAAGCAAAAAATAAAAACTTTTATACAAAAAATTAAATCTTCGAGAAAAGAAAGGAACTGAATAGCAAAGAAAACTAAGTCAATGTAAATACCTTAATCATTTTGAGTCGGCGCCAAAAAATCTCCATCGAAATGGGCGAAGGGTGAAGCTGATTTACGGTTAAAAGTAAATATTACAAAATATTACATAGATTGTTTGTTTGGCGCAGGCTCAAAATTATTTGGGTATTAACATTGGTATAGTGTTTTTCGCTATTCAGTTCCTTTCTTTTTTCGAATATTTAATTTTTTGTATAAAAGTTTTTATTTTTTGCTTTTCAGTTACTTTCTTCTTTCGTCGGTTGCATTTTTTGTTAAAAAGTTTTTTTTTAACTGTTATGTTTCTAATTTTGTCATCTGTTTTTGTTGATCCACACTTAATTTGAAAGTTATCTAATGCGGTTCATATATAGGTTTAGAAGCGCCTATTCTATTTTTTGTTTTTTAGTATCTTCAAATAGATAAGGCACGTACTATTTGATAGATACCAAATTGTAATCAATGGTTCACCTCTTAAGCACGTCTTGTATGAGATTGTCAACCCTACATTGTTTAGTTTAGAAAACAAAAGTGTCTATATATAGTTCATGTCGGAAATAACCTAACTCTAAACGATTAATTAAATACAAAGGATAATGTATATATTTTAAAATTTCGGGTTGGTTTCAGAAAACTATAATTAATATTAAAATATTGCAATCGATTTTGGTCATTTGCTGGAAAATATTGTCATCACTTTAAAAAATAGTTTTGAATAGAAAATTTTTCTATAATCTTATCTTAAAATTCACTTAAGAAGTGGATAAATTTATATTTATACGCCTTTGTTACTTTGACTTGTTTGTACTTGAATTCAGTGATTTTCAGCCACTTAATAGTAGCAGTCCAGATTTTAAAAGGTATATAATATTTAGTCAAAATTTAAAAAAAAAATAGTTTAAACATATTATTTTATTTAGTATAAAAGATAGCAACGTTTTCGAACAATGATCCTAATAATGCTAGTTATTAGATATGTCCTTCTGTATTGAATTCAGGTCAGGATAGGATGCGACTGTAGGCTCAGAACCTTTGCATTGTCGCGGTATCCTGGCTCACTTTATACTCAAAGGAGCGTTGCCCGAACCTGCAATGATTCCGATACTCGACAAAAACAAAAAAAAATATATTAGTAAAAGATATTACTAAATATTTTGTAATTGAAACAACACGCACGTTTTTGTTTAAAGAAAAGAAAGAAAAAAAATTAAATTAAACACAAGTTTTTACGAAACAAAAAAAACCTGATTTTATTGCTTAAAAAAAATGATTATCCAATTTCTTTTTCAACAATTATTTTAATTTCTTTCACACAATGTCAACTTTGAATTACTTGATCAAATTCCAACTTTAACTTGATCTTAATTGAACAACAATTATATACTTTGATTTCAACTTTGATACTAACAGACAATAGTCGATATTAAAGTCTGATACTAATCGCACAATGGTCGATTTTAAAACTAATCAGACACGATTTAAAACTGATTTGAATCGACACTAGTCACCGGTTTATATACCCGCCATGGGTTGTTCTAGAATATGATTGCTTTTTTTGAATAAATATTTTGTTTTTGACAATATATTTTCGCATGGAGGCTTCTAGATTATTTTAGTATATCAACACCCATGGACGTAGTCGGAGTGGAGTGTTCAGATTATTTGTAAAATTAATTAAAAATTATACCTCTCCTTGGGTTTGACCCATTGTCATACCCCGCTTGGTTGATATTTTACCAGCGACTTAATGAACACGGCCAGTGTGAATTCAAAATCTATACACAAATTTTATGATGCATTACTGTAAGCTAGCTTACTTCTGTTTACTTGTTTTACAAAAACTATCTTGTTTTTACAAAATTATTTATTTGTGATCTATTTATATTACTTGTTAAAAACATTCAATTTGTATGACTTTTGATTAAAATTAAATTATATGTAATAATTTTTTTTTCATTTTTTGATTTTTTTTTAAAATAGAAAAACTTTAAATCAAAAGCATCTTATTATCATTTTTCGACTTAAAAAAAAAACTTAGTTTAAGAAAAAAAAGTCAATCGAGCTATATTATTTTCTTTTTGTACTTCAAAAAAAAAAAACTCCTTCTTTTTGCAAGGAGAAAAATATTGTTATCTAAAATATTTTCCGTAATATTTTACTTAATATTTTTCTATTTCATAATTAAAATGTGTGTTGGATCAAAAAAATTATACTCAATAATTTTCATTACAACAAAATCTCCCCCTCTAGATTCCAACACACATTTTCTAATTTGCTTATTATATTTGGTCGACCAATTTCTAACTTAAGAACTATATGAACTGTACTAGTACATTTAGCTAGCTAGCATAACTTAAAACTGTACGTACACATTAGTTCTTCACTCTTAATCAACGGCGCCTGTTGTTGATTGCCGGTCGTCTGGGCCGCAAGTTGTACCCTGGCTCTAATGCTCTGGCCTCTGGCTCGTCCACACTTGGTACATCCCGTCGTCTTCCATCACCTCCATGCCTTTGACCCCCCAATCGATCTGGAAGTAGTTGGCCGAACACCTCGTTCCCCACACTCAATCTTCCCAGATTCCCATTGGCGGCGGTCCTTGCACTGGCCGGCTTCAAGAGACCTCCATGTATCTTCGTGGGAGGCACTGTATCCACAACATATATTCCAGCTGGTAAACTCCTCAGCACTCTGTAAGGCCCTTTCCATTTTGGTGCCAATCCACTATGGACACCCTTCATCTTACTGCTGAGCACTTGGTTGCGCATCCAGACGGACTCTCCAGGTTGATAAACGAGTCCCGTCTCCACTTGGTCGTTCACTTCGGCATTGGCCAATATTGTTTGCCGAGCTCTTTCAATATTTTTCTTGCGTTCTTGGCCTCTCTCATTGACCCAATCTTGAATTTCTTGAGGCTCTTTATTAACTTGTATCTGCCAATCCCCAGGCTTCTTCATTTCTGCCCCCAGTAACAATTGGGCAGGCGAAAAACCAGTTGTACGATTTGCTCTATTACGTATTGCAAATAATGATTTGTGCAGTTGTTGATCCCAGTTTTTATGTTCTTGATCCAGTAAATGCTGACGCAACAACTTCTTCAATTCTTGGTTTTGACGTTACGTGGGGTTGGCTCGTGGATGGTATATTGGTGTAGTCCATATCTCTGTGTTCCAATCTCTGTTCACTGCTTTCCATTCTTTTGATCTGAACTGGGGACCATTATCACTTAGTACTGCTCTTGGATATCCATAACGACTAAATACTTCGTCTTTCAGTACTTGGGCTATCTTCGAGGTTGACGTGGCCCCCAATGGAAATGCTTCAATCCATCTAGTGAAAAGATCAGTCACAACCAATATATTCGTTTTTCCACGTGATGTGCGTGGGTATGGACCCATCAAGTCGATGCTGACTACCTCCCATGGTGAAGTAGGTCTTCGACTTCTCATTGCTGAACTTGGTTTCTGATTTAGTGGCTTCACTCTAGCACACGTATCACACCCTTTTACATATCTGCGTATGTCATCTTGCATCCCATACCAGTAGACGCGGTTACGGATTTGACGATATGTTTCTCTCCATCCTGGGTGTGCTGCTTCATCACTGTCGTGATATTTTCTCAGAAAACCAAGTCGGCGTTCTTCGGGAACCACTGGCACTTCTTGTACCATCTGTTGACTATGGTACCAGAGGATCCCGTCAGCTACGGTGTAATTAGCTCTTGTTCTGTCCACTTGTCGACGTAGATTGCTTCTCAGTGGACTTGTGTTATCAACGATGTATCTTCTGATGGCAGTCACATCACGATCTTCATCCTGCCATCGTCGAATATCATCAAGTGTGGGTGTTTCTACTTCGATGACGTTGAGGGTTATCGGTGTTTTTGCCCTCTTTTCAATCACCCACTCTGGAATGTCCTCCACTTCTTCATCTTCAGCCTTACCCTGTGGTTGTCTGGACAAGGAGTCGGCGGCTTGATTATCTTTTCCGGGGACGTGAATTATTTCGTAATCATAGGCTCCCAATGCTAATGCCCATCTTGTCAATTTGGCTCGACTATCCTTGGTTTTGTTCAGCCATTGGAGCGCTGCATGATCTGTGTATAATTTAAAATGTCTTCCTTCAACATATCCTCGAAACTTCCTCAATGCCCAGATTATCGAGAGACATTCCTTTTCTGTCGTGGCGTACTTTTTTTCTGTGGGTCCAAGCTTCTTGCTGGCGTAGTTTATTATTCGTCTTGTCTTGCCATCATCTTCCATTTGGAATAATATTGCACCCAGTCCGACGTCACTAGCATCCGTATTCAATCAAAACGTCTTCTTAAAATCTGGATGTGCAAGTTTCGGTGCATTTACTATTGATGACTTGAGATTTTCGAACGCCTTCTGATGCAATGTTAGCCAGCGCCATTTTATGTTCTTCTTGAGCATTTCGCTTAGAGGTGCAGCTATATCTTCGTAGTTCTTCACGAAGCTCCTGTACCAACCACATAATCCCAAAAATTGTCGTAATTGTCTTCGTGTTCTTGGTACAGGGTGATTACTGATAGCTTCATTCTTCTCTTCCTCTCTGTCAATGCCGTCTTCGCTCAAAATATGTCCCAGGTATTTGACTTTGTTGCTGCCAATGACACATTTGCTTGGTTTACAAGTTAATCCATGTTGTTCTAGTCTTTCAAGTACAAGATCCAGGTGGTGTAAATGTTCCTTGACTGATCGACTGTAGATTAATATGTCATCCAGGTAAACTTGGCAGAAATCTTCGATGTATCCAGATAAAACTTCGTTCATTAAACTCTGGAACGTAGCTGGAGCATTCTTCAGTCCAAACGGCATGACGCGAAATTGATAGAGACCTCTTGGGGTGGTAAATGCTGTGTACTCTTTCGATTGTGGCTCCATCTCAATTTGCCAATAACCAGTCTGAAGATCCAATGTAGAAAATATTTTTGCTCCATTGACTTTTCTCAACATCTCTTGCAGATCTGGAATCGGAAACGCATTGCTCTTTGTGATATCGTTCAATTTTCTGTAATCGACGCACAATCGAAAAGTACCATCTTTCTTCTTCGGCAATACGACGGGTGCGGCCCAAGGCGATGTGGATGGTTCTATAATGCCATCGCCTTCTATCTCTTCAATCATCTCTTCTAATACCCGTTGCTTCTCATTGTTGTACGGGTATGGTCGTAATTTAATGGGGGAATTCTTCGTAATCTCAATCCTGTGTGTAATCGTTTTTGTCCTTCCAACTTTGCCGAAAACGCTGGGATGTCGCCGAATGACATCTTTTAACTGCTCTTGGTTCTCAAGGAGTTTAATTTGTAACTCGCCCAATGCATCGTTAATTGCTGCCATTTCTCTATGGGCCCCATCTGGTTTTCTCCATGCAATGCGGACTCTCTTATTGCACCCCAAGTAAATTATACCACTTCGGTAATCGATGCTCACACCATTTTTTGTTAAAAACTCGTGACCAAGTATCAAATGGTTCCGTAGGCCAGGTACAACCATTACATCAACATTGAACTTCATTCTTGATATCATCACATCCATGCACATTTTCCCAAGAATTCTGAAAGTATTATTGCATGTGGCTCCACTCCCTGTACTATCTCTGACAGGGTGCCATTTACCAATACTTCTTGCCAATTCTTCACTTATGAAATTGTGTCATGCTTGACTATCGATCAGTGCCAATATTGATCTACCACGCACATCAACTTCCACAATTGGCCCATTCTGGTGTGAGTTCTTGGTCTCCATTGTTGTTAAATGAACCGGTAATTGTTGGTGTTCACGCCAATGTTGTGTGGTTTTGTGGAGGTTAATATTTTCTCCAGAACCAATCTCCTCCATTATTGATCCTGGCTCTTCGCCCAGAGTTCGAACCGTGGTGCGTAACTCGTCCACCGATCTTGGATTCGAAATTTTTACTAGTGGACGTAAGTTGTCGCGTAGTAAATTCAATAGTATGGGCACCACGTCATCAATATTCCTATCGGCGTGCACTCTTCTGAATAACTGCACCTTCATGTTGACGAACGCTTCTGTCTTCATTCCTGTGGGTTGGGAAACGGTCATCAATTCTAATTCGGCTTTGGCTTTCCTTCCTATACTGTTGAAGAAACTCTCCAGTTGCCATTTCCACTCATCGAAGGTGTAGCCCAACCCACGATTCATCAATGCCCAATCTCTGGCTGGTCCTGTTAATTTTTTTGTGACCATCTCAATCCAATAGTCTACGGGCAGATGCGTTTGTCGCAGTAATGTCGTTGCTCTGTTCAAAAAAACAACTGGATCTTCAGCCGGTCTACCACTGAACTCCGGCATGATAGACAGAAGCGTCGTTGTGTCCAATGTGGCGGAGCGAATGACTGTATTCACTTCTTGCGGATCAATACGCAAGTCTCGAAGTTGCTGTGTTTGACGCTCTTCGATCCGTATAATGTCATTCACGACTTTATTGTATTGTTCGTTCATCTTTGTTTCCATGCCATCAAGTTGTGTGGTTACGTTGCTTTCTATGCCTTCGATTTGTGTGCGGGTTACAACGACATCGGCTTGGATGTTCGTGATCTCAGCTTTCACAGCCTCGACGTCAGTGCTTATTTGGCTGATACGTCGTACGCACACTTCTCTTATATTCTCCATTCTTTCAGATCCTTGAAGTTGGTCGGCCATCTTCCCCATTCTTTCGTCCAGGCTCTTAAAGTTGGACATTAATGCCGCAAACATCATTTCCATTGTTGCAGCAGCGGGCTCTTCTGGGTTGGAAACCACACTCCTACGTGCTTCTGATGTGGGGTTGGCTGTTCCTTGAGTCCTTGACGTCGGTGTTCCTTGTTGTCTAATTTGGTGCTCCTCCCATCTTGCCTGTAAGACCTCTCTAGTGCCAGTGCTGTCCAGCCCTTCGGCCTCCATCATCTCACGCAGACGTGGCATGGGAATGCTGCGGCTTGCCATTGTGTATCCTTTCTTCTTCCGTGCGTCTCCTGGTCCTGTCACGGTCGCCACTTGTCGCGGTATCCTGGCTCACTTTATCCTCAAAGGAGCGTTGCCCGAACCTGCAATGATTCCGATACTCGACAAAATCAAAAAAAAATATATTAGTAAAAGATATAACTAAATATTTTGTAATTGAAACAACACGCACGTTTTTGTTTAAAGAAAAGAAAGAAAAAAAATTAAATTAAACACAAGTTTTTACGAAACAAAAAAAAACCTGATTTTATTGCTTAAAAAAAATGATTATCCAATTTCTTTTTCAACAATTATTTTAATTTCTTTCACACAATGTCAACTTTGAATTACTTGATCAAATTCCAACTTTAACTTGATCTGGATTGAACAACAATTATATACTTTGATTTCAACTTTGATACTAACAGACAATAGTCGATATTAAACTCTGATATTAATCGCACAATGGTCGATTTTAAAACTAATCAGACACGATTTAAAACTGATTTGAATCGACACTGGTCACCGGTTTATATACCCGCCATGGGTTGTTCTAGAATATGATTGCTTTTTTTGAATAAATATTTTGTTTTTGACAATATATTTTCGCATGGAGGCTTCTAGATTATTTTAGTATATCAACAGCCATGGACGTAGTCGGAGTGTTCAGATTATTTGTAAAATTAATTAAAAATTATACCTCTCCTTGGGTTTGACCCATTGTCATACCCCGCTTGGTTGATATTTTACTAGCGACTTAATGAACACGGCCAGTGTGAATTCAAAATCTATACACAAATTAAATGATACATTACTGTAAGCTAGCTTACTTCTGTTTACTTGTTTTACAAAAACTATCTTGTTTTTACAAAATTATTTATTTGTGATCTATTTATATTACTTGTTAAAAACATTCAATTTGTATGACTTTTGATTAAAATTAAATTATATGTAATAATTTTTTTTTCAATTTTTGATTTTTTTTTTTAAATAGAAAAACTTTAAATCAAAAGCATCTTATTATCATTTTTCGACTTAAAAAAAAAAACTTAGTTTAAGAAAAAAAAATCAATCGAGCTATATTATTTTCTTTTTGTACTTCAAAAAAAAAAACTGCTTCTTTTTGCAAGGAGAAAAATATTGTTATCTAAAATATTTTCCGTAATATTTTACTTAATATTTTTCTATTTCATAATTAAAATGTGTGTTGAATCAAAAAAATAATTTTCATTACAACAGCATTTATCTGTGCGCATCGTGTTTGTACAGGTAATGTCAATTGTTAACAAATAGGGTTAACCGGTTATAGGAGATAGATCTGGCGATCTTGGTTGCCACTCATATGACGTTTCTGGAAAATTTCTTCCAGAAACTGCCTTACTATCATGGCATTGTGTGTAGGGCAACCATCTTGTTGGAACCATACAGATTCCAGGTCTAAATTAGGAAGAGCTCTAGCAGTTGGCAATATATTATCTTGTAGCAAACTCAAATATTTTCGAGAATCTAAAAATCACCCAATATTCCAACCCAGACATTCAGTTTCTGTGGAAACTGAGTTCGGGTACTGAAATATCGATGTTGATTTGTCTGAGACCAATATCGCAAGACAGATGGATTATGTTTTCCATGTAATGGAAAAGACGATTCATCAGTAAATAAAATATTTCTGATAAAATTATCTTCTTGATTCACCTTTTCCATCGCAGTTTCACAAAACTCCATCTTACGATAAGTTTCATATTTAAAACATTTGAAACTGTTCCGTTTCCAAATGTTTGCAACTATAGCGTTGCTTAGACCCAGTTCTTCACCAACTTCTCTTGTCGATTTTTTTATCGTGAATAGATAGTACACTATAAACTGTAAAAAATAGTACACTATAAACTATATCTCTCTCTTCATTTTTTGGTGGGGCTTCCTCATCTTTTTTGTGGCAATTTTTACAATCAGAAAAATAAGCATATTTTTCGAAACAGTGAATAATATTCATAACTGTTCGAGTGGTTGGTGATTGTCTACCTTCAAATAAATAACAATAAATAAATTGACACATTCCTGTGCGGAATGTCCGGAAAAAAGTACCATTTAACAACTTGCACTTTTTCTTCTTTTGTGTAATAATAACCCATTGTTGTAATAATACCAATAAATAAAATACACAAACACGTATTTTCCAAAAGCAGTCACATAGTAATGGTTGCATATTATCAAATCAATTAATAATATTTGTATTCAGCAAAAAATCCCCACTCTCTAAAATTTATACAGGTACATACAACACACAACAGTAACAAAACAAACCTATCCTCCTTCTCATACACATTGCTTAATGAATACATATGTACTCTCTCATACTCGTGGGAGAAGTGCTATGCGAAGATATAAAACTAAACGTACGGTATATCTACAATATAATATTACTGTTTGAATAGTTCAAAGGTGAAGTAATTAGTATTAGTCATTCGCCTACGTTCACGATCGCCATGGTTCGATTCCAGCTGACACCAATAAAATTTTGTTAAATTTTTTCTTAAATACTTTTTTATTGCTATTAAAAAAATGCTTTTGGTATTTGAAAGGTCAAGTTTGTTTGTGGGTAAAATCGTACACGAGGAAAGGGGGATTTAATGGGAGGGAGACACGAAATTGTAAATACATCTCTTAATATTAGAAAAATCGAAAAATACATTTAAGGTAAAGTTGTAGAAAATTAGTTTTACCATAATTCTGTTTAATATTATTTTTTCTGTTACACTAAATATTTACAGAAGTATTTATAAGATTATTATTAATATTGAAAGTTAAAATCATGCACATCTCTGTACAAATTAAAGTTTGAGAAAAATAATTACGTAATGAATTGTGGTAAACGTGATTTTCTACAACTTAATTCCTCATATATTTTTCGATTGTTCAAATATTAAAGGAGATATTTTTTATTTTTTGAGCTTCTTTCTATATTCCCCCCTTACACATTGACATGTACCATTCATTAATAAAATTGGCAAATTCCAAAATCATATCAGATACGATATTTCATTTAGTGATTTATGTATTCTAAGGAAATTCTCTTAGTTCACGCTGCTCCTGCGTGACAAATTTTTTTGTTATCAGTTTGTACGTGGTTTTAAAGGAGACCCATTGAACAAATCGCACCTTTTTAAAAGGTTTTATTATTAAAAGTTTTTAATTAGCTTAATTTCCGTAAACCTGTTTAATTCAAATCTTCGAACCGACTTACATCCACTTTTACTAAACCGATTCTCAGAAAACTCTGCACACGTATTTAATCTCCATTACGATACAATAATATGAAACTTTCGAGGTGATTAAAAAGTATGGCATGAAACAGAAATTAGAAATTTTGGTGGAGGCATCATGAAAAATAACACAAAATTATCTGTCTTACAAAAAATTAAAAAGTTATAAAAAATGAAAATGAACTGACTTCCAAAAAAGAAATAAAATAATTCACAATAACAATAAATACAAACAATAACAGAGGCTTATTATGTCCAAATTAATCATGTACCTATCTACTACCGACGACCGTTTAAAGCAGCATGATTTCCATTTTATGCGAGATATTGTCGGTGCCAGCGACTTCAAAAATATTATAGATAGGGAGGTATTTTATATGTAAAAAGTATATACATGTCTTTTATCGTTTGTATTTATTATTATTGTGAATTATTTTCAACTTTTTTTCAAGTCAGTTATTGTTTTTTTTTTTTAGTTTTTCATTTTTTTGTTAGGACTTTCTAGTGTCCACCGCTTTAAAACGATAATATCCGTTAATGAATAACAACAAAGTATATACACATACTAGGGAAACATGGATTCGTCATTTTTTTAAGTCGATTAATATACAAGAACTCTCCCATAAGTAAAGAGATTACTCCAGTGAAATAATCATAAAAATTAGTCGTATAGTTTCTAAATCCTTCTCATAAGAATATTCAGAAATATAATACAAACATACAAAGGGAAATCAGAACCTTCCTTTTTGTAAGTCGGTTAAAAATATTTTTAAAGACATACGGTTAAAAGCCATACAATCGAAAGCTAGAAAATAATATAACGAATCAATTTGGTACTTTAATCAGACTCAGATAATACCGCGAAGCGTATAATAATAATAAATAATAATATAATACTTGATTAAACAGTATATATTAAGGAAAAAAAAAAGTAATTAGATATGATTTCCAATAAAAGAAAACTTTATAATAAACGCGGTCTACGATTTTATTTGAGTCTGATCAAAGCCCCAGATTGTTCCTATCATTAAACAATAAAATCGCTTAACCAAAAAATAATAATGTTTTTGCTTAATTTTTGTATTTTTACAAGAAAATTTGAAACATCAACGTATTTTACCCCAAAATTAACTAACTTTGGTTTCTTGGGGTAAATTCCAACAGTGTTTATTCATGATCTGTCTTTATAAAAAAATCTGCATAAATATAAAAAAAATTATATATATATATTTTAATACGTTTAGTTACATAATAATTACAAAAGTAAATAAAATGTATCATGATAAAGATTTATATGGATCACCCAAAAAAAAAAAAATTGTATACACAAACATACTTAAAATTCTACATACCATTTTGTGGTTAGACATTTATTCATAACAGAACTGAATTTTAAAAGATGTTAATCTTTTACAAGGAGTTGTTTACAAACAGTTACCTTTATTTAAATATTATATACCAGATGTATCTACTAACGTTGAATATAACTAAAATGACGTTCGTAGTAAAATGACGTTCGTAGTAAAGGTGTAGGTGTCCGCAGACAAGATAATTCAAACACAAAGAGATAAAGAAAGTGTGAATCATGCATCTCCCAGCCGGGAGGAGATGTGTGGGCATATCCAACTTTAAAACCGTAGGAGATACAAAAAAAATTAGGTATAGACAAAAATTTTTTTTTTTTTTTTTCAAATTACCCATTTATATTTGAAACATTTTTTCATTAACTGGTTAGTTTCACCAAAAACATAAGTAATTATCGGGTATTTAAACAATTAACTAAGTTAGTTGTTATTTGTACTTGTTTTTTACGAAGAATGTTAAAAATGTTTTTTCTTTATAAATTCTTCTACTCCCTTATTCTAATCTCAAAAAAAAGCAAACTTCTATTTTCAAAAAAAATTCGAATTGATTCGCTACAAATTGATAGACGTCGGCAGTACATGTGTAATATAATATCTGGGTATTTCAAGTTTTATTATTCTCTACATATATTTATTATATATCAGGATAAGTTTAAAACTTTGTATAGGTGTCTATAAAACGTTCGAATTAGGATAGACAGATGTACATCCATGCATGAATCCATGGATGTACATCTGTCTATCCTATCCGTTAAAGGTTCGTTAAGGAGGAGAAATGTAAAAACGGTTTCTTTTTGCGAATTTACTTTTTTTAGCGAAAATTCAGTTTTTGGGTTTGCACTGATGTAGTGATTTCAGAAAAACTTTTTCAAATGTCCTTCAAACGTACCTGATAGATCAGGAAAATGAGCATTGTTAAAATTTGTATGCATGTTTTTGCAATCACTCTAGAGGCTTCAATTTTCGTCTGATCGGAAAGAAATTTTTGTATGCAACGTGTTTTGGTATTATTAGAATTCGTAACTTGATAAAATCAGTTAAGGGGAAAGGGGGCTTACAGCGAAGGAAAAAACAAAATGTGCAATGTCTCACCCAATATTGGTTAAATGGAAAAATTTATCATATGTAAAGTAGTAGAAAATAATTGTTAAATTATCTGAACATTAATTAAATTAAATACTGATATAAAAAATTAACTCGTCAACCAGGAATCGAACCTCGAGCCTCTGGATAACTAGTCCAGTATGCTTCCTCTACACCAAAGACGATTGTGATGCAACAGCCAACTTTTTCATATTATTCTAATTTTTTTATTTATTAGACATTATTTTACTTCTGTTGAAGTGATTTGTTTTTATTTAATATTTGTTTATTTGTGTATACTTTCGTGTCAACATAACGATGTTTGTCCAAATTCCTTTCGATTACGTATGACAAACTGTAGAAGACTATAGCGTATACTCCGACAAATTTCATTGTCATTGAATTTATTAATTAAATTAAATACTGATATGAAAAAATTAACTCGTCAACCAGGAATCGAACCTCGGGCCTCTGGATAACTAGTCCAGTATGCTTCCTCTGCACCAAAGACGATTGTGATGCAACAGCCAACTTTTTCATATTATTCTTTTTTTTTTTTAATTATTAGACAGTATTTTACTTCTGTTGAAGTGATTTGTTTTTATTTAATATTTGTTTATTTGTGTATACTTTCGTGTCAACATAACGATGTTTGTCCAAATTCCTTTCGGTTACGTATGACAAACTGTAGAAGATTATAGCGTATACTCCGACAAATTTCATTGTCATTGGATTTATTAATTAAATTAAATACTGATATGAAAAAATTAATTCGTCAACCAGGAATCGAACCTCGGGCCTCTGGATAACTAGTCCAGTATGCTTCCTCTACACCAAAGACGATTGTGATGCAACAGCCAACTTTTTCATATTTTTCTAATTTTTTTATTTATTAGACGTTATTTTACTTCTGTTGAAGTGATTTGTTTTTATTTAATATTTGTTTATTTGTGTATACTTTCGTGTCAACATAACGATGTTTGTCCAAATTCCTTTCGATTACGTATGACAAACTGTAGAAGACTATAGCGTATACTCCGACAAATTTCATTGTCATTGAATTTATTAATTAAATTAAATACTGATATGAAAAAATTAACTCGTCAACCAGGAATCGAACCTCGGGCCTCTGGATAACTAGTCCAGTGTGCTTCCTCTGCACCAAAGACGATTGTGATGCAACAGCCAACTTTTTCATATTATTCTATTTTTTTTAAATTATTAGACAGTATTTTACTTCTGTTGAAGTGATTTGTTTTTATTTAATATTTGTTTATTTGTGTATACTTTCGTGTCAACATAACGATGTTTGTCCAAATTCCTTTCGGTTACGTATGACAAACTGTAGAAGATTATAGCGTATACTCCGACAAATTTCATTGTCATTGGATTTATTAATTAAATTAAATACTGATATGAAAAAATTAATTCGTCAACCAGGAATCGAACCTCGGGTCTCTGGATAACTAGTCCAGTATGCTTCCTCTACACCAAAGACGATTGTGATGCAACAGCTAACTTTTTCATATTTTTCTAATTTTTTTATTTATTAGACAGTATTTTACTTCTGTTGAAGTGATTTGTTTTTATTTAATATTTGTTTATTTGTGTATACTTTCGTGTCCACATAACGATGTTTGTCCAAATTCCTTTCGGTTACGTATGACAAACTGTAGAAGACTATAGCGTATACTCCGACAAATTTCATTGTCATTGAATTTATTAATTAAATTAAATACTGATATGAAAAAATTAACTCGTCAACCAGGAATCGAACCTCGGGCCTCTGGATAACTAGTCCAGTATGCTTCCTCTACACCAAAGACGTATATTCGACCTGAATTATGAGTTTAGAAAAATTATAGCTCGACCAATTATTATAAACCATTTATTTGTTTTTTACTACAATTAAATTAATTCTTACAGTCCTATAATAAAACAACATGAATGCAATGCGGGTTGTCTATTTCAATATTCATTTTTTATAATATCTAATCTAATCACGGAACACTAATTGTGAAAGTACAGATTGCACTTGACTTTTTTTAAATGATGCGTGTCAATTATACCCGGCTACGTGGTATTATGATTTTACCAGTATGCATATTAGTTATTTCATCTGTTCCCATGTAGATACTTAGCTACTTATCATATTTTAACAAATGAGGTGTCGTTAGCTTCGTTATAGAGCTATGCGTATCATATCATATATTAAATCCAACAGAGCGGATATTACTTGCATAGTATGCAACGCAAAGAGACAAAAAAAGTTCATAAATAAACAGAGTTTGGTGTCAAATGAATTAATTTACAGATTCCAAAAATGTATAATTTTATACATAAATAAATAAAAAGTCTGAAATAAATAAGTTTAAAAAACAAAGACCCGGCTACGAAAAAAGCACGAAACAAGTTTGAAAAGGCTTGTAAATATTTCTCGTAATCGAACGCCCAACTTCGATACACAAAGAAAAGTGTAATTCCCGGCTTCCGAATACCAGAAATATTTATAAGGCTCTTCAAACCTGTTTCGTGCTTTTTTCGTCGTCCGGTTTTAATTTTTTTTATTTTATTAATGTCAGTTGCATTTGTTAACTTCGTATATAATATCTGATTCTTTCAGAGACACTATGTATACTAACAAAAAAGTATTTTATCTTAAGGTTATATAAGACATTATATATTTCATATACACTATGTATACCTCTAAACACAAGTATATAAAAACTCACAAATTCACCTTTCACATTATTCTATACCTTTTGCTTTTCATTTGCAATGGTATATGTTTCCATAATGTATGTACGTGCATGTAGTATATGAACCACACAATTTTCACGAAAAACTTTTTTAACAAAACTTTTTGAATAGGTTAAAATACATTCTAAATTATTTTATATCATAATAAATTATTATACTTGAATTGTGTGGTGTATTTTATCTCTTATATATCTTAGTCCTTTTATAAATAAATTTGTGTTCTTTATATTTTAATTTGATTTTTTTTCTAGAAAAGTGGAAAAATAAGAAAATAAGAAATAATTTTTAATGTGATTTGAACTTTTGTGATTATCATAACACGTGAATCGTTTTATAATTTATACAACAAATATTATAATGGAAGACTGTTCCAACAAATTTTACTTTCTAATTTCTTCGCTCAAATTTTATGAAACTTGTAAAATATTGTGTGAACCAAAATATTATCTTTTGATTGAATTTCAAATAATTGTAATAGATTTCACATATAAATGTCAAGCAGATGTCTTCTTTCATCTACATGGTGTTCACTCATTTCATCTACATGCAATGATCTTGGAATTTCATTTTGTGCATAAATATTTTTCTTTCCAAACATAACAGTTGAAGACCCTATAGATAATCGCACTTAGCTACATTTTTTTTTGTTGTCGTCTCATATCCGACCTTGGTGATCATCTTAGCAATTTTAATGTTTGATACAGCAGCGCGGAACATTTTAACCGAGGCCACAATAAAACACCCTCGAACATTTCGTAACTAAGAGATTGAAAGACGTGCGATGCCACGTTTTCCTGGTATTTTTCCCTGAATGAAGAGTCGCAGGAGATAACATCTATCACCCCAGATGTGCCAAATGGAAGACATTTGAGTAATATAATAATAATAATAATTTATATTGCAAAAAAAACCCAGTATCAGGATACAATATGTCAAAAAAGAAGTAATTACAATAAATCATTAAAATTGTATGGCAATAATTTCAATAAACGATTCTTAACTAAACTTTTAAATTTTAGTAAGTTTAAGTTGACTTTTAAATTTTAGAGTAAGTTCGTTTAACCTTAAACAGCTAGGATCGTTTTCACTTATCCGAGTTGAACTATCGAAATGTTTACAATTATGGCCAATTCGAGTTTGGAACAGGATTGAGTTTAAAATATGGTCACAAACAGAAGCTATTCTTGTTTTAAAATTTAACGTTTACGTTTAAAATTTTAAGTTTAAATTTTCACCATAAAATGATTACATTCTATTAAGGGTAGAATTATAAAATTCAAACCCGAAATCCGGTTGTGAGGTTTGTGGTTGCAATTTTCTTGTTATTCTGTTTAAACATAAAATTTCTCTTGAAGACACATACGATTTGGATATACTTTTTATTACAAAAGTAAAACACTAACAATATCAAGTTTTTACACAATTATGATAAACATAATATCACAAAGCCTCCATAAAAGTATTAAAAATCTACATTCTGAGAGAAACTCAAATTGTTTCATAGGAAAATTGAGAATGCAATTTAGTTTAGACAATTTCAATGATTTTTAAAGAAATAATGCAAGCAATACAAGATTTTAGGACGAACGTTTCACTATACGATTTCGTGTGGTTTGCATGCGGTAGATCGTAGGATTTTTTTTTTTACGCATTCGATAAAATGGACTTTTACTTTTTGCGTTGGTCCTGGTTTTTTTTCAAGTAAGAAAAATTAAAAATGATGTTTTAGCTGTTTTAGAAAATCAATTATTAAAATAAATAGGGAGTCACAGTTTGCATTTTAGCTATTGGAGTCAGAAACAAGAAATTGGGAATATATGTTCCTTAGAGAGTATGGAGGTGCACTAGGAAAGGATTTATAAAAAATCAACTCCTAAATAGGTGAAATGGTGGTGAAAGTTTGTATTGGGTTCCTGTTGTTCTTTTTTAAAGTTAGAAACATTAAAAATGCTATTTAGGCTATTAATAATATACAATGTAATATTTGTATACGGTTTTTTTTTAAAAATCAACTATTAAAAGAAAATAAGAAGTAAGAGTTTCCATTTTAGGTAATGGAGTCAGAAACAAAAAAATTTGGAAGATATGTTCATTAGAGAGTGTAGAGGTGCACTAAGAAAGTATTTTGCGAAAATCAACTTCTAAAGAGATGAAATGGGGGTGAAAGTTTGTAGGGGGTCCCTTTATTAATTAGAAACATAATGATGATAATAATAATAATAATAATAATGGGGTTTAACCTACATTTTCGAGACACGACGGTCTATAACAGAGGCCGCCCATACTATTATTTTTCAACCTTTATTAATTTTGTACATTACATTTTTATGATGTGAGTGGAGGAACAGGAATTCGTATGCAGACTAGGAATTGGTAGATGTGCGGATGCGGCCGACTGAGATAGAAACTATGCCGAGATTCATCTGGCGTTCGTGAAAGGAAACTGCAGAAAACCTTCACAAGCATAGCCGGTTACTTCTTTCTTGACCATACGCCAACAGTTTAGTCAATCAACCACCCCATAAATTTTTTTTAATTGATAAGATGAGGTAGAGGTAGATTGTAAAGGCTGCCTTGGACTGGCTACACTTCGACCATAAGGTCCATTGTGATGCCTTAGAATGTGAGGATGTGAGTGGAGTGGAAGGAATTTGTGAGTAGACTAGGAATTGGCAGGATATGCGGCTGCAGCCGACTATGATAGGAACTATGCTGATATTCATCTGGAGTTCGTGAAGGAAACTGCAGAAAACCATCTCAAGCATAGCCGGTTACTTCGTTCTTGTCCATACGCCGACAGTTTAGTCAATCAACCGCCCCTTTTTTTTTATAATTGACAAACTGCCGATGTCGGGATTCGAACCCTTAACCTCCCAGTTCCAAGTAGACACAATGCCTTTACAAGCGCGGCTGCTCGGCTGGTAAAGATCATACTCACAGAATCATTTCTGTAGTGTGTCTTCACATTATCCCTACTTAATTGTAGAGGGAAATTAGAAACATGGAAAATGGTATTTAGGCTATTAATAATAAACCATATAATATTATGTGTATACGCTTTTTTAGAAAATGAACTCTTCAAGGGATAAAAGAGGGCGTCAGAGTTTCCATTTAAGATAATGACGTCAGAAACAAGAAATTTTGAAGATGTATTGCCTAGAGAGTGTAGAGGTGCACTAAGAAAACATTTTTCGAAAATCAACTCCAAAAGAGGTGAATTGAGGAGTAATTGAGGAGTGTCCATTTTTTTCAGACATGAAAATTGTTATTTAAGTTATACACCATACGTGTTTTCGAGTTTTTGGAAAAGAGACCTTCAATTTAGGGAAACACGGAGGCAGAATTTGTATGGAAGTTCAGTTTTTTCCAAGTAAGAGACATGAATATTGTTGATATTCTACTTATGAAGAAAATCAGTCTTTGACGGGCAGGCATATCATGTTATTCAGTTATAAGGTCTTTACAATTATTGCTAGTAATTCATACCCACGTTAGAAGACATTTCTCGGGGTACAAAAAGTACTGCAATTCGACTTATGGTCCATTGTGATCAGGTCTTCCTGATCAGCAATGTTTATCTATTGGGAATGAGATGTACCGAATATCTTGTATGTGCTGTAACCAAGTGATTTGCAGTTAAAGATAATGTGGGTGGATGTTTTCAACTCCTCGCGACACAATCTGCAGATAATGTATCCGTTATGGAGTCCCATTGTATGTAGATGCTTCCGCAGGGGATAATACCCGGTGATGAATCCGGTAACCTTCCGCAGTTGTATCCTGTTCAGTTTTAGTGCATAGAGGGATAGCCTCTCGAATGCATTCCGAAGCAGTATTTCCCAAGATTTTGCTGTGGTATATTTTCCCAGTGATCACGGTGTTAAACATTCATCCACACTAATTGGCCTAATTACTGTTGGCCTGGCCATGCCTAAATTATAATTGGCCTAACTACTGTTGTGTACAGTCAGTGGACCATTTTGGGTTTTAGACCCCAGATTATTCCACATGCTCTCTTGTAGGCATGATAGAATATTTGCTCTTGTTTGTTATGTACTCCATATAAGGGTTCCTTGTTAGTTTAGAGTTTAACATCAGAACTTAGAATTTGGTTGCCCTTGCGATCTGTAGTCTTTCACCAAAGAGAAGGGGTGGTTTTATTGAATCCATCTTCCTTTTTTGTGTGAATGGAATTAGTGTGGATTTACCAGCGTTTATTTTTAATCCCTCGTGGATATATCATTCCTGTGTGAATCGTAAAGCATTTTGCATAAACTCATAGATTGTGCTTTCACAGAGTCCTCGGATTGAAATTAAAATGTCGCCCACATATCTCTGTGTGTAGTATCCCCTTTGGTTGAGGTTCGCCAGTAAGCTGTTCACTGCCAGACTCCACAGAAGTGGGGATAAGACACCACCCTTTAAACATCCGTTAGTGGCTCTCACAGTGGCAGACTATCCAAGAAGCGAAGTTTGTATTCTTCTACCTATCAGCATTGAGTTTATCCACCTGCTGAAGGTGTCTTCATCTCCGTGCTGACTTGCAGAGTTAATCATGGAATTGTTATAGGTCTTATAAAATGCCTCCTCAATGTCAAGAAACATGCACAAGGTGGTCTGTTTCCTTACGAATCCCACCTCATACCTGTATATTAGGTCGTGGAGGGCTGATTCACAAGATTTTTTCACCTGATACACGTGCTGGTTGGCATGAAGAGAATTTCTCGACAGTGCCCCTTGAGTTAAGTGAAATCCTATTAATCTTTCCATTGTATTTAGTAGAAATGATGTCATACTATTTGGTCTAAAATCTTTTCCCGTGAAGTGGTAGAGCCTCCCCGATTTCGGTAAGAAAATCATTCTCACTTGCTTCCATACTGTTGGGATATAACCTGTAGCTAATAAAATTTTAATAAAAAAAATAACAGCAAAAATTAACAACAACAAATAACAACGTTGCAGTGAAGGTGTAAAAGGCCTTCACTGCAACAAATAAAAATACTTTAAAAAACTAGATAACAATAAAATAAATAAAAAATTTTAAAAATTAAGAAATATAACAACGTGTAATAGTGTGGGTGTAAAGAGCCCACACTATTACAGTAAAAACAATAAAACTTGAAAACTATGTGTAATAAAATATGATATTGTGGGTGAAAGGGCCCACAATATCACAGATAAAATTAATAAATAATTCAAAAACATGACACATTTAAAAAGGAAGATAAAATCGTACGAGGCTGTCAATAAAAACAAATAAAAGAGACGACTTTTTAAAACAAGAGATGTTTCCCCTAGAGTCTCCGTAGAAGGTGAGATTCATGTAAAAATGTAATCATTCTCTTCACCGAGCTCGCATTATATCATAATGCTCGTGCTACATTCTTTCGAAGCCGTAATCTTTGCCGTAAAGGTTCAAAGACTACACATTCCTCAACAATATGCCTCACGGTTTGCACTGTCCTGCAAACAGTGCACCTTGGCTGATCCTCACCGCAGAGAAGATATGCATGCGAGATTTGAGTGTGACCTATTCGCAAACGCGTAAGGGCCACACTCTCTCTACGGCTCAGATTTACAGCTGCCGGCATCTTATTGATGCTTGGCTTGACCTGTTTGAGCTTTTCCGTGAGGTTGTTCCACTCACGCTGCCATTTTTCATGAATTTTGTAACGTATGCACACTTTCAGGTCCTCTGGGCGTATGGGAATCAGATCCAGGTGGTCTGAATTAGCCACGACCCGAGCACGTGGAGTATCGCTTGGATGTTTTGCACCAGAAGGTCCCTCGAAAGCGTGCACATTAGTGCTTGCAGCGCGCTCAACGAGTCGGAACAAATGAGGAATGTATTGTGAAGGTTCGAAAACTCTTCACAATATCGCAGGGCTTGCAAAATTGTATATAATTCAGCAGTGTATACGGATGCCTGTGGGGAGAGCGACCAAGTGTGTGAGCTATTGCCAATGGCAATAGCGCTCCCCACACCAATTATTATTATTATTATTATTATTATTATTATTATTATTATTATTATTATTATTATTATTATTATTATTATTATTATCATTATTATTATTATTATTATTATTATTATTATTATTATTATTATTATTATTATTATTATTATTATTATTATTATTATTATTATTATTATTATTATTATTATTATTATTATTATTATTATTATTATTATTATTATTATGAATATTATTTCAATTCGTATATTTAATAAAATTAAATTTATTATTATTATTTTAATTCGTTTAACGATTTGTTTTTAATTAGTAATTAACTTCGATTCAAAATAATTGTAACTTTTACTTTGTGTGTTTTGTTTTATAAAACTTTTAACATCTTCATCATTCGATTCAGTTAATATATTCGCTTCAAATTATTTTAACCATACTTACAATAATCGTGAACACGTTTTTATAAATATTTGTTTTCTTCTGTTTAAAATATTGGGAATGCCGTAGACTTGAAACGAAGTGGTAGTTTTAGACCACCGACTATCTGTTATCGAAAATAATAAAATAAATGACTTTAGCAGAGTGCCCAGTAATGGCATTTTAATGATGTTTTACAACTAAAAGCATCCCTCATCATTATGATCAGCCCCAAATAACTCAGGGTTAAACTAATAATTAAACTGAAATTAAATTTGTTGCACAACAAATAAAATATTTTTTAAGTCATACTTAATTATTTTACCGAATTTTCTCGGGAAATTGCTTTCTAAGTTAAAGTTAAGGAACTACTTAAATTAATGTTTTTGTTAGAAGTCATCCTATATTCCAACTTTATCAATTTTGAACCAATAATTAATGCAATGTAATTTTTATGAAGTTTCTAGTACAGGAAATATTTTCAAAATTAATTATCATTTCATCTAAATGTAGTCTAGTCAACAAGTTAAAAAATATGTTAATTACTGCTACTGCGAATTAAAATACGTGCGATAGCTCGTTGAACTAGTTATTACGTCTAGAAAAATTTGCAAAAATTTCAAACGCGCACATAAACAATTGCAAAAGTTAAAAACAATTTATTTAAAAAATGAGGGTTTTGTTTTTTACAAACATCTTAGAAACTATTGCAGATATCGAAAATCGGAAAAAAGGTTCTTTTTCTAGACATCGTAACTAGTTTAACGAGCTATTTCACGTATTTTAATCCGCAGTATCAAGAATTAACACGTTTTTTAACTTGTTGACAAGTTTAAATGGTATTCATTATTTCATTAATTCAAAAAATCATTAATTCGAAAAATCCACATTTTTTCCTTACAAACAAACAGAAAAGGAAATAACATAAACGCTTGTAAGAAATGCAACAAGTAACTAAGGTGCATGTTCTAGAGTTGTTTGATGTACTGCGTAATCTATTGAAGGCCTTAAGATTTCGAAAATTAGATTTCTTAGGTCACCATAACAGGGAAAAAAATTGTGCGTGTCAACTCCGAATCGTGACTGAAGTTTACTCTTATAAGTTATTTACTATATTATGAATCTAGAGCATGGAAGTGCGTAGGCCGAGTTTAAGGGGCTTGCTTGCTTACAGCTGTTACTACACGAAATATAAGAAGAGCATTTGACACCATTTTATCTCTTGAACTAAAAGAGCTACTAAAAGGTGAGTTTTCGAATATAGCAAGATTACGGAATTGTAAGATAATAGTTTTTCGCTCATCGTTAAGGAATAAACAGTTAAAAAGTTATTTTAATTCAAAAATCGAAAAAGGCAGATTTATAGGTAGGCAGGATAATAATTCCAGGGCCTAGACCATAAGTCCTTAAACGTTGATATTTGGCAAACAGTTAAATATAGTGGCCAAACCGAAAGGAAAAATACGAAACCTCGAAATTTATATCGGGAAATCGAAAATTTTTGCATATGTTTTTTTTGATAAAATTAACATTGTCCATATACGTCTCGCTAATGTCTGATTGGTTCTATCTTAATCAATCTTAATTCTTTTTGGCTGATGATAATAATGTAATTATATTATGAGTTAAGTGTTTAACTTATAACATACCAAAACATCCCCAAAAATGGGAAAAACCAAAAATTTCATTTAAGTGTTTATTTAAGCCACCTTCAGATATTTAGTTGTCGGAATAGAATAGAATAGAATAAGTATATTTTATCTTCAATATTTTACATAACTTGTAGTACAATACATCTTATTAAATTATATACATCGAGATTATAGAATCATTTTAACATCGTTTAGAAATGAGAAAAAATAAGTTGTCGAAAATTTGCTGTTTTGTCTAATTATAGTATTTTCTACATGGTAGTTTGAACGTACATAGGCAATAGATTTTCAAAATCGAATATGTCATTTATGTTGATCGAACAATTCGAATAAAAGTGTTCATCCATTTAATAGTTTGTCTCAATAAGGGTTCATTTATTCAAATATTTCAATAATAAGATTTCAAAAAACAAACATGATCAAGTAATGAATTGTAGCAAACTTGATTTTCTACAACTTTACTCCTTATACATTTTTCAATTATTCTAATATTAAGAGTTATTTTATATTTTGTGTTTGTTTGACACGAATACATAAAATATATTTTTTTATAAAAAACTTATAAAAAATTCAACCGACTTCAAAAAACACAAAAAGTCACTACATTAAAATGTTTAAAATAACAATTTACAGATTTAATCCAAAGGACAATTCTTGCCCAAACCTATTACATATAATTTAGTATACGTAAATATATAAGGTATATTAAGTTTGATAACGACTTTCTAACGCTTATAAATATTGATCGTAGGCATGAATGTTTGGGATATGTGTTCATAAAATTTGGCCATTTCCGAATTTAATTATTTTATTAAAATTTTGTTTTAATTTTGAAATGTCAATTTTGATTGTCATTTCCATAATAACTGTAAACTATAATCGTTATATATCGTTCTATTTTGGCTATTAATAAATTTAATTTTTGCAAATACTAAAATCATATCTGATATTATATTTCATTTTGATCACACTAGAATTATGATCGCCAGAGAGTGATTTATGTATTCTAAGGAAATTCGTTAAGTTGAAGCAGTTCCTGCGTAACAAATTTATGTTTTTGATCCGATATATATTACTATGTTACGAAAAGTTATTTAATTTTGAAATATTCTGCTTATGGTGGTAACATTAATTCATTTATAAAATATTTAAATTTATTAATAGCCAAAATACAAAATTTCATATTTCTGACTTATATGTATAACAATTTATAATGTGCTTGTCTTTTAACAATTTATAGTTTCTGTGGAAATGACAATTAAAATTGACATTTCAAAATGGAAACAAAATTTTAATAAAATAGTTTTATAGTTATTTTTTAGAATTTCTAAAACGCGATTGCCGCGCTGCCTACCGGATCCAATTGTGAATCTAAACCATTCTCGAATCCACTGGAACACACACAAAAATTTTTTTCAAAATCGGTCCAAACGTTTAGGAGAAGTTCAGTCACACGCACACGGACAGAAGAATTATATATATTAAGGTTTATAGTGTATACATTATAGTTTCTATGGAAATGACAATCAAAAATGACATTTCAAATTTTTAATAAAATAATTTTATAGTTATTTTTTAGAAGAATACTTTCTGTAGAAATGGCAATCAAAAAAATTTTAAAATAGTTTTTTAATTATTTTTAGAAGCTAACATTTAATATACAATTCAAAATATTATTTAAATTTGTATAAAAAATTTTTTTAATTATTATTTTACTTAAAATAAATTAATGGCCTACGAAAAAGGAAAATTTATAAAGTAAAATCAATCTGAAAATATATGTAAAACATCATAAATTCAAATTAAATATGATCATAGCGAGTGTTAGCTTGTAAAAAAAACATAACGCTTGTTGTTAACACTCGATTTCACTACCCATCAAATTTTCGTCCGGGGGCTTTAAATTCTTATATGTTAATCGATTCTTATATGGCAATGATTAGGTTGTAGAGGCAAACGGCACACACTTCGACCATAAGGTTCATTTTTACCTTTACATTAAGGATGTGGGTGGGGGACCAGGAATTGTTATGTAGGTAAGGAATTCGTAGGTTGTGTGATTGCACTCGATTTTAATGAGAACTATACCGATATTCATCGGAAGTTTGTGAAAGAAAACTGCAGAAAACAAGCATGCCCAGTTCCGTTTGTTTTTTGTCCATACTCCGACATTTTGGTCAATAAACTACCCCAATATTGTTTTTTTTTTCAATTAACAAACCTCCCCCGTTAGGAAGTGAGTCCGCAACGTCCCAAGTAGAGTGCCTATGTGGTAGTAGAAAGAAGACGTCTTGGCTATCTTAACGATTAGGAAAGGAGAAGAATCGTGACTCCCAACATGAGCAAATATGTTACTTCATGCATTCATTCATGGAAGTACAAAGACAAACAGGTAGAAACTAAATTATGTTATTATAACTAAAAAAAATGAATACGTAATATTACTAGCTACCAATATCATTTTATAACCAATAATAATATAAATTAAAATACCTAACATAAGATTGCATGTTTATTAAATACGAATTTGTATATAATATACATAAATATTTGTTTCATGATTGTGAAATAAGACATACTTGCGAAATAACTTTATATTTTATAAAGTATTATGTTGTTGTTGGTATAATTTTGTTATATTTCAATTTGAATAATAATACATTCTGTGCTTTCTCATTAATATAGAATAAAGAAGAAAAATCGGGCAAGTGCAAGTCAAACTTGTACAATTAGTGTATTCTATATGAAGATTTTATATCATATACCACATTCAAATAAGGATACAACCTCATAGTGAAAGGTAAGCCAGTGGAATATTTGCATAAATCTTTGGTTTTACACTCTAACGAATGGCAAAAAAGACTCATATAATCTCGTGTCTATGAGTCAAGATATTAAAAGTTTACCACTTATATTTTTGTGTTAATACACGAACTATTTTTATAAACATTAAACATCATCCAAATTCTTCGAAAGTGAACAAAGGAATTTGTTCAACACCCTTCTTACCTAAATATGCAAAACACTAACCACCATCGTTATAATTATATAATTTTGAAATTAAATGTCAAATTTTGCCCCTATTCCAAGAACATTTGTTTGTATTTTATAAATACGTATTTCGACTACAATGTAGTCATCATCAGTATGAATCAGCTAATCGTAACTATCTCTGGGATATGGATTCAGAGATATGTTGCTTGTTGCTAATTTGGTGCCTGTGTCACCATTTTGATTCAGTTTAACCTCAGTCCTACATTAGTACTTATCTATCGCTAGTATAACCGATATTATTGTACTTATTGTAATCTATTCAAAATATAAATGTAACTTATATTTTTTTGTATTCAATATTTTCATTTAAAATAAAATTTTGTAAAAACAATAACTTTATGCAAAAGTTATAATTTATTTCAATTTTCAATGTCAATCCTAATCGTTATGCCAAAGTTATCAATTGGCATTTAGATTAATTGGTATCAATTGATGTACTGTAATTACATTTCAAATTTTGCCTCAATTCCTAGAATATTTGTTTGTTTTTTATAAATACGTATTTCGACTGCCATGTAGTCATCATCAGTAATATTCATAATTTTAAAAACTTAGAGTTGAATTTTTAAAAACCTCAAACACGTACGTAAATATTTACTTTTTGGAAAACATGTTATATTTCACGCCCCACTAAATTTAGCACCACTTTTAATACTTTGGGATCTTACAAAAAATCGCAAAGCATGCAGATAAGATTTTTCCGTTTGCAAAATTTGTTCAGAAAAATTATTTTTTTGAATCACTTTTCTAGCCGTCACTTTTCTAGCCGTTTCTAGCACAGAAAATAAAAATTATATTTATTTTGAAGATAAACATAAAGTTAATACATCAAACAAAATTATTATTTAATTCAAATATTTTGTGAATGAAATTGTTTACCAACGCCAAGGTACAAATTGAGTTTTTTGAATTTTCAAATAACGTACATTAATGATTTTTTAAACTTAGTTAATTGTGTACCCAGTTTTAATTAAGTAAAGTTTATCAAAAAATAAGTTAAAATAACAACTTACTAGTTAGAGTTATTTGCTTAAATACGCGGTATATACTACTTTATAAAAAATAGTTTCAAAGAAAAGTTGTTTATTTTAAAAAAAGGGACATTTTTCGTCTTCAAAGGCGAATATTTTTGCCCATTTTGCCAGATCTGATTTTTTCCAGTCACGAACTTGATCTTACTTTATTACTCTAGAATACAAATACAAAATTTCAGCTTGTTATCTCTTTTCGCTATAGTGTTGCCGGATAGACAGACGGACATGTGGACTAACTAGGACTAACTAACTAGGTTATTTTATTGTACATATACCAACATTTTTTTCTGGGATCAAGATTTTCAACCGTTACAACTTGGGAAAAAAACTAGTAATACCTTGGCATATTATATATACCGGATATAATAAATGAATATATCGTTAAAAATATGAATTGCACAAAATTCGTAATCATTGATTAATTATCTTGGATAACCTCTCAAATGCAGAAAAGTAACACATTTTTACCTATTTAATGTTTTGAATGCAAGAATCATCTTATACAACAACAAGCTAGTTGAATGAATTTAATCCCAAACATCCTGTGTATAGTTTTATTATAGAAAATAACATATCGCGCATTGGTTAGAAAAAAACGCAATGAAGTGTTGTGAAATGACATTATTTATTTAAAAGATCGTTATTCCAACTTGACAAAGAATCATTCATTGTCTCCGTCAAATAAATATATTGCCACCGTTAGTCAGTTCACTGTTATATGCTACCGTTTTGTTCAGGTAGTTGGTATTTCCGTTTTGTTAAATTATAGTGTTCGTCTGTATAAAAACCATAAGCAGCAATAAGTAAGATTATATAACGAATATCTCCGTTCTTCACTTGTATTTTTAAAGCCATCATATAATAGTAATAACATATACCACCCTATAACTGTAGGAAATCATATTCATTGGTCATGTGCTGTAGTACTATTCTGTAAGTGACTGAGATATACTGGTTTGTCGGTGGTAACAACAACATCATCATTCGAGTATCGAAGAAGAAAGAAGTATATATCTTCTTGCTTAAAAAATAAGTAAGATACGATGCGCAACCAACTGTAAACGCGCCAGACCATGAAATGGTAAATGATGTGGAAATAAAACTTATACGATCTCAACGCGAATAAGAAAGTATGTTCATATAAAAGAAATGTAGATATTTTTGCTATATATTCTTTCATTCAACAAGCAATGAAAACATTCATTCAAACTAACAAATTAAGAATGTTTTTTGATTTCGTTTCATTTTATTATTTATGTTGTTTTTTTTTTTAAATAATGCCCTTTAATCAAATTAATTAATGCCTTTTCAATTTCTGAAAATAATTGGGGAGGATAGTTATGACGCCATTTAGGGTATTATTGTATTATTCATTCAGTTTTAATTACGTTTCACCAAAAAAATTTCGGATAATTGTAATCTGTCGTTCACCTATTTTTGGATCTACATCTGCGAAGTGTGTGAATAATACTTCAGCACTTCACCATATAGCATTTCATAATACTCATGACCTGTTTGACATATGGAGGGGATATCGAAGCCAGGCCAGCAGGCCTTTCTAGGGATGTTTTACCGACCGCTAAGAAATCCATTCCATCAACCTCTTTTATTCTCTACTGCATCTGGTTCGTTTCGGCTAACTCTATGTTCGTTGCCGAACCTACCCATCTTCTTTGCGTATGACAGGAGAGAGCTCCAAATTTAGTTGTTTTACCTCAGGCTCCCCCATTTCGGTACCTCATTCTGGCTCTGAAGAGATATTCTGCCCATACGTATCATCCGCTTGATTGCAGTCCAGAGAGATCGTCACACTGCTCTCCAACCTCATGAGGGATCGATGCTTTTTATGCCTGTAGAGCCCGCTAAGCACCCCCAACCAGAAGGTTTATCTCTTTCCGATTTTTGTTAATAAGTCAAATTGACCTTGCGATATTGTATCCAGATACCATTTGTTTGAAATGTGTGCAGCCTGCTGTATCTATGTGGCATTGTAATAATACCAAAAATTTATACTTGTTAAAAATAAACTTTTTTCATAATGAACGGAATGTAATGATGACACAGCACATAAGATGTTGAGTTGTTATCCCTATGTCTGCGTGCTCAATCCAGATTTATTTACTTATTTTTACACTTAGTAATTGTAAAGAAAACTTAGATACACTGATAGAAGGAATTACTTGAACCGAGTATATACGTTTTCTTCAAAATATGACTCTCTGAGAAAAAAATCCTTGTTTCATTCAAGAATTTGTTTACTTGAAGATACTTATTCAAGTAAAAAAACTCTTGAATAAAAACAAGGATTTCTTTCTCAAAGTATCATATTTTGAAGAAAACATATTTACTTGGTTCAATTAATTCCCTCTATCAGTGTATAAAGCTTTCATTCGAACTTAATTTGGAAACTGTACTGCAATTGATAACATTTTTACTTTATTTTTTTTTACGCCAAGCCTTTTAATATTCTTCAGAGTAGTCTACCTATAACCAAAAAAATAAACAGCTAAAAATGTATGCTAGACAGAATGCTGCATCTCGCGAACGGTATATCAATTAATGTTTATATTAATACAGTTGGCGCTGGGAAATTTAAGCTATATCTAACAGTTTAAGGATTTTTCGATTATGTGATTAAGAAGCTATAGTCTACAATTTCAGTCTACAACTAGATACTAAAGGAGCTCGTTTTATTTGAAAAAATTTCTAGCTTCATCTGATTAGCAATGATTTAAGTTCTATTTTTTACCGACGAAAGAAGGAGGTACACAATTCAACCTGTACATTTTTTTTATATATATGATCACGCATAACTTTTTACAGAGTAGTCCGATTTTGATATATATTTTTTTGTTGGATAGGGTATACTTCAAAGTTGGTCCCATATAAATTTTTAAAAAAAATTTCAAATTTTAGTCACAAAAAAATAAAAAATAAGACCTCCCACCGCTCCCACTAAAGAAAAATATCATATACATGTTCTGTGTATTCTGTTGTTTGTTTGGCGCCGACTCAAAAGTATTTAGGTATTTACATTAGGGTAGAACTTAGACTAAAAAATTACTTTTTTAGTTTTTCCTTTCTTTTTTCGAAGGTGTAATTTTTTGTTACAAAATCATTATTTTTTGCTTTTCAGTTACTTTCTTCTTTCGTCGGTTCTATTTTTTGTAAAAGTTTTTATATAACTATTATTTATCATTCCCCAAACAAAACATACCTACATCCTATGTATACAATGTAAAGTAATATTGAATAATTGAAAGAATATACTTATTTGCGTGCAAAAGAATGATTTACAGCTAAATACCTAAAAGTAACATGTTCTTTTGTCGGTATCGTAATTATAAACAATACAACAATAATTTCAACAACCATTGTGAACTAATTTTGTTTAAAGTTTTTTTTTTCATGAAATAATTAAAGTTATGTTTTTAATATGAAAAGCGTATCTAAATTTAATTATATTAAAAGTTTCAACTCGCATGTCAAATACAATTTATTGTTATTTTCATAAAATTAAGAAATAGAATTCATTTATACGCTTTATTTTTATTTTATATAAAGATATGTCATCAATTTGAATTTTAACCAAAACATTCAACGATTGGATAGATGACTTGAAAGCATTCAAGTTGTCAGTGACATCAGTAATGCTTTTCAAGGAAAAAAATATTGTACTGCTACTTTTTCTCGTCAAGCTTTTGGAAAATTATGGTATCTTGAATTATTATACAACTTAAAGAAAAACATTCCATAGTAGTACTATATTCCGTGGAAATCATATCTGGCATGTCGATACTACCAAGATAGATTTCAAAATTAACTATCCGACATATACCCTATCCTTACAGGAGTACTTCACGCAAACGTTCTAGGTCCTGTTAAGGATCCCAATACAGCGTTACAAAAACTATAATGTAGGTTCAATAAATTTCAGCAATGGCTGTGTAACTGCTCTGTACATTACGCAGAGAAGGTTCCCAAACAGCAACTTTAGATGACGTGATACCAGCACAAAATAAGGGAGTAATTTTTTTGGGTATGCATTTGAGACAAAATGCTTACTTGAAAAAACATATATGAGCTAAAATGAAACAGCTAAATATTAATTTTACTAAATATCATTGGCTGCTAAATCATTATTCCAAATTATTTCTCGATAATAAACTCTTGTATGTAAAACACTTTTTATATTCTATGTAAATTTCCGGAATATAATTGTGGGATACGGCCAAAGAGAGATCCTACAGCGTTTCCAATCTAAAGTACTGCGTCAAATAAATGTTTTCCTATCTTTTACATTTATTTAAATGCACATGCACTTATTGACTAGTGTACTTAATTAGAGTATACAAGTCTTAATCTAATAAGAGTATAAAAGTATGGTGTAGACCGTTGGATTGGTACAAGACATGAGTTTTTCTCTTTATCACTCTACTAAAAGTTCTGTTCAGAACCGATAACAAATAAACTTACGACACTAAAATAAATTGTTTTAGGTAGGAGATATTTATAGTTATTTTAACATTTAAACAGTTTATGAAATATATATTTCTCAGTTTCTCAGAACAAATTCCTACTATTTACTAAGTAGAGTAGAGAAAACCACGTATAAATCTTTGCCTGACATTCATGCTCTTATGTATTGAGCTTTTATTTCGAATGTTAATGCATTCTGAAAGTTCACTGTTCTTGAAAATTAAAAAAAAAATAGGTATGATCCAAGAAGAAAGACCGAAGTAAGGAACGGAAGAGAGAGTCACGGACTGAATTTCACCACATCCGGGACTGAGGAAATGCAAGGGCCACAAAAAAGCGCTGATATAAGCCTAAATGACCTACCTTATTTATTTAGTTTTTAGGAAAATGTTTCCAAAAAAGTTGTTAGTGTTTGTATAACGAATAACTTTTATCCGAAGCATTTGTTCGAAAACCGAATGAATACAACCCAAATCAATTGTAAAATTTTGAAAAATATACGCTACTTTTATGGCTATGTGTACTAGAACCATCTAGACACATATTTTTTCTATCAGGGTTGGTACTTAGGTATAATCTGACACTCATTACGGTGGCGATGCTGGATAATATTCACAGTTTCAATACGATTGTTTGTAGGTTTCAATTGAACATTTTTGAAGATTGACGCAAGGATACTATGATATTGAAAATAAAATTCATGGAGTCCAACTGTATTCTATACAAATCCACAGAACACAGTTATTATTAAAAATAAAAAGCACATCTTCATAGTATTTTAGCTTCACGCTTTAATAGTTACACAGCAAAATTTAATTGTTTCGTAATTATTATGTGATAATTTGTAATTCGAGAGGGATAATTACGTTTACAAAATTGTTAATCCGCTTGTAAGTTAACAAAATTTGATTGTACCTTTTTTAACACAATGGAAGCATAATAAAAGAATTGATTACTTTTAGATTACTTTTTGGATGTTGTAAATATAAAATAAATTTATGTTATCGATCACAAAAATAATTTATTGAGGTTTTTAATTTCAAAAGATAATCAGAAAAACAAATAAAACAAATTCCACCCATCCACCGTATGCCATGCTGAGGTTTTCTTAAAAACCATCAGCGATTTGATTGAGAGTTGGTAAATAGCTCAAGTTTGCGTGCGTCCGAGCTTGTCCGAAACCATTCATTGAAAATTTGTAGTTTGGGCAAGTTTTAAATAATAACGATTTATTGCGGATCCGTTACAAAAAACGTTACTTTTAAGAGGGTACGATGTTACTGTTAAAAGGAGAAAAATCTGATTACGGTTTATTGCATTAAAGGAATCTAAACTTATCATTTATTTCGTAAACGTTTTTAAAGGTTAACTATAAATTTCTCAATAGCTGAATTAGTTTTAAACAAGAAATGCGTATTAAATTTGGTGAATGTTTTTGTTTGATGTTTTTTTAAACTACAGTCTTCCTTAGAAGTAACATTGAGTGTACAGATATTATAAAGTGTTATTGATTTCTTCAGGATTAACACAATTAAACTCTTGTGTAAGTCATTAGCAACCAGACCGAGTGGTCGAGCTGTTAATGGTGCTCACTCGGAATTAAGAGGTTCAATTCACAACGATGGCATTTTTAGAAATAAATTGATTAAAAAAATAATACCTGACTAAAACTGTTGGCGTATGGATAATAACGAAAGTAATAGGGAATATGCATGAAAATTTTTTTTCACATTTATTTTCAGAATATGAAAATACTGTTAATACTGTAATAATATTTAAAAACAAAATTAAAATCCGACAAATATCAAGGAAGCTATAAGCTTTTAAAGATTATCTGTCTCTTGCAAAAATACTAAAAACGGAGTTTTGCGTGTATTTTAAATGGTGAAAGTGTAATATGACGTCACATAACATATCAAGAGGGCTATCACCCTCTTTGTCTAATCGGGAATTTCAATCATTCATATCTCGCTTATTTTTAAAGTTATTTAAAAAGTAATTTTACCTTGATATTTGTCAAGTAAACATGCTTCAATTCAAGTGAAAAAAAAATTTCATGCATATTCCCTATTGTTCTGCTGCTTCCTTCCACAAACTCCAGATGAATATCGGCATAGTTCTTATCAAAGTGAGCTGCAGCCGCATAACTTACTAATTCCTACTCTTCATACAAATTCCTTGTTCTTTAGTGATCGGTTAAAAAGACCTAGAAAGGCCTTCTTGCCAGGCTTCGACCTCCCTTCCGCTACTACTACTGCTAAACTACTAGGTCATTTGTAGAAATTTTAGAATTGCATGCACCTACAAAGGGTTAAACTCATAAATTTCTTTTAACTTTATCATCAATAAGATTTATTTATCAATTTTGTAAATGCATTTCTAAAAAGTTTTACTGTGTATAAGATACGTATGCATGATTTAGAAAAGTTTGACAAACTGTGAAATATATGTAATCACATTTAGAGAGATGCTATATTTATAGTATTGAAACATCGATCCATATTTTATGTTTTCCAAATGCATACAGATATAAATATATACCAAAAAATATATATTTTTTTAAACATTTTTTGATCAAAATATGTTTTATATTCGAAGTATATATTACATATAGTATTCTTTTAAACTTTACTAAATCATTTATCAAAAAAAAAAAAAGAGAAATGGTTTTTCCTCATGTTGTAGCAATTATTCTGAGTAGTTTTCCACAAACATACATTCTGTGTGTATACAAAATTTTCAACCAATTTTGAATAAATGTGAAAAAAAAAAATTATATATTGATATTATGATTTTTCTTGTTGAAAATTGTTTGTTTTAATAAACAATAAGCTAATATTTTATTTAGAACAATCATGATCACTTTTCTGTTCTATTATGATGTTGCTAAATGAGTTATCAAGTTTTTTTGTTAATTATGATTGTCATACAATATTGAATTTCTTCTTCAATAAAATATATCCCAACTATAAATAATTCAACATATTGCAAGTTATCTCATGTTTTGCATGATGTAATTGTTTGGTTTTGACTCAATTGAATCAATTGTTTATCATCTTGGTACACAGGGTGAACGCATGAGCCAATCGGAACGGAGATAATTGTTAGATAATCACCTGTTTTGATAGTCATACCATAATTTTGTTATAACTACTTGCAATGGAGAAGACATATTTTCTCTAATTTCCGAAGAATACAGTTAGTAATAAGGGATAACGTTATTAGCCAAGTTTTGAAGGTATACTAAGGTATACTAGCTAATCATTTCCAGCTAGTAGCAATAAAAGCTACTAGGGATTTTTTTTCTAATTTTTTACTTGTTATTGCTGAAAAGATTTTTTTTTGCAAAAGCCGTTTTTGAGTTATAGCGTTTTAGGTAGCCATACAAAAAAATTAAAAATGTTAATTTTTTGCTAGCCATTTCCTGGCCGATGACCTTAGACATAATCCAGAAAGCTTTGAAAGCTGAGATACAGCTTACACTTCTCAGAGTCTCCACCCTCAAACCAAAAACTGTAGGTCCTACTATAGACCAGGGCCAAACCGATTTTGAAAACCCGAATTGTAGAGAAATTCTTAACAGTATGTGGTTGGTCGAAAAGGTTAGTATAGATTTTAAGTAAATGAATAAAAATGGAGAGAACTTGGTGAAAGTCCCGGAAGAGGGGTGAGGGTAGGGAAATCGTCGTGAATAATGATTTTTACGATTTCCGACTAAACTACACCTCCTACTGGAAAAAATTAAATGTAAAAGTTGTAGATAATTAAAATACCTACAACTTTAACATTTACCAATTTCCATAACCTTAAATTTATGGAGAAAAACGCGAAAAAACGATTTTTTCGTTTTTAATTTTTTTCTGCAACAAAAATGATTTGATGTCGATGAAAATCACTAAAAATATAGATTTTCATGTGTTAAACAAGCAGTAATTTTTTTGAAGCGAAATATTAATTTTTGTATATTTTACGAGTTCCAATTATTGAAAAAAAGCCGAATTTTCAAATTAAAAATTTGAGTAGTAAAACTTCCAATTTTTAACTATACCAGTGCTGATTTTTTTTGAAACCTCAACTCAACGATTAAATAAATAAAAGTTATTGCTTGTATGAAAAAATGTTGTTTAAAACGAGATAAACCAAAATATCATTTTTTTCAATAAATGCTATGAGTTTTCATTTTTTATGACATATGCTGTTTTTAATTAATGCAAAAGAGTCAATTTCATGTATTACTAAACAAACTTTACTAAATTATACTATTATACTTTTACTATTTTGAAAATTTCAAAAAACATTGTTTAAACAATAACCGTACATTTAAAACATTCAGGAAATGACCGCATCAGCTCGTGAATTTTTTTTATTTATTTACAGTCAAATTTATTGAAAGTTCTCCCTACCTTTTTCAAATTTCTTAATTCATATTTCAATAATAACATAGTACTATTTTATGGTGGCGTATGAAATTATGGTGGGGTAGTCGGTGTGCTGCGCGGTCTCAAACGCGCATGCAGCTCGGTCTTCTTCGTCTGTGTTAACTACTTCTTTATATTTTAGATCTAAATGATGGCGAAGAACCCAAATACCTGCAAGATTTAGACGAGCCTAAAGAAATCGGAAACTACACAAACTCTATCGATGGAGAGAACCCATCAAAGAAAATTCGATTTAAATAACTTGGAAATCTTATTAATTTACTGTTTACCATGTGCAAGTAATCTAACTTAAAAATATATATTGTAATAAAGTAATTTATATTTTAACAAAATATTTTTATTAGAAATGTGGAAAGATTTTTTTAAACATTTTCATGTGCTGATGCGTTCATTTCCTAAATGTTTTAAATGTACGGTTATTGTTTACTCAATGTTTTCAGAAATTTTCAAAATACTAAAAGTATAATTTAGTAAAGTTTGATTAGTATTACATGAAATTTACGGTTTTGCATTAATTTAAAACAGCATATGTCATAAAAAATGAAAACTCATAACATTTATTGAAAAAAATTATTTTTTGGATTTTCTCGTTTTAAACAATATTTTTTCATACAAACAATACTATTTATTTATTTTATCGTTGAGTTGAGGTTTCAAGGAAAAAATTAGCACTGGTAAAGTTAAAAATTCGAAATTTTACTAACCAAATTTTTGGTTTGAAAATTCGTTTTTTCAATTATAGCTCGTAAAAAATACGAAAATGAGTAATTTTCGCTTCAAAAAAACGATTGCTTGTTTAACATATGAAAATGTAAATTTTCAGTGATTTTCATCGAAATTGAATCATTTTTGATGCAGAAAAAAATTAAAAACGAAAAAATCGTTTTTTTTTGCGTTTTTCTCCATAAATTTGAAGTTATGTTGGAAATTGGTAAATACAAAACTTGTAGATATTTTAACAATCTACAACTTATATTTAATTTTTCCGGTAGTAGGTGTAGTTTAGCCGGAAATTGTAAAAACCATTATTCACGACTATTTTCCTACCCGCATCTGGGACTTTCACCAAGTTCTCTCCATTTTTTTTCATTTATTCATAATTTATACGAAATTTTCCGGACAACCACATTCTGTTAAGAAAATTTTATTCTCTCAAATATGTTTGGCCCAGTCTACTACAAATATGTAGATATGTGAATTATTTGCTACTTTTTTGCTAACAGATGTGCCACACCATATCATGAAATGAAGTTACCAGAAATACAAATATTCTTAAAAAAATCAAAGAGTTTTAAATTAAATTTCAAGTTTTGTCCCCATTTCTAGAACAATTATTTATATTTTTTGAATGCGTATTTCGATTACAAGGTAGTCTTCATCAGTATGTATTAACTAATCGTACCTTTCGGATGTGAAGCCAAAGATTTGTTAATCGTTGTTAATTTGGGAGAAACGCACTATATTAGCAACGAGTAACATATGTTTGACTCCATATCACGGAGCTAGCTACGCTAAGCTAATTCATACTGATGATGACTACTTTGTCGAAATACGTATTTATAAAATACAAATAATTGTTTCTAGGGTTTGCATACTAGCTTCCCAGCACCAACACAAAACTTCTTTAACCATCACATAACTACAAGGATATTTACGGTACTATTCAACCTACGGTACTATTCGTATAATTGTTGATGTTTTTTTGAGAACTTCCCACACCCTACCCTAAATAATAATAATGGGGTTTTACCTCCGTTTCTGAGACACCATGGTCTATAACAGAGGCCACCGACATCATTATTTTTCAACCTTTATTAATTTTTTTAACTATACATTTTTATATGATGCGAGTGGAGCACAAGGAATTCATATGCAGACTAGGAATTGGTAGGTTGTGCGGCTGCAGCCGACTTTGATAGGAACTATGCCGATATTCATCTGGAGTTCGTGAAGGGAAACTGCGGAAAACCTTCACAAGCATAGCCGGTTACTTCATTCTTGTCCATACGCCGACAGTTTAGTCAATCAACCGCCCCATTAATTTTTTTAATTGACAAACTGCCGATGTTGGGATTCGAACTCATAACCTTCCGGTTCCAAGTAGAGCGCCTTAACAAAAGCGGCTACGTGGCCGGTTCCCACCCTAAATATTATATTATTATTAAATAAATAAATAACGATCGCCGTAATATCATCATCCATATTATCTAGCAGCGACAAAATCACATACATATTATAAAGATTTATTAATTGGCTATCATTTGATGCCAATACTGAATTTGGCTAATACGGGAATCTAGATAGAGCTCAAAATGCCCATCACTTATCAAAATAGTTGACGTAACAAATTTTATTTTATTTATATTATTTCTTACCACAATAATTTTGTTGTAAAAAATGTTTGTGCTAGCACTATAAAGCGTTCATCGCGCAGCATTCACATATAATCGTACGGTAAAGGGTTTTTCTAGAACAGAAGTATTTTGTGAAAATATATGGTCCGGAAGATCAAAGAGTTGTTTCAGGATGATGAGCATCAAGCTGGTACTTTGTAAGTAGCTTTGTTGTGACAAGATACCCAACATTTTAATTATAAAATTTTGGAAAACGGTATCGAAATTTTCTGGAAGCCGTTGAACATTGAGGATGGGAGACTCGGAGTCCATTCCATTGAATTTGTAGGACGAAAATTTTTCCCCGTTCTTCACTTGATTATCTTACAATTAGAGTTAAAAATTACTTGATGCTCGTAAACTGTGGACGAACGGTCAAATCGACATGTTCTATATTCAAGTTATTTTTAAGTTTAATTGTAAGATAATCAAGTGAAGAACGAGGAAAAATTTTCGTCCTGCAAATTCAATGAAATAGACTCCGAGTCTCCCATCGTCAAAGTACCAGCTTACAAAGTACCAGCTTACAAAGTACCAGTTACTTACAAAGTACCAGCTTCATGCTCATCATCCTGAAAAACCCCTTGGTTTCCCGGAGTAATAGAATAATCTAAATAACACATATAATGTAATTCCATAACAGAAGTGGAATATTTATACAATTATTACATCACTGTATGTGGGTAAAATTATGGTAGGCCAACATTGCATATACAATAATTCCATTAACGTTGTTATAATGTGAAAGAATAAGGTGATGTGTTTGTTACCACAAACACAGGAAGGTTGCGGAATAACTATTTACGTCACATTCACTATCCGTTTTATATTTAAGGTAAAATATTACTCACATTGGCCATTATTCCTATGTTTGTTGATATTGTTTTAAATATCACCAAATTATCAAACTCGCTTCATCATAACCGATCTAGTTGAATTATAAAACAATTCGTTAGGCAGGAGCTGCGTCAACTTAGCGAATTTCCTTAGAATACATAAATCACACTCTAGCGGTCATAATTTTAGTGTGATCAAAATGAAATATAATATCTGATATGACTTTAGTATTTGCAAAAATTAAATTTATTAATAGCCAAAATAGAACGATGTATAAGGATTATAGTTTATAGTTACTATGGAAACGACAATAAAAATGTTTTACAATAAAATATATTTTATGTATTCGTGTCAAACACAAACTATTAAATATCTCTCTAAATAATCGCAAAATGTATAAAGAGTAAAGTTGTAGAAAATCAAGTTTGCTACAATTCTTTACTTGATCATTTTTCTCAAACTCTAATGTAAATATTAGTGTAACAGAAAAATGAGAAGAAACAAAATTACAGTAAAACTTAGTACCTACAACTTAACTCCTGATAAATTTTTAGATTTTTCAAATATTAAGGGAGATAGTCGAATTTTGTGTCTCCTCCTCCCTCCAAACCCCCCCTTTCCCCTCGTTAGATTTTACCCATTAACGAACTTGACCTTTAGAATACCAAACGCGCCTCAAATACCAAATTTCATTCCTATCGGAATAAAATTGTAACAACTAGACAGTCCACAGACATTTTAAACAATCTTTAATTGTGAATATTTCTTTAAATATTAGTGTAACAGAAAAATGATAAGAAACAAAATTACAGTAAAACTTAGTTCCTACAACTTAACTCCTCATAAATTTTTCTATTTTTCGAATATTAAGGTAGTTAAATTTTGTGTTTTCCCCTCGTCCGATTTTACCCAATAACGAAGTTGACCTCTAGTCCACAGAAATTTTAAAAAAGTACATATATATATATATATATATATATACATATATATATATATATATATACATATATAGAAATTTTAGCGACAGTGATTTTTAACATCTAATAGCATGCATGGATGGGCATTTGAAGAAATTTTTACGAAATTCCAACATTGGTGCAAAAATAATAGATGCATTTCCTTTGAAGGAAATTCGCTAAAAAACAGTCACTCAATAGATAATAATTTATTAAAATAGTTTATTTATTAAAAGCTGTGACACAGTATGAACAGTATGGACACCTCCTTACCAATGCATGTTTAAGTTCAAATATATAAAACCGCATTATATAAGACTGTGGTACCCAAGCTTAATAGTGTAGTCACTTTTGGAAAATAATATAATTTAAATTTATTTGAAAAAAGTATAAAATTTTGAAATCGATCTTACAAAGCTAGTTTCTTAATATCTACTATTATAAAATTGTAAATGTCTGTTTATATGTTTGTTTGTTCGAGCATCACGCAAAAACTATTAGATCGATTTTGATGAAACTACTTTTGTTAAAAAGCTTATGGTTTGACTGAAAAAGTGGTATTTTATACAAGAGATGGAATTGGAAAATATTCGCTGTAATAGAAATTTGATGGAAGTGTTGATAAAGATTTGAAGTAGTGGAAACGGCGGGAACGATAAGTAATTGAAGTAGTGGAAGCGGTTTGGGAAGAACCCTATTCGCAATGTGTATAACCAGAGGTCTGATTATATGTATTTGTAATACGGTATAACCTTGTTTTACGATTACGGAGGTATAAATATGAAATTGTATTGTTTTTTTTTTTTTATTTAAAAGAGGTTAACTAGAATGAATTTTTAAAATAATACTCAATGTAAAAAACGTTCCTGAAAAAATACAAAGATAAAAATAGGAAAACAAATAAATGACCATAAATGAGACTTCGCAGACACATATTCAGGGAGGGAAATTATTTGTTTGGGATTATTTTTTTTGGTTATTTTTGGCAGGACTATTATTGGGCGGGATTTATTGAATGGTTGCCTTTCAGGGTGTAACTTCATGACATTCTCAAGTGGTTTGGAAAAAAAAACTATAATTGGTCGGTTTTATGGTCGGTCGGTGAAAGGTAATTTCCGACTACTTAATAGGTACAATACTGAATAGGCTGTGTTAATTTATTTAAAGAATAACCAAGTTAGGCATTTTAGTACGTTACAATACTTTATTAAATAAATTTTTTAGAGTTAATATAGAATTGACGCCATTAAATGTGCCTGCGCCATATACTTATTTATATGAATATAAGATTCCTGTGTTGTGAGTTAGATGCTTACTGCCTACCTAGCTTTCTTTACATGGACTCCGATGATTATAACGGTCATATTTATGGTTGCCAGAAAATTATACCGCTAACATGTCATGGTGACCTAATAGGAAATTAGGTAAATTAACAGTGTGAAATAAAACTATTATAAATAGTATTTGGAAGTATATTTATTATTGATTCAATAGCTTGAAAATACTAGAACAAGTCACCAATAGAATTTTTTTTATATATTCACCAGGAACAATTTCATAATTTATATTTATGATGATGATTTTCACAGTAAATTTGAGCCACATATAGAATCATCAGATAGACGAAACAATCAGGGGCTCTAGAGCCAGAACATGAAAAAATAAAATATTGAAGCAGTAACGATCAAATTATGCAACTGAGGCAAATGGAAGATGGGACCCGGAGATTCACACCTCAGGTCTCATATTGGGTCTATATGGCTGTCATCTGACCGTTAATTCATTAGTTAGTACCAGTAAAAAAATATCATCATAGAATGGTATGTCTAGGTATAAAAATGATCTGAATCCTAAACTGTCCACAGATTTAAAAAAAATTTAACAAAAGATACTCACCCGCTGAAGTCACCTTTAATAACGTGGTGATGTAGATCCCCTGTTCGGGCTTCTCGTTGCTATCATTTAATCCACGAATCCTATTCGAGCCAATCAGAACCCAATTAATTATCAATATTCTCTGATGCCCAGGATATGGAGATAACGCCGAGTTCCAGGAATTTGGTCGAGTAAAGCTCCGGAAAGTGGTATCCGTTTACTTTAATCAAAATTGTTCGTATAATTTCTTATACACGTTCAATCCTCGAATGTGATTTTTTATTTTAGGTAAAACTTGTTTGATTGGTGATATATCAAGAAAATTGAACAAAGATATATCAGCAAAATAAAATAATGTATCGATTGTTTAAATAAGAAATATATATTTAAAAAGTATAAATACAACTATATCGTATAAAATTTCACATGAAAGTGAGTATTTTTCACCATGGATATGTTGTATGGCGCCAAGTATTGTTTTTTTTTATATAATTTCAGTTTATACAAGTTTTTTTGTATAATTTTTAATAATACGTTACGTATATTTTTGAAAAATATGTTTTGAAGTTGTTTCAAATTTGCCGCAAATATTTATTTTAAGTTGTTTACTTTTAATTGTCAAACTTTATTTATATTTAAATAATTTTAAATTATTTTATAAATATTATCTGGCGGGCTATTTGAAACAACTTCACAACAGACCACACCACAGCCGCTTTGGAAAACCTTCTGGTTCTATATTCTCTCGATCTTTGAATCGAAAGTGAAATTCTGGCTCCACCTAAAAATCCGAGGCTAAGAACTGCGGATGAAAAAGACATAATTTATGGCCAATTGTTAATATCACAAAAGACAGAAAGAGAAATTCCTCTCTCACCATTGAAAGTGAACAAATTGACCAACTAAGACTCCAGAACAATAAAAGCTCTCTATCCTAGATAGAGAAAAGTAGACGGAGACAATAAGATAACCGTTGAACTCCCTTATATGCTACATGGATGGTTCTTAGCTGAGGATGTCATTTTTGTGTCATTATTTTGATGAAAATCTTATTTTTCTACCCTATATAAAATTTAAGTCTAAAAACTCAAGTAAGATAATTGTTACGTGGCATTTAAACACGATTTTTTCCTGTATTGTAATTGTTGCTTATAATAATTATCGTGAAACTACTATGATACAACATATAATTCATATCGATACTGTATAATTGTCAGATTTTTTTAACAATGTAATGAATAACCTATAATCTAAGAATTAATTATATATGTATGTTCAACTATAATTGTGGTTTACAAATGTCTACTGGTACACTAATGCTATATTTTATAGATAGCTAAAATATATTATCGAAGCAAATAAGAACACATATTGGGTGATCCAGAATTGTTTACAGAATTTATTAGGTAGGAGTAGTCATAGTTTCAATTTAGTATTTTATTCTAAAATAAAATAAAATAAACCTTGCGCTTCAAGTAACGCTTCGCGTTAACTAGTATGGCAAAGAAACAAAGTATGGCAAATCTATAAACTTTAGGAAAAACAATTCCTAACAATTTGTTTCTATTTAGAAAAAAAAAATTCTGTCTTGAAACATCTCCTCCCTGTCGGGGGAAGAGAAATTTTGTTTTTTTAGCAGACATCTTCTTGGGCACCCACACAATCACTTCCCAAAGTTTCTTCGTAATCGGATGTATAGTATAGGGTCGTATACGTTCGAAACACAAACATTCATTTTATATATAATAAAATGAACCTATACTCGAGAAAAACTTGTTAATACCTACCCCGTCAATATACTTCGAAATTTAAATGTAGTATGATTTATAGTATTTTTATATATCAGGACTGACCAACCACTCGATCGTGATCTATCAGTCAATAGGATCTTGATTTTTAATCGGTAAAATAATATTTGTCCCATTTTGAATCGAAAGCATCCTGGTTTTTTTTTTGCAACCATTGCAGGTTACTTTATATTATACACCTGTACTGATTACAAAAAAGTACAACAAGATACTTGATTCGATTCAACATGGGACATATGAATTGCTCAAACTAGATGACGGCAGATGTGGCATACCTCAGAGACACGTTGAGACTTAAAATAACTGAGGCCACAAAAAAAAAAGTTTTATACTCTATACTTTCGGTTCAATTTCGTTGCCAAACGACATAGGTAACGACAAACATCTAAAACAGGAATTTATGCCATGTGAATTAAAATGCGCACTAAGCAACTTAGAATCAAATGGTTTAACTAATAAATGATTAAAGTACTTTGATGACGAATTTATGAGACCCCTATTTTGATTGTAAAACAAAGTTCTGCGTCACAACCAAATAACTACACAATGGCTCAGTGCCGATATAACCTAATATACTATAAAGCTGAAAGTGAAGCTGACTGACACACTCATCTATATAAAACCTAACCCCCTTCTAGACATGCTAGAAAGATGCGATTTTTTGCATTCGACGCGAAGTTACTTGAAACCGACGGAAAAAATCGAAAAACTTTAAATTTTTCATTGCAATTCCCCGGAAAATAGGAAAAACATCCCTCAAAATTACGTTTTACTGTTCAATACATGCTAGAAAGTTGGAATTTTCACTAATCGACCCGACATAAACTCAAATTAACAGAAAACTTCATAACCTCCTTCTCAACCCCCCGAAAATGGGAAAACACCCCTAAAACCAACCCTTTTGTTCTATACATGCTAGAAAGATGCAGTTTTTTTCAATCGACGCTAAATAGCTACAAATTAGGAAGTTAACTCGAAAACTTATTATTTTCCAATGCAACTCCCCAGAAAATTGAAAAAACACCCCCCAAAATTACGTTTTTCAGTTCTATACATGCTAGAATGATGGGGTTTTTACCAATCCATCCGAAATAAAGTCAAATTAACAAAAAAATTTGAAAAATTTCATTACCCACATCGCAATCTTCCAAGTGAAAAACAACCCTGAAACTGTTCTTTTCACTTCTTATCATGTTAGAAAGATCAGTTTTTTCCATTCGACGTGGAACAGGTTTAAAATAACAGGATTATTAAAAAAAAAATTTTTTTCATCGAAACCTTTCGCAAATGGGATAAACACCCCTAAAACTACCCCTTTTCTTCTATACATGCTAGAAAAATGCGGTTTTTTGCATTCGACGCTACATAAATATAAATTATGAAGGTAATTCGAAAAACTTAAAATTTTTTATCGCCAACCTCTTAAAAATTGGAAAACGATCCCTAAGATACCCTTTTAATTTCTATTCATGGTAGAAAGATGGGATTTTTTGGAAAATTTCTTCAAACTAATGAGGTTATTCGATAAACTTTAATTTTTTCATCGCCACTTCTTTTGAAAATAGAAAAACGCTCTAAAAATCACCCATTTTCTACTTTACATGCTGGAAAGATGCGGTTTTTTGCATTCAACGCAGAATAACTGCAAATTAATAGGGTAATTCGAAAAACCTAATTTTTTTTATCGCTACCCCTTGAAAATGGTAATGTGAGACCTATCTATGCGCAGTCCCCCCAAACTCCCATTCCTAAACCCACCTCCCCAAAAAAATTACCCCCCAGAAAAACCTTCAAAATTCCTCCCATAAAAATTACGCCCTCAAAAATTTTTTAATCATTTAGAGTTAGCAATGGATGAGATATCAATGCATTTAGTATAGGACAAACTCACCACCCCTACTTTCCTTCACCAGTTTCACAACAACCTTAAATGATGCTCTGAAGTGTTTTGTCTATTTTTTTTAAATTATTTTTTAACAGGTTTTATCTGTTTTTTTTTTAAATTATTTTTTTTGTTTATGTACTAAATTGTTTTTTTTCTTGTAAGCTAAAAATGTATGTTTTTCTAATTGATTTATGTCAATAAATATTTAATAATAATAACAAAGATATCATAAAACTGTTGTACCCTCTTTGAACTACCAGGAACATACCGAACAGGCCAATACTGTTGCCAAACGTTTTATATAGTTGCCAAACCTGAGCTCTCATTAAAAAGCAAATTAATTTTGAGTTTAAATAAAGATCCGTTGAAAGAAGCATTCTCATTGTAACTAAGAAAGATAGGATCAGGAACACTATGATTAGATAATAGGCAAGGGTCATAGATAAGAGCATTGAAGCAAAAACTTCAATTGCAATGAACGATAATAGAACTAACTGACAAACGATTACAGAATTAACCCAGCGAGACAATTAAAGATGTAGAAATTGATGATAATCGAGGTGGGAAGATGATAATTAAATAACAAGAAAAATTTTGTCGGCAGCTGTGTTAGTACCTTACGTCCCCCTTGGGAATGGGACGCCAAATCACAACAAAATAGGTGCGCCACGATTTTATATAGCGGATTCTTATGGAACTCATGACAAATCGAAAGTAAAAATTACAATTTTTCAATATCTCGCTTAGTTTTCGAGACATTGAAAGAAGAATCTGAGCATACTTCCCGGTCCTCATATTTCGCATTCTAAAGTTGCTTTATAACCATTATAAGTTGTTTTAAACGTATATATTATTAATATAAAAATTAAAATTTCTGCAGTATTATTTATGCAATTGTTGTATGCTAAACAAAATCTCCTTACATGTCTAGACATTCTTACATGACCAGACATTCTAGCCATTTCTATTTATAAAAATATGCACTACAGTTATTGAGTTGAAAGCGGAAAACTATTCAACTTCCCCGTTACTTATACACCTAACCACTTAAGTGACGATCTTTTTTAAAATTTATTTCAGTCAAATTGTGCCCAATTTATTCTATAATCGAAAAAAATGTTTAGAACAATAGTCGGTAGGATTTTTACGACAAAAAACTTTTAGTCGAGCAAAATTAAAAAAAAAAAATTTCACTTAAATGACTAACAGTACTCTTAACCTGTTTGTCAAATTTCAGCTTTCTAGAACCATGGGCAGTACGATAGTTACTTTGTACTTGTGAAAATACTGCTTTCTAATGTGAGACCTGAAGTATTGTCTAACCCGGAGTAATGAGAGGTACTACCGTCTAAACAGAGGCAATATCGTCACTTTAAATATATACATTAATTCTAAATGTAAGAAAATATCAGGAACAAATATTGCTTGTGAAAAAAATATACTCGAACACTCGATATACATTTACATGAATAAGTGTAAAAGAGATATATATATATATATATATATATATATATATATATATATATATATATATATATATATATATATATATATATATATATATATATATATATGTTATACCACTTTAATATTTAACCCGTAAACCAGCAAAGACTGACTGGCAATCGAATAACATTATATACTATTACAAAGTTCAAGTGAGAGAACATAGAATTTGTAAGTTAAGGCGGTATACGAACACTATAAACTCGAACTGTTGATATTTCAATACCATTATGGTTGTCCTATGACTATTTAAAGAATAATTTATTTTATGTTGGATAAATAATCTTAAAATATTTTTAGATTGATTCATAATTAAAATGGCAGATGACTCAGGGCCCATTTTCAAGTGTCACGACAAGTATCATCTGATTACAAAGTGTAACACAGACTCATTGACAAAAATTGAATAAGATGTCTTTATTATTAACTTTGATGATTGATTTTAATTGATATGTGTTCAGTTTAAGAATTATCTCAATGTAACAAAAAATCTCCACACAGGAGCAACGAGTAAGTGAATTTTCTCGGAAGAAGCAAAAATTGCATGATAAAATAGGTAAATGAAAACAAATTTCCATTTGTAATATTCGGGTATCACGTTTGTAGCCGCATTTGGTATTAATGGTATTCCATTTATCACGATCATTTCAAGGTGAATAATGCAAACACTGTTCAAATTAATGTTGAGACTCTGAAGAACATAAATATGTCTTCTTGAACAGATAATATTTCTTGTTAGAATACTGTAGTCCAGTGACACAGCACCCATATGTCACAAAAAACACAGTTGTCTTATTCTCAGTGTGTTAAGTTGTTTTCGGATAGTAGATCATTCAAATTGCAAATACTTCTATTTGTGTTAGATCGGATGAGAAACTGTAATATCATTTATAACAACTAGAAATTGTACTAATATTAAAGTAGATATTTCATAATTTTGTGTTTCTCCCTCCCTGGATACCCATCTTATCCTTGGGTTGATATGATCATTTAACGAATTTCTAAATCAGATACCCAATATCATCTCAAACATAGCCTGACGTAGCGTCCATGTTACATATGTATAAATTTCTATGATGGTCCTTTTCGACTAAATAAGGTCTATGAAAATACAAAGACGTTTTAATGGGACAACATTGCGTTTCTGTATTCATGACAATGTCAAACGAGAAACTATAATCACTGAACAAGATTTTGATCTATCATGAGCATTGCATTACAAACATATACACATTGATCAGATAATTGCGAAAAAACGTACAATTTCAAAGGTGCAAAAATAATCTGAGTTTTGACGTCAAAATATACTTGGCTGACTCCATTCGGTACATAAAAATATAAATTATAATTAGAAGGTAGATATTCTATTAGAAATTTCAATGAAATATTTTGAATCGAAATAAGTAATCAATAAAAAGAAATATAATGTAATTGCATAGGTAAACGTGTAGTTTCGTATTGTAAAGAGTACTTAAAATCGTTAATCCAGTTACACACGATGTATTTAAAATTTCTTCCTTTGTTCTTCCTTCAAACTCCATAAATTCACCCGCCATTAAACTCATATTTCTATATCGTTTTCTAAACAATCACAACGCATTCACTAACCAGAACCATCTAGAATATGGTATTGACAAATCCTAACTCTATTGCATCATGCATTCTACAGTTTGGAGTTCATACGAATTGTTCCATAAGTACGGAAAAGTTCACTTCAACTACAACTTAGAGGCTAAGTATAACAACACTGAAATATTATACACCATTGGACTATCAGAAAGTGAAACATGGAGAAATATACTGTATTAACTAATTATATTATAATATTAGTACACACGAAATAAACAAGAATAAATGAGTTCGTGATCAAAAGCTGTATCTTTCTTCTAAGATAGACAGAAAATACAAGAGAGACAACAATTGTATTTTTAATATATTGTATTCAATTTACAGTTTATATGAAACTTGAAAAAACTGAAAAAAGCAGTGGCGTACTAAAATTTTTAGGATGCCCCAACACAGCCCTGGAACAATTAAATTAAATCAAATTACATTTTTAGTTAAGCCACTTATTTATTACTAAAAACGTGCCATTTTTTATCAAAATCAGGCAAGTAGTTTTTGAGATGCTTGGAAAATTTTTTTATATTAATTTTAACAACATATGTTCATATGAACTTTTCTTCTTATTTTCGAAGATCTATCGCCTATTCAATTTTCCGGATTGATACACGCATATATATATATATATATATATATATATATATATATATATATATATATATATATATCTTTAAGCAAGTGTTTATCAAACGATAGTATTAATTTCTTAAATATTATTTTACAGTTTTAATTTGAACAATGATTTTTTTTATATTTTCGTTACGAGTAAAACCCCTGATATTGACAGAGTATACGCATCGCTTTCACAATTTCGGTCTCATTCAAATACGTGAAAAATACATAGAGCTCTCTTAAACTTTTTTGTCGCTAAGCGATTCAACTTCGGACTAGTCAGGTTCCATTGTACTCCACTATATCACAGAAAAGATAAACGGTGTAAAATAATTATAATGGTTATAATTTATTTTGTTTAATATTTTTGAGATAGTTTCAACTTTTTAGAACCCGAATATATACTTGATTAAGTAGAACCACCCACCTACTCAAAGTGAACTTTAATCTTGTATCATAATGTAATATATTTGCTTTACAAGTAATTAGCTCACCCATTGAATTGACTACAATAACAATATGGTCCGCACACATATATTCTACAGTAGTATCTTAATCACATTGCTAGTGGTCATCTTTAAAATGCCGAACAAGAAATAATTATCATTAAATTGAAGTCGTCAGCACATTAAATTACTGTCGTTAACTATTTTCGAATGAGTTTATAACACATTAGAAAGTTTTCCATACAAATTTTAATATTGTAAAACAATTTATCTAACGATTGCCCTCCTACTTTGGTTTTGGTTGGTTTGGTTAGTTAGTGCCTTTAACTTTTGCACACAACTAATTATTTATATTAAATCTGTTTAATATTACACATGTAATGATATAATTTATAACTTAAGTTTTTAAAGTTAAATTACCTTTAATAATTTTACAGGATGTTTCATTTTAAACAATGTACCGGAATATTTCTTCAACCTTTTTTGGAAAAAATGACTTTTATAATAAAATTTGTGACGTTCGGTGGGAGGCATCTTACGGTGGCATTGATTATCATCTTGCTCTTAGCCTTCAAGGGTATTTTAAGAATTATTAACCATGTTAAGCAGTTTTAAAGAATTAATTCTCAAAGATATAATTAAGTTTAATTAAGGTCCAATGCACAACAATGCACTCCAATATTTCTATAAGGAATCGTTTTTGGGAAAAAATGACCGGAATAAAAGTTGTTTGTAAAGAAACATCTTATGCCGGTCCTGATTTTAAACTTGATGGTTGTCGTTAGAGTTTTTCTTCGACCTTTAAATGACCAGTGAAGTAATTTTGACTCATGGGTGTAAAATGAGAAACATTTTGTATAGTTGGCGTTCCAGAGGTTGTTCCTTATTAGATGTTATTCAACATCATCTAGACAATATTCACAATCTAATAATCTGATTGAACAAAATTTTTTCCGACAAACGCTCGGTACTAATATTAATATAGGTACTAATTGAAATTTGTAATAGTGGTTAGTCAACTAAGTAAAATCATCTATGACATCCTACAAATTATGTGATCGGTTTATCTTCTGTTGATTTCCGTGATTGAACAACAAGTTTTTATATTTAGTACATATTCTTGGTAGTACATTAGCTCAGTGTTTTCACAATATAGGGTTTCTGGTGCTTCAGTGTTAAGTACTGCCTACTACAACAACAACAAAAAAACAGTTGTATAAATGCCTAGATAAATCGGAAAATCTGAAGAAATCTCTAAAAACTGAAGTGCTAATTTGTGGGAATTAAAATTACAATATTGGCTGTGAATAAGCTCTATTAGTTTTTTCTTGCATAGCTGTGTTGAGATTAGATAGTTTTACTAAGAAAAAGAAATCGAGAAAGAGGTTATTTTTATACATAGCTTAATTGGATTTACTGGATAATAATCGAACATTTTATAACCCGTACTTGTGTGGCAGTTAGTAATTAGTCATTTTCTGTATTAACACCAATCGTCATCGTCGCTTGCAATTATCAAAACAATAAAGCTCAAAATTATAGAGTTAGCTAATGAAATACTTCATCAGTAGTACGAGTCACCAAGTGAAATTTGAGGAGATGTAAAAATACTGGCAAAAGAGGATGGGATGAAGTACCACTTCGAGTTTCCGAGCTGTTAAAGGCGCTCTGCTCGGAACTGGGAGGTCGCTGGATCGAATTCTAACGATAACAGTTTGTCTATTAAATTAATTTTAAACAAAAATTAATGGGACAGTTAATGGACCAAACTGACGGCGTTTGGACTATTTCTTTTCACAAACTTCAGGTGAATATCGGCATAGTTCTTATTATATCTGTATTTTAACTCTATTAAATAACTCTATTACGTATAGAACTATATTTAACAAATAATATTTTGTCATACATGTGGGTGATATTTGTTCATTTTTTAAATAATCCGTAGCGTACTTTTTCATTTCACATTACATATCCGACTTTTTAATTTCACATTGAGTTTCGTTTTTGTTGCGGACTGAATATCAAAAACTTAATTTGGAAAAATGAGTAAGCTATATGTAGCCTACTCACGTTAACCTTTTACGTTTAGACATTCAGTTCGAAAGAAAACTGAATCGTAATTTAAAAGGAAAAAGTCGATCTTAGTAACATATGGAAAAATTTATTTACTCTAAAATTTTGTCTGACATATGAACGACAGTAACTTATCGACAAGTATTATTTAAGTATAATTGTTTTCAAATGGTTTGGTTATATAATAAGTGATAAATTTTTACAATAATAATTTATTGTAACTTTCTGTAGAGAACCTGAAGAAAGAATAATAAAGGTTTACGGAAACGGTTAATTAAGTAATAATCGCTAAGTTTTATTATTAATATTTTTGTGAACCTAATTAAGTTTTTATATGAGAGTTTATTATTTATAAGAACCACAACAAATAATATAGACGTGCAATAAAATCCCATCATGCTTCTTTCGTATTTTAACTTAAATTTTTACAACAAAGCCAACTATACCGATCTTTTTAAAATAAATTATTAAATTTAAAATGTCTTAAATGAAGTACTACTTTATTATGTATACAATATGATAAATGAAGTCAAGAGGTTAACGATACAGTTTGTATTAATTAACAAATGTTCTATTGTTTTTTGGACAACAAAATATAAGTAAAATTATATACACATAAAGGTTAGGCGAAGAGTGAGAAAATGTTTAAATGTTACTAAGGGTGGATAGTTTGCTAGTTAACTCATATTTCTTAAGAATTAGATGAAATTGAAATACGATGTTAACCTCAGTATTCTTTACGTAATTTTTTTTTTAATCAAATTTTTTTATGCTTGAGATTTGTAAGTTGCACTGTATACGTAAACGGTTTGCTTTTGTATAAAACAGGAAAATTTTTCGAAATATTTCTTTCATAACCAAATATTTTATAAAGTTAAACTTTACAAATTGATTCAAAAAAACCACAAATATTGGGGATGTTCTTAGAAGATATTTATATTTATCTTCGTACTCAGAGATGTTTTAAACTTAAATTATTATTACAGTTAATTTGTATATCCGGTGTTTATATCCGTCCGTCTGCCTGTAGACGGGTTGTCTGTAGACACTCAAAAATAAAAATAGATGTACTGAAATCTTGTGTGTGTATTCTAAAGCTATACAGTGTTATTAAATTCGTGAATGGACAAAGATCTTTGAAACCGTAGAGGATGATAATTAGTTTTGCCGTAATTTCTGTCCAAAAATATGAATTTACCTTACCGGGTATTTAAGCTATCAACTCAGTTAGTTGTTACTTTCACTTGTTTTATCTCATTTTTATACTATTAAATATTTTATATGCATGTTTGAAATTCGAAAACGCATATTTAAAACACTTACACCCGACTTCAAAAACTTGAATTTCAAAAAATCCTAAAACACATGTCTAATAAGTTAGTTCGAACAGTAAGTACATCAGATATTTCTGTATTAGTTAATTTCCAATAATAAACGAGTTTAACTATTTAAATTGAAGAATATATTGATCAAATTTCATAGAGTTATTCATGTTTTACATGTGTATTCATATTTTATACTTTGACCCCCTTTATCGTCCCTTGAAGTTCAAAAAATTATTTCCTAACTTGCGCTCACTAAAGAAAGAAGTTACAAAACACGCTCTGATTTCGTTAACGTTTAATTAACTTTAGTTGTTCGTTAATATGACTATCAGGACTTTGATCTTTTTTAGCTTAACTTTCTAGATGTTTATTCATGTAAAACGGAAATTGAAGCCGATTTACTTATGATTATATAATATTATCTCAACCAAGTAAAATTCGTCACGCAGAAGCTGCGACATTCATCCACGACATCCATAACATTTCCGTTTAAAATTAGAGTACTATAATGTTAATTGTATTGTTATTATCGAACATTCAAGCATCTGCTCTCACATGAAATGTGTGTATGTCCATCGTGTCCAATGGTAGTATAATCTAGTTTCTGGCCGTTCTAAGTTAGTTTTCTTATGTATATATGTATAATGACTATTTGTTATGCCGAACAAGTAAACTTGCAAACTTTACAATTAGTTATTCGAGTAATACAACTATTTCGGAATCTATGAATGTATACCGTGTACAGACGGTATAAGATGTAAACATCTGTCAGATGCTATCGTTGAAGATTAAACAAAGGGTTACAAAAGTAAATATTACAAAGTGAGAAGTTGTATTATTACAAACTGCTAAAAAAAACATACATATTTAGGGCGGCAGATTTTAAGAGGCGGCAATACTCAGTTAGCGGCATAAATGTAACGGCCTACTCCTAATAAATAGGTAAATTAGCCCCTGGAACTGTTATGGCTCTTTTTTTAGAGTTTATACATTATTATTCCTGTATAAAAAAACAAATATTAATTGTAAATTGCGCAAAACAAACTGTTATATTAACTCTTTAAATTCCAAGCATACGAACCCAGTATTTTCAAAATAAAGATTATTTTGTCTGATAATTTTATGCGCGTAATTGCTTAGTTTACCAGATATTTGACAGATATATATCTCCCGAAGAGTTTTACCGATTGAACGCGAACTTCGCATAAATATTTGCTTTGTAAATATCATTTGAGAAAAATTACGACCGATATAAAATATTCCGTATTCAAATGGCACTTGTTTGAAATTAGAAAATAAAAATCATTTGAAATGACAAATCGACATAAAATTAAAACATCAAGTACCATTTCCTAGACCTTTTAATTTCTTATTGAGTAGCAATACTTATTGAGTAACATTATTAGGTTTTTACATAATAAAGTTTTGTACAAACTTTCAGTTTAATCAGTTATACCGTTTTGTAATACAATTGAATAGACAATTATGTTTACTTGGCCATCAAACTAGCACGCGAACAAGTGCGTGAATGTTCTGTGTAAACGAATAGGGTTTTCATGAAGTATACGTATAACCGAGGACATTGTAGATCCCAGCTATATGAAAAATGGAAACGTGAACCGAGGCCCGCCGGCGTACTATTTCAATTTTTCGATTTTTCTATCCTTAAACATTCAAGAATGGTTTGTGCGTACTAATGATAAAAAGGTTAGTTTTACACCAATTGTAGTCAGCGTTGGATTCGTATTTTGTTAAACGAACCCCATTCTTGTGCTAGAAGAATGTTGGGACGTATTTTTTAGATCCTGAAATGTTCCGAAATATATGTTAATAGCACTAATCACATTCTGGTTTAAATCAAATTTCTTCAGCTAGCCCCGCACTAGCAGCCATAGTAATAAACTATGTAATAACTAGAGTTACAAATAAGTTGCCCTTCACATTACCATTGACTGGGGTATATGTTGACGACACGGATATGGCTGTTCCTGAAGGTCAAACTGACATATTGTTGAACTCATTTAATGACATAAATGATAAGATACAGTTTACAATGGAAATTGAAAAAGATAATGGAATACCTTTTCTTTATTTATATTTAATAAGGACATCTGAAGGGGTACTAAAAACTGCATGGTACAGGAAACCAACGAGTTCCAATCGAATAAAAAAATTTCTGTCAAACCATCCATCCATTCAAAAAATTGGAGTAATCACGTAGACTTTCACGACAAGAACTTAACGATAATTAAGTCAATGCTAACATCTAACAATTACCCCAAATCAATTATTAAAAGCTGCTTGAATAATGTTCACTTGAACCAACCCCGTGTAATTGATGTTGACAACGAAAAAATTCATAAGTTTCCGTTTGTCAAAAAATTGTCTTTAATGTTTACAGATATTTGAAAAACACCAATGTTAAATTCGCGTTCTATAACTTATTAAAGGTTGAATCAGTGTACACCAGGTTGAAAGACGAAATTCGATTTTTGGACCAGTCAAATATATTCTACAAGATACCATACGATTGTAACAAAAGTTACGTTGGCCAAACTCGACAGTGTAGTAAAAAAAGATTGCATCAACATAAAAATGATTGCCATCCGAGTAACATTCTGAAAAAAAAAAAAACAATTCGAGATAAAGAAGATAAAAACTTTTTAACAAAAAATAGAACCGACGAAAGAGAAAAGCAACTGAAAAGCAAAAAATATATTCTTTTAAACAAAAAAGTAAACCTTCGAAAAAAGAAAGGAACTGAAAAGCAAAAAATTAAAAATAACCTTTTTAGTCTAAGTCTTACACTAATGAAACAAACAAACAAAATATTACAAAATGTAATATTTTGTAATATTTACTTTTAACCGAAAATCAGATTCACCCTTTGGCCATTTCGATGGAGATTTTTTGGCGCCGACTCAAAATTATTTAGGTTTTTACATTAGTGTAAGACTTAGTTAGACTTAAAAGTAAATTTTTTGCTTTTCAGTTCCTTTCTTTTTTCGAAGGTTTATTTTTTATTTAAAAGTTTTTATTTTTTGCTTTTCAGTTACTTTCTTCTTTCGTCGGTTCTATTTTTTGTTAAACAATCTTCATTTTTCCCTTTTCAGTGCCTTTCTTTTTTCATATATGTTATAGTGTCATTAGAACTACATAAGTGTGCCAAGTTTCAACAGAATCGGTTCAAAGATGACAACTCACTTAGTGACCATTGTTCAATATTTTTCTACCCTTGGCGAATTTTTTTTTCAAATTTCATAGTACACACTTCGAAATGGCACTAGTCTGTAAAAATTTATGCGTGGTCATACATTATATATATATATATATATATATACATATATATTATATATATATATATATATATATATATATATATATATATATATATATATATATATATATATGTATATATATACGGTTTAACTTGAGAACCTCCTCCGTTTTTTTCGTCGGTTAAAAAAATTCAAATTGCGCAACGATATTGAGTGCTTTCAAAGTGTTTACACACAGACAATATACAGCGATTATGATATTTGTTCTTTAGTGGCAGCGCTAGGAAGTCTTTTTTTTGTGGCTAAAATTAGAATTTTTTTGCAAATTTATATGGGACCAATTTTGAAGAATATCCAATCCAACAAAAACAGAATTATCAAAATCGGATACCTCTGTAAAAAGTTATGCGTGATCATATATTAAAAAAAATATACAGGGTGAATTGAGTACCTCCTTCTTTTCGTCGGTAAAAACTGGATGAAACGCAATGTTGGTAAAATGAAATTTATAAATATTAATAATACAGTGAATTATAGATCTGATACAGATAATTTAAACTGCTTACATAATAACTTAATTTGATTAATGAAAAATTAATAATAAAACAATTTGAATTTGGTTATAATTGCCACAACAACGTGTCACCTTTTTCGTGACAATTTTTCAGAACACATGTTTTGATATAAGTCTGTGTTTTATAGCAAACCTATTTCTTTTAATTTCCATAAAATAATATATAATAACTATTTATTAAATAATTTACTTTGTCAAGTATGTGATAATTGACATTAAGAATTAATTGTTCAGGTAATTTATTTTATTTCATTTGATATTGTGATTCAATGAATGTTCAAGTTGATATGATAATTGAATTTTAAATGATTGTTATAATTTGTATAATTTGCTGATGAAGTCATAAAATAATTGACGAAACGTCTAATAAATAATAATGTAATTCTTAATAATTGGATATGATTGAACAACAGCCTAGTACAGTATCTTCGTATATACGTTTACTTCACGTAGAATACACACAAAAATTATTTGTTAGCTACCGGTCTATCAAACCAAATTCAACACTTTTGGAATACACTGTAAATACAACCAAATAAACGTGTATAGTTTTCTCAATAGCCTAGTCGAAAACGAAAACAAGATCATCATGCTAAACAAATGTTTGTCAATCAGTGTTACATGAACGGTGAATATTTTACTAGTAAATTATTTACATTTGACTGTATTTATTTACACTGTACGGTGGCTTCTAACAATTGGAAATAATAGTTTAATAAATACGATTATTGATACAGTAATGTCACATATGAACAAGAATACCTATAATTTTTTTTCCGCGAAGCTTTCAGAAAACACCCAGTTGTTTGTATTACGAATCACAACGCAATAGAGAGAGACATGTGAACATAACAGCTAACTAACTTAATATCTTAAATGTGAGTTAACTTACGGTTTTATAGATGCATATTTTCCCCTCCCCTAGCGAGTGTAAGCATGGTTTAATTATACACATTCACGAAGTTGACATTTCGTTTTTGAAATATCGTATCTGTGTTTTTGAAATATAGACAAGCAGATGGACAGAAAGACAGACAAGCGGATAGATGGACGGACGGACATGCAGAAATGCACAAATTAGATCATCTTATGAACACTTAACAAAAGCTTTTATTTTCAATCATTACAAAGTTGAGACTAAACTTAATAATATCCTTAATATATATTATATATACTGGGTATAATAACCACTCAATTCAAGATCTTCACAATAGAAATAACGACGAAGTATTGAATGATTTTTGTCGAGATTTATATTGCAAATATTCGAAGAGTTGTCTGACTTTTCCAAAAATGAATCCAAATCCGTTTCGAATTGTTTAAGAATCGAAAAACATTTACAGAAGTTCAATTACAGTATATATATATATATATATATATATATATATATATTGTATATATATATATATATATATATATATATATATATATATATATATATATATATATATATATATATATATAGAGCTTTGTCATTGTTGGAAGAGTGACAAAACGACTGAACGACTTGACCGATTGAAGCCGTATTGGCACAATATATTTCTAGCAAATTAAATTCTAGGAAATGCAGCTATTGTTTTTGCACCAATGTTGGAATTTCGTAAAAATTTGGTATATCTCCCTTAATATTTGAAAAATCGAAAAATTTATCAGGAGTTAAGTTGTAGGTACTAGGTTTTACTGTAATTTTGTTGCTTATCATTTTTCTGTTACACTAGTATTTACAGAAACATTTACAATTAAAAATTGAAAGTTAAAATTCTCAATATCTCTGGTCACATTAGAGTTTGAGAAAAATGATCAGGTAATGAATTGTAGCAAACTTGATTTTCTACAACTTTATTCCTCATACATTTTTCGATTGTTCCAATATTAAGAGTGATATTTTATATTTTGTGTTTTCTTCTACCTTTATGCCCCCCTTACCCCTTGACGTGTACCATTTATTAATAAAATTGGCCTTGGAAATACTAAAATGATATTAGATACGACATTTCATTTTGATCAGACTTAAATTTTGACAAGAGATATTTATGTATTCTAAGGAAATTCTCAGCTCAAGTTGACGTAGCTCCTGCAAAACGAATTTTTTTTTCAAGACGATAGTTCATAGTTATGATAGGGTACGGTGGCTCTAGTCTATTTATTAACAAATTGTATAAATTTGGTGGAGGTTATGGGAAGCAAAATAACATTAGCAGGACCGCCGGGAAAAATTCAAAAAGTTGAATAATTATGTAGAGGCTATCGACTTTGAGAGTTTTTTCCGTTTTCAACGCCCAGGAAAAAGAGTGACTTTCAACGAGCAACGCCAAGGAATTTAGCTAGTTATTTCATATATTTCCTTCACTATCTAAATTATTTTAATAACAGAAGACGAAAACCCCGTTAAATATACAAAAGATGATATATCTAGAAGAAATATGTACTTTTATGGAAATAATTTGTACTTAATCTGTACCTAAAATTAATTTTTCGTTAAATCTAGTTTGGAAGAGTTCTATATCTGTAAGATACATCATGCTTAAGGAAGCATATTTCATGCTTCTCTTTGATATGAGATCTATTTTCATGCCAAAGTTGAACTTTCTAGGCATCGAATGATTTTATTAAAAAAACCAAAGTAAATGTTTCGATTTTTTCCACAATTGACCTCGTAGAACGTGACTGAACTTCTGAACACAAAAAACTGAAGATTTTAGAAAAAAAATTGAATACTACTGGATGTTGATTAAAGTATAATGAAGTTGGTTATATTTGTTTACGAAAAATTAGAATATTCTAAGATGTATGTTGTGTATGTTATTTAAATGGCTGATTAGAAACACTTTTTATTATTTTTATCTTGAAAATGTGTTTTAGGAAAAGAAGTAAATAGAAATTAGTTTGCTTTTTTTTATACTTCGAGTAGATTTCCAAAATGGATATCACAATGATTTAACTGTTTGTGGACTTGAAAATGTTCGTTTACAATATAATACGAAAACGATAATTTTATTCCGATATGTCTAACATATACAAGGGTATATTAAGTATAGTCTCGACTTTGTAAAGGTTGAAAATAATAATCGCAGCAATTTTTGTTATGGGTGTTCATAAAATGACGTAATTAGTTCATTTCAGCATGCCTGTCCGTCTGTTCACCTGTCTGTCTACCTGTCTATCTGTAGACACGATTAATTAAAAATGTAAAACTTGCTAAAATTTTTGAATGTGTGTTCTAGCGGAGAAAAGTAAAGTAAAGTTCGTGAAGGGCAAAATTTGAACCTGCCAATCCTCATCAGAAGACAAAATATATATCTTTGAAACCGTAAGAGATAAAGACGAAAAATGAAAAGAAATTAGTTAAATAACATTTGTTTGAAACCTTTTTTAGATAATCTCAGTTTATACCTGGTATTTAAGCAATTAACTTCTCTGTAGAGTTCTTACTCAGTAGCATTGCTGAAAATAATACGAAACTAAGCATGTTATAACTATACTGCCACAATATTTAATTGTATTGCAATATCAATAAGTATTTGGACCGAAGAGTAATTATCATCAGTAGGAATTATTTAATCGTTTTTTTTTATAACGGGCTACTCGTTGCTAATTTAGTGGCTGTTTCACAAAAGTTTCAAATGTTCAAGTTAAAAATCTAAATATTTATTAATCATAAATTAGTTACAAATTATAAAAGCTAGCCTACACTTTATCTAAAATAAATCACAAAATAAAAATTAATTACAAAATTGCAACATTACCATTACACAAATTACAAAATATATCTATACGTATCTACACGGATGGATAACCCATTCGTTAAAACTAAGTTATAAAAATAAAGTTAATCATAAAATAAATATATTTTATACTAGCTGACCCGTCAGACGTTGCCCTGTCTTAACTATGAATATTGAATTCGAATTGGTATAATTAATAAATAATAATAATTATTCCAAAAACATATTGTTTATTATTCTAATGCTTTATGATACACAACATTCTTAGTTTTATTTTCTAGCGACTTCATCAATTGTTGGCGCATTAAAAGGTCTTGCGTGTTGTCCTGCAGGCGTCTTATCGGCTTTGATGACAATTTTGTTGTTATCACATGGCATGCGTGCGGTCGTGCATAATGCAACCAATTCGTTGTGCTGATGGAAAAAAATTTGGAGTTGTTCCACAATTGATCTTTTCACCGAATGGTTGTGTGCACAACGCTGATCTACTTGTCTTGCTGTATCGCCCATAAAATAAATTTTCAAAAATGTGTAGTCACTATCCCACGTTCGCAATAAGGAACCTGAATCTGCAAAGGTAAACAGATAATAAATAGATGTAATATACGATATTGTATAGCGAATTGTTTATACCACCATGTTGCTCTCAAAATACTTTCTCAGCACTCCCATACCCTCCATCAACTTTTTTAAATACTCAGTTATTTCTGCTTTTGGCAATTTACCGAGCTACAAATGTACTTTAAGCCATTTCAATTGAATGCTGCCAACGTATTATGCATCAGGCACGTGGTGGTAAAAGTTTATTGTTTTTCAATATACTTACCTTGAAACTTGGTTTAAATTTTTCTCGACTAACTTGTGTAGCGCCAAATGACGTCATTTGAAACCAATTATTTTATTGCTCGATATGAGTCAAAAAATTTTTAGAATCTGGCCCATTTTACGAAGCAAATGAATGTAGTGGCTCTTCTGGCGGTACCAATCGCGTCAATTTGACTTGACCGCTCGCGCAACACAATCCAGGGGCTTCATTTTTAAACTTAAATACCTTTCAATATTGACACACAACGTTCGTTGGTCCAATAGCAACGATTTGCTGTGAACTGTAATCGATTTCCACCTTATAATTAAATGCAGCTCGAAAGGGGTTAAACGCAACATTTCTATGTTGTTGATTTCAAAATTTACATTTCAAAATTAAAACAAAATTTTAATAAAATAATTTTATAATTATCTTATTGAAGTAGAATTTCCGTGGAAATGACAAAACAACACAAATTTTAACCAACCCCAAAAAAAGAAATATGGTCGTTAAGTTTTCTTAAATTTGCATTAAAAAAATATTTAGTCCATAATTCGAAATAAAAACCATCCTATGCCTCAAGTTTGACCAAATTACACACAGTATAGAAAATTCATCAAAATCGGTTAAGTAGTTTCGGAGTCCATTCACCGTAAACATGTGACACGAGATTTATATATATATAGATATACACAGTTAAGATAACACCGACTGCAGTTAAGTTAACTGTAATCCGCGTTTGAACATTTTCACGGTAAGCTTGGGAATGAATTGGGCAGTGATTTGGATGTCTAGGAAGTCTAGGATAGTTTGGTGTTCAATTTCTGGTTGCAGAGCCTCAGAAGAAGATCGTTAGGGTTTTTTTTCGATACTATTTGACAGACATTTTGAAATCGTTGCATTTTTTTTTAATTTCATGGTCGCAACTTTTACCCAGATACGTTAATACGGGTTGAGTCATAATTAAACTGCAAAGAATCCATTTGAATGAAAAGTATAGCCTGCTACTTGAAGGAAGCAATTTTGATTAAAAGAACGATAAAAATCTGTACCAAAGGTAAAACGCGTGTCTTCGGTATCTTGGTTTTTCAGAATAACGTTACCTTAATATAACATTCCATTCTTAGTTCCCAAACAGAGTCACCGACACCGGCATTGACACCGAGTTAGATTTACTCTGAATTTAATACAGTTGAGTTTTTCGATTTAACAACTAAGAGATCAAGATTTTAGGGATATTAATCGGTATAGAGTTTATGGACGAAGATTTTAAATTTATATATAAACTTATATATACTATTTTAACATCCAGTGAATTATATTTAGAGTCAGAGGTGAGCTTGAGATCTTGCTAGCGTTTATAGCATAATAGAGGCTAATCAGCTTATTTTAACTTTTTATTTTTGAACTTTTTCGAAAACATATCACCCGAGTTATTATCCCATTATGCATATGGTAAAGTACATTTAATTTTCATTCCAAAATAAACTGAAAAATGTATTACCATATAAAATCCCGTATCCAAAAATCCTGAACGACATCAGAGCTTAGCGAGGTTTGAAAACAAACTTAAATATATAATTTTTCAATTGTATATATTTTATTACCGTATATAATAATGAAGTATATTATTAAATTACTGTGATACATAAAATAAACAAATACATTACGGGATTAATTTAATTTTCAAATGGAAAAACCATATAACCAAATACTAATATACAGGGTGTTTCTAAAATATGAAGGATGAATAAATCTATTTATCTGGCTGTAAATGATTGTTATTAATGCTTTTTTGAAAATTGTTATCTTTAAGAGAGGCAGTTGTTTCCAAATTACGTTCTAAGTAGCGACACTTGCTATACTTACAATGAGCAAACAACAACAGGATACTAGCACCCATGGCCACGAAATTATTGCTCAATTTTCAAAACTTTATAATTGATTCGAGCCTTATTCATTCGGTTTTCGATAAAATATCTCAGTTAAAAGTTGTTCAATATAAATATACTAACAACTTTCATTCGAAACCTTTTCGCAAAAATCGAATGAATAGGGTACAAATCAACTAAAATGCGCACTTCTTTTGTGGCCTATAGTACCAACAACAAACTGAAGCGCACATGCGTTAGTTGTAGGCTAATTTATATGTTTGGCTAGTTTATATATATATATATATATATATATATATATATATATATATATATATATATATATATATATATTGTAGCCTGTATATTTCATCAAAACAAAAGAGAGCCAATGCATTACAAGTTTTTCCTTAGTAGCTATTGAATAACGCATTAATATCAGTACTTGTCTGCTAACAATTTTCAGTGGAATGTTTAAGACCAACAAAAAAGAGATTTTGAAAAGAGGTTTCAAAATTTTTATTGTTGATGTCAACAATAAACCTACCTCTGTATCCATTAATACGCTTAAACCTGCGTACCTTCTTCAATGTTAAAAATGCTTTATTTTATATTTTTTGTTTTATTATATTTGTACAAAATAAAATAAATTAGGTCTCTATTGATTTTATTTTCATAGGCCTTTGTATTCCTGTTGGTCACCATGCAATCAATGTTCATCCCTGAGAACGTGGTAGTTTGGTCTCCAGTTTTTCTTTATTAAATGTTGGGAGCATATATGTAATGTACTCGATTCAAAATCTTAATTTTCTTTCAATTTTAGATACCTTTGCATACAGTACATATTTTCTTGAGTAACAACAGCAACTACAAACCAACTCAATCATTATTTATTAGGCAAAATAAACGTTTGGTTTAAATCCTAAATGACTGGCTTAGTAATTATTTATAGAAAAGGTTTTAGGATATCTTGGAATCTTCAAGCATTAAACATACAAACAAAAATAATTGTATTAAAATGAAAAATTTTCTCTAGATCTGCATGTTACACTCAATACATATATAAACAAAAACTTAATAAAATTATATTATTATTATTATTATTATTCTGAAAACACACTTAAAATGAATTTAGAAAATATCCTTAAAATGTGTACACTATATTCATTAATTCATAAATGTGCTACAAATATTGAACAAAATATTATTAATGATTACACCGAAAATATAATAAAATGTACTACAAATATATTGAAAACAGTTTTTAATATAAAATCCGTATTAATATCTTATCAAAATAGTAATTATAATCATTCAATACTTGTTAAAAATCTGATACTGAATCGTTCAATAAATACTTCCATTCTGATACAAAATTTAAATAAAACATACAATTTTCAAACATTATATTTAAATGAAGTACATTTAATAATCGTAACGAATGTAAATGTATTACACATACAAATTAAAATGTTACTATCGAATATAAATATGATATGGAATCCAAATGCAAATTTTTTAATAATTTGTAAAAACTGTTCACATTACAAACAATGCATATCAATATTATGGTTAAATAAGATTTATAAATTTTTTATTCTAAATCATCAGAATCGAATCGTTACAGCAAATCCATTTGATACATGTGAAAAAACAATTGAATTAATATATTTAACTAACAATAAATGCCGATTCAATCAATTCAATTTTAATGAAATATTTTATAAATCAATGAAAAAATGTTATTATTATATATTACAAATGTTTCCATCATTTAAATCTAAAGAGAATTTAATGGCTATCCCATTACGACAGTTAATTCAAGTAATTGCACAAGTGGAAAATTTTAATATAACATTTCAAACCATCGATAATCGACATATATTATATGATGTTGCTGTATATAATCGTACAAATATTTCATATCCAATAGGTATTGCAAATATTGGTTTGGATTTATTACGATATCAATATAATGATATTACTAGTAGTGTATATCCAGCAAATTATTTTTGGGTTGTACCAATGGCAAAAACAATACCTCATTGGAAGGGTATTATCGTTGTCTTTAATGAATATATTTGGTCTGGTATTGCTATTATTTTTGTAACAATTGTAATTACTAAATGGTGCTTTGAAAAATTTACTGATAATAATATTCAACATAATAGCTGGTCAGATTACATTTTAACAGCTTTGAAAATTCATTTAAGTAAGTAAGCTATCCGGCATATGTCACTGATTTTTGTCTCCCTGCGCAACTTCCTGCGCAAAGAGTGTAGTGTTATAAGTTTGAAGATTAAGACCTCTCCCATTCCAAAATAATATTATGATACCTCAAACAGATTATATCCTTTACAACCAAAAGCAGTTCTCATTCATTAGTAAACCTTGCAGAGTAGTTGAGCATTACTCACTATGTAAACAAGTCCAACTACAAAATAATTCTATCAACACTTGTGAAATCAAGATCATACAAAATGAACCAGCTAAGTGCCTTTTACATCATACAATGGAAAGCGACTTCATCGAGGAAATTGAAAATAACCACATTATTGCTTACATCAGCAAACCCATTAACATCACATCAACATGTGGTAAAAATATTACAAACATTATGGGCAAACTATACATCACTTACGAAAAATGTAAAGTAACAATTAATGAAGTAACATATGGTGAAATCTACACAAAAACTTCTAATTATAAACTAGAACAAATAATATACAACGACATGGAAATTAAACAAATTTCAAACGATACAACTATATATATATATAGATATATATATATATATATATATAGATATATATATATATATATATAGGTAGATTGTAAAGGCTGCCTTGGACGGGCTACACTTCGACCATAAGGTCCATTGTGATGCCTTAGGATGTGAGTGGAGTGGAAGGAATTTATGAGTAGACTAGGAATTGGTAGGATTTGCGGCTGCAGCCGACTATGATAGGAACTATGCCGATATTCATCTGGAGTTCGTGAAGGAAACTGCAGAAAACCTTCTCAAGCATAGCCGGTTACTTCGTTCTTGTCCATACGCCGACAGTTTAGTCAATCGACCGCCCCTTTTTTTTTTATAATTGACAAACTGCCGATGTCGGGATTCGAACCCATAACCTCCCAGTTTCCAAGTACTGCATACTGCGCAGACATGACGCCTTAGACCGCTCGGCTACTTGACTGGTTATATATATATATATATATATATATATATATATATATATATATATATATATATAAATATATATATCTTTCAAAAAGTAGTGATATCCGATCAAAAACATAAATGTAAGAAAGGGTCAAGTTTTCGGGGAGATACTTCATGTAATAGTTGCTCCTTAAAAAATGATGATATTCCAATTAAAGAGCCGAGTTATTAATAAAGTAAATAGTTAAAACTAAAATGTAAGAATATAAGTGCAAAGTAAAATGAAAAAAAAAATTTGGTTGAAATTTATTTCGTAAGTTTTTTTTAGTATGTTTTTAAAATTTTATAATTTAAAATTTTATAACGCAGCAAGTTATATTTTCTGTTGATTTCAAATATTTTAAAACTTGCCGCGTTATAAAATTTTAAATTATAAAATTTTAAAAACATACTAAAGAAAACTTATGAAATAAATTTCAACCAAATTTTTTTATTTATTTTACTTTATTAATAGCTCGGCTCTTTAGTTGGGATATCATCACTTTTTTATCAGAAATTTTTATTGGAATTTTTTAATGAACATAATATCAAATTCGATCAAACTACTATGTAGAAAACTTTTAGTTTTTTCCCATTTTTTCGGATGTTGCGTTGGGAAAATTGAATTTTTCCGAAATAGGTTTTGAGATATCCTACGTCGAATGCAAAAATTCGCATCCCTCTAAAATGTCAGGAAGTGGCTTAAACTTTTTGAAAATTTTGTTACTGTGATATTATAAAATATATTTTATATAATAAATATATAATTAAATTATTTGCAGCCTATATAAAAAAATTTTTAAGTAATAAAATTTTCAAAAAAAGTGTTCTATGCAGAGAGAGAGACTATTATATTTGTTCGAGCAACAAACAAAGACACTATATCATAATAATTAATTAATTAATCTTAATAGCCAGCAGGACTACGGTGGCAGACATTGCACTCATACATTTATAATATTGTTATCTGCCTTTTAAACATTATTTCATTCAATTAACAGATGAGGGAAGATTTTTCTAATGCCGGATCTTAGACCATATGTTCCGTTGGGAAAATTAAATTTTCCCAAAGATTTTTTTTAAGGTTTCAAAAATTTCGCATCCATTGCAAAAAACCGCATCCTTCTAGCATTTTTGGAAGTGGAGCAACAAAGTTTTAAAAAATTGCGCACGCCTCTCAAAAGTGATGTGTTGCTAAATTTTTAGTATACATATATTTTTTCGGATGTTGCGTTGGGAAATTTGAATTTTTTCGATCTACAAATAGGTTTTGAGATATTTCGCGTCGAATGCAAATGCATCCTTCTCAAATGTCTGGAAGTGGCTTAAACTTAAACACATACAATTTAATTTTTGGTTTTCCATATGTTTCGTTGGGAAAATTAACTTTTCATAAAGATTCTTAGTTAAGGTTTCAAAAATTTCGCATCGAATGCAAAAAAATTCGTTACGCAGGAGCTGCGTCAACTAAAACGCGAATTTCCTTAGAATACATAAATCACTATACATAGCGGTCATAATTTTAGTATGATCAAAATGAAATATAATATCTGATATGACTTCAGTATTTGCAAAAATTAAATTTATTAATAGCCAAAATAGAACGATGTATAACGATTATAGTTTATAGTTACTATGGAAACGAGAATCATAATTTACATTTATAAATTAAAACAAAATTTTAATAAAATAATTGTATAGTTATCTTATAGAATTAGAGTTTCTGTGGAGATGACAAAATCAACACAAATTTTAACCAACTCCAAAAAAAGAAGGTGGAGATTCTATGTTTGACTGTTAAGTAATGTAACAGCTGACTGACTTAAATGTTTGAATAACCAGTATACATGAGTTGTCTATCAATGACTATTAACAATTCTGCATATTCAAAATGTTAACAATTCTTTCCGAGGAACATATAATCACAAATTCTAAGAAAACTATTGATTTGATGAAAATCTTTTTCAAACAAAACTTGTTTATTTTAAAAAGAAGATTTTTGTTAACAATTTTTTTTTTCTATCTCTTACGGTTTCAAAGATGTATATATACCCTCCCCCCCCCCCCGAGCTAAGGGAAACACGTTCCAGTGGTTTCAAAGATAAGCAGTTTTGTTCAAATATAGTCCGATTTTGCCCATTAACGAACTTAACCTTACATTTTGGTCTAGAACACATTTCAGCTCGTTATCTTATTTCGTTCTTGAGTTATCGTGTCCACAGACAGACAGACGAACATGCGGAAAAGGCCAAATTTTATGAACACATATACCAAACATTCATATCTACGATCAATATTTTTAAGCGTTACAGTAGTGATCAAACTTAATATACCTTTTATATTTACATATACTAAATTATACGTAATAGGTTTTGGTAAGAATTGTCTTTTGGATTAAATCTGTAAATTGTTATTATTAGCTTTTTAATGTAGTGACTTTTTGTGTTTTTTGAAACAAATACAAAAATTTCGTGGTTTTTGGTGTGTAAAAATTTTTCCACAACTTTTTGAGAGTTGCAAACTTGGGTATACATAGCCCTAATGGTTCCAAACAACATTCTAAAAAAATCAGAGATACATCATGTTTTGTTAATTTATTGTTGATTTTGACGGACCTAAACCTCTTTAATCTGTAATCAAAATACCAATTTATGAATTCCGTTGCCTATTTTCTGTGTCTAGCCCAATACATTTAGATTTGCTTAATGCAGGTCTCACAATATTGCTATTTGTTAATTCAACAATATTGTGAGAAACATGATATTCCGATATTATGACAAACATATTTAATTAACATGTCCAAATTTTGTCAATAGCTAAATAAATTTCTATACCCAATAAAATTGTTTTCAAAATTATATTTGTATCATGGTTTATATATGGCATTAACGTAAACACCGTATTTCAAGGACAATAGGGAATATGCATGAAAATTTTCTTTCACTTGAACTGATGCATGTTTACTTGACAAATATCAAGGTAAAATTACTTTTTAAATAACTTTAAAAATAAGCGAGATATGAATGATTGAAATTCCCGATTAGACAAAGAGGGTGATAGCTCTCTTGATATGTTATGTGACGTCATATTATACTTTCACTATTTAAAATACACGTAAAACTCCGTTTTTAGTATTTTTGCAAGAAAGAGATAGATAATAATCTTTAAAAGCTTATATCTTCCATGATATTTGTCGGATTTTAATTTCGTTTTTAAATATTATTACAGTATTAACAGTATTTTCATATTCTGAAAATAAATGTGAAAAAAAATGTTCATGCATATTCCCTATTGTATAGCATTTTAACAAAACCAATGTATGAAAAACAAATTGAAACAGAAGCTGATGTATGGTCTTCAAATTGTCCAGTTTATTTAACAACAGATCATTAATTGGTAAAAGATTTACTATTAGTAATATGTTTACATAAAATGCACAAAGTTGTAGTATATTATCATATGTATTTGCAATTGAACGTCGTATACGCTATTTAAATAATGAAACAGAAAGATCAAGTGTATATATTACAAAGAATGCAATTGGTACCAGTTATATACCAATATACATCACAAAAGGACATCCAATTGCAAAAATATTTCAAAAATGGGCTACACGTATTCATTCAAGTGGTTTATCATCGAAATTTTTACAAGATGAAGTGAATAAATTGAAAATATATCCACAGCCCGATGAATCAATGGTGTTATCTATTGGACATTTTACATTTGCAGCTCTATTATTGTTAATTGGGTGGATATTAAGTGCTTGTATATTTTTTTTAGAATTAGTAACCGAATTTAGACAAAACCGCGATTTCATCCAGCGCAATATTTTGACAAATTAATACTAAATACCACAATCTTATGAAATTTAACAAATAATTATATTAAAAAATAAATCATTCATTCCTTTCAGATAAGATATATATCCATAAAAAGCCTTATAGATTTTTTCAGAGGTATATATTTATTGTACACAATATTACCCGTGGCGGTTTCGCTCGCGAAAATTGTAAATGTAAAAACCTTATAACTGAATAACATGATATTTTTACCTCTCTAGGACTGATTTTCTTAATAAGAAAATTATCAATATTACTGTTACTAACTTGAAAAAAACTGAACATCCATACAAATCCTCACCCCGTGTTTCACTCCTTTGAGAGTCTACTTTCAAAAAACTCGGAAAAACGTATTTTATGATGTATAAGTTATTTAACAATTTTCAGGTCTCAACAAAATTAAAAGTCTAACTTCCTATTTTACCCCCTTAAGGGTTCATTTTCTAAAATGGCTTAAACACATATAACATTGTTTATTATTTATAGCCTACTATCCATTTTTCAAGTATCAAACTTTCAAAAAATCGGCCTCCCACCAAAACTTACTACACCAACTTCTAAAATTTAGGAGTTGATTTTCCAAAAAACGTTTTTAGTGCGCTCCACACTTTCCAAACGCAAATGTCGCAAACTTTATGTTTCTCACTCCAATAGTGTTGCTGAGCGATTATAAGTGAGTGGTATTTCATTTATATCTTCTTAATATATATAATTCATCACCTAACTTCTCCTTAACGGATGGACAGATTTGAACGAAATTTTGATTTCAATGGGTTCCTGGATGGTTTGAAAACACAATTGGACCCGGTCCTAAATGGCTGGACCGATTTGGATGAAATTCTATAGAATTATTTTATTAAAATTTTGTTTTTATTTTGGATTACTGTTTAACTTAACTGCAGTCGGTGTTATCTTAACTATGTATATCTATATATATATATATATATATATATACATATATATATATATATATATATATATATATATATATATATATATATATATATATATATATATATATAAATATCGTGTCACATGTTTACGGTGAATGGACTCCGAAACTACTTAACCGATTTTGATGAAATTGTCTATACTGTGTGTAATTTGGTCAAACTTGAGGCATAGGATGGTCTTTAATTCGAAATTTGGACTAAATATTTGTTTATTGCATATTTAAAAAAACTTAACAACCAAAATTTTTTTTTTTTAAGTTGGTTAAAATTTGTGTTGATTTTGTCATTTCCATGGAAATTCTACTTCAATAAGATAATTATAAAATTATTTTATTTAAATTTTGTTTTAATTTTTAAATGTCAATTTTGATTGTCGTTTCCATAGTAACTATAAACAATAATCCTTATATATCGTTATATTTTGGCTATTAATAAATTTAATTTTTGCAAATACTAAAATCATATCAGATATCATAGATCAATTTGATCGCACTAAAATTATGATCGCTAGAGAGTGATTTATGTATTCTTAGGAAATTCGATAAGTTGAAGCAGCTCCTGCGTAACAATTTTTTTTTTAAATGAATTTTTGTTTTTAAAAATGCCAGCAATTAGACGTACAAACTTTAGTCTTAGAACTCGAAAAGCTAGAAGTGAAAGATATACAAGAGCAAGCAAGCCAAACTGACGAGCAACACGAAATGCGGAATGAAGTTGAACGGAATCGAAATCATCAACATAGAAATGTTGCGTTTAACCCCTATCGAGCTGCATTAAATTATAATGTGGAAATCGATTACAGTTCACAGCAAATCGTTATTGGACCAATAAACGTTGTGTGCCAATATTGAAAGGCATTTAAGTTTAAAAATGAAGCCCCTGGATTATGTTCCACGAACGGTCAAGTCATATTGACGTGATTGGTACCGCCAGAAGAGCCACTACATTCATTGTTTTCGGGAAATGGGCCAGATTCCAAACATTTTTTGACTCATATCGAGCAATAAAATAATAGGTTTCAAATAACGTCATTTGGCGCAACAAAAGTTATTCGAGAAAAATTTAAGCCAAGTTTCAAGGTAAGTATATGGAAAAACAATAAACTTTTACCACTATGTACCTGATGCAAAATACGTTGGCAGCTTTCAATTGAAATGGTGTATCAATTGAAATAGCTTAAAGTACATTTGTAGCTCGGTAAATTGCCAAAAGCAGAAATATGTTAGTGTGTTTAAAAAAGTTGATGGTGGAATGGGATTGCTGAGAAAATATTTTGAGAGCAACATGGGAGAGCCGCATGGTGGTACAAACAGTTCGCTATACAATATCTTATACTACATCTATTTATTATCTGTTTACCTTTGCAGATTCAGGGTCAAATATATCATCTAACAGGTTCCTAATTGCGAACGCGGGATAGTGACTACAAATTTTTGCAAGTTTATTTTATGGGCGATTCAGCTAGACAAGTTGATCAGCGTTGTGCACACAACACTTCGGTGAAAAGACCAATTGTGGAACAACTCCAAATGCTTTTCCATCAGCACTACGAATTGATTGCATTATACACGACCGCATGTCATCAAAGCCGATAAGAAGCCTGCAGGACAATACGCAAGACGTTTTAATGCGCAAACAATTGATGAAGTCGCTAGAAAATAAAACTAAGATTGTTGTGTATCATAAAGCATTAGAATAATAAACAATATGTTTTTGGAATAATTATTATTATTTATTAATTATACCAATTCGAATTCAATATTCATAGCTAAGACAGGACAACGTCTGTCGGGTCAGGTAGTATATATATATATATATATATATATATATATATATATATATATATATATATATATTGTTAGTCACCAAATACTGAGTAACATCACTTTCCTAATCATTATTTATTACCTTATTTTACCAAATTAGGTAATACATAAAAAATGATTGTGTTGCATTTAATTTAATATATAAGCTATCGAAACTTCATGTTTAAATCACATCCTAATATTAAGTAGTAGTTAATTATATTGATTATTAATTATTTTAGAACTAATTATAATAATAATTGATTTAATATTCATTGTCAATAAAAGTAATTCAAATTCGATCAAAAACATAAATGTAAGTTTTCGGGGAAATCCTTAATGTAATACTTCCTTCTTAAAAAGTGATGATATGAGAGTAAGGACCGAGCTATTTTCAAAGTAAATAGCTCTAGACTTCATATAATAGTTGCTTCTTAAAAAGTGATGATATGGAAGAAAGGACCGAGCTATTTACAAAGTAAATAAGTCTAGCCTTCATACAATAGTTGCTCCTTATAAAGTGATGTTACGAAAGAAAGCACCTAGCTATTTACAAAGTAAATAGCTGTAGACTTCATATAATATTTGCTCCTTAAAAAGTGATGATATGGAAAAAAGGACCGAGCTATTTACAAAGTAAATAGCTCTAGATTTCATATAATAGTTGCTCTTTAAAAAGTGATGATATCCCATTAAAGAGCCAAGCTATTTACAAAGTAAATAGCTCGGTAAACTATTTACTAAAAAAATTAATAAGCACATCTTAAACCACCCGTTAACTGCTTCGTTATTATTGGTGGATGATGTTGTAGCTTGGTTTGGATTATATAGTGGCAATTTTTTTTATTATCAATCAGTTTCAATTTAAAATAGTTACAGGACATATTCAATAATATTATCGGGAATCTGTGTTGTGAAATAGTGGATAAGTGAACTTATTAATTTTGGGAATGTAGACCTTAGTTACAAGTCACTTGGATAATGTTAAAGTGAAAGGACCACCGGTAAGTTAGTATTTTCAAAACTTTCAATGTCAATTTTAAGCACTTCTCTTCATATAAAAGGTCACTTTCAATTCCATATAGGGAATAATTAAAGCTACCTTTCATATGAAAGGAATTGTTCACTTCACCTGTATTTTTTTTTTGTGTTTATCAGCGAGATGTTTCTTCATTGTCAAATTTATTTACTTTGTACACACTATGATGGGCTGTTGATTGTAGACTAATATGAATACACAATTTAATGATACAATTTCATGGCCCTTCTTGAAATGTATATTACCAACGAAATATTTCTTGATTGTCAAATTTGTATAATTTTTAACATATTTGGTAGGGTTTCTATTACTCACTATAATGAATTCATAATTAAATAGTACAGTCGCAAAGCCTTGTCTCAAATGTTAATAAGAACAAAATGTTTCTGTATTCTAGACTTTTATTTTTAAGATTTGAAGAACAATTTTATTCAAAATTAAACTCCTTTTAAATGTACACTCTTTAGAGTTTAGAATAACTTTGTTGTTGTAAAAATAGAAGTTACGTCAAAGGGATTAAAAATTTTAATAAAGGTATTTTGCATTTTGATAATAATAAAATGTGTAATGCCCTTTTTACAATCCATGCAAAAAATTTTCAACAAGGATATTATTAATCCTATATTATATAATATTTCTATGACCTTGTTGTATTTAGTGACCTTGTTGTTGTAAATGAAATTTACGTCAAACGGAATACAAATTTCTTAGAAAATTAAACAAAATACGAAGAAAAAGATATTTGTTTTTTGAAAATAATAAAATTTTTCCAATCAGTACAGAAATGTAACACATGGATTTTATTAATCCTTAATAGATATATAAAACTATTGTCCATATTTAAGAGGGGATGATAGCACATCTTAAACGACCCGTTAACTGCTTCGTTATTATTGGTGGATGCTGTTGTAGCTTGGTTTGGTTCATATATTGGCAAATTTTTTTAATCCTCCATAATTTTGTATATATATATTTTTTTTTTATGTATATTATTTTTTATTTATAAATAAAAATGATAACATTGCAATAACCAAAAAATTATGATATAGAAAAGATATTTATTCACTTTAAATTTTTATTCTGGCAGTTTTTTTAAATATTCCACATTAAAAAACACTAAATATAAAAAAATATAAAATTATATATAACTTAAACAATTTTGAACATTATCCAAGTGAATTGTAACTAAGGTCTACATTCCCAAAATTAATAAGTTCACTTATTCAATATTTCACAACACTGATTCTCGATAATATTATTGATTGTATCCTGAAACTATTTCAAATTGAAACTGATTGATATCATCCCCTCTTAAATATGGTCAATAGTCTTATATATCAATTAAGGATTAATAAAATTCATATTTTACATTGCGGTACTGAATGTAAAATGAAGGCGTCACACATTTTATTATTGTCAAAATAAAAATATCTTTTTCTATGGAATTTTCTACCGGAAGACACAATTCGCACACAATTTTCTTTTTAGTGAGAGTAATAGTCTGGTTCACATGTACGATTTTTCAAAAAAATTTTTGAATAGTCTCCGAAAATTACGACCAAGGTGTCATTCGATCCGGATTATTGTGTAGATCATTTAAGGAAAGGTTCCAAAAGGGGCCAAAAAAAATAGCAAAAGTTATAAACAATAAACTAAAGAAAAAAGTGGGGGCTTAGTTTTTTTTGAATATCTCGAAAAATATTCAAGATTTTCGAAATGTTAAAAAAGATTTGAAAAGATCATTAAATTTGATAAAAAAAGTCCGCACTCCCGGAACTGTATCTCCAATATTTATAATTTTTACAGAGCCCTGAAAATAGTGCCAAAAACCGGTAGTCTGACTTTTACGCGCGCTGCGTCACTCTGACGCAGTAACTAAAAAAATTATTTAAACATATTAAATATGAATATTAAGGAATGATAAATTTCATGTACTATTGGGATACACGAATGAACAATAATCCGCGGTTAAAAAATTTTTATCCCAATTTTTTCATTAGTTATGCTTTTGTTAATTAACAACTTTTTCTGCAGTAAATGTTAACAGAAAAACCGCGATAATTATTGAACTAAAGCCTTAGGATTTTTTTTACTTCGTCGAGTTATTCTTAATAGGCTAACAAATAGATCCCCGTTGGAAAAATTCAAAAATTTGCATTTTCCAATTTTATATTAACAATTGAAAATACGTCAAAATTTAAGATTAAAAAATAATTATCAATACATTTTTTTTTCGATATCTCGAATGTTTCAATTTTTAAATGTTAAATGCTACATACAAATATTTTTTTTAAATTTTTTAACACCATTGTTAACACCAACTAAATATTAAAATTAAGAAACCATTTTTTCTCTAAAAATCATAAATTCTATTGTTCTTTCGGATTATAAAAAAAAAAAATTTCTTTATTCATTTGTTTATTTAATAAACAATTTGTTATAAATAAATTTTTTTTTTCGTATATTTTTTTTAAATACTTCAGTTTATTACGAAAACAACCATGTGCTGCATTTTACAAAAAAAAAAATTATTTCTATTTTTTAAATAACTTTTCATATTTCTGTGCCTTGAAACTTTTTTTTTCATCATTTGTTTTGCTTTTATTATTTAAATTAAATAACTTTGGAAATATGGCAGATACGTCAATTATACTTCAGGTCTTTTTTATTAACTATTAATTAATTAACAATTTTAGCTTTTAATAAAAGCCCTATCTCTATGATTTATTTAATTATTGACTATTGTTTATAAAAAATATCGAAAAAAATTTTTTTCTTATGCTTTTCTATTACTAAAATATTATTTTATCTCAATATTCTCTATCGTTAAATTATGAGGTTTCCATGACTTGTATTTTTTGTAGTTTAACTATCATAAAAAATCAATTAAAGCCATATTTGCATGGACCTTTGGAAAAATTATTTAAACTGCAAGTCATCATCATGTTAATTTGATTTTTACGAGTTTATTTAATTAGTTATACCTAATTTTACATACTTATGAATCCTACAATTACATTTTAATTCCAGTTTCTACCTGTTGAGATATTTCTTTGTTACGTGGAAGAAACATCTGCCTAAGGGTTCGAAGGGTCTACTTTTATTCCTGACCTGAAAATCATTCATATAGTCCCAGAGTTTGTCATACAGCTCTAGTATTCAGTTAGCAGTTACGTAGTTCGTTTCGTTCGAGTGTAATATTATTGTGAATTTCGTTGTTAATTTATTTATTAACAAAAATGAATTCTTCTGTGAGTTGCTTTATTTGCGGGAGCAAGCTAGAAAACTTGCCAACAGTTACTTTAAAACAAAAAGCTGTAAATTTTTTTATTGTTTACAGTCAAACTTTAAAAGATAATAAGCACACATTTTTAATTAATAAAACTGAGATCGATATCCATATTTTTACTTTGTTAAAAGAAAACCTCCATCAACAACAAACAAGCAACCAGTCAAATCAGATAAACAAAATGGTGAAGATTTCAAAACATCGTACAGTTCGGATTTTTTCGACTCTCTCATGATACCTTTATCGTCGAATAATGCCATCGGAAATGGAGCTAGTTCATACAGAAGGGCCGTTTCTATTATTTTTGGATCATTTATCATCACTGCTGCTATTCTTTGAAAGATTAAAGACGTGTTAATGGCCTTCTTTTCTCCATCCAACTCTACAGAAGGTACCGTTGAAATCAGAGTTTGAACCGTGTTAGACTTTGAATATTTGTAATTTTCACCATTAAACCCCACCATACTGGCCATACTTGCTAATCCTTTCGAAATCGCTCTATGGCAATCAGTATCTACATCTCCCACTAATCCTGTCGACAGTGATTGTAACTTTGGTGACTGGATGAAAGGATTATGCGTTTGTAACCATACTTTGAATGCGTTCCGATCACTTGAATCCCGTTTTTGCCGTGCTGGTGTAACATCTACGTGTTGGTCTGAAGATTCCCACTTAATGCTTACGTATTCTTCTAACTGATTCATGATTTCAATTGCATAAGGCATGCCTTCAAGGAAGCGTGTCATAACACTAGACGTCATACCACGACCATGTGATAAAACTTGAGCTCCTGTATGGGTGGTACGCATCAACATCTGCTCAATAGTCATGTCTGTCCATATTCCTGCCCAAGCTTTCTCAGTCCTACGTACAGTAAAGTATCCTTCTTCCGTAAACAATCGATATTCCACTAGATCCATAATATCTTGTAATTTACTCATTTGTTGTAAGTATATTTGGATCGCTTTAACGTAGTTACTGTGGCCAGATGCGTGGTATACCGGTAACATTTGTTGTACACAGTACAAATGTAGATGCCAATTACCAAGCCTTTCAGCTTCAATGTACCGTATTGCTAGCATAACGAAGTTGAAATATTGAAGCCACAATTCAGCTGTTGGTCCGCGTTCTTTTAAGACCTCTATAGCACTGCTTAAGAGATTTTTCATGGCAAGTAAATCTTCATCTACATTAATATCATGGAGTGTTGGAGGATTTAGCGAAAAATCATTAAGTATTTGTTGAATTTTTAATTTCTTGTGTTTAATTAATTCGATAATTTCGTCAGTACTTGGCGAAGCTTCGATACTAGATGGTTCCGTAGATTTTTTAATTCCATCAATGTTTTCATGCTTTTCTATATTTGCTGCCGACTATGCGAATTCCGCAATTAATTCACCTATCACGTGAGCAGTCGTGATATGCGCTCGTAAAGCTCTTGCAAAAGATGTGCAATTAAACATCTTATCAATCGAATTTGTTGCATACACGGTACCCCACAATTCTTTCAATCCGGAGCCTTCCATAATAGTCCCAACAGCTTTAAAGTAAGACATTAACAGGTGGAAGCCACCGATACGAGCAACAACATTTTTCAAATCGGTGACTTTACAATTGGCAAGGATTTGTTGAGCTTTCATGTACAAAGGATAATCAAACGTAACGAATATTGTCTTTTGATCAAGACGACGAGCATGTTTTGCAGCGTAAAATAATGATGTATAAACAGTTCGTAGATCTGATGGATTTTCTTCAATGAATGGTAGATACTGTATGCGAGAAACTGTGTATGGCATTGATGACGAAACAAGATCCATAAAACCTCTTATTTCGGGTAGATTTTGAACTTTTAAATAGCTTCCCCAAATGTGAGTCGAGTAACAAACAGGAATATCACATGTAAAATCACCAAATTGGAAGCTTCCGATGTCAATAAACTCAATAGATTCCAAAGAAAATTGATTTGTTGGTAATTGCTCAATATTAATCTTCCCCTCTTCTGATATTTCAACTGCAGTTGGTAATCGATGTAATTTTGCGACCTCTCCAAACGTAGTTAAAGCTTTAGAAGGTGTGACACAACAAATTCCACCCATACAATGAAAATTTTTAATCCATCCAAAGTTGATGGATTATGATCAGCATTATCAAAAACGTATTGGACAAACGCACTTGGTTCTATTTTGATAACATTTGATTTGATAGCAGATATTTCATGAAGAGCAACACTGTGATACGACGTACAAACACCTAATTTTTCCAAAATGTTAATAACAGTCTTAGAACCGCATTTGCGATTTAAATATATTCCGGTTGCTAAATGTAGTGGAGACACAAATGATTTTTGACGTATGGCTTGCACTATTGATAATCCAATTTGATATATTTTTATTTTTGTATTTTCTGTAATATTTTCCTCATTTTCAGAGACAGTTTCTCCAGATCGTGTGGTAGAAGTTGTGGTAGTAGAAGAAACATCATCAAATACACTATCATCAGTCGTAACACTATCACGAGAACTCTTGGATTTTCTCATAGCGTGTGCACTTTTTCTTTTTTGTTTTTCATTAGCATCAAACATAATTACTTCATCTAAAAATATTTTCAGATATTTAGGTATATCTTCTGTGATATAATCCAAAAAATTTATTGCAGAAGGATAGCTCTTGTTATATTTTGTACATTTAATCTGCTTTCGAACTAATATCGCTGCAGCCTTGATAATCCGAATACGCTCGTCTTCTATTTCAGCTTCACGATGTATGTACCACATATCAGAAAGCGTCTCTTCATCTTTCCCACCAAAGCAAATAATTGTATCTTCACCAGATTGGTCGTAAAAAACTATGTTATCACCATACTCGTTCTTTAAATGCTTCAATAGAACCTTATCCGTTATCTTGTTGTTTATAATATGGAGCAATTGACTGGCAGTAAACTGACAATCACTGCTATTTTCAATGAATTTGAAGACTGAATTTAATAACTTTTGCCATTCTTTTTGTAATTCAGGATCTTCCGTTTTCTTTTCGAGCACAAAATCCACATAACACTGCTTGTGATAACGTGCACCAACACCAACTAAGGAATCTACAACCGATATACGATCAATAATTTTAGCACCTAAAGAATCATTCCTACGTTCGAAAGCTTCTAAAAGTTTGATTTTCAGCTCATTGGATTGAACCAAATATTTTTGTTCCCCTTTTTTTGTTTGCCATAGTTTATCGCAGAAGAGACACAATTGTTTAAAATTAAAATCGTTAGAACCACGTGACGAGGAACGAGATGTTGAAGGTTGTGGCGAAGTAGAAACACGTTTGGCAGCATAATAATAATCATCTCGACACTTTCTATGGATATCGATCTCAGTTTTATTAATTAAAAATGTGTGCTTATTATCTTTTAAAGTTTGACTGTAAACAATAAAAAAATTTACAGCTTTTTGTTTTAAAGTAACTAGTGGCAAGTTTTCTAGCTTGCTCCCGCAAATAAAGCAACTCACAGAAGTATTCATTTTTGTTAATAAATAAATTAACAACGAAATTCACAATAATATTACACTCGAACGAAACGAACTACGTAACTGCTAACTGAATACTAGAGCTGTATGACAAACTCTGGGACTATATGAATAATTTTCAGGTCAGGTATAAATGTAGACCCTTCGAACCCTTAGGCAGATGTTTCTTCCACGTAACAAAGAAATATCTCAACAGGTAGAAACTGAAATTAAAATGTAATTGTAGGATTCATAAGTATGTAAAATTAGGTATAACTAATTAAATAAACTCGTTAAAATCATATTAACATGATGATGACTTGCAGTTTAAATAATTTTTCCAAAGGTCCATGCAAATATGGCTTTAATTGATTTTTTATGATAGTTAAACTACAAAAAATGCAAGTCATGGAAACCTCATAATTTAACGATAGAGAATATTGAGATAAAATAATATTTTAGTAATAGAAAAGCATAAGAAAAAAATTTTTTTCGATATTTTTATAAACAATAGTCAATAATTAAATAAATAATAGAGATAGGGCTTTTATTAAAAGCTAAAATTGTTAATTAATTAATAGTTAATAAAAAAGACCTGAAGTATAATTGACGTATCTGCCATATTTCCAAAGTTATTTAATTTAAATAATAAAAGCAAAACAAATGATGAAAAAAAAAGTTTCAAGGCACAGAAATATGAAAAGTTATTTAAAAAATAGAAAAAAATTTTTTTTTGTAAAATGCAGCACATGGTTGTTTTCGTAATAAACTTAAGTATTTTAAAAAAAATATACGAAAAAAAAAAATTTATTTATAACAAATTGTTTATTAAATAAACAAATGAATAAAGAAATTTTTTTTTTATAATCCGAAAGAACAATTGAATTTATGATTTTTAGAGAAAAAATGGTTTCTTAATTTTAATATTTAGTTGCAAAAATAGAATGTTAATTAACAAACGCATTTTTTAGCAACAAATAAATTTTTTTAAGAAACCGTTTTTTCACTAAAAATCATAAATTATATCAACCAATAAATTACGAAAAAAAAATTTTTCATTACCTCATAAACAATGCATTTGTTTATAACAATTTTTTAAACAATGGTCATAAAAAATTTAAAAAAAAATATTTGTATGTAGCTTTTAACATTTAAAAATTGAAACATTCGAGATATCGAAAAAAAAAATTTATTGCTAATTATTTTTTAATCTTAAATTTTGACGTATTTTCAATTGTTAATATAAAATTGGAAAATGCAAATTTTTGAATTTTTCCAACGGGGATCTATTTGTTGGCCTATTAAGAATAACTCGACGAAGTGAAAAAAATCCGAAGGCTTTAGTTCAATAATTATCGCGGTTTTTCTGTTAACATTTACTGCAGAAAAAGTTGTTAATTAACAAAAGCATAACTAATGAAAAAATTGGGATAAAAATTTTTTAACCGCGGATTATTGTTCATTCATGTATCCCAATAGTACATGAATTTTATCATTCCTTAATATTCATATTAAATATGTTTAAATAATTTTTTTAGTTACTGCGTCAGAATGACGCAGCGCGCGTAAAAGTCAGACTACCCGTTTTTGGCACTATTTTCAGGGCTCTGTAAAAATTATAAATATTGGAGATACAGAGTTCCGGGAGTGCGGACTTTTTTTATCAAATTTAATGATCTTTTCAAATCTTTTTTAACATTTCGAAAATCTTGAATATTTTTCGAGATATTCAAAAAAAACTAAACCCCCACTTTTTTTTTTAGTTTATTGTTTATAACTTTTGCTATTTTTTTCGGCCCCTTTTGGAACCTTTCCTTAAATGATCTACACAATAATCCGGATCGAATGACACCTTGGTCGTAATTTTCGGAGACTATTCAAAATTTTTTTGAAAAATCGTACATGTGAACCAGACTATAACGAAAGAAAGGAGTTTCATGAATTGTAAACAAATTTAGAATTCAGATTGGTTTATATTTTCTTTGAACGGGAGTGTGCGTAGTGCGTAGTGTATATAGTCGTATTTTTAAACATCTACACATGCTAAAAGTAAAATAAACACTTCATCTACTGATAAAGAACTCCGATTATATTCAGATTATTTAAGCAATTAAACCGGTTAGTTTTTACATTTTCACTTGTTTATAGCATGTATAGGTATAGCTACAACTTTATTTAAGATTATTTTAATTTTTTGTGTGTAATATTTTGTAAAAGGACATTTTGATTATCAAAAACAATATTTGCATTTTCTTTGGAGGAAATTCGCTAAAAATACGTAAAAAATTTAGTTTTTATATTTATCGGTTATTATATATCTCTTTAAATTCTACTATATTAATTGAATCGAATTAATTCCCTTTAATACATTTCGGAAACGTTTTCTGTTCTTAATGAATGAACGTATTACCGCAAATATCTTAACCTACAAGTTACTTGTGTCTAAATACATGGAAGAATATATTAGTGTAAACCTAAATATATAACCAGATATCCAGATGTATCCAGATACGTATCGTTATTGGTGGAAACTAAACGCAGTGAAGATGATTTGTAAATGTATTATTTCGATCCTTATTTTGTGAAATTACAATGTAAACTTGGAGGATTTGAAAACCTCAAGGACCAGGTGGACAAAAAGAAAAAGTCTGGGTACATAAAATACGGTGCCGCTAGTGCCCAGGAGTGTATATTGGTCAAACAGGCCTGGCTTCTATCAGACGATCAGAACATCTTAGACACACAGCTAGAGGTTTTACATGCAGCACAAAAAGGAAAAAAAGCTTAATATTTGGGAGTCACTAGACATATATATAAACATAAGCAGGAACCTGAAATTTTATTGAACGATCAGACGGAAGCATTACATTCTACATTATTCACGCTTTTTTAATTTTTACTTTTTCTCTTATAACTGTATTAAAATTTTGACGAAGGTATCAACCTGACTTTATTTATTCATTGATTTTATTGAGATGACACGCAATTTTATTGTTTTTTGTCATAATGTTTTGAATTGTTTTTAAATATAAAAATAGGCTATGCGTTTTTTCAAAAAAATTTTGTCAAATTTTTACAAGCTTACAAATGCGTCACACCCAATATTGGTATATAAGACCGAAATATGTCACTTTATATATACAATAAACAGTGAAATAGCAACAACAAAAAATTAATTGTTTGTAAGTTAATGAAATACGAACCACAAAAAGATGCCAGAGGTAAAAGTTGCTTGTAGCTTAATATTACAAAAGGGATAAAATAAAAATACGATGAAAAAGTGGACTGTATCTAAATGAGATTGTACGATATGTAATCCAGAAATGTATATTTGAATGCCATGTAGCAAATGAAAAAAATAACCCATTGAAAAGTTAAAATTGCTTACGTTTTAAACGGCAATGTTTCGCGGCCATCCGTCGATTATAATAGGTGATAAAATCCGGAGAAAATTGAGGATGAAAATTGATGGATTTTTTTATTGAATAACAAATCTGTTTTAACTTGATCAAATCAAATTACATGACGTCACAGAAATAGCCATTCAATTGCCAAAGATGTCAGATGTGGACGATTTGGAGAGAGATAATGATATTTAATGAATCGGTCTAAATATTGCTCTTTTCATAATCATGACTAGATCACACTCTCTATCGACATGTGTATACAGACATAGATACACGATGAAGGTACATTATGCAAAATATACAAAATATATAAAATGTATATTAAATTTACAAACTACTTCAGGGAAGTATAAAGTAAAATTCTATAACGGATTGGGTGATGTTTATAAATACAAACTGATGTCAATGTCGTAAACTTTTTAAATATGTAAACTGTTGTTACGACGATGTTGTCATAAGAACATCATTCTCTCACATAGGTAACAGAAAACACAATGATGTAACTGAATGATTCAGGTGATGTTATCCGAACATTCTTGGAATATTCCAAAATCCTACTTCTAGTAGAATTTCAAAAGTTTAGACGGATGAAATGGCAGTTGTTGGATTCTATAAGTAATGTCAAGCAATTGGTATTGCATAATATATATAATATTACATACAGAGCTGGATATGTAAGTACCGGAAATCAGTACCTTAAGTCATAAGTACCAAATATTGAAAATACTTTAAATAATGAGTGCTCAGTACTATTTTTTTCAATTTATAAGTACCAAATATAAGTATTTTAATGGTACTGAAAAATAAAGTACAAGTGTAAAGTACTTTTAAACGGAAAAATAACATATTTTTATCGAGCCTAGGAATCTGCAATGATTGTTGGGAGACAATATATAGTAGAGGTTCCCAAACTATTTCATTCTGCGGACCCCGTATCCATTTTTCTGTTTTCCATTTCCCCCTTACTAAATGATGACCTTATTTAATGGGATCCATTATTGTAAACTCCCATTTACATATCATGCACCCCCGTTTTTTTTCTCTGACATGGAGCCGTTGCTCTTCGGAGTGGATCCCTGGGATTCGATATGGACCACTTTGGGAACCTTTGATTTGGAACATCTGGCTATATCATGCTTCTTGTTTTATGTTTTCAATTGTTTTATGTATTCAATTATGTTTTGTGCTCAGATACAATAACAAGTAGCGCCAGTTTTTCAACTTTTCTGATCAATTGCCGAAATTCAGTTTAATGAATTTTCATGTACTTTGGGCCACAAAACTTGTATCGTTTTTTCAAATCTGTCTGGACGTTTTCCCTAAATAACGCACAAAATGGCTATGAAATTTTTAAAAAAGGACACGATATTTGTGGCCCATAGTAAAAAAACCGAAATAGTTTTACCATAACTTTAATTTCGTGTATATATACAGTCAAAACTCTTAACCAGGCAAAAGTACTTCTAACTGGCAAAATCAGTCAAAACTACTTTTGACCGCTGGCTTTCGATAATAGTATTTTTGACTGAAATAACAGTCAAGAGTACTTTTGTCCAATGAAGTTGGTCAAAAGTATTTTTGACTAACTGATTCCGTCAAAAGTACTTTTGACTAACTGATTCCGTCAAAAATACTTTTGACTGTTCATATCAAAACTGCAAAACGATTGAAATAAGATGTGATCAATCGCATACACCCTTGAAAGTCGGAGATAATGTGACCATACCAATTCCAGATGTAGACAAAGGAAGGGCAGACTTCGTAACATAATTAGAGTTGAGTTAGAAATAACTTCCGAGCAGTTATACAAGACTGGAACATAGAATGGTATTTTGGACAAATTATACTGCAGGTAAGTACTAATACTTTAAAGTGTGTTTACTTAGCTTTGGGTAAGTATGAATGAATTTGTTAGCGTACATGCGTAAACGTGTGTGTGTGTGTGTGTGTATGTATGTATGTATGTATGCGAATACGTGAGTGTGTGTGATTGTGCGTTGTGGGAGTACCGCGTAGTATTTGCTTGTGTGTCAACCTGTTTGTAATTTTTCCCCAGATCGCAATTTGATGTCTGTAAAGAATCCTTTGTCCGCCAAGATGAGGTGCCAAACGTAACAATTTCATTACGAACTGCTGCAAAGAACCCTGCTATCGGAACACGATAAAGCTATACACGACGTGTATGTTATAGGGGCTGTAAAAACAACACATGTTTATGCAAGACTAAGGGGTTGCTGTGTAATTCAAAGTACCATAATAGTTTGGGTTGCACGAATAAATAATTCGTCATTGTCCTAATGATTTCCCTTGTAATGATTAACCTTGTAAGAAAAAAAAAATGGTAATATAAATTATTAAGTGTTTTTAGCGAATTTCCTCCAAAGAAAATGCAGCTATTGTTTTTGTACCAATGTTGGAATTTCGTAAAAATTTCTTCAAATGTCCATCGATCCTACCTACTACATGTTAAAAACCACTATCGCTAAAATTTTTATATATGTTTATATATATATATATATATATATATATATATATATATATATATATATATATATATATATAGCCAACCATCAATGAGTATTTTTTATTTTTTTTCTATTCGACGTGGATTCGATGCGACTGGTCGCTGGTTCCACCTGAAGGACACCGGGGCCAGAAACGAAGGAGACGGCTTCGAAATCCGATGTCACTGTTGACATCTATAATTAGTTTGTATTTATTTTGTATTTTTATTTTTTAAGTAGCCGCACGCATTACGTAATTACCGATCTCGTTCCATCATCGATCGTCGACATGGAGGTCTGTAACACCCACTACCACTCGTCAACTGTTTGCTGTATTTTTAAGGCTAAATTAAACAGACCTGCATTAGGTACTTGTTGAAGTGGTGATCGTTAAGTTCGAGTGTATGATTGTTTTGGACTCATTGTGTTTATGATGAACAACGTAAATTAATAAATAATTTTTTTTTGTTTCGTAATTTTTTTTTGTAGCCGAATTCGTAACGATCATCAATAATCAGACGAGTGCCCGCCTTTTTAACCTGCCACCCAGATTAAGGGTTGACGAGCTGCCGTAGCGTAATCGTGAGTGGTACTTAGTAAAAACCTGGCGCCCAACAAAAATTTGTTTGTTTGCATTGTCGCCACAATTTATCGGCCAGTCATTACCTCATTGATTCCGAGGTGGTGAAACTACCGTCATAATATATATATATATATATATATATTATTATATATATATATATATTATATATATATATATATATATTATTATATATATATATATATTATATATATATATATATATATTATGACGGTAGTTTCACCACCTCGGAATCAATGAGGTAATGACTGGCCGATAAATTGTGGCGACAATGCAAACAAACAAATTTTTGTTGGGCGGTATATTTTTGTGGGTATATATATATATATATATATCTGAATATATATTATTCTTCTGTACGTGTGTTTGTTACCTAACTCCTCCTAAACGCTGGACCGATTTGGATGAAATTTTGTGTGTATATTTTAAAAGGTCGCTGGATGGTTTGAAAATCCAAAGGGACCCGGTAAGTGGCGCTGTACAAGAGAACATTACATATTTTTGAGAGTACTTTTTATTGCCTAGCTAGAAAGAATAGAAAATTATGAGTTACCAGTATTTTTTTTAATTTAAATTGTTGATTAAATAAAAGATTACAGGTTACACGCAGACGTCATGACAAAACCTATTGTAATTTAAATAGTTTACCTATGTTTATACTGTTCAAGCTTTGTGAATTCATTTTGTGGCTTATAAAAAAAAAAAATTTGTACAGGCCAAAAAAATAAAACAGGCCAACTAAATTTTGGTTTAATGCTTAGGCTTAAACTCTCCTTGGCCATGGCAGTTATTTTTTGTGAGCATTGCAATAAAAAAATAATACAAAGATTTATTTCGGCAATGAACATCAACACTCGCTGCATTAAATGTGACTCCATTATTATCATATCCCAAAACTTTAATCATTGTGAAATTTGTGTCTTGGAAACGACACATTACATAGAAAATAAAATTGCATAAAAAACCTTATAATTAAAAAAAAAATAAAAATTTTTATTAATTTTATAATTTTAAATAAAAATTCGTTACGCAGGAGCTGCGTCAACTTAGCGAATTTCCTTAGAATATAGATTTTAGATTTAGTGTGATCAAAATGAAATATAATATCTGATATGACTTTAGTATTTGGAAAAATTAAATTTATTAATAGCCAAAAAAAAAACGGTATAACGATTATAGTTTATAGTTACTATGGAAACAAGAATCAAAATTTTTTACAATAAAATATATTTTATGTATTCTTGTCAAACAAACACAAACTATTAAATATCTGTCTTAATACTAGATAGAATAAGCGAAAAATGTACAAGGAGTAAAGTTGTAGAAAATCAAGTTTGCTACAATTCATCACCTGAACATTTTTCTCAAACTCTAATGTGAACAGAGATATTTAGAATTTTAACTTTCAATCTTTAATTGTAAATACTTCTGTAAATATTAGTGAAATAGAAAAATGATAAGAAATAAAATTACAGTAAAACTTAGTACTAACAACTTAACTCCTCAACTGAATTCAAATATTAAGGGAGATAGTCAAATTTTGTGTTTCCCCCTCCCTCTAAACCCCCCTTTTCCCTCGTCCGATTTTACCCATTAACGAACTTGACCTTTAGAATACCAAAAGCGCTTTAAATACCAAACTTCATTCCAATCGGAATAAAACTGTGACCGCTAGAGAGTCCACAGACATTTTAAACAATCTTTAATTGTAAATATTTCTGTAAATATTAGTGTAACAGAAAAATTATAAGAAACAAAATTACAGTAAAACTTAGTACCTAAAACTTAACTTTTCATAAATTTTTCGATTGTTCAAATGTTAAGGGAGATAGTCAAATTTTGTGTTTTCCCCTCCCTCTAAACTCCATTTCCAATCGCCCGATTTTACCCATTAACGAACTTGATCTTTAGAATACCAAGAACACTCAAATACCAAATTTCATTCCAATCGGAATAAAACTGTGAACACAGACATTTAAAAAAAGTACATATGTAGTATATATATATATATATATATATATATATATATATATATATATATATATATATATATATATATATATATATATATATATATATATATATATATATATATATATATATATATATATATATATATATATATATATATATATATATATATATGTATATATACATATATATATATATATATATATATATATATATATAAATATATACAAATTTTAGCGATAGTGATTTTTAACATCTAATAGGTAGGATCGTTGGACATTTGAAGAAATTTTTACGAAATTCCAACATTGATGCAAAAACAATAGCTGCATTTCCTTTGGAGGAAATTCGCTAAAAAGCATTTTATTTTTATCTTTTTATAAGAACATAAACTTCTAACAGTGGATATTACCTCCTCTTTCTCTAACGTCTGCCTCAAGCCTTCTTGGCAGACTTATAATTAAGTTCGCTCGATTTATCACTACGTAAACTAGCAAAGTCTCTCAGAAAATGTAATCATAATGAATATCCAACAAGTTCACATGGCGATCAATATTATCAATTATTATAAGTTTTAGAACATAAAAATATTTATGTAGAATGACAGGAAATATAGTGCTACACAAAAATATAGGATATAAATAAATTGCAATAATACGAGACAATAAATTTTTTTCCCCGATCAATTTTTCAATGGGTACACAGTTGGCACCAAACCTGCAATACCTTTGTGCATATTACGTATTTACAGGTTATAAAATCTCTTCAAATATTTTTGGAGTGTTTTTGATACAAAAGTATCTTAATTTATATTTATCTTTTTAATGGAATCTTATTTTATCACTATGATATTATGTATGTCGTAGTCTCATTATGGAATCTGTTTTTTCACGAAGATCCTTGGCATTTCATGAAACGTCGACGTATTGTGTAAACATAAAATGTTACATGTAGTGCCTGTAATAAACCCATCATATTTCGATTAATATATAACATAATCTGCCAAAAATATTGTGTTATGTGAAATGTCAAAGAAAAGAAGGCATATTGTATATTAGTTTGGAATAAAAAGTTTTATTCAAAATTAAATTAAAATAAACTCAGTAAAATTTTTACTATATTAACTAACAATATAAAATAAATATTTTATTTCATTTTAAAAAAACTTCCACTCCTAAAAATATTCAAAATAAAATAATCAAAAATATAATATAAAAAAATTAAATATCCAAAATAAAAATTAAAAAAATAAAAACTCTTAATGTATTATGAAAAGATATATTAAAAAAAGCTTTTCAAAATTACGATGAGCATTGAATAGGTACCTTCCTTTTTGCAATTACAAGCAAAGTTATTATATACAAAATTATTTATTGGCACAGGGACCACTTTTATTGACACATACATTTTACGTATCCTTAGCCTTTGAACAATGACTCAAAAGAAACTGCTTCTCTAGCTAATACAAACTTGTTAGTATTTACTTGGCTTAGTAGAATTAAACTTGATGTCGATTTTATAATACCAGGTCTACTGAACCAAGATTTAATAATCCCTGCAGCATTGCCAACCTGATATACAATATTCTTACTACCACTAACTATGGTAACAACATTTGGAGGATCACCAGGACTCTGATCTACTTTGTCTATATTAACTAGAACTCGCTCGGTTCGGTTTTTTTTTTTTCCATTTGCGAAGCGTGGCGATGGAAAAATTTACGTTTTTGAAATAATCCTGTTATTTTAAACCTGTTCCATGTCGAATGGAAACACCCAATCTTTCTAACATGAATATAAGTGAAAAGGGCAATTTTAGGGGTGAAAAACACCTTTTTGGGTTCTGTATTCCACGTATTCCATGCGATGTGAATAATGAAAACATTCGAAGTATTCTGTAATTTGACTTAATTTCGGGTCGATTGTTGAAAATCCCATCTTTCTAGCATGAAAAGAAGTTAAAAGGGTAGCTTAAAGGGTGCTTTTGCCATTTTTTAAAGGGAAACGATGTAAAATTTTAAGTTTATCGAATGATCTTATTGTAAAGCTATTTAGCGTCGAATACAAAAAATCGCAACTTTCTACCATGTATAGAAGAGACGAAAAAATTTACGTTTTTAAAATAATCCTGTTATTTTAAACCTGTTACACGTCGAATGGAAAGAACCCGATCTTTCTAAGATTAAAAAAAGTGAAAAAGGCAGTTTTAGGGGTGTTTTTCCTATTTTCGGGTGGTTGCGGTAGGTAATGAAATTTTTCAAATTATTCTGTTAACTTGACTTTATTTCGGGTCGATTGGTGAAAATCATCATTTCAGCATGTATAGAACTGAAAAACGTAATTTTGGGGGTGTTTTTTCGATTTTCCGGGAGGTTGAAATAAAAAATATTAAATTTTTCGAAATAACTTCCTAATTTGTAGCTATTTAGGGTCGATTGCAATAAACTGCATCTTTCTAGCATGTATAGAACAAAAGGGTTGGTTTGGGGGTGTTTTTCCCAAGTGCGAAGAGTTGTGATGGAAAAATTTACTTTTTTCAAACAATTCTGTTATCTTGAACCTGTTCCACGTCGAATGGAAAAAACCCGATCTTTCTATCATTAATAGAAGTGAAAAGGTCAGATTTAGGGGTGTTTTTCCGATTTTCGTTGGGATTACGATGTAGGTAATGAAATTTTTTAAATTATTCTGTTAATTTGACGTTATTTCGGGTCGATTAGTGAAAATACCATCTTTATAGCATGTATAGAACAGAAAAACGTAATTTCGGGGGATGTTTCTCCAATTTTCCGGGAGGTTGCATTAAAAAAATTGAAGTTTTCCGATTTTTTTCGTCGGTTTGAAGCAATTTCGCGTCGAATGCAAAACACCGCATCTTTCTAACATGTCTAGAAGTGGGTTAGGTTTTATATAGATGAGTGAGTGTGTCAATCAGTCAGCTTTATTTTCAGCTTTATAATATATTAGACTCGCTCTGCTCGCAAGGGGGTACCCCCCTTGACCCCCAAGGCGGCCTTCGGCCTTGGCTCCGCGTCACAGAAAATAACATTGCATGAATTGTAAAAAAAGTTTTTGGTGAGTGTTTTTCGAATTTCCGGGGAGTTGCAATGAAAGCAATTTCGCATCTAATGCAAGAAACTGCATCTTTCTAACATGTCTAGAAGTACCTTAGAGTTTGTATAGATCAGTCAGCTTCACTTATAGCTTTATAGTATAGTAGATTAGACAGAGTCACCAATATCACCAATATTTTTCTTGTTGCAGCTATTATCTGACTGGCTTAACATTTTTGACCTTCGTATGATTCTTTTTGTTGAGTTTGAATGATTTCTTCAGAACTACCCTATTACCCTACTACTATTTTACAAATGGGTTTCGGAAACAACTTCAAATCGCATACAACTTGCGAAGTTATAATTTGATCTTGGAATTCCACACATACAATAATATTATTTGTTTCATAATCTTCAAGTTGAATTTCAACAATTTCAAATGTTGGTAGAGTCTCTTTTTCAATATTGAAATGTATTTTGTTGTCGAAATTATCATTTGACCATTCAACTGACAAAGAATCGAGATCCTCAGCTTTTTCTACTATCTCTCATTGATCATTTTCAATATTTTCTGAATTTGATTCTTATGTCTGATTCTCGCACCAACCGTTTTGTTCTCTACTATTTCTGAATCTTATTCTGTTTTTAAGGTTGAAATCATCCGGTAGGCTAGTAGAATTGAGGGCTAACTTTGGATCACTGCCAAATACTGCTTTAAATGGGCTTCTACCTATTACTCTGTGAAATGAACTATTTTTTTGCCATTGAACAAAATACCATCCTTAAGACCACGATCTAGTTTTATTATCATACATCCACGCTCTGAGCATGTTCTCAACATCTTGATTTGCTTTCTTTCAATGCTTCCTTGACTTTGTGGATGTCGAGGTCTCTCATGTACTATATGTAATTGTGGCCATAAAACTTTTAGTTCTTCTATAATTCTGTTATATATGGCCATTATCCGATTGTAGAATTAAAGGTGCCTCAAATTGAAAACATATTTTTACAAGCTCTCGAGCAACCTCAACAGCTTGTTTTGAACAGATATTTAGATGCGTGATCTTGGAAATTCATAAGCCATTTGAAAACGCCATCAGGAATAGACTGAAAATCCATTAAGTCAACTTGGCCTCTTGTCATGAAATTTGTTGACGGTATTGGTTTATTATTAACAACTACTTTAGTAGTAGTGTTACTTTTTTTTATTAAACAAGACTTTCAAGCATAATTTCAAGAGCAACTCCACACAGGGTCTTGGGTCTTAGACTGCAATTTTGATGAATTATATTTATCATTTTATCTCTTGACCCGTGACTACAACTTATATGAATATCCTACAACTTATTATACAGGATGTTCTGAAATTCATTCAAGAAAACTATACCACAAGAAGAGCTGCAAAAAAAAAAAAAAAGTTTAATAAAGTTTTTCGATTTGACGCTTATTTTTTAAGATATAGTCAATTAAACATTGATAAATTCAACCAATCATAGAGCGCAGAGTTTAAGAAGACGGGCCTCATACCGTCTGCGAGCCTTTAATAGGTAAAGCGCCCCGCTCTACTGCTGAGATCACGCCTCCTTACAATATGCGCTCTGTGTGATTGGTTGAATTTATCAATATTTAATTGATTATATCCTAAAAAATAAGCGTCAAATCGAAAAACTTTTTGTTTGGTTTTTGCAGCTCTACACCGTGGTATAGTTTTCTTAAATGAATTTCAGAGCAACTTATATATTTCTTCTTCAGCAATAAAATAAATTATGCGATCGATCTGGTGTTTTTCTTTTTAATCATAGATTTTCGCTCATTCACAGTGACAACATCATATATTTTTAAAAGATAATTTTCGCGCCTAGTTTTAGTAGTACCAGCTTTATTTATAGCTCTTGTTATTTCTTCGGCAATCTAAAAAAATGAAACCAATTTTGATACGAATATTTTTCTATAGAATTGCAAATAACAAACAAATTGATGAACAGTAATTGTAATTCTAGCATACAATTTTAAATCATACATTTAATTAGTTGATTTACGATTCTATATCCATTTATGAGTTAATAAAACATATTCAAAATTTCAAAAAAATTGCAAGCTCAAAGGAATAATATTTAGTAACCTAAGTTGCTAATGGTTGGTTATTAAAACCAAATTAACTTAACCTCTAAAAAGTTTATTTTTATAGTTTACCTCATTTAACTGAATTGCGTTATATGGACGTTTATTTCGCTTAATTTATTAATATTCGTTATAATGAGCAATAAAGAATTCTCTGGCTTCCATAATAACCATGTAAACAGCAATTCGTTAAAATACGTTAAAAAAATTTTTTACGTTTTGAACAATACGCCGATGAAATGCCTAAGATCTTCGTGAAAAAACAGACTCCATAATTAGACAACGACATATATACATATATATATTTATTTATTTATATGTCATTTTCATTTTGCATATTGTACGTATTTACGGAACCGTAAATATTATAGAACAGAAATAATAACAATAATAATACTTTACATACATTCGTATATATTTTAAATAAACTAGAAACTGTTTTATTTTATAATATTGAAACCGTAGTGAGAAATAATTGTTAAGTTAAAGATGGAGGGTTTCTTCCATATTGTTTTGTTACAATGTATATCAACTATGTAGGTACTACATGCCTGTACAACTAAATACTCTTACATATATATGAAATATAATAGAAAACTTACGAGTAGGAAAATGATGTCATAACTATTCTAGACCTCTAAAAAGTTTATTTTTATAGTTTACCTCATTTAACTGAATTGCGTTATATGGACGTTTATTTCGCTTAATTTATTAATATTCGTTATAATGAGCAATAAAGAATTCTCTGGCTTCCATAATAACCATGTAAACAGCAATTCGTTAAAATACGTTAAAAAAATTTTTTACGTTTTGAACAATACGCCGATGAAATGCCTAAGATCTTCGTGAAAAAACAGACTCCATAATTAGACAACGACATATATACATATATATATTTATTTATTTATATGTCATTTTCATTTTGCATATTGTACGTATTTACGGAACCGTAAATATTATAGAACAGAAATAATAACAATAATAATACTTTACATACATTCGTATATATTTTAATATACTAGAAACTGTTTTATTTTATAATATTGAAACCGTAGTGAGAAATAATTGTTAAGTTAAAGATGGAGGGTTTCTTCCATATTGTTTTGTTACAATGTATATCAACTATGTAGGTACTACATGCCTGTACAACTAAATACTCTTACATATATATGAAATATAATAGAAAACTTACGAGTAGGAAAATGATGTCATAACTATTCTAGACCACTATTAATTCTATAGGAATTGTTTATAATAGCACCATATGTATGAAAGGAAATTATCTTATCTATAAATATAGTGAAAATCTGAGTACATAAATAACATTATACAAACTTTATATTTCAACAATTATATCAAATTAAATCTAATTGTTTGAAGTTTTTTGATGTTTTAGACCGGCAGTTGATACAAAAACCGAATGCTCTGAGCAAACCAATGGATCCTGAAATGTACGCATATTCGAAGAATTTTTAGCATTTTCTTTAAAATCTGACAAATAAAAAGGAAGCTAAAATGCTCCTAAAGATTATTATCTGTCTCTTTCTTGCAAAACGGAGTTTTACATGTATTTTAAATGGTGATAGTACATTATGACGTCACAATGCCTATCAAGAGGGCTATCACCCTCACATCTCGCTTATTTTTAAAGTTATTTAAAAAGTAATTTTACCTTGATATTTCAGTCAAGTAAACATGATTCAATTGAAGTGAAAAAAAATTTTCATGCAACATCCCAGTTAACAGATCCGATGCAGCTTGTTTCAGGTTTTAGCCTAAAACAGGTATACGTGGACGACAATGTGTTTTGAAACTGAAATTCATGAAAACATGTTCGTTTTTGCGAATAGAAAACGAAGAATAAACTATACTAAATACGCTTGATAGTAACGGTTTATTTAAAATGTTTAGAGTGAGTGAAAATTGAAGCTTAGAAAGTTAATAAAACCAAAAAATAAAAAAATAAAAAATTAAGAATAAGTTAATAATAGGTCATTAAAATCAATTAATAGACCTATTATATTGAAAACTAATATTAAAAATTATCAATAAAACATATAACTAATTAAAACTTATATACTAACGATAAAAATATGTACAAGAACCGCGTCACTCGCATCCCATTGGCACACGCTATCGTGTGAAGGGACACTCCTGTAAGACAATTACATGAAATATTAGCCACGTAATCTTCAAACTGTAAACAAACAGTATCGCTTGTAAGTTTTTGGACATTACAAAGAGCAATGCGTTTCCGATTCCAGATCTGCAAGAGATGTTCAGAAAAGTCAATGGAGCAGAAATATTTTCTACATTGGATCACTCAACGTCATCGAAGTAGAAACACCCACACTTGATGATATTCGAAGATGGCAGGATGAAGATCGTGATGTGACTGCCATCGAAGATACATCGTTGATAACACAAGTCCACTGAGAAGTAATCTATGTCGACGAGTGGACATAATAAGAGCTAATTACACCGTAGCTGACGGGATCCTCTGGTACCATAGTCAACAGATGGTAAAAGAAGTGCCCGTGGTTCCCGAAGAACGCCGACTTCATTTCCTAAAAAGATATCACGACAGTGAAGAAGCAGCACACCCTGGATGGAGAGAAACGTATCGTCAAATCCGTAACCGCGTATACTGGTATGGGATGCAGGATGATATACGTAGATACGTAAAAGGGTGTGATACGTGCGCAAGAGTGAAGCCAATAAATCAGAAACCAAGTTCAGCAATGAGCAGTCGAAGACCTACTTCACCATGGGAGGTAGTCAGCATCGACTTGATCGATACATACCCACGCACATCACGTGGAAAGACGAATATATTGGTCGAAATTGATCTTTTCACTAGATGAATCGAAGCATTTCCATTGGGGGCCACGTCGATTTCGAAGAAGAAGCCCAAGTACTTAAGGGCGAAGTTTTCAGTCGTTATAGGTATCCTAGAATAGTACTGAGTGATAATGGTCCCCAATTCAGATAAAAAGAATGGAAAGCAGTGAACAGAGATTGGAACACAGAAATTCGGACCACTCTAATATACCATCCACGAGCAAACCCCACGGAACGACAGAACCAAGAACAAAAACGGGGACCAACAACTACAAGTGGAGATGGGACTCATTTATCAACCTGGAGAGTCCGTCTGGATGCGCAATCAAGTGCTCAGCAGTAAGGTGGATGGTGTCCATAGTGGATTGGCACCGAAGTGGAAAGGATTTTACAGGGTGCTGAGAAGTTTACCAGCTGGAATATATTTTTTTGGATACATTGCCCCCCACGAAGATACATCTGGAGGTCTCTTGAAGCAATAGATCCAGGGTACAACTTAGTTAAGCTAGGCTAAATGTACTAGTACAATTTAAAGGAATAGTTCTTAAGTCGACCAAAGAAAATAGAAAATTAGAAAATATGTGCTGGAGTCTAGAGGGGCAGATTTTGTTGTATTGAAAATTATTCAGAATAATTTTTCTGGATCCAGCACATATTTTAATTATAAAATAGAAAAATGTTAAGAAAAATATTATTACGAAAAATATTTAAGAGAAAATATTTTTCTTCTTAGAAAAAGGAGTTTTAAGCGAATTTCCTCCAAAGGAAATGCAGCTATTGTTTTTGCACTAATGTTGGAATTTCGTAAAATTTCTTCAAATGTCCATCGATCCTACCTTTTAGATGTTAAAAATCACTATCGCTAAAATTTGTATATATGTATATATGTATATATATGTATATAGATATATACAAATATTAGCGATGGTGATTTTTAACATCTAATAGGTAGGATCGATGGACATTTGAAGAAATTCCAACATTGGTGCAAAAACAATAGCTGCATTTTCTTTGGTGGAAATTCACTAAAAAAATTGTTGAAAGAAATTAAATCCAAATTTTTTTAAAGCAAATAAAATCAGGTTGTTATTTCTTAAAAATTTTGTTTAATTTAATTTATTTTTCTTAAAAAAAAACGTGCGTGTTGTTTCAATTGAACAATATTTAGTAAAACTTTTACTAATACTTTGTTTTTTTTTGTCGAGTATCGGAATCTGTTGCAGGTTCGGGCAGCGCTCCTTTTGAGGTATAAAGAGAGCCAAGATACCGCGACAGTTTGTCTGGAGGTCTGTAACACCCACTACCGCTCGTCAACTGGTTGCTGTATTTGTAAGGCTAAATTTAACAGGCCCGTATCATGAACTTCTAAAGTGGTGATCGTTCAATTAAAAGTTTCAGTGTATGATTGTTTCGACTCGTTTCGTTTATGATAAACAATTAGACAAGTTAAATTTCGTTTATAAAGTAAAGAAGAACATTACACGAGAATTGATAGTATTGATGTTGGATGGAACGCTAGGGATGTTTGGTTTTGTCGAACGGGAAGAATTTAAAAAAATGTTTGTAAACGATGTGCAAGTTTATATTTCTGTTGTACGATAGATGAAAATGATAATGAATTGTAAAGATGAAATAATACATCGTTATGTTGAGTTGTTGGATGGATTTTGGAAGTATATGTGAATTCGATATTATTCAAGCTTGAAAAAGCATATTTTATATTGGATGAATTAATGGTGGGTAGTGAAACACAAATAGCATCAGCCACATTGCCACGTTTATTATTGGCAAAGCAAATAAATGGTGTAAAATATTGATTATTCCTAAATCCGGTCCTGGTGTTAGAAATCAAAAATTACTTAGTGACAAACAATTTTAAAGAATTTAAAACATGTGAAAAACAGTGCTGTTTTTGTGTTGTTTTGTTTTCGTGTGACGGACTTTTGTTGGACAAGAAAAAATCATTAATTAACAAATTCTAATTTCGAGAGCCTGACAATTCGTATCGTATTGTAACTGTTCAATTGTTAAGCCGATTTTTGTTTTAAACTGTGAAAACTGTTATTTGATTTGTTAAACTGTTGAAGATTATCATTATTTTAAAAAAAATTTTACTCGTGTTTGATTTACTCGTGTTTGATTTTGGATTCATTATTTTTTTTCATCGAAAGCGTTGATTCGAGCGAGGTTTGGTGGTAATTTTTTTGCGTGAGCGTGTTCACGGAAGTAAATTTTTTATTATTATTATTGCGAAAACTTTTTTTAATTAGTTTTTATCTTTATTAGTAATTTTTTGTTGTTTAATATTAATTTCGTTAACTCGTTCTGGTACCGAATTGAAGTAATTTTTTTTTACTTTAGTTATTTTTTATATATTTATATATATATATAAGAATCTCGTGTCACATGTTTGTCGTGAATGGGCTCCGAAACAACTTAACCGATTTTGATGACATTCTCTATACTGTGTGTAATTTGGTCAAACTTGAGCATAAGATGATTTTTATTTCGAAATATGGACTAAATATTTTTTTATTGTATATTTAAAAAAACTTAACAACCATATTTATTTTTTTGGAGTTAGAAAATTATTTTGTTAAAATTTTGTTTTAATTTTGACATAACAATTTTGATTGTCGTTTCCATAGTAACCATAAACAATAATCGTTATATATCATTCTATTTTGGCTATTAATAAATTTAATTTTTGCAAATACTAAATCATATCAGGTATTATATTTCAATTTGATCACACTAAAATTATGATTACTAGAGAGTGATTTATATATTCTTAGAAAATTCGCTAAGTTAAAACAGCTCTTGCGAAACGAATTTTTTTCAAATTAATTTTTGTTTTTAAAAATGCCAGCAATTAGACGTACAAACTTAAGTCACAGAACTCGAAAAGCTAGAAGTGAAAGATACACAAGAGTAAGCCAAACTGACGAGCAAAGCGAAACGTGGAATGAAGTTGAACGGAATCGAAATCAACAACATAGAAATGTTGCGTTTAAACCATATCGAGCTGCATTTAATTATAATGTGGAATCGATTACAGTTCACAGCAAATCGTTGCTATTGGACCACTGAACGTTGTGTGACAATATTGAAAGGCATTTAAGTTTAAAAATGAAGCCCCTGGATTGTGTTGCCCGAGCAGTCAAGTCAAATTGACGCGATTGGTACCGCCAGAAGAGCCAGTACATTCATTGGTTTCGGGAAATGGGCCAGATTCTAAACATTTTTTGACTCATATCGAGCAATAAAATAATTAGTTTCAAATGACGTCATTTGGCGCAAAATAAGTTATTCAAGAAAAATTTAAGCCAAGTTTCAAGGTAAGCATATTGAAAACCAATAAACTTTTACCACCACTTGCCTAATGCAAATACGTTGACAGCTTTCGATTGAAATGGTGTATTACTTGAAATGGCTTAAAGTACATTTGTAGCTCGGTAAATTGCCAAAATCAGAAAGAAGTGAGTGTGTTTAAAAAAGTTGATGGGGTCCTATTCCCCCATCATCATCGTGCTGAGAAAGTATTTTGAGAGCAACATGGGAGATCCACATGGTAGTACAAACAATTCAGTATACAATATCCAATATAACATCTATTTAATATCTGTTTACCTTTGCAGATTCAGGGTCAAATATATCATCTAACAGGTTCCTTATTGCGAACGCGGGATAGTGACTAAAAATTTTTGCAAATTTATTTTATGGGCGATTCACCAAGACAAGTCGATCAGCGTTGTGCACACAACACTTCGGTGAAAAGACCAATTGTGGAACAACTACAAATATTTTTCCATCACCACCACGAGTTGATTGCATTATTCACGACCACATTAGACCGCATGTCATCAAAGTCGATAAGACACCTGCAGGACAACACGCAAGGTGTTTTAATGCGCCAACAATTGATAAACTCTCTAGAAAATAAAACTAAGAATGTTGTGTCTCATAAAGCATTAGAATAATAAACAATATGTTTTTGGAATAACAATTATTTTTTATTAATTTATACCAATTCGAATTCAATATTCATAGTTAAGACAGGACAACGTCTGTCGGGTCAGCTAGTATATATATAAGCATCTATAAAATTATGTGTCTGTGGACTCTCTAGTGGTCACAGTTGTATTCCGATTGGAATGATATTTGGTATTTGAGGCGCTTTTGTTATTCAAAAGATCATGTTCGTTAATGGGTAAAATCGGGCAAGGAGAAAGGGGGTTGAGAGGGAGGGGCAAACACAAAATTGGCATATCTCTCTTGTTATTTGAAAAATAACATATCTCCCTTGTTATTTCTTATTATTTTTCTGTTACACTAATATTTACAGAAATATTGACGGTTTGAGATTGAAAATGAAATTCCTTAATATCTCTGTACACATTAGAGTTTGAGCTAAAATGATTAGGTGATGAATTGCATCAAACTTTATTTCTTACGCATTTATCGATTCTTCTAATATTAAGAATATTATTTTATATTTTGTGTTTTCTTCGTTCTATGCCCTCCTTTCTCCTTGATCTAACCATTTATTAATAAAATTGGCTTTGAAAATACTTAAATCATATCAGAAACGACATTTCATTTTGATTAAACTATAATTGTTGCCAATAGAGAGTAATTGTTGTATTCTAAGAAAATTCGCTAAGTTGATGCAGCTTCTGTGTAACGCCTTTTTTAAATTTTTGATAGTTACAAACATGAATATTTTATATTTTTAATTTATTGGCAAAATCTAGAGCACGGTAGTACGACAGGCCGAGTTTAAGTGGTTTTTGCATGTGTACGTTACCGTGATATTGCTTATCCTTAAATAAGACTATATTTGACCCCGAAATAACTTTCGAACGAAAAGAGCTACAGTGCTTATTTTTCGAATATATCCTGATTGCGGAATTATAAGATTACAAGTCTGCGCTCATCGTTAAGAAATTAATAGTTAACAAGTTATTTTACTTCAAAAACCTAAAAAAAAACATGAACACACCCCTACTTCTTGGATAGACATAATAAAAATTCCAGGGCCTAATCCATAAGTCCTTTAAAGTTGATATTTAGCATACAGTTAGATATAGTGCCCAAACCAAAAGGAAAATTATGAAACCATGAAATTTATATCTGGAAATCGAAAATATTTCATTAATTTGTTTTGATAAAATTAACATTATAAATGCATATAAAAATGTAGTCTCCTGTGATTGGTCGATACTTGATTCCTATTGGTCGATGCTAAAGCCCGCGTTCTATGCTTTAGTGAAGAATGAACTAAAAATTTTGATTTTTGGTAAAAAAATAATAATTTTTGTAAATTAATTTCGTAATAATCATTCTTGTCCACAATACAGTACGGTTCTATTAATGATTAGTATCAGGCTAAATTTTTGTCAGTAGCTTCCTTTCGACGAGATGCCCAACTTTTCTTTCGCGAAAATTCTCAATGATAGTGACTAACGAAGCGCGTAAAAGAGTAACTTTTGTATGTTTGCCGATAGCAAAAATTGTATCAGTAACAGTTAATTTGTTAGTTAAATTGAGAGAAAATGTAATAAATACTTCACAAAAACTTGTGTCCTACAAAATGGATGGTGTGACAGACATGTCCTCCACTCCCAACATTTTCAAATAACGGGGTATACAAAGTTATTAGTAACAAGCTGATTTGTATGCTGTTAATTAATAATGGTATGTGTTATTGACACCTTGTCCTACAAATTCAGTGGTTCAATTTTCCAGGCTCTGAACATGTCAATGTAAAATTTTCATTTATAAATTAGAAAAATGTTTTCTTATTTAATGACACACAAAGTTTATACATATTGTAGGTCTCATTTCTTCAACCTTTATAGTTCATTAAAGACTACTAATATTCTTTTTATCGTGAATACACTCAATCGCGCCAAGTAACGCTTATTTAAGTGGCGCCAAGTAATAACTATGTATACCCCTTTATTTGAACATGTTGGGGTGGGGGACCTGCCTGTCAGACCATCTATTTTGTAGAACTAAAGTTTTTTTGAAGTCTTTATTACATTATCTCTCAATTTAACTCACAAATTAACTGTTATTGATAAAATATTTGCTATCGTCAAACAAACATGTTACTCTCTTACGAGCTTCGTTATTCACTATCATCGAAAGTTTTTGCGATTGAGTTTCGTTTTCGTTGGGCGTCTCGTCAAAAGGATCCTTCTAACAAAAATTTAGCCTGTTACTAATCATTAAAAAAACCGTGCCGTAGTGGACTATCTGTTGAATAAATTAACATGAATTTTAATAATGAGTTTCAAACATAAGAAAATATTTATTTGAAAATTTCGCTTATTTTTTAACATTGAAAGAAACATCTATTTTCCTGGATTCTGATTCGTCAAGATATTAATATGACCAACCAAAATCGAGTATACAATACTCGTCTAGCACCATAAAAACTATCAATATTTGAAACAAAATAATTTGATTAATTATTTAGTTAGAGTTTTTGTGTACGATTGTCTCCAAGATAACATTAAACAATAGACACGTCAGTGTACCCATACTATACCACCTAAAATCGTATACAAATCTCGAAAAAGGTTTGTTGAAGCAGTGTATCCATACTATACCATCCAAAATCGTTTAGAACTCTCAAAAGAGGTTTGTCGAATATGAAATAACATTTGAATGTTAGACTCTGTCGAAATATGAACTAAAAATTTTGTAGTTTGTTTAAAACAAAAAAACGTTTGTAAATTAATTTCGTAATTATTGCGTTGAATAGAATAAATGAACATCAATTTTAATAATGAGCTTCAAACATAAAAGATTTATTTGAAAATTTCGTTTTTTATTTCGAAAATTTTTGACAAAAATAAATAAATAAAATTTTTTTGTGGGCCAAAAATTTTAAATATCTTGAAAACCAAAAGAGATATTTCGTTTTTCAGGCCATTTTAAAAATCCATCCCACTTCTAGACACGCTAGAAGGATGCGGGTTTTTTGCATTTGACGCGGAATAACTTTAAATTCATAAGAAAAAAACATAAGGAAAAAATTCATAAGGAAAACTTTATTTTTCCGAACGTAAAATCCCCGAAAATGGGAAAAAACATTAAAAAAAACTTTTTTTACTTCTATTCATGCTATAAGGTAGCGGTTTTTTGTTATCTTTGAAAGACACGAAGCTATGGCCGAAAGCCGCCTCGGGGTTCAAGGGGTAGAATCCACTAGCAAATAGAGCGAGTTAATGTTATATAACGCGAAGCGGTGACCTTTGTATATGTGAATCTACTTAGAAAGAAAAAGATTTAGGTATCGCGAAGCATAAAGTAACGCAAAGCATAATAAAACGCGTAGCGTTTTGTGCGAACCCTTCGGCTTTGTATACTTAAGCCTTGCAAAAAATAATCATATCCGATTAAAAACATTAATGTAAAAAAGGGTCGAGTTTTCGGGAAGATACTTCTTATAATAGTTGCTTCTTAAAAAGTGATGGTATCCCATTAAAGAGCCGAGCTATTTACAATGTAATTACCAAAGTGGTCAGTTATCAATATACCGGATACATAAGAGTGTATGTGTTCTTTGCTTCCACCATCAATGTTAAGTTTTTATTGGATTCTCTTCTTTCATAGATCATTGAGATCTTCGCTCACGGTGATGACACGGTCGGGTCATTTTCTTTTCCTACTCCACTTAAGAATTTGAAGGTTTGAATAACTTGGAATCTTCAATCTTGATTAAAACGACCATTTTACCAAAAAATTCAAGTTTATGTTATGCCCCATCAATATCAGGTCGTAATTGAGAAGAACTATCATCATCTCAATCAGGGTCGGCTTGAAAATAGTAACAGTGAACAATTATTTTGTACTTATCGACTATGCAGTAATAATTTTACCATTTTCCAATTAATATGGACAGTATACTTTTTTTTTGTATTTTGTTTAGGCACTAAAAATTGTTTTTTTACCATTCCAATATTTAGTTCACATTTGAATGAATCTATTATTTAGTTCGAGGATATGTAAAGGTGTTTCGATTCTATGTACAGAATGATGTGGTATGTACTGAGGGTGATTTGTGGGCGGTTAAAAACGTTTAGATACCAATGATGAAAATAAATCACATCCATTAGTAATTCTCTGTTATGTGTGTGTGTGTGAGTGTTTGTATGTGTGTGTGTTTATTTCAAATGCATTAAATACGAAATGTAGGTTATAAATGAATCTGGCATTAAATTTATGGTCTGAAATTAGATTATACACTTACAACTAATTTGGTAGGAATATACCAAGATATACTGGTATATTCAATCTGAAACCGACTATGAGATTTTTTTTTCTCGAATATTTTATTATTTCCTATTTTTTCCTTTCAATAACTTAAAAGTGCCAAATTGTAATTGTGACACCAGAGAAGAATATGAATCGCATTTACAGCTTTGGATCATTACCTACATTTACAGCCCATTGGTATATTGATATTGGCCGTAATAATGGGGGGGGGAGGTTCGCACAAACAGTTGTTCAAATGAAAATACATTTTCTATTTTGAATTTTAAATGTATTTTGATTCAAAAAAGTAGTTCAAGTTATATAATGTGACTGCATCCCAGTATTTTCTGATGTTTGATATTGTTATATTTTAAGTGGGAAACACGCGTGTAAATCTTGTATGAAGTATCTTAATCGAAAAAATTCCAGAGAAAATTTGAATAAGTACGAAAAAGGAAGTTAAATTACCTATTGGGTATTGAACGGAAAACAAGCTTAATGCATACAATGTAAACGATATCTTTGAACAAAAATTGTCTCTCAAAACAAATTCCTAGTTTTGCACTTCGAAATCAACATTTGGATAGTTTTGCAGTCATCACTGGTCACTGACTGAGCGGCAGAAATGTGGAACGTCTGGGACTGTCAGTCCGCCAATACTATTGCAGGAGCTGCCTCAGTGAGGAGGAAGAAGAGACGATGGAAATGTGGAACGTCTGGGACTGTCAGTGCGCCAATACTATTGCAAGAGTTGCACCTTCTCTGTTACTTTTTGATCAACCATTGTTTTGAATCAAAGCTCTTTCGCTGTACTTGAACAGTTCTAAATGATTTAAGGAGTTGTGGCAAGAATGGGTCAGCTGCTTTTGGTATCACAAGGGACCTAATAATATAATTGTGTCCCATCTAGGACATCTGCTACAACGTATACAACCTAAAAGACTTAACTTATCTTAGATAAATTATGTGAGTTAATCTTTAACAGAAGGTATGTTTTAATCCAGAGCACCAGTTTTGTAAATCTTTAAAGGGGTTAATTTTAAACATTTAGAGTTTTGATCGGTATTGAACGTGGATTGGATAAAACCGTGCCATTCGCGTAAAAAGCAATGCAGGCTATGAACATTTTTACTTGACGGATACATTTGTTTCTTATTGCATCTGGCAACATTTATACAGAAATCATTGTTATGTACCTCAACACATAATATACACATATTGAAAAATATTGTTGAAAGAAAAGTATTAAGGAAAATATTAAAGAGAAAATATTTTTCTCCTTAAGAAAGGAGTTTTTTTTTACCTAAAGAAAACAATAAGATCTAGTTTTGATTTTTTTTTTCTTTAACAGTTTTTTTTTTTTTTAAATCAAACGAATCAAAAATAAACTATTATGAAATCAAATATTACTTGTTTTTGTTGCGGTATTCTGGCTCTCTTTATCCTCAAAGGAGCGCTGCCCGAACCTGCAATGATTCCGATACTCGACAAAAACAAAAAAAAATATATTAGTAAACGATATTACTAAATATTTTGTAATTGGAACAACAAGCACGTTTTTGTTTAAAGAACAGAAAAAAAAAAAAATTAAATTAAATTAAACACAAGTTTTTACGAAACAAAAAAAAACCTGATTTTATTGCTTTAAAAAAAAAATGATTATCCAATTTCTTTTTCAATAATTATTTTAATTCTTTTTCACACAATGTTAAACTTTGAATTACTTGACCAAATTACTTGTACAAATTCCAACTTATACTTTGATCTGGATTGAACAACAATTATATACTTTGAACTTATCAGACAATACTTCGATATTAAACTTTGATACTAATCGCACAATGATCGATTTTAAAAACTTTGAACTAATCAAACACGATTTTAAAAACTGATTTGAATCGACACTGGTCACGGTTTATATACCCGTCATGGGTCGTTCTAGAATATGATTGTTTTTTTGAATAAATATGTTTTTGACAATATATTTTTGCATGGAGGCTTCTAGAATATTTTAGTATATCAACACCCATGGACGTAGTCGGAGTGTTCAGACTATTTATAAAATTAATTAAAAATTATACCTCTCCTTGGGTTTGACCCATAGTCATACCCCGCTTGGTTGATATTCAAGCAGCGACCAAACGAACACGGCCAGTGTCAATTCAAAATATATACACAAATTTTATGATACATTCATAACTGTAAGCTAGCTTACTTCTGTTTACAAAAATTGTCTTGTTTTTACAAAATTATTTATTTGTGATCTGTTTATGTTATTTTGTAAAACATTCAATTTGTATAACTTTTGATTCTCTTAAATTAAATTATATGCAATAATTTTTTTCAATTTTTGATTTTTTCTTTCTAAATAGAAAAACTTTAAATCAAAAGTATCTATTAATCTTATTATCATTTTTCGACTTAAAAAAAAAACTTTGTTTAAGAAAAAAAAAAAATAAATCGAGTTATATTATTTTCTTTTTGTACTTTCAAAAAAAAAACTCCTTCTTTTTGCAAGGAGAAAAATATTGTTATCTAAAATATTTTTCGTAATATTTTACTTTCATAATTAAAATGTGTGTTGGATCAAAAAAATTATTCTTAATAATTTTCATTACAACAAAATCTCCCCCTCTAGATTCCAACACACATTTTCTAATTTGCTTATTATATTTGGTCGACCAATTTTTGACTTAAGAACTATTTGAATTATTTCAATTGTACTAGTACATTTAGCTAGCTAGCATAACTTAAAAGTGTACGTACACATTAGTTCTTCACTCTTCAACGGCGCCTGTTGTTGATTGCCGGTCGTCTGGGCCGCAAGTTGTACCCTGGCTCTAATGCTCTGGCCTCTGGCTCGTCCACACTTGGTACATCCCGTCGTCTTCCATCACCTCCATGCCTTTGACCCCCCAATCGATCTGGAAGTAGTTGGCCGAACACCTCGTTCCCCACACTCACTCTTCCCAGATTCCCATTGGCGGCGGTCCTTGCACTGGCCGGCTTCAAGAGACCTCCATGTATCTTCGTGGGAGGCACTGTTTGCACAACATATATTCCAGCTGGTAAACTCCTCAGCACTCTGTAAGGCCCTTTCCACTTCGGTGCCAATCCACTTTGGACACCCTCCACCTTACTGCTGAGCACTTGATTGCGCATCCAGACGGACTCTCCAGGTTGATAACTGAGTCCCGTTTCCACTTGGTCGTTCACTTCGGCATTGGCCAATATTGTTTGCCGAGCTATCTCAACATTCTGTTGATGTTCTTGGCCTCTCTCATTGGCCCAATCTTGAATTTCTTGAGGCTCTTCTTCGACTTGAATTTGCCAATCCCCAGGCTTCTTCATCTCTGCCCCCAGTAACAATTGGGCAGGCGAAAAACCAGTTGTTCTGTTTGCTCTATTGCGTATTGCAAATAATGATTTGTGCAGTTGTTGATCCCAGTTTTTATGTTCTTGATCCAACAAATGTAATCGTAACAACTTCTTTAATTCCTGGTTCTGGCGTTCCGTGGGGTTGGCTCGTGGATGGTATATTGGCGTTGTCCAAATTTCTGTGTTCCAATCTCTGTTCACTGCTTTTCATTCTTTTGATCTAAACTGGGGACCATTATCACTTAGTACTGCTCTTGGATATCCATAACGACTAAATACTTCGTCTATCAGTACTTGGGCTATCTTCGAGGTCGACGTGGCCCCCAATGGAAATGCTTCGATCCATCTAGTGAAAAGATCAGTCACAACCAATATATTCGTTTTTCTGCGTGATGTGGGTGGGTATGGACCCATCAAGTCGATGCTGACTAACTCCCATGGTGAAGTAGGTCTTCGACTTCTCATTGCTGAACTTGGTTTCTTATTCAGTGGCTTCACTCTAGCACACGTATCACACCCTTTTACATATCTGCGTATGTCATCTTGCATCCCATACCAATACACGCGGTTACGGATTTGACGATACGTCTCTCTCCATCCAGGGTGTGCTGCTACATCACTGTCGTGATATCTTCTAAGAAACCCAAGTCGGCGTTCTTCGGGAACCACTGGCACTTCTTGTACCATCTGTTGACTATGGTACCAGAGGATCCCGTCAGCTACGGTGTAGTTAGCTCTTGTTCTGTCCACTCGTCGACGTAGATTGCTTCTCAGTGGACTATTACTATCTACGATGTATCTTCTGATGGCAGTCACATCACGATCTTCATCCTGCCATCGTCTAATATCGTCGAGTGTGGGTGTTTCCACTTCAATTACGTTGAGGGTTATCGGTGTTTTTGCCCTCTTTTCAATCACCCACTCTGGAATGTCCTCCACTTCTTCGTCTTCAGCCTTGCCCTGTGGTTGTCTGGACAAGGAGTCGGCGGCTTGATTATCTTTTCCGGGGACGTGAATTATTTCATAATCATAGGCTCCCAATGCTAATGCCCATCTTGTCAATTTTGCTCGACTATCCTTCGTTTTGTTCAGCCATTGGAGCGCTGCATGATCCGTGTATAATTTAAAATGTCTTCCTTCAAGATATCCTCGAAACTTCCTCAATGCCCAGATTATCGAGAGACATTCCTTTTCCGTAGTGGCGTATTTTCTTTCTGTGGGTCCAAGTTTCTTGCTGGCGTAGTTTATTATTCGTCTTGTCTTGCCATCATCTTCCATTTGGAATAATATTGTACCCAGTCCGACGTCACTAGCATCCGTATTTAAACAAAACGTCTTCTTAAAATCTGGATGTGCTAGTTTCGGTGCATTTACTATCGATGATTTCAGATTTTCGAACGCCTTCTGATGCAATGTTAGCCAGCGCCACTTTGTGTTCTTCTTGAGCATTTCGCTTAGAGGTGCAGCTATATCTTCGTAGTTCTTCACGAAGCTCCTATACCAACCACATAATCCCAAAAATTGTCGTAGTTGTCTTCGTGTCCTTGGTACAGGGTGTTTACTGATAGCTTCATTCTTCTCTTCCTCTCTGTCAATGCCGTCTTCGCTCAAAATATGTCCCAGGTATTTGACTTTGTTGCTGCCAATGACACATTTGCTTGGTTTACAAGTTAATCCATGTTGTTCTAGTCTTTCAAGTACAAGATCCAGGTGATGTAAATGTTCTTTGACTGATCGACTGTAGATTAGTATGTCATCCAGGTAAACTTGGCAGAAATCTTCGATGTATCCAGATAAAACTTCGTTCATTAAACTCTGGAACGTAGCTGGAGCATTCTTCAGTCCAAACGGCATGACGCGAAATTGATAGAGACCTCTTGGGGTGGTAAATGCTGTGTACTCTTTCGATTGTGGCTCCCTCTCAATTTGCCAATAACCAGTCTGTAGATCCAATGTAGAAAATATTTTTGCTCCATTGACTTTTCTCAACATCTCTTGCAGATCTGGAATCGGAAACGCATTGCTCTTTGTGATATCGTTCAATTTTCTGTAATCGACGCACAATCGAAAAGTACCATCTTTCTTCTTCGGTAATACGACGGGTGCGGCCCAAGGCGATGTGGATGGTTCTATAATGCCATCGCCCTCCATCTCTTCAATCATCTCTTCTAATACCCGTTGCTTCTCATTGTTGTACGGGTATGGTCTCAATTTAATGGGGGAATTCTTCGTGATCTCAATTTTGTGTGTGATCGTTTTTGTCCTTCCAACTTTGCCGAAAACGCTGGGATGTCGCCGAATGACATCTTTTAACTGCTCTTGGTTCTCAAGGAGTTTTATTTGTAACTCGCCCAATGCGTTGTTAATTGTTGCCACTTCTCTATGGGCTCCATCTGGTTTTCTCCATGCAATGCGGACTCTCTTATCACACCCCAAGTAAATTATACCACTCCGGTAATCGATGCTCACACCATTTTTTGTTAAAAATTCATGACCAAGTATTACATGATTCCGTAGGCCAGGTACAACCATTACTTCAACATTGAACTTCATTCTTGATATCATCACATCCATGCACATTTTCCCAAGAATCTTGAAAGTATTATTGCATGTGGCTCCACTCCCTGTACTATCTCTGACAGGGTGCCATATACCATTACTTCTTGCCAATTCTTCACTTATGAAATTGTGTGATGCTTGACTATCGATCAGTGCCAATATTGATCTTCCACGCACATCAACTTCCACAATTGGCCCATTCTGGTGTGAGTTCTTGGTCTCCATTGTTGTCAAATGAACCGGTAATTGTTGGTGTTCACGCCGATGTTGTGTGGTTTTGTGGAGGTTAATATTTTCTCCAGAACCAATCTCCTCCATTATTGATCCTGGCTCTTCGTCCAGAGTTCGAACCGTGGTGCGTAACTCGTCCACTGATCTTGGATTCGAAATTTTTCTAGTGGACGTACATTGTCGCGTAGTAAATTCAATATTATGGGCACCACGTCATCAATGTTCCTATCGGCGTGGACTCTTCTGAATAGCTGCACCTTCATGTTGACGAACGCTTCTGTCTTCAATCTTGTGGGTTGGGAAACGGTCATCAATTCCAGTTCGGCTTTGGCTTTCCTTCCTATACTGTTGAAGAAACTCTCCAGTTGCCATTTCCACTCATCGAAGGTGTAGCCCAACCCACGATTCATCAATGCTCAATCTCTGGCTGGTCCTGTTAATTTTTTTGTGACCATCTCAATCCAACAATCTACGGGCAGATGCGTTTGTCGTAGTAATGTCGTTGCTCTGTTCAAAAAAACTACTGGATCTTCGGCCGGTCTACCACTGAACTCCGGCATGATGGACAGAAGCGTCGTTGTGTCCAATGCGGCGGAGCGAATGACTGTATTCACTTCTTGCGGATCAATACGCATGTCTCGAAGTTGCTGTGTTTGATTCTGTTCGATCCGTATAATGTCATCCACGACTTTGTTGTATTGATCGTGCATCTTCTCCTCCAAGCCTTTGATTTGCGTGCGATTCTCAATGACATCGGCTTTAATGTTAACGATGTCGGTTTTCACAGTTTCGACATCCGTGGTTATTTGGTCGATCCGCTGTATGCACGCATCCCTCAGATCCACCATTCGCTCCCCCAATTCGTATTGTATGGTTTGCATTCTTTCTTCTAATTGGTTGCCCATTTGCTCATTCGATCCTTGAAGTCTGTTGCCCATCCTCTCTTCGGAGTCTTGAAGTCGATTACTCATTCGTTCGCCCACTCTTTCTTCAGACTCTTGAAGTTGGTTGGCCAATCTTTCATTAGATTCTTGAAGCTGGTTGCCCATCCTATCTTCACATCCTTGAAGTCGTTCGCCCATTGTCTTGTCCATGTTATTGAGCTTTGTCATCAATGCTGCGAGCATCTTCTCCATGCTTGCTGCAGCTGGCTCCTCCGGATCGGAAACCACACTTCTACGAAGTTCTAATGTGGGGTTGGCTGTTCCTTGAGTCCTTGAAGTCGGTGTTCCTTGTTGCCTAGATTGGTGCTCCTCCCATCTTGCCTGTAAGACCTCTCTAGTGCCAGTACTGTCCAGCCCTTCGGCCTCCATCATCTCACGCAATCGTGGCATGGGGATGCTGCGGCTTGCCATTGTAATTCTTTTCTTCTTCCGTACGTCTCCTGGTCCTGTCACGGTCGCCACTTGTCGCGGTATTCTGGCTCTCTTTATCCTCAAAGGAGCGCTGCCCGAACCTGCAATGATTCCGATACTCGACAAAAACAAAAAAAAATATATTAGTAAACGATATTACTAAATATTTTGTAATTGGAACAACACGCACGTTTTTGTTTAAAGAAAAGAAAAAAAAATTAAATTAAACACAAGTTTTTACGAAACAAAAAAAAAAACCTGATTTTATTGCTTTAAAAAAAAATGATTATCCAATTTCTTTTTCAATAATTATTTTAATTCTTTTTCACACAATGTTAAACTTTGAATTACTTGACCAAATTACTTGTACAAATTCCAACTTATACTTTGATCTGGATTGAACAACAATTATATACTTTGAACTTATCAGACAATACTTCGATATTAAACTTTGATACTAATCGCACAATGATCGATTTTAAAAACTTTGAACTAATCAAACACGATTTTAAAAACTGATTTGAATCGACACTGGTCACGGTTTATATACCCGTCATGGGTCGTTCTAGAATATGATTGTTTTTTTGAATAAATATGTTTTTGACAATATATTTTTGCATGGAGGCTTCTAGAATATTTTAGTATATCAACACCCATGGACGTAGTCGGAGTGTTCAGACTATTTATAAAATTAATTAAAAATTATACCTCTCCTTGGGTTTGACCCATAGTCATACCCCGCTTGGTTGATATTCAAGCAGCGACCAAACGAACACGGCCAGTGTCAATTCAAAATATATACACAAATTTTATGATACATTCATAACTGTAAGCTAGCTTACTTCTGTTTACAAAAATTGTCTTGTTTTTACAAAATTATTTATTTGTGATCTGTTTATGTTATTTTGTAAAACATTCAATTTGTATAACTTTTGATTCTCTTAAATTAAATTATATGCAATAATTTTTGAAAAATATTGTTATCTAAAATATTTTTCGTAATATTTTACTTTCATAATTAAAATGTGTGTTGGATCAAAAAAATTATTCTTAATAATTTTCATTACAACAAAAACAGCGGCAACCGCTAGTTCAGAATCAGTTTAAATTTGACATGTGTACGATTATTATCATAAGTTTGAAATAAACTATTATTCGATTATCATCAGTTCTAAATGAACAGTTGTTCAGTTTAAAAAGTAAAATTTGTTGGAGTAAAGTCATTTGTACATTGTTGTATTAAGAAGAGATAGAGACTCAGTTAAAATTGTGGAAATAAAATTTAAAAAATTAATTTCAAATTCTTTTTTTTTATAAAAATAAAATTATAATTTTGTTAAAAAAAACATAAATAGTAAACAAATCAAAGCAAGCTTTCTATTATACTGTTATAAATTATTTAAATGTAGTAAATTGTATATAATTTCTGAATTAGGAAGTGCTAACTAAAGCATCACAATAAGAGTGTTGTGTCGGATCGAATTCAAGGCGGACCCTTATAATTTTTAATAATTATCAGTCCCTCTGAATGCATCCATGGTTGTTGGGAACTAATTTGTTCTAGAGAAATCTATACAAAAATATGTTTTCAAAAACAATATTTTCTTATGTATCAACAACCATGTTTTCGGAAAGATCTATGATGAGTATAAAAGCAGCGGCAATCGCTAGTTCAGAATCAGTTTAAATTTGACATGTGTACGATTATTATCATAAGTTTGAAATAAACTATTATTCGATTATCATCAGTTCTAAATGAACAGTTGTTCAGTTTAAAAAGTAAAATTTGTTGGAGTAAAGTCATTTGTACATTGTTGTATTAAGAAGAGATAGAGACTCAGTTAAAATTGTGGAAATAAAATTTAAAAAATTAATTTCAAATTCTTTTTTTTTCAAATCAAACAAATTCAAGTTTGAATCTCAAAAATTTTTGTTTTATTTAATTTTTTTCTAAAGTGCGTGTTGTCCAATTGACATAGATTTAGTAAACTTTTACTAATATTTTGTGTTTTTTTTTTTAGTATCGGAATCTGTTGTAGGTTCTACAGCGCTTCTTTGAAGGTTAAAGAGAGCCAAGATACCGTGACAAGTAGAGACGGTGACAGGAGACGCACAGAAGATAGAATAATCCACAATGATATTCTGCAGTCTCCCCATGCAACGACTTCGGAAGATGTTGGAAGCAGAAGGGCTGGACAATACTGGTACCAGAGAGGCGTTGACGGTATGATGGGAAGAACACCAAACAAGGAGCCCAGGAACACCGTTGACAGCCAACCGCAAATCAAAATGGCGAAGAAGTGTGGTATCCGACTCGGAAGAGCCAGCTGCAGCAACCGTGAAGAAAATGTTCGCGGACAAAAACCATGACAAAAAAATGGTAAACCATGTCAAACTCCAAGGATCCGAAGCAGAGATGGATAAGAGATTGGGAAATTGGCTCCAAGAGATGCCAAATGTACAACACGAGGTAAAAGAAGATTGTTTGAATAGAGAACCTGAGAGAAGTGTGTGTACGACGTATCGACCAAATCACAACCGAGGTCAAGGCTGTGAAAACTGACGTCATCAACATTAAAACCGACGTCGAACAGAGCCTCACACAAGTACAAACAATTCGCGAACAATATAACAAAGTCGTGGATAACATTACATGGATAGAACAGCGTCAGACACAACAACTTCGTGACACGCGTATTGATCCTGGAGAGGTGAATACAGTCATTCGCAACGCTGCATTGGACACAACGACACTTCTGACCATCATGATGGAGTTTAGTGGTAACCGGCCAAAGAACCAGTAGTTTTTTTCAACAGAGCGACGGCATTACTGCAGCAAACACAACTGCTGTAGATTGCTGGGTTGAAATGGTAACAAAATAGCTAACGGGGCCAGCCAGATATTGGGTATTAATGAACTGTAGGTTGGGCACACCTTCGACAGAAATATTAATGACATAGTGCAAATAATATTAAACTTATTACATTGGTGAAGATTTCTAATCCGAAATCAGTCGACGAGTTACGCACTACGGAAAGAACGCTGGACGAAGAGCCAGGATCAATTATGGAGGAAATTAGTTCTGGAGTAGACATTAACCTCCACAAAACCGCACAACATCGGCGTAAACACCATCAGTTACCTGTGAGTCTGATAACAATGGAGACCAAGAACTCTCACCAGAATGGACAAATTGATTGGTAGTTAGGCCTCACACAATTTTATAAGTGAAGAATTGGCAAGAAGTATTGGTAAATGGCACCCTGTCAGAGATAGTACAGGGAGTAGAGCCACATGCTACAATATCTTCAAGATTCTAGGAAAAATGTGTATGGATGTAACGATATCAAGAATGAGGTTCAATAATGAAGTAATTACGAATTTACTTCTTGTCGTAATTAAATTACGACAATACCCGTACAACAATGAAAAACAACGGGTCCTGGAAGAAATGATTGAAGAAATAGAAAGCGATGGCATTATAGAACCATCCACATCGCCCTGGGCCGCACCCATCGTACTACCGAAGAAGAAGGATGGAACTTTTCGATTGTGCGTCGACTATAGAAAGTTGAACAATCTGACCAAAGCTTTGCATTTCCGATTCCAGATCTGCAAGAGATGTTAAGAAAAGTCAATGGAGCCAAAATATTTTCTACATTGGATCTTCAGACTGGTTATTGGCAAATTGAAATGAGTCCACAATCGAAAGAGTACGCATTTACCACCCCAAGTGGTCCCTATCAATTTTGCATCATGCCGTTTGGATTGAAGAATGCTCCAGCTACGTTCCAGAGTTTAATGAATGATGTTCTATCTGGATACTTCGAAGATTTCTGCCAAGTTTACCTGCTTGATATACTCATATACAGACGATCAGTCAAATAATATTTACACCACCTGGATCTTGTACTTAAAAAGACTAGAACAACATGGGTTAACTTGTAAACCAAGCAAATGTGTCTTTGGGAGCAACAAAGTGAAATACTTGGTACACATTTTAAGCGAAGACAGCATCAACAGAGAGAAAGAAAAGAACGAAGCTATCAATAATCATCTTGTACCAAGAACACGACGAACTACGGCAATTTTTGGGATTATGTGAATGGCATAGAAGCTTCGTGAAGAACTTTGAGGATATGAACCAAGTTTCGGTTGATCGGACAGTACCCCGCAAGTCATAAATCAATCTAATTTTTTTTTACAGATATTTAAAATTTTTATCTGTAAATTAATTATTTTCATTTAGATAGCATTTAACATGAAAAATTGGCGGATTTTTGCATGCGACGATGCCACACCTTGACGGCTCAGATGGATTATTTATTTTCAAGTATGGCGGACGAAAATTTTCGTGAATTTTTTTTCTTTTTAATAAGATATTTACAAAACTCTTTTTCATTTTAACCACTATTTATTTTTTTAACGTAATGTACGAGATTTAATTTGTAAAAGTAGAAGTTTTTTAGTTTTTTAGATGGAAAATCTATAGAAGGTGGAGCAACATTATCGAAAATGTATGCGTTCATTCATCATTTGCTATTCACAATATGTTAAAATTCTAATTTTTAATGATTAATTGCCTACATGAAATCCTTCGTCAGATGTTTTTTTAAAAAATTATTTTATACGCACGAGTTAGCAATTAATAACATATCAAAAATTAAGATTTTTATCTATACATTGCCTAATTGTCCGATCAACCTTAAACAGAGTAAATAAACTGTTTTTTATTTTATATGTTCAAATGAATAATTTAAATTAAGCAATAAAATACCAATATGTTTATAAATTGAATCAATCGAGTGTTCCCTATGTAGGATGTTTGGCTGTAAAAATAGATTTAAATTTGATATCGCATAGTTAAACCCTTTCGCTTAAATATGCGCTTAGTTCGCTGAAAAAAGATTAAAGTTAAACGATGTATTAGAAGATTAAAAATATCAGTTTGTGTATGATGGAAAATTACATATTAAGATAAAAAATAATACAATTTTTGTAACTGGTATGCGATTAAATAAATGTTGTTGAGTATATCCAAAGTTTATATAATATAGTTGATGCAAAATCTGATCGTATGCGGCATTAAAACAAATTGTGTTGCAAATTTTACGATGAAAAATCCGCTTTAAAAACTTAGAACAATATCCTTTCAATGTCAAAAGACTTTCTGTCAAGATAATTATAAATAGTACTTAATTAATTATTACCAGAAGTACTATTAAGATAACGAATATATCACAATACTATTAAAAAAATAATTGTCCAGAAATTTTACTTTAATGAAATTACATTTTAAAATCACAATATAAATAACACTTAAAATTTTGGAAAAGTCTCGTACAGCTCATTTATCTTCTTTTTTTGCAAAAATTTGCATACTTGCTTTTTATAATTCACTATCACATTTTGAGTAAATGTTTCTTAAGAAAGAAATTCCCTCGTGACAATAACAGCAAATATAGTAGATTTACTTTTTATAGCAAACATTAAATGTACGCCAATTAAATGTACAAATCAATTTGGAAAATGAATCCTACTATTATGGGCCAATACAAGACTTTATTTTATACATAATTTTTGGTGCAGCAATTGCAAATTATATATTTTTTGAAATTCTTACGTTCAAGTTTATAAGATATTTCTCTAATGTATACAAAAAGTTTTCTATTTTATCAAAATATATAGTATGTGCGATCCGCGTACCATGCATACTAAAAATGCTTGATTGCACATATCTTGATTCTCAATCGGTCAAAAAATGTATTTAACGAAAATAAGTATACTGACTCGAATGTCACTTCAAACTCTTATGAAAAATGTGTTTACGAGTATACTGTCTCAAGGCATAGAAATAATTTATAATTTAATTAACTAGCTCATTGTAAAACGGTGGGGTGCTTTGACTTGAAATCAACCTATTATACACCTACTCTCCTCAAAATAATTTGTATTTCTAAGTGTCAAAAAACGGTTTATTTATATTTCGTGGCGTAGTTTCGAATTCCTTTACGAGATCAGCTCGATTGCATTTTAATATTAATATTAATAATTAAATTAAATACTGATATGAAAAAATTAACTCGTCAACCAGGAATCGAACCTGGGGCCTCTGGATATCTAGTCCAGTATGCTTCCGCTACATCAAAGACAATTGTGACGTAATAGCCAACTTTTTCATATCATTCTTGTTTTTATTTATTTTTATTTATTACTTCTGTCGACTTTATTATTAATATTTGTTTATTTGTGTATACTTAAGCGTCAACATAACGATGTTTGTCCAAATTCCTTTCGGTTACGTATAACAAACTGTAGAAGACTTTAGCGTATACTACTGAGACAAATTTCATTGTCATTGAATTTTTAATAAGATTAAATACAGATATGAAAAAATTAACTCGTTAACCAGGAATCGAACCTCGGGCCTCTGGATATCTAGTCCAGTATGCTTCCGCTACACCAAAGACGACTGTGACGTAATAGCAAACTTTTTCATATCATTCTTATTTTTATTTAGTTAGACAGTATTACTTCTGTCGAAGTTATTATTAATATTTGTTTGTTTGTGTATACTTAAGCGTCAACATAACGATGTTTGTCCAAATTCCTTTCGGTTACGTATGACAAACTGTAGAAGACTTTAGCGTATACTACTCAGACAAATTTCATTGTCATTGAATTTTTAATTAAGTATAAAATAAAAAGTATAAAATACATTAGGATAACTTTTGCAGCTATGCCAATTACATATATTTAGTATAACAAACACAGAGTTTTAACGTTTATGATACAATGCAAAGAATGCTGTACTTAGCAAGAATTGTTTTGAAGTGATTATTCATTATGGAGATCCATTTTAACACAGCGAGGCAATGAGTTCAATTATTTAGTTTTCCAAGTTGACGTGAGCTTATGACGGATATTGTCATTAATCTTGTATCGTAGATATAGTGCACAAAATAATAATTCATATTTTTCAATGTGTAACTGCATCCCAGTATTTTTTTATCTTTGATATTGTTGTAATTTACGTGGTAATCACGCTTTAACGACGAAAATGAAGATGATATAAGTATATACTTAAATCTAACATATCTATTATTTTGAATGAAAAATTGTGGAATTTAAAAAAGAAAATGTACAAGCTGAATTAATGTACATGCAATATGTAAACGATTCTTTTGACCAGTAATTCCTTCTCAAAGTAAATTCCCATTTTTGCTCTTCATAGCATAATTACTTGAAAATATATTACTGAAACTATTTCAAAAACTGTGATCTCTAAATACAAATTTTCTTGAAATCCATTTTGCGTTTTGTAAACGTTTTAAAGATATATTTTTAATTTTTATTTTAAATGCATTACTACAAACCATTTTCATTTGGAATTTTAAATGTATTTTAAAAAGTATTCAACCATTTCCATTTTAAATATATCCAAAATAGAATTTTACCTATTCCTGCACCATTTTTTTAAATCCTTAGTATATATTTTTTTTAATTACTTTGTTAAATACAACGTTATAAAGTGTTTGTTTTTGAAAAATTTTCCTACTCCACAATCTACGTTTTATAAAAACATAGAGTATGTGCAAATCATTTACGTGTTTAATTTTAACTATGATAACAATTTCGCTTCAAAAAAATCAAAAAAGTTGATTTTTTATTTAAATAAATCACGCTGAGCTAAATTTTTTATTTGGTTTTCATCAAATTGATTTAAGTAGAAGACGCGTGAATTACCTGAAGCTTAATATGGGAAAACAACACTACCATAAAACTATACACATAAGCGTTTAATATACAATTCACCAATAAAAACAATTACACAAAATATCCAACAAATAGCTATCATCCGAAATAATGCAATAAAACTTTTTAAACCTAAAACTGCATTACTTTGGCATATATCTTTTTCCAAAACAGCATGAGATTTTTCAATTGATTTCAACCAAAACTTTTTTGCCATACCATTTGCATGTAACTCTAATACCCATTTATTAATATATTTTAATATTGGATGACCTTTTTTTATTAATATACTACTATATGTTGTCACAATTGGCTTATTGTATAATATATAGCTATTAATAATATTATTATTGATATCAGCATTTTTTACTTGTAAATGACGAATCACTATAACACTAGCAAATGTTGCCGTTGTAGTTAAATCAATTGGATCATTTAAACAATCCCGTTTATGGATTGTTAAATTTTTTAAATATGCATTGTAAAAATTTGATAAACCACTTGTTGCAGCAATTTTTACATGTTTTGCTGCAAACAATTCTTGATCAGATGTGATTTGTTTTTCATATAATGGTATTGTGATAATGCTCATTAATTGAGTTTGGAAAACTGAATTTATATGTAAACCATATATTAACCAGGATATACATAATATACGATAACCAATTTTAGATGATGTCGCTAAGATTGGTATTCCTATAGAAAATAAATTAAATTTAAAAATTTTAAATCCTTTAAAATATGTTATAATTATCGTCAAATATGAAAATTTGTACGATATTCTGCGTCTGTGACTCACATATCTTATATATAGTTAATATATACTTATAAGAGTATTATAAGTTAGGCCAAAGGTTGTAATAGTTCGAAATATTGATAGAGGCGAAAATTTGTGGGGATGTTCTAGAGCTTAAAGTGTCATCGAATTCGTGATAGTGCAAATTTGGTCAATGCCCTCGCCCACTAGAGGAGAACGTATAATTATAATATGCTCAGACAAATTACATAAATGTTAAGGTAAGTAACCACTATATCGCTAACGTTGGTATAATATAACCGAAAGGCAATCATACTTACAATGGATATAAATAGACGCTAGTTTACAAAAACGATTTAAAAGAATCTTTATACCTTTAAAACCGAAAGAGCTAGATGAAAGATTAAATAGAAAATTCGTTACTGTGTAATTCCCACAATCTCGTTTACGTAAGGAACTTTCGAGAGACGATGAAGCGCATTAAGACGATGCATCGTTCTCTTCTGGGACAAGAATTGCTGGACTCGTGGAATATCAAAAACATTGAACCGGGTCTTTTGAAGGAAAACGAGGATAACGAGATACTAACAACGATTTATTGAAATCTACCTGAAATTACCTCAATTAAAAAAATGTTAATTGGCTAGCTTCAGTTACAACTAATTAAAACGTTTTACATAAAAATGTACGTCTTTGAAAATAAAAACACCGAAAAACGATTGCCTATTTGATTATAATTATCATTTGGTTTGGCGACGAGCTCTTAGAATCATAATACCACCCGGGCCCCTTAGGGCCAGTCTGACGCTACCTTTTATGACATCTAATTGATTGGGTTAAATGATTTTGTTGTGACTCTAGAAAGGAATACATCGGACAAACTAATACTCACCGATAGTAATCCGAACTGCTTGAATAACATAATGAATAAAATATTCATGATATACTTTATAATACAAATATTTATAAAAAATCCATTTTGTAAATGCAATCATAAAAATAATAAATAAAATCGATAACCAAACATATGTATCAAAACAATATAAAACATTTTTCCAATTTGGTATTTTTGTTGCAATTGGTACAATCCAATACAAACCATCTAAGTTTGTATAATGTGTTGTATCATATATTCGATATCGAATTAAATTTAAACCAAAATCTAAAAAGAATATTGGTTTTGTTAGATCACACATTGTATTTAGTAATGTGTGTGACAGCGAACCATTTAATACTGATTCTTCAAAATAAATTTGTTTATATATTGGACGTTTCACTTGTAATTGTTCTTTATCAAATATTGTAAATGCCATATCAATTATTGCACTAGATATATTTATATGCATATATTGTGATATTAGACTTGAATATGAATTAAATGTACAATTTTTTATATTAAAATATACATTTTCCATTATATTAAATTCACTTTGAACTAAATCACAATTATTGATATATTTTAATATCACTTTATCATCACCACATGTTTCAAATGGACTAGCTGTGATTAAATTTTTATTATTATTTAATATAAAAAATTTAAAAATCATTTCTTTCCATAATGTCTTTATTAAGAATTTTATTTGGTCATCATCGAGTGCTATTTGATTATTTACAAATATAAAATATGCTTTTGAGTTCCAATTTGAATTTGCTTGTAACTGTTTGATTCCGGTTAAAAATTGTTGTATATTTGTAGCAACTATTAGATATTTTTCAGATTTAAAAGTTATTTCTGGTGTTATATCTTTTTGATTTAGTAACATAGTTGAAGCAATATTGGATTGTTTTAAAAAATTTTCTATAAAGTTTTCATGAGTTTTGTGAAAATTCATTATTATGGTTGATGAATTTTTATTATAAAATTGCAAACATTCTAATATACAATTTTCTAGCGTATCTATTTCAAGTAATTTAAATGTTGAGATAATTGAATTTTCTAAATAACTTTCTTCTGTATGAAATATTTTTAAAAGTTGTATTAAGAACATTAATTTCATTTTCTTAATTAAAACCATCATTCGATAGTTAGTATAATTTTTTTTAAATTTCATAACGTATTCTTCAATTTAATTAATTTCATAATTTTTTTCCCACCCATACATACAATTTTTTTATTAAATATTGATTAATTAATTTCGTGATGTAGATCTATAGTGAATGCTAAGGATTAAAAGTATTCTTCTTTAGTTGAAAACGGCTCTGTATCAATTAAACTGCGACATTTCAACCGAAGACAGTTCAACCAGATAACAATTCAACCGAAGACAATTCAAGTGGAACCATGGAATCGTGAAATCGTAAAAGTATCTTCGGATTGTAGTACTCGGTTGTAATAGCTACCTTTTTAGTTTTAATATTTTTTGATACTATATCTCAAATATATAGAACGCCTTTTATTGCGGGGCCCAAAAACCCACAAATCCGACCAATTCGGGGTATGACCGATGAAAAATATATTATAATGGCTTTAAACGCTTCATGCTAAAGACACGCAAGAGACCCGCGCGTGTCCGAATAGCCATATCGTTATTGACAAATGGTTAAACTGTCGTCGGCTGAATTGTTATCCGGTTGAACTGTGCTTGTTTGAAATGTCACGGTTAAACTATCGCGGTTGAACAGTACACGGTTAAATAGTCGCGGCACACAATGATGGTTTCCCTGACTTCTAGAAGAAAGCATGAATCTTGGCAGACATTTAGGTTTCATGTTTCCCATTTTATAGGAAAAAATGTCGTGAAATAATTTGTTCTGATAGTTCAGCACAGGAAATAACACAGTTTCTTTTATATTGACTCTTAAGGAAAAAATTTAAAAATAAATAATGTTATCGAAAAAATTTACCATTTATATAGAAAATTTCTTTGTCATTTATTTCTAAAATGAAGGTAGATACTGCGTTCAAAGTTTATGGGTATAAGTATTGTTGGCTTTATGATGGTTTCAAGAAACTTAATTATCCACTAGCACCCCTAAGTTTTATTTTTTAAACGATAATATATATAGAGGGACACTTTAAGTTTCAAACATGTTAAAATACTTACTATTGTTCGAAAAGTTTGAATAGCCGATTTGTGGGAAACACATTCAGTTTTCGATTTTGAATAAAAGATCCTAGTATGTTTATATAGGCAAATAATTACAAGGGTTTTTTATTTTTAGTCCTGACTTTGTAACGGTGAAGTTGTTCATAAAATGACTTTATTAGTTCATTCATACGAAAAGACATAACGAGATCAATTTTTTGTTGTGTTCTAATGATGAAAAGAGAAGTTCGTTAAGTGGGGAGACATCCGAACTTGCATCCCTCCCCCAGAAGGTAAAATATCCATCTGTGTAACCGTAAGAGGTATAAAAATTTTGTTTTAAACTTTTGTTCATAAACTGAATAGTTTTACCACAATTGTAGCTCAAACATTATTCTTGATTACAATACTATATATGTATAGCACCTATATACCATTATATATTTATACATCTGCCCATGTGTAAAAGTAAAATAAACAGTTCAAGAATTGATAATGATATAGCTTAAGTACTCAGTATATACCGATAAACAATTAACTCAGTTATTTGTTCTTTTCACTTGTTTTTTCAATGAAATTTTTAAATGCTAAATATACTCCTACAATATACGTCCATAAAATTTAAACACAAAATATCTTTTCGTTTTGGAAATTATCACAAAATCTATTTCATTTCAACAGAATCTTAGATGTCCGAAAATAGAAATAAAAAGTTATCGCCCAACAATATTTTTAATAATGTACATACAAAGTTTCAAGCTTTCTTCCGATTGACTAAATTTTAGCTAAGTTTTAACCGTATTTTAGCGAATTAACAGGCACTACGAATTAAATTTTAAAATAATGTATAGGTTTTATTTAAAAAAAACTAAGTCTAAAAGAGTGCCTGTTATTTGATTTTCGAATATTTATTGAAAAATAATAAGTAGAATGGGCATTTTCTTGATAGATATGATTAATATTTGAGATCATTTGTGATATAATTATTAAAACATATAAATATATAAACAAATTTATAAATTTATAATACGCCTGTATAGTAAGCACCCTATAAAAAAAATTTGTGAACGTTGACAAGAAAAATTTTTGTATCTAGATACAATCATATTCTATTAAGTGTCTGGATTAAATATGTACCTGGAGATAATTATTACATCTTGTAACAAAATTATGATTATTATTTTAATTATGTTTGACTGCAAGGTCAGCAATTTGACTGCATTTATATAATTTAATAATTTTGTCTTGAACCCTTTTAATCTGGCAATAATCTTTTAAGAGGCATATTCCTAAGTCATTTATGAGGATGTAATAGATTTTCGATTTTACGGTGTCATACTTTGCATAAAAAGTTTATGGAATGATTCATTCCTCGATTATTGACCTAGTGAGTCTCGTCAAATTTTATTATTCGTTTAACGCACCATAATATCTTGGTCTATAAAAGTTTTCATTTTGAAGAAAGCCAATTTCCACATATGACGTTGTTGTTCATGCAATGCAAACAGTTTTGAAATTACGAACATACAAACAAGGGGTCTTAATTGTTGCTTGAATCAAAGTTGCCACTTGTATTGGTCATAATAATTGAGGATATGCGCGTATCCCGAATATAGCCAAAGAGTATCATTTGAAAAAGGTGCTTTTAAGAGTTTTAAATCTTTCTTTTAGGTTTCCAGTGAAGTAATGATATAGATATAGCTCCATGTAATTTACAAAAAAATATAATCCGGTTTGGTCTTCTAGACCGTAAAATTATGACCAATATAATTGATAAATTTAACTTATTTATACAGTTCTAATACGAACCCTTAATGGCACGGGTCCGACTCATCGTTGGTGGATATTTTCTATCAGTATATTGGTATTGATCGATGTAGGTATGATATAATAATCGGATGCGACCTTTCACCCAGAAACGAGAAAAAAGGCAATACTACCTGATAGGAAATGAAACTGCCACGTCCTTACATAAGCAGTGTGTGTTAAGATAGAACTTTAAATTTCAACTACAACTTTTCCACGAAAAATTGTGAATTTCTTACCAAGTTTCTAATGGGCACTGTCGAACCAATCCACATTTTTCTGTAGGCAAGCGATTCAGTAACATTGCTCACCATATTCTCATAATAATTATAAATTAATCATACTGCAGTGGTATATCTCACTGACCGAATTCGCCGGAATCGGTATAACGTAGCCTGGTTTTCATTCATAGTTTTGCCAATGGAGGATATCTTACTCAAGTTTTGTTATTTTTAGCGAATTTTTTTTTCCTTTCGAATTTCACGAAAGGAAATGCAGCAATTGTTTTTGCACCGATGTTGGAATTTCGTAAAAATTTCTTCAAATGTCCATCGATTCTACCTATTAGATGTTAAAAATCACTATCGCTAAAATTTTTATATATCTTAATATATATAATTTTTCTGTCCGTGTGTATGTGACTGAACTCCTCCAGAATGGCTGGACTGATTTTTATGAAATTTTGTGTGTGTGATTAAGTTGATTCGAGAATGGTTTAGATTCACAATTGGATTCGGTAGGTTCACGAAAAAAACAAATTATGAAGAAAATTCATTTGATACTAAATTTAAGAAAACTTAACGACCATATTTCTTTTTTTGGAGTTGGTTAAAATTTTTTTTGATTTTGTCATTTCCACGGAAAAAACGCAAAGCGATAACTATAAAATTATTTTATTAAAATTTTGTTTTAATTTTGAAATATCAATTTTGATTGTCGTTTCCATAGTAACTATAAACAATAATCGTTATATATCGTTCTATTTTGACCGTTAATAAATTTAATTTTTGCAAATACTAAAATCATATCAGATATTATAGTTCAATTTGATCACACTAAAATTATGATTGCTAGAGAGTGATTTATGTTAAGAAATTCGCTAAAATAACGCAACTCCTGCGTAACGAATTTTTTTTTTCAAATGAATTTTTGTTTTTAAAAATGCCAGCAATTAGACGTACAAACTTAAGTCGCAGAACTCGAAAAGCTAGAAGTGAAAGATTTACATGAGCTAAACAAACTGACGGGCAACGCGAAACGCGGAATGAAGTTGAACGGAATCGATGGAATCGAAATCAACAACATAGTTGTGTTTAACCCTTATCGAGCTGCATTTAATTCTAATGTGGAAATCGATTACAGTTCACAGCGAATAGTTGCTATTGGACCAATGAACGTTGTGTGTTAATATTTAAAGGCATCTAAGTTTAAAAATCATCGTCATTTGGCGCAAAAAAAGTTATTCGAGAAAAATTTAAGCCAAGTTTCAAGGTAAGTATATTGAAAAACAATAAACTTTTACCACCACATGCCTGATGCAAAATACGTTGGCAGCTTTCAATTGAAATGGTGTATCAATTGAAATGGCTTGAAGTACATTAGTAGCTTGGTAAATTGCCAAAAGCAGAAAGCAGTGAGTGTGTTTAAAAAAGTTGATGGGGGAATAGGAATGCTGAGAAAGTATTTTGAGAGCAACATGGGAGAGCCACATGGTGGTACAACCAATTCGCTATACAATATCCCATATTACATCTATTTACTATCTGTTTACCTTTGCAGATTCAGGGTCAAAGATATCATCTAACAAGTTCCTTATTGCGAACGCGGGAAAGTGACTACAAATTTTTGCAAATTCATTGTATGGGCGATTCAGCAAGACAAGTCGATCAGCGTTGTGCACACAACAATTCGTTGAAAAGACCAATTGTGGAACAACTACAAATGTTTTTCCATCAGCACCACGAATTGATCCATGCATGCCATCTGATGTTCCCAAATTGTCATCAATGCCGATAACACGGCTGCAGGACAACACGCAAGACGTTTTAATGCGCCAACTATTGATGAAGTCGCTAGAAAATAAAACTAAGAATATGTATCATAAAGCATTAGAATAATAAACAATATGTTTTTGGAATAATAATAATTATTTATTAATTATACCAATTCGAATTCAATATTCATAGTTAAGACAGGACAACGTCTGTCGGGTCAGCTAGTGTGTATTATATATATATATCTACTTTTATGTGTCTGTGGAACTCTCTAGCGGTCACAGTTTTATTCCGATTGGAATAAATTTTGGTATTTGAGGCGCTTTTGGTATTCTAAAGGTCAAATTCATTAATGGGTACAATCGGACATGGGGAAAGGGGGGAGGGGAGGTTAAGAGGGTGGGGGAAACACAAAATTTGGTATATCTCCCTTAATATTTGAAAAATCGAAAAATTTATCAGGAGTTAAGTTGTAGATACGAAGTTCTACTGTAATTTTGTTTCTTATCATTTTTCTGTTACACTAATATTTACAATTAAAGATTGAAAGTTAAAATTCTAAATATCTCTGTACACATTAGAATTTGGAAAAAATGATAAGGTAATGAATTGTAGCGAACTTGATTTTCTACAACTTTACTCGTTATACATTTTTCAATTGTTCCAATATTAAGAGAGATATTTTATATTTTGTGTTTTCTTCTATCTTTATGCCCCCCCTTTCCCCTTGACGTATGCTATTTATTAATAAAATTGGCCTTGAAAATACTAAAATGATATCAGATACGACATTTCATTTTGATCAGACTTAAATTGTGACTAGAGATATTTATGTATTCTAAGGAAATTTACAAACTTGACGTAGCTCCTGCGTAACGAATTTGTTTAGTACAGCGTTGAATGTATACAGTAACTCACATAACTATGCATTAGCAAGCAGTGTTTTATACCTGAAATGCACACAAATTAGAGGTAATTTTTGTAATATATAGAAGATATATCATAGCAATATTTCATAAACTAAAATAAATATTTATAAAGAATAATGGACACAATAAAATTTTCCTAATATCATAAAAGTTTCGATATATAGATTTATATAAAGTAATATATTTACTTCTCAATGCTACGATAGACGAGTGTAATATTTAGTTATTGTTTTAGATATAAAGTTTTCACCGAATCTTTATGTTTCGAAAACATCTAATGCTAAAATATATCTTTTTGAATAATCCTCATCTGTATAAATGAGTGGAAGCACGTGTGGATGGATGTACGTAAACCCGATGTCTTTTCTATTTTTCAAATTTTCTCAAAAACTTCCGGAATTTTTATTGTAGTTAACAGTTTTTTAAACTGCCTTGAAGATAGAGAAATTGTAAAAAAGCACGTGTACAACTTTTGGTTTGACGGTTTTACCAAAAATTTATTTTTGAAGGTTCTACATCAAATTTACGATTGTTCTTGGCATTAATTAATGCAGGTATAGTTTTTCAGTGTTTTAGTACTTTAGCACTTCGTTGTTAAGATAGTGCTCTTCGTTAGATCTTTTCGTGCAGAATATCAATATACTATGATTCGATTTTTTTTATTTAATCGATGAATAAAACTGAGCCGCAAACTGACATACGAAAAAACACTTAATGACATGCTAAAAAGTGAATAATGTTACACGAATAAATTTTGAGGGTCTCCGAGTCACTAACTGATAAACTTAAGAACCATCTAACTGAATAGTAACGAGTTAAATATATTACACGGTTAAATTTTAAGGATTTTAATTTGAGTGTCTACTTTGGTAGTCGGTCGTAGTGAAGCGTTACAATGCAGAACATTTCCCAAACAATATTTTTTGAAATGCATAGAGACATCTCCATTATCTCAAACAGTTTTTTTGAGAACGGCTAGCGTCGTACAAATTTGCTCCAACCCCCCTGAGGATTCATTGCTGTAAATCTCAAAATCTAGCTTTACAACGTTTCCATTTTACATTGCTGACATATGCTTCTTCGTTTCTCAGTTGATGTGTCAGTTACATTCTTTAGTGTTATATTCTATTTTCCACTGTAGTTTATGATCTTCTGTATAATGACCTTGTAAACCATTACGAACATCGAATTTTACGAAATTGGCGTCAGAGGCAAGCCAGAAGTCATGGATTCGACCTCCAAGATGTATATGAATGTAACCAAGGTATATTATTTTATACAAAATTTAGTAAACGCTTGTCATCTCTGTTAGTATAACATAACCATTCAAGCAACCATACTAACAATGGATGCTTGTTTATGAGATGTCTGTTGCCATTTAGAGATTTCTGAGGGTATATTGATTCGAGTTCAATTGTACCAATGTGCTATACCATCTTATGAGGATTTAATATAATATATACCGTGTGTGTTGGAACGCTTTGCTAATAGAGAATCAATGTTCAATATTATTTACTGTAGTAACTATACACAACATGCTTAATAAAGAAATAAAAATAGTGGGGGTACTCTGTGATGTATATGATGTGTTGTGTACATAATGCGGGCTGCTGTGCAAACTCAGTACTGCAGACACTCTAATGAGAGTGGCTTAAATATCTTTATTGTTGTCTTCTTAAGTTTAGCCATTACTTCTAACAATTGAAAATTCATTTTTGAATATCCCTTTTTATTTGTGTGTGGAATGTTTGAAAATAAACGATAGAATTCTATTAACAGTATAACATAAAACAACAATCCACACAAATTAAAAGAAAAATAAAAATAAAAATAAAACCCCAAAAAACTAAAAAAATCAAAATCGAATTCCGACAAAAAAAAAAGTTAAACCAACGGTTCGAATATTCTTCCATTATTTGCTGAACAATATCAGAGTCGATTGTAGAAATCTACTCGGATATTTTCTAGCACTTGAGGAGAAATATTCGCACAATTGACAACAATTCTTTGCCTTAATTATTGCAAATTTTCAGGCCTATTCCGCGAATAGATCTGTTTTTTGAGAAAACCCCACAAAAAAAAGTCGTTAGGAGATAGATCTGGCGATCTGGCTAACCACTTGAATATTCCAAAACCACTCAGAAGACGTTCCTGGAAAGTTTGTTCCAGGAACAGCCTTACTGTCCTGACATTGTGTACAGGGCAAGCATCTTGTTGGAACCATACAGATTCCATGGTCTAAATTAGGAAGAGCTCTAACAGTTGGCAATATATTATTTCGTAGCAAACTCCAATATATTTGAGAATCTATAGAGCTCTAACAGTTGGCAATATATTATTTCGTAGCAAACTCAAATATATTTGAGAATCTATAGATCCATTAATGAAGAATGGTCCTATAATATGGTTACCCAATATTCCAGTCCAGACATTAAGTTTCAGTGGAAACTGAGTTCGGGTACTGATATTTCGATGCTGATTTGTCTGAGACCAATATCGCATGACAGACGGATTATGTTTTCAATGTAATGGAAGAGATGATTCATCAGTAAATAAAATATTTCTGATGAAATTATCTCGATTCGCCTTTCCCATCACTGCTTCACAAAACTCCATTTTGCGATAAGGGTCCTCAGCCAATATCTCTTTAGTTTTTCCATATTTGAAACATTTAAAATTGTTTCGCTTCCAAATGTTTGCAACTGTAGAGTTGCTTTGGCCCCATTCTTCACCAACTTCTCGTGTCGATTTTTTATCGTCAGTAAATAATGAACTACAAACTGCTATATCTCTCTATTCATTTTTTTGTGGGGCTTCATCATCTTTATATTTGTGACAGTCTTTACAACCAGATATATAACCCCATTTTTCAGCTAATCTATTATTGTGTAATAACCCATTGTTGGCATACGTTTATACCATTAAAAAACAACCAAATATTTTCTATACATTCACATACGTAATGAATCTACGTCACTAAACCCCACTCTTAAATGACATCAAACAAAGATGATCCCACAAGCAGCATATAAGCAAAGAATACAATATACATAGAAGCGTATAAGCAAAGAATACAATATACATAGAAGCGTATAAGTACGATTTTTGTGTCACTTAAAATTTTTAGTGTGTATGCTGACCACTAGATGACAATAGCTGTTCGATTTCGGTATTTAGTACCATTACCAGCACAACCAACTGTATTCTTTGGCAGAACTAAGTACCAGTTGGTCGGATCACATCGAAGCGGGGATGTAATTCAAATTTATATTAAAAGGGAATCCACCAATATTAATGAAATTTTTATAAATTTTTCGATGTGATCCGGGCAAGTGGTACTAAGTTCTGCCTGCAAGTACAGTTGGTTGTGCTGATAATGGCACTAAATACCGAAATCGAACAGCTATTGTCATCTAGTGGACAGCATACACACTAAAATTTTAAGTGGCACAAAAATCGTACTTATACGGTTCTATGTATATTGTATTCTTTGGTATAAGTACGTTTTTTGTGTCACCTAAAACTTTTAGTACGTATGCTGACCACTAGATGACAATAGCTGTTCCATTTCGGTATTTAGTGCCATTATCAGCACAACGAACTATACTTTGGCAGAACTTAGTACCAGTTGCCTAGATCACATCGAAGCGAGGATGTACTTCAAATTTATATTAAAAGGGAATCCACCAATATTGATGGAATTTTTACGAATTTTTAGATTTAATTAGTCAAATATTTTTAATTTTTTTTTACAAGCTGTATAAAATATTAATATTTGTTATATTTAAAAAACTTATATTTAAAGCGTATTCTTTTAAAATTGCCACTGAAACTACAAAAACAAATATTAATATTTTATACAGCTTCTAAACAAAAATTAAAAAATTTTGACTAATTAATTCTAAAAATTCATAAAAATTTTAGGAGACACAAAAATCGTACTTATAAGCTACGCTTCTACGTATATTGTATTCTTTGATGTAAATATGTGAATGTATGGTTAGTAAATATTTCATTTATTTATTTAACATTGATTCCCTATTAGAAATGCTATTGAAAACAGACTATATATATATATATATATATATATATATATATATATATATATATATATATATATATATATATATATATATATATATATATATATATATATATATATATATATATATATATATATATATATATATATATATATTCTAAAATATATTTGTTTCAATTATATTAAATTACATTGCAGCTATAATGAAAAACTTGCTTGTAATAAAGATGAAAATTAGCAAGAGAAACAAAAAAAAGGTAATATAAATCATTTGCTTGGTAAATGATGGTTGTAAATATAGTTTGTTTGTTGGAGAAAATGTAGATTTTCAGTTCCTGTTTTCTTGTATATACTTTGTGTACATAATATACAAAACTGTATTTGTGTATAGACATACCATGTGTTCATTAAAAAAGTTTTCCATTTAAATATTTATTTAATTACATAATTTATTTATACAAATAACTATTTTATGCTGGTTACTGACTGGAGTGAAAAAATTATATAGAGAACTACAGGTGGAACAATATATTTTAAAAACTGTATGATGCCAAAACTTAGTGGAAAGAATATCAAAATGAGTCAATTTCAACTACGTATAACTATAAGGATAAATTTACTTTTAAAGTATACACGTAATTCGATGAAATAGTACCAGCGATGTCTTAAAATACTCTTTAAATACTAGACTGATCTTGATCGAACCTAGAAATTCGATCAAGATCAGCCCTGAAATATTTTTCCTTTAGTAAATCTGTTCAAATCTGAGACGAAGAACTAGGGCGATGCTAAATTCTTTGGGTTAAGTAGTTTGCTAAAAAAGTTAAAAAAGAATTAATATGAATTTTGTGGACAAATAGAAGTGATAGACACACATAAATATCTCGGAACAATGATATCCCAGGACATTAGATTTAATAGTGGAATTAAAAGACTACTAGCTCTAGCTAAAATAACATTTAATAAACTTAAGATAATTCTAATCAATAAAGTGATGAGTATTAAAAGAAGTGTTAGAATCGTGCGTGGGGCCAGTACTATCTTATGGTTGTGAAAGTTGGACCATAAACCTAAATTTTCTCAAATCAATAGATGCGTTTGAAACCTGGTGTTGGCGAAGAATTTTAAAAATAAAATGGAATGAGTTTACATCAAATGACAAAGTGTGGAGAAAAGTAAGAGCAAAAAACAACTAACAAATAGTATTCACAAAAGACAATTAGAATTTCTAGGACACATAATTAGAAAAGGGGCATGAAAATGCTAACACTTACTGGTAAGGTGGAAAGAAAGAAAAGCAGAGGAAGAGGATCAACTTATTCACCTGGCTTACGATCGTCGAAAATGAAGTAGCATGTTGGTCAACGCCTGTTGTGAACAGGCATGACACTATCATCATCATAAATATATCGAAAACCACAACTCTCAAAACTTTCATAGAGAGTTTAAAGGAGCTACTTTAAAATTTGAAGTTAATTTTTAGCTCACTGCTTCTAGAAAAGAGTGAAATAAGGAAAGAATAACATCTACACTTCATGGAGAGTAGAAACTGTTCACAGAGCAAAATGTGTTAGTCTTCTCAGGTAGTCAAGCAGCTCTCCAGACAACATGTTCGCCAAATGTTTTACATCCCTGATTGTATTCGATTGCACGAAGTTATTTGAGAAACTAATCGCCAAAAACGGTATAGTACCCATTGAGTGTAGACCGGGAACAGTACATTTCCTCAAGGGAAGAACAATTAAAGAAAAATAGGTAAAGAAATATTGCAGGTTGATAAAAGTCCGAAATGGAATTACTTTACTGCCTTTTAGTTCTCTCAAATACTACTAGCTGTAGTTTAATTTAAAAAATAATATCAGTAAAAAAATGTTACCACCATCTGTGTCCACAAGGCTGAAACGGAACTATCGCGTCGCGGAACTGAATTTGTTGTAACCATTAACTGAAGTTATATCGTAATTCAAAAATAAAGTAATTCAAAATTCAAAGTATATTATTAAATCTTCATCCTTATAATAGACTATGTTTTAAGGATATTACCGTTAAAAAACTACCAAATCATCCATGTTTTTAAGTGAACACATTATATTTTTAATACACACACTACTGTCTAAAAGTATTTCCATAAATATATTTTGAAAATACTATAATTTATATAGTATTTTATACTTTATATAAATTATAGTTTAAAAAATTTAAGCACTTTGTATTATAATGAGCATAAGATTGAGAAAGCAATTTTTGAATGTTAGAAAAACAAATGACTTTAATTTAAATGTGATGAAAAAACTCAAAATGTCAAACCGGGCGTTTAACGATCTCTGTGTAAATATTATTAAGAATTATAAAATTTTTATTCTTAAGTAAAATTAAAATAGCATTAGATTTGTAAAACAGTAGATTTGTTAAGGATAAAAGTTCGATCGATTAAAAACATAATTTTATAACGATAGTGTACCTAGTTAGATGTGTGTAGTTTGATATTCCTGTTTTCTTGATAATATAACCTAACCCCTGACATTCTGTAATGTATGTCTGCTTCTTTTACTACCATGGCCAAATGGTCAGTTGCGGTAATCACACATCACACATAGTATACAATACATTATTGTACGTTAGAAGGAACCCATGTATAGGTTGTTAAATGGTAATTGGTAGTACGAGAGATATCACATAGCACGGTAGTGCCTCAGACCAAGTTTAAGCATAAACGCTTACAGTACTATATTTTACAGGAAAGATTATAGACGGTTTTTAGCCTCTATATCTCAGAAACCAAACAAGCTATGAATCTCAAAAATAAAACTTAACGTAAAACAAAAATAAAACTGTACGTACAGACAAGTTTCAACATTACAGCTTTAATATTTTCCAAGATATTTAAAATCGACATTTTGGTGACAATATTATAGAGTACTTCAATTGTTAGGCCTGTTATTGCAGAAAGTTAATTTTTGGTAGGAAGATAGGCCATAAGCTGAACCAACCAGAAAAGTCTGGAAATCGGAAATTTCCTTTGAAAAGTTCTACTTTAAAAACGGTAACAGATAAAAGAAAAGTTTCAGGGCAAAAAACTTTTTTTAACCCGACTTCAAAAAGGAGGATGGTTCTCAATTCGTCTGTATTTTTAACCCGACTTCAAAAAAGGAGGATGGTTCTCAATTCGTCTGTATTTTTTTTTTTTTTTTTTTTTTTTTTATGTGTGTCACCTCAGAACTCCGTCATTTATGAACCGATTTTGAATTTTTTTTTTGTTTTAAAGGGTTTGGTTTCCCATTGGTCCAATTGTCACCAAATCGCATTCTGATGAGGGGATCTCCGGGAAATCGAGGAAAATCCTCATTTTATATGTGATAACGATTTCTGCGAATTTTTTTTTTGTTTTTTAAAGGGTATACTCATTCATAATGGGAAAATAAGAAAATTTTTTTAAAAACCGACTTCAAAAAAATTTTTTACAAAAAAAAAAAAACCGACCCCAAAAAAAAAAATTTTTACAAAAAAAAACCAAATTCCTTGTAAAAAACACTGAAAATCTGTTGTAAAAAAATGCACTAAAAATTATAAAAAAAAAAAACGGATAAAAAAAAAAGTGTTATAAAAAAATTAGTTGGTCGTTTAGTACAGAGGTGGGCACAGACAGCTCGTCTGAGCCTTACGGGCTCTCCATAAGCTGGGTGAGAGTAAGTAAAGAAGGTATGTTTTGAAGCAAGACGGAACGATGTTTCAATACAGGTTGTCCTACCGATTATTGCCCAATAATTATATAGTATCGTCTATAGTATAGTCAATATTTTATTTTTTTTGAAAAACAAATTATGCGAAAAATAATTTCCACTACTACAAAAAGTACTTTTCACTTTTTCAATTCAAAGTAGACTAACTCGAAGAACTCAAATTCCCACTTTATGTAAAATTTAACTTAATTCATCAAATTCCCATGACACTATACTGAGCATACTCCAAACGAAGAAAAAATAATTAAATCAGGTAAATAATTCTTTATTAGTTCTCGGATATGAATAGTAAAATATTTAGACAAATTATTTGGAATTTCCAAAACTATATTTCTATTTAAATTATCCTTTGCAAAAATTTCCCTCTTTTATTACAATGGTCCAGCGGTAAACTTAAAGGTTCAAAAGATTTATATATATTTTTTATATATTTTTATTTTATTCATACACAAATATGATATATACTAAAAGGTACATTTTATGACCCAAATTACCAGCCCAAAATTCCAGAGTATGTATTGAATGATTGTATGTATTATTTACTTTGTGTAATAGTGACCATAAAAAAGATTTGGTATTATTATATTTTTAAGAAAAGAAAATATTAATAATTGGTAGGTACCCTGTATTAACTCTATCTCTCTTCCCTACCTCTCACTCAGAGCTTGGCCGAGTCATCTCCTGCCCACCTCTGGTTTAGTAGGTCTACCCATATTTAGACAAATCAAAATCAGTTATAGAACTTCAAAGTCACTAAAAAGCGAGAAATAAAACCTATTTTGACAAAATGGAAACCCGACTTCTAAAATAAAATATTCTATAACAAAAGATGCACTAAAAAGTAAAAAAATAATTGCATATTCTTGTGCCAATATTAGCCCACCAAAGCAAAAATTTTTAAATATATATGTACAATTATTGTTATTTTTGGAGGCGGTGTCCAAAAGTTATGTGAATTTCTCTATAGTGACACCGCCTCCAAAAATAACAATAATTGTACATATATATTTAAAAAATTTTTGCTTTGGTGGACTAAAATTGGCACAAGAATATGCAATTATTTTTTTATTTTTTAGTGCATCTTTTGTTATAGAATATTTTATTTTAGAAGTCGGGTTTCCATTTTGTCAAAATAGGTTTTATTATTTTATTTTTATTTTCTTGTTTTTTTTTTTATTTTTCTGTGTGTCACCTCAGAACTCCGTCATTTATGAACCGATTTTGAATTTTTTTTTTTTCGTTTTAAAGGGTTTGGTTTCCCATTGGCCCCATTGCCACCAAATCGCATTCTGATAAGGGGATCCCCGGGAAATCGAGGAAAATCCTCATTTTATATATGATAACCGATTTCTACAAATTTTTTTGAAAGGGTATACTCATTCAAAATGGGAAAATAAGAAAATTTTTTTAAAAACCGACTTCAAAAAAATTTCTTACTAAAAAAAAACCGACCCCAAAAAGAAAATTTTTACAAAAAAAAAAAACAATATGCATGTAAAAAAAACTGAAAATCTGTTATGAAAAAATGTACTAAAAAGAAAAAAAACGGATAAAAACAAAATGTTTTATAAAGAAATGCACTAAAAGTTAATAGGTCGTTTAGTTGGTCTACCCATATTTAGACAAATAAAATAAGTTATAGAACTTCAAAGTCACTAAAAAGCGAGAAATAAACCTATTTAGACAAAATGGAAACCCGTCTGCAAAATGGATTCGAGATTTATGTCGTTAAATGAGCATTTGGAAAATTTTGGTTTTCTCTATGATCTGAGAAAATTAAAAAATAATAAAAAGAAATTCGTTACGCAGGAGCTGCGTCAACTTAGCAAATTTCCTTAGAATACATAAATCACTCCTAGGGGTCATAATTTTAGTGTATTTGCAAAAATTAAATTTATTAATTGCTCAAAAAAAAACGGTGTAACGATTATAGTTTATAGTTACTATGGAAACGACAATCAAAATTTTTGACAATAAAATATATTTTATATATCCGTGTCAAACACAAAATATTAAATATCTCTATTTATATTAGAATACTCGAAAAATGTATAAGGAGTAAAGTTGTAGAAAATCAAGTTTGCTACAATTCATTACCAGATTATTTTTCTCAAACTCTAATGTGAACAGAGATATTTAGAATTTTAACTTTCAATCTTTAATTGTAAGTCAAATTTTGTGTTTTTTTCTCCCTCTAAACTCCCTTTCTCCTCGTCCGATTTTACCCATTAACAAACTTGACCTTTAGAATACCAAAAGCAACTCAAATACCAAATTTTATTCCAATCGAAATAAAACTGTGATCGCAAGAGAGTCCACGGACATTTAAAAAAAGTACATATGTATATATTAAAGATGTGAAAGAACTGCTTCAATACATAATGGAAAATAACCTGAAAGAGATTTACCCAAATATGGAAGCCTATCGAATTTTGTTAACAATACCGATAAGTACAGCCTTCGCTGAAAATAGCTTCTCAAAATTAAAACTAAAAATAAAATTATCTGAGAAGTACGATGGGTCAGGAAAGACTTTTTGCTTTGGAAGTTTTATCTATTGAAGCAGATATAGCATCTAAGCTGAATTGCCTCCTTAATGATAATTAAAGTCCTTAATTACCATCAAGGAGTTAAGTAAGGCTAAAAGCAGGAGTTTCTTTAATATTAGTCTAAGAATATAGTTAAGTTTGCATTGTCTATACTATAATAAAGTAAAAAGCTATGTTTCAAATGTTTTTTAATTTATAACATTGCCACCAGAAGTCCTCGCCAAATGTACTTTGTCCACATCCAATTTAGGTCATGCCCCGCCACTGAGGCTAACCTATATAGTAGCTTAAGATATTCTTTATTATATGTTTTCTTCTTCTCTAAAATATAGACTAAATGAATATTCCATGTCATGCATCATACAGTGGGCATAAAAAAACTTAATTTATAATGATATACCAATAAAAACAAACATTTGAAAGAGAAAAAGTGTTTGCATACAAAAACATACCCTAGCAAAAACAGAAATGTTTTTAAAATCTATGAAAAGGAAAATTTTCTTGTTTTTAAAATCTATGAAAAAACTTGCCAAGTAAAATATGAAATACCCTGCACCTGAGAAACAATAAATGTATACCAATCATTTTCTCAATTTCGTTAAACAACTTGAGCTTTACATAGATTTCACTACTTTTGGAGGTGAAGATTTTTGTTTTTGCTGGGATATCACTACTTTTGTATGCGAAAACTTTTCCCCTTTCACATTTTTGTTTTTGGTGGAGTAGTTATTTCACTGGTAATGAATACTTGAAAACATTCAACAACGAATATTTAATAAAATACCATAGGATATAACCAACCATACTATGGAAAATAGCTTAATATAGCTTATATATTATATGCTATTATAATAGGTACTTACATTTCTCATATTCAGTGTTTTTGTTTTCTCGTATTTGAAAATGTTTTGTAGTGTGCTTGGTAGTAGCTATTTTTTATAGCTAATAATTATCGACAATTGTCGAGTAAAAAAATTGTTCTCGAGTGCCATTTATAGAAATATGAATTATCTACTTATTAGATGAAATTTTTTCCTGCGGCTTCGCGCTCAAGAATATTTTTAAATAACACTGTTATCATATTACCAGAATTCAAGTTTCAAATAACCAGCTAAATGTTTAATTTTATATTTCAAAATGAATTTTTATTTCAAATTGAGACACCTTTATATTCGTATTTTAATTTACCCTTCACCGAACAGGATGGGTGGTTTTATTGTATCCACCTGCCTTTTCCGTGTGCGTGGAATTAATGTGGTCTTACCAGGGTTTATTATCAATCCTGGTGTATACACTATTCCTGTGCGAATCTTAGAGCGTTTTACATAAGCTCCGAGATTGTGCCTTCACAGGGTCCTTGGATTGCAATTACAATATCGTCCGCATATCCCTGTGTGTAGTATCCTTTTTGGTTGAGGTTCGTCAGAAAGCTGTTCACTGTCAGGCTCCACAGGAGTGGGGATAGGACACCACCCTGCAGACATCCCTTTATGGCTCTCACAGTGACAGACTCTCCAAGAAGGGAAATTTGTATTCTTCTATCAATCAGCATACAGTTTAAACACCTTCAAAATGTGTCTTCTACTCCGTGCCGACTTTCAGAATCAACCATGGAATTGTAAGAGGTATTGTCAAATGCCCCCTCTATGTCAAGAAAAACGCACAAGCTGGTTTGTTTCCTTGCAAATGCTTCCTCAATCCTGTACATTAGGTTGTGGAGAGCTGATACACAGGATTTTCCCACCTGATACGCGTGCTGGTTGGCACGCGTATCAGGTGGGAAAGTCAGGAGTATCAGGAGTTATCTACAATGCTTACTGAGCCAAATGAAATCCTATCAGTCTTTCCATTGTTTTCAGTAGAAACGATGTCAGACTTATTGGTCTAAAGTCCTTTCCCGTGGAGTGGATGAGCCTCCCTGGTTTTGGCAAAAAGTTCACTCTTACTGGCTTCCATACGGTTGGGATATAACCCGTAGCTAGGCTTGCCCTGAACATATTACCAAGCAGAGTTAACAAATGCTCTGCTCCTTTGTAAAAGCACTGGGTATATCTCGTCTGGTCCGGGTGCTTTATAGGGGTCGAATGAGTTTATTGCCCATTCGATCGTTGAGCGGTTAATAGTAATCGCCGCTCTTCTCCAGTCCTCGCTTTTGTGAAGGATTTTCACTGTCCACTGCCACCGAATCCAGAAAATGAATCCGGATCAGTGTCTCGAGTGTATCCTTCGCGTAGCTAGTCCTCCTTCTACGTTTGTTCGAGATCTGAGTTTTCCAAGGATTGATTTCCAAATCGGACCCCACAGATATTACTGGGCTGTAGGTTTTTTTGTCCGGATTTTCCTCTTTATCGGAGGAATTGAATTCCCTCAGCTTGGCTTTCTGTACTGCTGTTTTTGTCCGGGCTGCACCCGAGAAATTTTTTCTTTCCACCTTCAGGAAAGGATTCTGGAGTTTATCGCCCAGGTTTTCTGCTGGGACCTGCAGTTTTTTGTATCTCGGCGAGGTTTGCTTGTGTAGTCTCAGTTGATTCACTTTTTGAGAGGCTCAACCCTAGAGTTATTTTTTTTTACTTTGTTTTACCAGTTTTACCATTTTTTACCAGTGTACTGCCCCATCAGCCACTTGATGGGGAGAGCATTTACACAGTGGAGTTCGCCAGTTGCGCCAAGGGAATTGTTTATGACAGCATTTGATTCTGCTACCCTAGCCTTCGGCCATTATTATTTTATGTATACTCAACGTTAAACTCAGTCCGTTAAATACAACATTCATCTAGAACGCAACTAGTAAAATATTTACAAATCCCAGACGCTGTCAGAAAAATGGGAACCAGCTTTATCGAATGAACGAACATCGCGATCATTCGCATCGTGGAAAACGTACCTTAAGCTAGAAGTAAATTTACTGGAACAAAAAATTTTCGAACAAAAAAAGCATCCTTATTAGACACTCTTCGAGACAAAAGAAGAATTAATAATTTGTGGCAACACTACAAATTACAAAACTAATAAATTAATTTTAGTTTTCGTTTCATCCCCAGACATTTTTATTATATTCTTTTATTACATAACGACCATAGTTTTGCAGAAAAAAAAATGAATATCGTCCGTATTCAATAATAAAGTACATAAATAAATTTTCGTAATGTTGGTTGTGTAATACACTAAAATTGAAAAGGTTCTAGTTTTTGCTGAATTGACGATTAGCTTTTTGTTGTTTGTGAACCCAGCATATATATATATATATATATATATATATATATATATATATATATATATATATATATATATATATATATATATATATATATATATGCTGGGTTCGAAAACAACAAAAAGCTATCGTGACTATTTGATTTGAGGGAGAGTAAAAGATATATTCCATATTAAATGTAGGTATATATTATTGGTTGGTTCGTTAACTTCTATTGATGATCGTTTAAATTGAAATTTCCAATTTTATTTGTATATATGTGTTTTGTGTGGTCAAAAGTAGGAATTTAATCCCATTTATTTAATCACATACGTAAATACATATTTTTCTAAATTATATTTATTAGACCATAATGTTATCAATAAAATAATATATGTGGGTATTTGTGTTCGATGTCTATTATAAACATATATATTTACTTATATATACATTTTTAATTTCACTAAATATGTAGTCAGTATTTCAAATAAATCATGAAATCATTATATTTAGCTGTCACGTTTGATTTGAATAATAAAAAATTTAATAATAATCACGACCCTCCCGTAGGTTGACCTTGTCGTAATGGGAGGACCTAGTACCTAGTCTGCGAGCCAGCAGAAGGGGAAGCAAACGGACCTAAACTCCTTGATGGTTTTGGTGTGCGGTGTTCTTGCACTGTCTTTCTCAATATTACTCGTCGGTCACGTCATCTGGCCGACAAAGTCTTCGTTGAAGATTTGTTACTGGCGGTCCCGTGTATCCCTGGTTGGAGTGGTCGAGAAGAGCTGAGAGCTGCTGTGAGCTTGCTCTGCCGACGCTGGGTGTGCAGGACCGTTCCTGGCTATTTCAGCTCGCCCCTTTGCACACGATGGCTGGTTTTTCTAAATAGTTTATGGATACATTAAATGCCCATAAACAATAATAATAATAATAATAATTAAATTCTGTATTTAAACGGTAAGTTATTACAGGGTTAGTGTCTTTTCGTTACAGATATAAGCAAAACAAAAACAAATATTACAAGGTTTTAAATACAATATATATATATATATATATATATATATATATATATATATATATATATATATATATATATATATGTATGTGTAAAATAAAAAACAGAAGAAAAAATACAAAAAATTAATTATTCATTGTATATACTAACAAATAAAAATAAATGAAAAAAGTAAACAGCAAAAAAATACATAGTGTAGTGTTTTCAAGAGCACTAGTGAAGCAATTCAGTAGTCCACTGCAAATGCCCATAAACAAACGAAAATGGCACCTTCCGTAAAAGGAGGCCCGGGCGGCGTTCCGGTTATCATCGAAACGTGGTGGGTACCAAACACCCTTAAAGATAAAAGGAAATTTGGTAAATTTGGTGGGAACTTGGCGTCTCTTCCAGGTTCCCAAAGGCAAAGTATCGTTAAGTAGTTTTTAATTAAGAAAAAGGGTGACTCAAGCGACCTTAAGTCGGTGAGGCCCTTTTTAATAGCAAAGAAGTTGTACGAGGTTGTGGGACGTCTTAAAGGCATAAAAAAGTTAACAATGGGTTGTTGGTCGAAACTTTCGGCGACAAAATCATTAATGACCGATTATTATGTGTCAAGATGTTAGGCGATCATGAGGTGGAAGTAACGACCCATGTAACATTAAAAAGTTCCCAGGGGGTGATCTTTTTCAGAGACCTCATGATTTGCTAAATCGATGATATAGTCGAAAATTTGTCCGACTGGGGAGTAGTTGAAGCCCGTAAGATTAATTGTAGGCAGGATGGTGAGTTAAAAGACTCACCTCTCCTCCAACTGACCTTTAACTGGCATTCACAAGAAAAGCCCCGTGCGTACGTACATTCCAGCAGCGATGCGAAGCTATCGATGACAGCGATCCGGACCCGGCAGGTAGATGCGAACGGCCTCAAATTTGTGTCTGCGGGGAGCCATTGCACGAAAGAAAACCATGCAGCCAATTACATGTGTGAATTGTGAAGGTAGTCACTCGGGAAAGTCGCGGAACTGTCCCAAACATGGAAGAACTGTCACAAGGAAGAGATGGCTATCCAGAAAGTGAGAATTCTGGATAAGCTCACTTGTCCTGAAGCGGGCAGGTGGGTGATGGGCTCCAGCCCTCGCTCTCAGCCGATTCTTATGCGTGCGCCACAGCCGCTCCAACCCCTTCAGCTGACGCTTCAATGCTCGCTAAAGAGCTCGCTCCGCTGATGATGAAAGTCATAAGCGAGTTTTTAAATTAACAAAATGAAAGCCAAGCGTCAGCAAGGCTAGCAAAAGTTATTCAAATTGCACAGGAGAGACCTATTCAGGTTCCTCCTAAAACTACTATGAAGCGCAAGAGAGAGACCCTTAAAACTGATGCGAGAGCTTCGGAGGTGGTAAAAAATAAACCCACCTCAGAAGAAAAATCGATGGTGGTGGATCGTTCAAAGACTCCACCTCGATCCACAACGGGGTAAGCCGACTCTGCAGGCGGATCCGAGCTCACCGAAGCCGGAGAGGTCCTGGCCTCCGGTTTCAACATCGCCGGGAGTCAGCCCAGCACATAAGATGCGCTCGACCAGCCTCCCAGCGTGAAAACAGGGTCGTCGTCTACTACAAAGTGACGTCGGAGACGGATTCGGATTCCGCCTCTTTCTCCGACAAGAAGGCAATCAGGAGCGATAGAAGAGGCTGGCCAAAGGGGAAACCCAGAAAGTGATCCCACAACTTCCAACCCACATATCCAATAGAAATGGTAAATATATTACAGTGGAATTGCAATAGTATTAAACAACGCTACTGTGAGCTAAACATGCTTCTGTTAGAACATACACGTATATGTGTATGTATACAAGAGTCACATCTTTGACCGGCGGAGACATGTACCCTGAAGGATTATACCGTCCGCCGAAAGGATGTTCTGTCATATACTCAAACAAGGGGAGGTGTCGCAATATTAATAAGGCAAGGCCTGTCTTACCAGGCCCTTCGCCTTGACACCTACCAAATTCGTAGGAGTCGCCTTGACACCTACAAGCTATAGCTGTAAAAATATACGGACTGCTTGAACTCACAGTATGCACAATCTATCTGCCAGACTTCGATTGGATTATCGAAGATCTGGCAATTTTAACCTTGAAACTTCCACAAACATTTCTGATGCCAGGTGATTTTAACGCTCACGGTTCATTGTGGGGTTGTGAGCAAAGCATCAAAAATTTTTTAGATGAGTCAAACACGTTTCTTTTAAATTCCGGTGAGAAAACAAGTTTAAATGCCAGAACTGGTGAGATGTCAGCAATTGATCTGACATTATGATGACTGGAATGGACGATACTTCCTGATCCTTACGGGAGTGACCATCTACTCATCAAAATTTCTCTTAACTCACTGATGTGTCCACATCCTACTTCGCCGTGCCAACTGGGACACTTTCATGGAAGTTCAAAGTTCCCACGTTTGGAGGAGGTAGAAGTAGATGTGTACAAAATGTCGTCTAAAGTCAAGGAAGCAGCTGTACATGCTATAAGTAAGTCGTGAGAGTAGAGATTACAGAGAAAAAGAGTGCGTTTAACAAAATTAAAAGACACCCCACGGAGGAAAACTTGATAGTCTTTAAAAGAAAAAGATCTATAGCAATCAGGACCATCCGCAATCAAAAAAGGCTATCTTGGGAGCATCAATACCTCCACACAATCAATACCTCCACACTATCTTCAGAGGTATGGAAAAGGGTGAAGACAATTTCGAGGAAATTTACCTCATCACCGGCGCCTGGCCTAGTCAATTTGGATAGCCGGGTCATATCACAGCGTGACAAAATCACTGAGTGTTTAGCGGAGAATTTCGAGCGCCCGTAATTATAACCCGGATTATGGGCGCTCCCATAATTATAACCCGGATTTCCTGCGTATCAAGATGCATCACGAACAACATGAGGATCTTGATTTTTTCTCCGATGAATCCCTCCAGTATAACAACGATTTCACAATGCAATAACTACTGGAGGCGCTAAAGGGGTCAACAGATACATCACCTGACCCCGATACAATGCATTATGCCATGATCCAGAATTTTCCTTATTTTGGTGAGTGCAGATTACTAAATGTACACAACAATATTTTTCGGCAGAGCCACCGTTCAATATCTGCTTTATCAGGATATGGGAAAAAATGGTGAACAGACGTCTCGTCTAGTAGCTAGAAACTAATCGTCTGATATGTAAATACCAGACAGGTTTCCGCCAAAACCATTCAACGACGGATCTACTTTTTCTGGAGAAAGCATATGATATGACTTAGAGGTATGGCATTTTCAGGAAGCTGCATGACTGGGATATAAGAGGATCTCTGCCTCAGTTCATTCAAAGTTTTATGTGTAACCAGAAATTTCGTGTCCGGGTGGGTGGCACTGACTCTGGAATCCATTCCCAGGAGAATGGTGTTCCCTAGGGCTAAACGCTTAGTGTCACCCTTTTAGCTATAGCGGTCAATCACATCGCAGCTTCAGCCCCGATTCGTCAATATCTGTATGTTGATGACCTTGGAATTTACTATGGAGATCCATCAATGGATAATTGAAACGAGATTCCAGCAGGGCATCAACGAAGTGGTGCATTCTGCAGGAAGTTTTGGTTTTCGGTTCTCCACAATTAAAACTAAAGTGGTCCATTTCTGTAGAAACCACAAGGCACATCCTGATCCGATCCTTTACTTAAACTTTATTAGGTTTCTGAGACTTGTCTTTGGCAAGAAATTAACGTGGTCTCCACACCTCTAATCCCTGGTAGCGAGTTCTCACAATGCAAGGAATGTGCTTAAGGGATTGGCTGGTACATCATGGGGTGCGGATCGAGAGATGTACTGCGGCTTGATTCATAGCTGGTTCTGCCCAGGGTGGATTATGGCTGTGTAGTATTCTCCTCCACCCGGGCGTCGGCGCTAAAAATGCTAGATCCTATTCACCACACAGGCATTACGCTACAGAAGCCTTTCGAAAGAGTTCCTCTATGAGTCTATGTGTAGAAACGGGATTGACCCCGTTGAGGTTGAGGCGTTGGCGCCTGATCCTTCCTTACGTCGCGGGAGTATGGGCCAAGCCCAATCATATCAACTTCTCGGCTCTCTTCCGAAAGTCAAGATTTCTGAAAAAACTCTATGAGTAACTTAGAGTGTCGAGTCTTTTAGAGTGTCTTAATTTCGACTCCGTTAAGTCTTTTAGAGTGTCTTAATTTCAAATTCGCTCAGGTACTTCCCTATACTTTTCATGAAATACCTCCTTGGCTGATCCCTAAGGTTTGGTGCCGCTTTGACCTGGCTGATCTCCGTAAAGGAGGGACCAGTTCTCAGTTCTATCGGACCTGCTTCCACGAATTAATCAGCAAATACAATGACTCTCTATTCGTGCATACGGATGATTCCAAAATCATTTCTGGTTTGGGGAGCGCTATTTCCACTGGCAATAGCTCACACACTTGACGCTTTCCCCAACAGGCATCCATGTACACTGCTGAATTATATGAAATTATGCAAGCCCTAAGATATTGTGAAGAGTTTTTGAACTTTCACAATACATTCCTTATTTGTGAGCGCCCACTCGTTGAGCGCGCTGCAAGCACTAATGTGCACGCTTTCAAGGAACCCTCTGGTGCAAAACATCCAAGCGATACTCCACGTGCTCCAGCACATATCCATCGTTTTTATATGGACGCCTGGGCACGTGGGTGTACATGGGAATGAGGTGGCTGCTGAAGCGGGTCGCAGCTGATTCAGATCACTTGGAACAAATCCCAATACGCCCGGAGGACCTAAAAGTGTGCATACGCTTTAGAATTATTCTTAGAAATTAGAATTCTCAACCAGATCAAACCAATTATCCATAAGATGCCGGCACCTGTAAATCTGACCCGCAGAGAAATTGTGGCCCTTACTCGTTTGCAAATAGGCCACACTCAAATCTCGCATGCATATATTATGTGCGCGGACGAGCACTTGAGGAGCCAAGGTGCACTGTGTTGTGAAGTTGTTTCAAATAGCCCGCCAGACAATATCTATAAAATAATTTAAAAATATTTAAATAATAATAAGTTTGACAACTAAAAGTAAACAACTTAAAATAAATATTCGCGGCAAATTTGAAACAACTTCAAAACATATTTTTCAAAAATATACGTAACGTATTATTAAAAATTATACAAAAAAACCTGCATAAACTGATTGTATGGAAAAAAAACAATACTTGGCGCCATACAAATATCCATGGAAAAAAATACTCACTTCGATATGAAATTTCATAGAATATAGTTGTATTTATACTTAATATATTTTTTTTATCCTTTTAAACAATTGATACTGTGTTTTATTTCGCTGATACATCTTTGTTCGATCTTCTTGATATATCACCAACCAAACAAGTTTTACCTAAAATAAAAAGGCACATCCGAGGATTGAACGGGTATAAGAAATTATACCAACAATTTTGATAAAAGTAAACGGATTCTACTTTCCGGAGCTTTTACTCGACCAATTTCTGAAATTCGACGTTGTTTTCCATATCCTGGGCATCAGAGAATATTGATAATTGAGCTCTGATTGGCTCGAATAGGATTCGTGGATTAAATAATAACGACGAGAAGCCCAAACAGGCGATTTAAATCACCACGTTATTAAAGGTGACTTCAGCGGGTGAGTATCTTTTGTTGAAATATTTTTTTTATCTGTGGACAACAGGATTCAGATCATTTTTATTCATTTGGTGTTTTCATATATATTAAATCCGATTCTTACCTTTTGAGATTCCAACCCCAACATTACGGAGATTCGTTCACAGCTCATTATCTCTGATATATGGGATATATAATTATGTTCTGCGTTTAAATTGTGATTACGAGGTTTTGCACTCTGCTAAATATCATCTGGTGAAGATTTCAACTTAACCCACGTGTTACGAGTACATACATTTCACATATTAATGGGCCCAAAACTTAATTATACAAACCGATTGAATTCAACAGAGTTTTCGAATACAGCTTTCCACATTTAACACCATTATAAGCAAGAAAACTCTGTAAATCGGAAAATCTGGTACAATAACAACTGTATATTAATTTCAGATATAACACCTTGTTTTTTTTTTAATTGTACGAAGGAAATAAACCCACCTTCAGAATTATTTTTGAACAATCGAACACGTGTTTAATTATTTGTTGGTTTGTAACCCCAAATGCAATTATTAATTAACATAACAGAAAGTAATCGTAACATAAAATGGTAGCAAATCACCTATAATTTAGGGTTAAACTAAACAAAATTCAAATTTTAACACAATTTCACAGTTTAATTTTTTATTTATAGCACACACAAAAATTTTTAGTGGTTTATTGAAATTTTTAACACAAAACTTTAAACAGTACTTACAATTTGAAATTTGTAAACAAGTGTCAAATTCAGAAGCGTAGCACTGATTTATGACATTATAAAAACATAAGTAAATACAAATATACAGAGTGTAACAGAAAAAACGAGCCATCAATTTTTTTTTAAATTGCAAATTTTATTATTCGGATTTAATATTCCCTATAAGCACAAACCAAAATAAAATATAATTTCTCTGGTACTCTAGATATTTTTTTTCTGCTTCGTAAATTTCTTTTATGGGAAATAATAATTTTGGTATCATTTAACTGGAGTTCGACCATTTCTGATTCACACCAAAAATCGGAAAACAACATTTATTAGTGGAAGAATAAAAGTTAGACGTTACAAAAAAATTATTAAAACAAATTTGATTTACCAACACCAAGAGCAGAACACACAGCCATCAACATGAACGGGACACCTCCAACCGTCACAAGGAATCAAAACATTCCCGTCACATCACCACTACAAAACTCGACACCGATGATCCAGACAACATGTACCACATCAGCTACTGGCATTACTGACACACTATATCGAGTTCGTTCTGATGGTCGTTTATCACCGATTACTGCACACCAAATCAATACAATACCAACACCAAATCCGAACCCATACGCAGCACAATACTTACCCCAACCCCAATATTTAAATATACCACAAATCCCTCCGTTTGGTCAACATTGGACCCCAAATCCACATATCGTCAACGCTCCAAACGAAAACCTACCTCGTTCGGAACCAACACCAAGAGCTGGACACCGTCACACAACCCAAACTTTAACTAATTTAATGCGTGTTCATAATGAGTTACTGTTGGATACACAACGTCAAGTTACCAATTTGGCCGGCACGTCTTCAAATTTCCAACCAGACATGCATAGACTGTGTGCGGATCTACCAAACACTGATGGTGATGACCCGGAAGCTCTCCTAGAATTCATCATCAAGTTGGACAGGATCACTTCACTCGAGTTGATACCTTTACACGTACTTTTAAGGGGACTGACGACATACACAAAAGGGGAACTACAACTATGGTTGGCTAAAACCGCAAACATGAGATCGGATTGGCGCTCAGTAAAAGCTACCCTCATAGGTACGTTTCTATCACCTATGCAGATCTCTAGATTACAGATAACAAAAATTTTTAGGTTTCAAAACACCAACGAAACTCTTAAGAATTACATTTGTAGTTTAGCGACGTCTGCAAAAGCGTTAAATATCCACGATGAGCTTCGAATAGTTACACACATTCTTGACGGGGCAACAGTGAAATATTTACCATACCTATCGAGCTTATGGCCTCTACCCAAAACCTTCCAAGAGCTCCATCAGGTGGCGAAAAGAGTAGACGAAGCGGCGACAAGGTTAGAGAATGCTGTAAACAGAGAAGACAACACCAAACACATTAAGGATTCGAATCCAAAAAACTAAATTCGACAGCGACCAAATGTTAATCGTCACCACCAGGGCGAAAAGTATTTGCTTCGTTGTCAAATAAATACGAATACAAATATATCACCCATATACCATTCATCAACATCAAAATAATGAATCGGGATATGACCGCCATGCTAGATACTGGATCCAATTACAACATCCTCCGAGCAGATTTAGTTAGAGATCTGAAAAATGAAAAAAATAAAATAGTTATCAAAAAAATTTTCAAACGGATCACGATTGCAAACAATACAAACATCGTCATTGATAAGTCTGTCACCATGATTATAAAAATTCAAAACTACACATGGAAACTTAACTTCCTCGTCATTAAAACGTTACCATGTCAAATCATCTGGGGTAATGAATTTTTACATCAAGTACAGGCAAATCTAAACTATCAATCACGCAGTTTCCATATACAAAAACGCAATATCAACATTCCGATTGTGTTCCAGTGCGAAAATCAACAACTGAATCTACTCTTGGAGAATGCAGCTAATTTACGACCCGAGGATGAAAGCCACTTAATGGCATTAAAACAATCATTCAGCGATGTATTAACACACAGAATTGGAATTGCCACCAACCATACGATGAAAATTTTATTAAAAGATCGAACACCTATATATAAAATGCCATACAAATTGTCTCCACCTAAAGCTGCCATCCTTCAATCAATTTTAGAAGATCTTCTGAAGCAAAACGTGATTGAGCGATGTACCAGTTCATGGGGAAGTCCTACCTTCCTAGTAGGAAAATCAGATGGAAGTTACAGGATCGTTCACGACTATAGAGAAGTAAACAAAAAAATACTTTTCGATCCGTTTCCTCCACCCAGAATGGAAGAATGCTTCAATTGTTTGAGTGGTTCAAAGATATTTTCAACGATTGATTTAACTTCCGCCTTCCACCAGGTACCCTTGGATCCTAAGTCCAAAAACATCACAAGTTTTGTAACTCCGATTGGGCAATTTCGCTATTTGAGATCGCCCCAAGGTTTAAGCACATCTGCACAAAGTTTAAACCGTATTATCATGAACATCTTCGGCGACCTCAAATACAAATTCTGCATACCTTACATGGATGACTTGTTAATATACTCCACGTCAATAAAGGAACATTTTGAACATCTCCAGGAAATTTTGGGAAGATTACGAAGTCATGGACTCACTGCAAATCCAGACAAAAGCCGTTTGTTCATGACTAAACTTAGGTATCTTGGTTATATTTTAACCGAGGAGGGCTTGGCAGCTGATCAATCAAAAGTTCAAGCAATCAACGATCTCCCTCCACCAAGAAATATCAAACAACTTCGTAGTTTTCTTGGAATGACTGGATACTATCAAAAGTTCATTGAAAATTACGCCAAAATATGTGACCCACTCAATCAACTGAGACAGAAGCAGGCAAAATTTATATTTGAAGATCGACACCATCAGGCGTTCCAGAATTTGAAACAAAAACTAATCACCTGTCCGATACTTCGATTTCCAGATTTTACAAAAAAATTTGTAGTCCGGACAGACGCTTCGGAAGCAGCCATTGGGGGTGTTGTTCTTCAAGAACACGACGGTGTTTTACACCCAATCGCATACACCTCCAGGAAGTTAACAACAACTGAAGCAAAAGGACCTATTTACGAAAAAGAGGCCCTAGCGTTAATACACTCGGTGAATAAATTCCAAGAATATTTACAACACGCGGAATTCATAGTCCAAACCGACAATTCTGCATTAACATGGCTATTCAAAAATGGTAAAAATACAGGGAAGTTGGCTCGCTGGCAATTAACACTATGTAACTACAAATTCGAAGTTTAACACATTGGTGGATGTGTAAATAATATCGCCGACGCGCTAACGAGACTGTACTATGAGGGTGATGTATTGGACCCCAATTCGAATCCACATAAAAATATTAATCACGACGACGTAGTTCCGGGAGACAAACTACTTCTTCTAAATCAATATCCGTCAGTATTCCCAGATATCCGCCAAGCACAGGCAATCGACGAAAAGTGTAAAGGCATCACACTTCGTTTAAAACACGGGGAAGATGATGTAAACGGTTTTGTACTTCATCGAGGGTTATTGTGCAAAAGGGTGGGGAAAACAAAAAAACGAAGGATTTATGCTCCTGAACAATTACGTCCGGCAATTCTTCATTTTTTCCATGACTCGATGTTATCTGCACATTTAGGTGTAACGAAATGTTATTCTAACATAACAAAACGATTTTACTGGGAAAATGTTTATAAAGATGTAGTAAATTACGTTAAATCGTGTGACACGTGTCAACGCATAAAGATATCGACCGTGAAACATAAACCAGTCATTGAACCGTTTGAAGCGAAATATGTGTATCAAACACTCCATATCGACATACTCGGGCCGTTACCCCTGGGAAATAAAACAAGGGCAAGATTTTTGTTGGTCGTTGTGGATTCATATAGCCGATATGTACAAACGTTCCCCCTTCCATCCTGTACATCCAGTACTATTTGTACTAAGTTGGAGGAATCATTTTTAATTTTTAGTGCGCCCAGCTTCATTGTTTCTGACAACGCTTCTTACTTTAAATCTAGGTTTTATCTTAATTTTTGTTATATTTGGGGCATTAAACCTAGATTTTTATCCCCATACAATCCGGGTCCAAACAAATCAGAAGCAATGAATAAAGTGCTCATATCTAATATAAGTACATTAATTCAATCTTCAGCGGCCAAACACAAATCTTGGGACGAATTCGTGCGATTCGCTACGTTCGCGTATAATAACTCCTTTTCCGCAACATCAAACACCACCCCTGCGTCGATTTTCTTCGGAAGGAGTCATGCCATGCCTTTGGAAAACTTATGGGACATACGAAAAGTAATAACACCTTCGTCCCGACCCTCTAGAGACATGGTGGAGCAATTCCTGAAGAGGTCGTTGCGGAAAAGAAAGGAGTTTTTTAATAGGCGTAGAGAATCTCACGGATTCAAAGTAAACGATATGGTTATGCTACGGAAGAAATTTGTATCTGTGCATGGCGTTTCAAGTAAGAAATTTTCCGTTAAATATCTGGGACCATATAAAATTATTAATTTTAAAACAATTAACACAATTGTTTTAAGAAACCCAAATAACGGAAAATTACTGAAATGTCATGCACAATATATAAAAAGATATCATAAACGTAGATAACAAAAAAAAAATCATCAAAACAATATCATTTATGTTTCACGGAAAATATATTTATTCTGCTCCAAATTTTTTTCTTACATTCTTATTTTTCCAGAGAATGACACCACCTGAGACATAACATCGAGTCATGAAAATATACAACACCTGTATAAAAATACAAATATGCTAAAAACACCAGCATCACAGATGAGTGACTGTTGCTTTTCAACTGGAGGGACCCTGACTTGAAGAACACCGGGTCAAGTCCACACTTAACACCATGCGTTACGCACCTGACCTTTGGTAATTCACATCCTAAACAAAAAGAGGGGATTATATGTTGTGAAGTTGTTTCAAATAGCCCGCCAGACAATATCTATAAAATAATTTAAAAATATTTAAATAATAATAAGTTTGACAACTAAAAGTAAACAACTTAAAATAAATATTCGCGGCAAATTTGAAACAACTTCAAAACATATTTTTCAAAAATATACGTAACGTATTATTAAAAATTATACAAAAAAACCTGCATAAACTGATTGTATGGAAAAAAAACAATACTTGGCGCCATACAAATATCCATGGAAAAAAATACTCACTTCGATATGAAATTTCATAGAATATAGTTGTATTTATACTTAATATATTTTTTTTATCCTTTTAAACAATTGATACTGTATTTTATTTCGCTGATACATCTTTGTTCGATCTTCTTGATATATCACCAACCAAACAAGTTTTACCTAAAATAAAAAGGCACATCCGAGGATTGAACGGGTATAAGAAATTATACCAACAATTTTGATAAAAGTAAACGGATTCTACTTTCCGGAGCTTTTACTCGACCAATTTCTGAAATTCGACGTTGTTTTCCATATCCTGGGCATCAGAGAATATTGATAATTGAGCTCTGATTAGCTCGAATAGGATTCGTGGATTAAATAATAACGACGAGAAGCCCAAACAGGCGATTTAAATCACCACGTTATTAAAGGTGACTTCAGCGGGTGAGTATCTTTTGTTGAAATATTTTTTTTATCTGTGGACAACAGGATTCAGATCATTTTTATTCATTTGGTGTTTTCATATATATTAAATCCGATTCTTACCTTTTGAGATTCCAACCCCAACATTACGGAGATTCGTTCACAGCTCATTATCTCTGATATATGGGATATATAATTATGTTCTGCGTTTAAATTGTGATTACGAGGTTTTGCACTCTGCTAAATATCATCTGGTGAAGATTTCAACTTAACCCACGTGTTACGAGTACATACATTTCACATATTAATGGGCCCAAAACTTAATTATACAAACCGATTGAATTCAACAGAGTTTTCGAATACAGCTTTCCACATTTAACACCATTATAAGCAAGAAAACTCTGTAAATCGGAAAATCTGGTACAATAACAACTGTATATTAATTTCAGATATAACACCTTGTTTTTTTTTTAATTGTACGAAGGAAATAAACCCACCTTCAGAATTATTTTTGAACAATCGAACACGTGTTTAATTATTTGTTGGTTTGTAACCCCAAATGCAATTATTAATTAACATAACAGAAAGTAATCGTAACAACTGTTTGCAGGACAGTGCAAACCTTGAGGCATATTGTTGAGGAATGTGTAGTCTTTGAACCTTTGCGGAAAAGACTACAGCTTCGAAAGAATGTAGCACGAGTATTATCCTATAATGCGAGCTCCATGAAGAGGATGATTACATTTTAATAATCTCGACTTCTATGGAGACTCGAGGGGTAACATCTTTTATTTTTAAAACTCGCCTCTTTTGTTTTTTTATGTCAACCTCGTACAATTTTCTCTTCTTTTTTCACTGCTTTGTGTTTTTATATCATTTGTTGGTTTTATCTATGATATTGTGGGACGTTTACACCCACAATATCACATTTTATTACACATAGTTTTAATTTTTATGTAGTTTTTAAGTTTTTAAATTATTTTATTGTTATCCAGTTTTTTTGTTTTATCTGTTGCAGTGAAGGCCTTTTACACCTTCACTGCAACGCTGTTATAACTTTTGTTGTTGTTGTTTTTGTTTTGCTGTTACAGGCTAAGCAAATTAAACATTTCTAGTATATTTTAAAATTTATGATACTTCTAGCGACTACCCGCGAATTCATGCGGGTAGATTTTGGATATAAACTGAGTTTGATTCTAAACGGAGTCACACAGCAATATGGGTCTATACGCACTCTGAAGCAGCAATTTTGTATTGAACAGAATAAAATAAAACTAGCTAAGTGACGCGCTGTTGGTATTTCAAAGTTCGTTAATGGTCAAAATCAGTCAAGCAGATAGGGAGACTTAGATGGAAGTCGATTCATAAAATCTTGAATATCTATCTTAAAATTAATAAAATTAAAAATTTATTACAAGTAAAGTTATAGTGAATAAATTTTATTTCAATTTATTATTTGAGTTTATATTCTGTAATTCTAATATTTACAGAAGCAAATTAAATTCAATACCCATAATTAAATTTGCAACTATATCACCATCCTCAAAGGAAATTCGCTTAGTCTACGTAGCTTTCACGTTAAGAATTTTATTTTATTCATGTAATCGCATGTTCAATGAAATGACTGACTTGTAATATCAGTATTATATAAAACTCCTATAACATAAAATATATTCGTATCTATAACATAGACGTCATTATATACTATAAACTATCTAATGTATGTGCAGTATGAGTAATACATAATATAATGTTATCAATTACTTAAAGTAATAGTATAGATTATTTATACAAAAACTGTCACAAAACTACAAAGTAATGAAAACTATGACTGATGTGAGTAATATACATTTTGGTAACATATTACATACTTATTACGCAAACAAACAAATAAATAAAAATTGCTTTTAAATCAATTATTTTTGTAATGATGTCGATAACAAGGTGCATCAATGGACACGCTATAGATCAGCCAACTGAAACGCTAAAGTGTTGAATGGTAACATCATGAAGAATAGATATATTAGGAGAGCGAACGTAATGTTAAAAAAACGGTCAAGAATTGGTGTAACTATCTTTTATCAGTAGGGGTCACTGGTTTCAGTGCCGTACGGAATTTAAATGTTTAAATGTAGGCGCCAAGAAATCACTTTCATTCAGTTAATAAGAAGTCTTAGTTTTATAGATAATAAAAAATTGTTTTCGATTATCAAGTAATAATTAAATAAATAATAATAGAGAATTCTTAATAATCTGCAATAAATTAAAAGATGAACGAAGAATCATAGTGATAATTGCAATTAATAATTTCAAATATATGTCTACAATACTAACATATATTAGATAAAGAAAGAAGATGACAACCGGTAATTACAGACCATATTCCTTTCGTAAATGCAGACACGCATTCCTAACCTTAAACAACCTTCCACTCATAGATATATAACAGTATATCTATGCTTTCCCTGTACAACATCGTCCCATTTTTTCACATTTATAAAATTAAACAATTTTTATACTTACAATTTTTATTTGTAAGATGTGATAACCGTTGATTTTAATATGTAATAATAATAATAATTCCGTACGGGCAGATTCGCACTGTCGCTAGTGGCGAAAATAATAACTATGATCTCTACACGTTTTTGAGGACACAAAAACAGACGAATTGCCTATGTCGTTCAATCTCCTAATATATCTATTCTTCATGGGTAACATGCTCGGTCGACGGCAGCACTAACAGCTGACCATGACTTAACGTGATGTATACATGGACGGCCATTAATATAAAACTACTTAAACGTACAACATAGCTTCACTTGAATACACATATTGTAAATAGATATTGTAAATACTTAATTGTAATATAAAATATATTATAGAAATTAAAGACGAAGTATTTAAATCATTTAATCAAATTGCTTGAGCAATAAAATAATATATGACAATTGACAATATTACATTGGCGACGAAGTAAACAACGACCATTTAGCCGCAAAAAAGTGCACGTGAGTGTTTATTGTAAATTTTCATTTGGGATTGAAAAAGTACATTAAGGTTAAAATGACATCATCAAGAATTTGGGGACAAATACCTCAGTTTAATCATACAACGGATGATTGGACCACTTTCGATAAACAAATGACACAGTTTTTTATAATGAACGATTTGGGCATGGAAAAAGCGATAAAAAAGCGTACCATTCTAATAAATTCATTAAGTCAGCAATCCTTCCAGTTATTAATGAACTTGTGTCGCCCGAAGCAGCCTGAAACCGTGGAGTTTGATGATTTAATATCGGTATTAAAAAAACATTTTATGCCGGCACATTCGGGCTTCGCAGAAAGAAAAATATTTTATGAGTCAGAGTAATGATTGGGCAGCTCGTGTTAGAGCCTTGGCTACTAAATGTGATTTTGGACAACATTTGGATGAAATGTTGAGAGATAAATTCGTAATGGGGTTTGAAAAGGGTCCGTTGAAAGACAAATTGTTCCTCGAAGACGTTACACAATTAACAATGGAAAAATCTCTACATATTGCCAGCAATGTAGAATGCATACAGCGACGGTATGAAGGTAATAATATGGAACATCAGGTCAAACTGGAAGCAGTAAACAGGATCCAAGGTCGAAAAAAGAAAATACCCAAGAAGAACGAAGAGGAAGCATCAAAAAGGCAGTCAACATCGGGCAGCAAATGTCAAGTTTGTGGTTAAAAAAAACCACACTGAAGTCAACTGCTGGTCTAAAAATTATAGATGCCAGGCCTGCCACAAACGTGGATATTTGAAGAAGATGTGCTCAAAAAATAGGGTATCTTATATTGATAACGACGAACTTTCTCTTTTTTGTTTTAGGGCAGATGACGATTTGAAAACTATTGGGGCCAAGGTTAGTATTAATGGTGTAGACTTGGAGTTTGAAGTGGATAGCGGGGCACCAATTTCAGCCATTTCAGTGGGCATGTACAATCGATATTTCAAAAAATTTAACTTACATACTACTAGCAAACGGTTTATAAGTTACAATGGAAATACCATGAAGCCGACGGTGTTATGTAGATTACCAGTGAATTTTAGAAATGACTGTAAGTTTTTAGATGTCTACGTTATTGAAGGTAGTGGATCGCCCATATTAGGGAGGAATTGGATGCATACCTTTAATATTGAGTTGAGACAGTTCAACTATATGGAGAACTCGATATTGGCATCCCTGTTATCGAAATATAGTGAAGTTTTTAATGGAAAACTTGGAACATTTAATAAATTGAAAGTGAAAACGGATGCAAGTCCTAAATTTTGCAAACCCAGACCACTTTCACTAGCCATCAAAGACAAGTTTGAAGCGGAAATGGACAAATTAGTAGCATTGGGAATCCTAAAAGAGACTAAATATAGCGTCGGGGGCACCTCAATTGTACTTATTTTAATAAAAAATGGAGAGCTTCGCCTTTGTGGTGACTACAATGTCACGGTAAACCCGCAGTTAGATGTCGAACAATACAAAATCGAAGAAATGTTCGCAAGGTTGCATGGGGGGCTGGAGTTTTCTAAACTCGATTTAAGCATGGCCTATCAGCAACTATTGCTGGATGAGAACTCCCAAAAACTCACAACAATTTCGACAACTAAAGGGATGTTCGTGTATACTCGACTGATTTATGGGGTGGCATCCTGTCCGGCTATTTTTCAACGGGTAATGGACTCGTTGATCACTGGGATCCCAGGGGTAGTCTGTTTCATGGACGATATTCTAGTCACAGCGCGGGACAGAAATAAATACCTACAGAGGCTAGAAGGGGTTTTAAAGACCTTTAAGGACGCGGGGTTAAAAGTTAGTAAAGTAAATGTACTGTTCTAAAACCATCGGTCTCCTACTTGGGTCATGTCATCGACAATAAGGGTTTGCATATGGACAAAAGGAAAATCGAAGCCATTTCGGAAGCAAGATGACCGAAAGACGTACGAGAGGTCCAAGCATTACTTGAAATGGTTAATTATTATAGAAACATTATTCCAAAAGCTAGCGAGATTTGTGTGCCCTTGTACAACCTACTTAAAAAAGATAAACCTTTTATATGGTCCAGTAAGCATGAAGAAGCGTTTGTAAAAATCAAAGACGAAAATCGGACCGAACGCTAGCGCATTATGACCCAAAAAAGCCAATTGTGCTAACGGTGGACGCATTCCCTGTGGGTGTAGCAAGTGTGTTAGCCATGTGAACCAGGATGGCAGCGAACAACCAATAGCTTTTAGCTCACGAACGCTAAGTGAGTGTGAAAAAAAGTATGCTCAAATAACGAGGGAAGCATTGGCCATCGTGTTCGGTGTAAAAAAATACCATCAATACCTCTTGGGTCGGAAGTTTACACTGGTAACCGACAACTAGGTATTAGTTGCAATCTTCGGGCCCAAGAAAGGAATTCCTGCTGTAGCAGCCAATAGACTGCAACGGTACGCCTTGTTGCTCTCAGCTTATGTTTTGGACATTAAGTATGTTCGATCGTATTTCAGTGTGGCAGATTTTTTGTCGAGGCACCTATCATTGGCGTCGGAGGGGCCGTCTACCGAGGATGACGTTTTCGTTAATTATACGACTTCGTCTTCAGAACTGCCGATCACGTTCGAAAACATCCAACAGGCTACACAAAGAGATGATACCTTCCAAAGAATTATCAAAAATGTCCAGGACGGGTGGCCTAAAGAGATCTTGCAAGATCTCCAAGCCTATGCAAGGCGACAAAACGAATTGTCGGTTGGAAAGGGCTGTCTGTTTTGGGGACATCGTTTGGTTATTCCGGTAGAGCAAAGACAACCCATATTGCACCAGCTACATAGTTCACATATGGGTATTACAAAATGAAAAGATTAGCTCGGAATTACGTGTGGTGGCCAAATATGGACGCTGAATTGGATGATTTAGTTAAATATTGTGAAAATTTTCTATTTAACCGTGCAGACCCTCCGAAATCAGAGTTAAAAACGTGGGATTGGCCGAATGAACCCTGGAGTTGAGTTCACGTCGATTACTTTACAATTTTCAACACAAATTTTTTCATAGTAATTGACACACACAGCAAGTGGATTGAGTGCATAAATATGGGTGCATCCATCACTTTCGAACGCACGATAGATGTCCTACGGACCATTTTCGCTAAATTCGGATTACCTCGAGAATTGGTCTCAGATAATGGTCGGTCGCTAGTATCGAGGGAATTTGAATCGTTTTTGAAAAACAATAGTATTCAACATAAAACGATCCCAGTTGGACACGCTCAAAATAATGAATTGGCTGAAAATGGTGTAAAGGGATTAAAAAAAGCATTGAAATGTGCAATGCATTTATAAAGTTTTATCTAATTTTTTACTAGATTACCAAAACACCGAACATGGCACTATTGGAAAGTCACCAGCTAGTTTAATGTTAAAGATAAGGTTAAGGAGTCGTCTTGATCTGCTGAGAAATGAAAATGAAACGATTTCCGATAAGGCACTGAAATAGAGTGTAGCAAGGGCTCAAGTACGACAGAATCGTAACTTTAGTGGCGTTAATGGGAAAAAAATTAACGTGGGGGACACCGCAATCGCAAAAGATTACAGCGTTGCTGGAAAAGTTTCGTGGACCAAGGGTAAAATAATCCAAATACTGGGAAACCAAACATATCTTTTGGAGTTACCTGGGAATAGGAAATAGAAACGCCACGTGAATCAATTGATTCCATGTAAGCTTCAGTACGAAAATAATTATCTTCCCACAACGCTGACTAATTCGACGGAACCTATCAAGGTTCACGCTTCACCGTCAGACCAGCTTCCTGTAGATACTCAGGAAGAATCACAGAAAAACAATCGCTAAAATCTTCGAAGTAGATGCCAACTAGAATGTTAAAGTTGACATCGACTTTTTTTTTTTAGTTCACATTAATATTTTTTTATATTGTATTTATTTAATTTTTTTTTGTACATAGCTTTGAATTGCGAATTTTATTTTATTATAGATGTATGTACATGTATGTACGTATTTATATTAATCATAATTTCTTATGTTATAGCAAGTTGGGGGTGCTGTAATGATGTCGATAACAAGGTGCATCAATGGAACGCGCTGTAGATCAGCCAACTGAAACGCTATAGTGTTGAATGGTAACATGCTCGGTTGACGGCAGCACTAACAGCTGACCATGACTTAACGTGATGTATACATGGACGGCCATTAATATAAAACTACTTAAACGTACAACATAGCTTCACTTGAATACACATATTGTAAATAGATATTGTAAATACTTAATTGTAATATAAAATATATTATAGAAATTAAAGACGAAGTATTTAATTCATTTAATCAAATTGCTTGAGCAATAAAATAATATATGGCAATTGACAATATTACAATTTTAAACGCCGTATCAGCGCTGATCATCTGGATACGCTTATCATGTATCACTAAAACTTTTTACATAGTATCCTCTCCCCGAAAATATCCTTCTCCTGAATTATTATGTATTTTCTCGAACACGACTATACATAAAATTTACACACAGATTATTTGATTGGAAGGTTTTCTACGCTTTACAAAGTAGAAAATATATGTATATACATATTATATATAGGTAGATCGATATATCTTGGGGTCTAAAAAGTAATGAACTTCGACCTTATGGTCCATTGTGCTCCCCTTTCTACTTCTGTCTGCCGAGGTTCGCTTCTCCCATATCTTGGCAATAGCCAGGAGCTTGCCGATCAGGCCTTCCTGAAGGTTCATATATTCGGGTTTAAAGATAAAGTGGCCGGATGTTTCTTCCTCCTCGCCACACAATCTCACATAATGGATCCGATATGAAATCCAATTGTGTACAGATGCTTCCGCAGAGGACAATGCCCGGTGATGAATCCGGTAACCTTCCGCAGTTGCATCCTGTTCAGCTTCAGTGCATTGAGATGTAGCCTCTTGGATGCATTTCAAAGCAGTATTTTTCCGAGCTTTTGCTGCTATATATTTTCCCAGTGATCACAGTCTTTAACATTAATCCACTCGTAGATCACCTATTTACATGCAGTCTTTGGAATTCCTAAAATAGGCTCTGGGCCTATGAAGGGTATACCGACTCCCTTCTTTGCTCAGTCATTTTGACCTCAGGATCCCCCGCAGTGCAAAGCACATCTTTGTTGGCGGTTTCAGCAAAGTTATATATAGCCCTTGCCTGTTCCTCCCTCTACGTTTTTTCGAGATCTGTTTCAGGCTTGAAGTCCCGTCTTCAGTTCGCAACCACTTTTCCTTTGCGTTTTTCAGAGGTTGATTCACTGAGATGGCCCTCACAGGTGTTTTAGAAACCAGGGTTGTAGGATTGTTTGTCCGGTTTTTCCTCCTCAAAGATGGAATCGGGTTCCTCTCAGCCCTGCATTTCTCTACTGCTGCTCTTCTCCGGGTTGCACCCTAGAGATTTTTTCTTTCATCTTTCAGGAAAAGATTCTGGACTTTATCCGCCAGATTTTCTGCTGGGCTGCATGCACCTGCAGTAGTGTCTCGGCGAGGTAAGCTTGGGTAGCCTGATTCACTTCTTGAGAGGATTTGAGTTTATTTTATGTTTTTACATTTGGTTTCCATTATGGTCCCGCGAGTAAATCCACGAGTCTACTACTCCATCGGCCCCTTGATTGAGAAGGCATTTATAAAGTGGAGTTCGCCAGTTGCTCTAAAGGGATTGTTTATGACAGCATTTAAACCTGCTGCCCTGGTCTTCGTCTAGTTCTCTAGACGAACTAGACTTTGCATGGTTTCTTGGACGTGCTTCTCAAGGCTATCCTGTCCGGCATGGTTATTCCTGCCAGTAACATAGTTACCGCAGGCATAACATAGCCTTTGATTGATGCACTCGAGCCTCTCCACTAACGACAAGGTCCTACCATGTCTAAGAGAGTGATTAAATATAGGTTGTTTGGTTATCCAACCAACTTTCTTGAAGGAATTTATACTGATGATAATAATCCAACAAATAGTAATTTTAAACTGAATGATAATTGAACAAATGTCAAATTTAAACTGATTTTAAATTGGTGAAACTGCGGCTGTATATAATGTCCGAACAGCAACTTGTTCAAACGAATAAAAGAAAAAATATTGTTTTATACATATGATGTTATAGATTTCTCTAGAACAATTTAGTTTCTCAACAACCGCATGGGCGCATCTGAATGGGCGCATTCAGAGGGGCTGATCATTAATAAAACTTATTAAAAATTATAATGGCTCGCTTGCGATCGAACCAGTATCGTCGTGATACGCCTCTGTTAGAATATCCATTGAATGCGCTCGTCTAGTAACAGTATACTTGCAAACTTGCTTTATTTGAATTGGTTACTATAGATGCTATTTACCAAAATGTTATTTTTTCAACATGTAAGAATTATTATTTTTTTATAAAATAAATTGTTTGATTTTTTATTTTAAAACAAACTTTCTTTGTAAGAAAAAAAAATTAAATTAAGATTCGATTGTTTTTTTTTCGCTCATTACTTTTCTTTATAAAAAACTCCTTTCTAAAGAAAAATCTTATCTTCTTAAATATTTTCCTTTTAGATTCTTTTATGTACTTAGAAATATGTGTTGGATCCAAAAAAAATTATTCTCAATACAACAGCGTATACAGGTTTGTTCAAAAGTTCGGCAATCCCATATTTATTCCTCACAGTCGAAGCAAACACATAAGCTAATATTGTTTTCTTTTATAACTTTCCCAATCTGGTTGCTTTTGTAATTTTTACCGAGAAATCCCAGTTAGGGTTCCATAAACCCATCCAGGTCATAGTCTGATATCTTCATGGGAACCCGCAATTTTTATGAGGGAATATTAAAGTACTCATTCTATGAAGATTAGCTTCCTTTGCATTTTTTTGGTGAATGATTACGGAGGAATCAAAATATTTAACACCCTCTGTATCGAAAAGTCTTTATTTCCAACAATTTGATTGTTAATTTGTTATAAGGAAAGTCGTTATTTCCAATACAACTTGTCCGTACGGTCTGTCTGACGAATCTATTCTTCTTTACACATACAAATATATTTAATTACAAAAATTAATACTTATATCAATTCTCGCCACCAATCATTATAATGAAATTCACATGCAAAATATTACTCAAAGATGGAATTTTATATTAAATGTTTTTTTTCTACCTTCTGAACTAATTAAAAAATTGCATATTCCTTTCCAAAGCGAAGCGAATTTTATAGCAGAAACTTAAAAAAATAGATATCTTATGTTTGCAAATGTTTCAGAAACAATACCAGTCTAGGTTAATTTTTCTTCGGGAAAAGTATACAGATTATGAACTAAAAGCACACGATATTTGTCTCTGTCCTCCTACTTTACAGAACCTCAATCGAATACGAAACCTCTTTGAACCTCAATCGAATACGAAAAGACAGATCTTGTTGATAAATTCCTAGATCTTGTCGATTTTTATTTGAAAAAGTTTTGTAGCTAAAAAGTTTCCTCAGAAGAAGTTTTCTACCGTTAAAAGGATTTTATTAACACGTTTTAATTATATCCTTACAATACACCCATAAATTTCGACCCGTTATTGTGTTTCGTTTCAGAAATAAACATAAGAAAACCTATCCCTCCGTATCTCTATAACCATTGGCGAAGGCAAAAAAATGTAAGCGGCCATTTTTATTAAAAATTTACCTTAACTATTGAGTGTTTTTTTTTACTTAATTTTTGTCTATAACTTTCAGAAACGGTTGAAGAGATATCAAGGGAAGTTCGTTAAAACAAATGCGACAAGAGTGGCTTCTCCCAACTGAAAGGTACAGTTGAAGATTAGCTTCCCTTACGACCGCACAAGGTACCATTTACTTTCTAAGTTTTTCGCAGTAGAAAACTAATAAATATTTTTTTAATATTTTAGATGGAGTAGAAAAAGTGATAAGAAAATTTTGGTATATGAATACACTGTGTGAGTATAATTTGAGGCATGTCTTGTTGCGTAAAAATATTATGTATAATTTATAGTTTTTCTTATTTATCTTTTGAAAATTTGTTATAAAATAGCATTATTTTAAATAAAAACATATAAAGTAAATAATAAAATTTAAAACTAAAATACTACAATAAATTTCTTGAGAAAAATGCCCCAAGAGTTTGTGTAACAGTCGAGTAAGTAAGTATGTATAGGTATTTTATGTAGGTAGGTATATATTATAACAGCGACATGTATGATGTATATAATATATTGGCGACATACCCATAGATGTTTATAATTAGATATAGAATTGCCTATACAATACATAAAACGGATCTCGGTATATATTTTTATATACCTATAGGAAATTGGATATTTACTACATATACTTCCCAAAGAAAATAGATCTACAGAGTCAAATTTCTCACAGAATAACAAAATATTGCTAAAAAATTTCGAGTTCGAAAAATCTATAAATTTTGAAAAGCTGTATTTCGGAAACCATTTGATCCAAAGAAACGGGTTTGTTGTTTACTTTGAAAACCTATATATATATATATATATATATATATATATATATATATATATATATATATATATATATATATATATATATATATATATATATATATATATGTGTGTGTGTGCCTGTAATCACTCTAGCGGTCAGTTTTCATTTTATCCGAATGAAATTTGGTATTTGAGGCGCTTTTGGTATTCAAAAGGTTATGTATGTTAATGGGTAAAATCGGAAAAGGGGTATTTAAAGGAAGGGGGAAAAGTAAATTTGTAGGTACTAAGTTTAACTGTAATTTTGTTTCTCATCATTTTTTCTGTTACACTAATATTTACAGAAATATTGATGGTTTAAGATTGAAAATTAAATTCCTTAATATCTCTGTACACATTAGAGTTTGAGCAAAAATGATAAGGTGATGAATTGCAGCAAACATGATTTTCTACAACTTTATTCCTTAGGTTTTTTCGATTGTCTAATAATAAGAGAGATATTTTATATTTTGTGTTTTCTTCTTTCTTTATGCCCCCCTTTCCCCTTGACGTATGTGATTTATTAATAAAATTGGCCTTGAAAATACTAAAATCATATACGACATTTTATAATACTAAAATTATGACCGCTAGAACGTGATTTATGTATTCTTCTTCTCCAAAAACAGCAGATGTTATTCAAATCTAGTGTTATTTGATTTTGTTAACGATATGTTTGCGTTAAACAGCATATTTTTTAAGTTTTAGGCTTATTTCACACCAATCCGAGAATCGCATAAACGACATTTAGCCAGCCACGGCATTAAACTTCGATCTATTAACAAATACCAAACTAGCAGCCCGGTATGTCCAACCGACTCGACCATCTACACATTTTGCCAATTTTTCATCATTCGCTTACAAACATAGAGCGGGATCAGTTACTAGCTTGTATCTTGTATTAGAGACCTTTTAAAAAAGATGAAAAAATAGGATGCAATGGGTTCATCCAATGCTTAGGAAAAGAGATGAGTGGGCATTCAATGTTATTTTTGAGGAGTTAACAAAATTTACGGAACACATCATTCAGGGAATGTAGCCCAACTAAAATTATGTTGCACTTGAAGAAGGCAAAGTGTGAGGCGCTTCATTTGTTTAAATCTCCACTTCACCAGCCCGGCTGGGCTCAAACGTTAGGACAGTCGAGCCCAGCACTGGGTCCCCTACAAGCTGTTTGAGTGTAGCCTGTCGGTTAAACTACAACTTTACTTGGAGTTGAATGTCTCAAAATTCATTATTTTGCATCATAAAACCTGTGGATGGAAAATTAAAATAAATAATTTACCATATATTAAAACAAATGATATGTATCTTTATAACGTCTGGTTATTTTGGTAAGATGACCCGTTTGGTTAAGTTTGCTGCACGGGTGTGCATAGCAAAAAAAAGATACCAATGTACCAATGCAGAAGTTTATTTCTTTATTGTAATTTTGGCTGTTATCATTTGAAGTATTCAATATCTACCATTTAAATGGTCTAAGGACGGACGAAGTTGCTGCTCACTCGAATACATTGGTGAATTGTGAAGACACAACGAATAGTATAATAATAATAATAATAATAATAATAATAATAATAATAATATATACAAAACATATTATTTATGAATTAATGGCTTGTGAATCGCTTTTTCTCCAGATTCTTATTCTGACAACCTACCATATACACTTATACTTATCTCATTGTTTCTGTGGACCAAATTTATAATCAGTTTGAATAAATAAATTTGCTTTGCGTGAAACCTAACCCAATTTTCAGATAAGATACAATTTATATACCTAAAGTAAATAATTTTTATACATCTGTCGTCCAATTGTTTTAATTTCATTAAAGAACTGGTTCTACATCATATCTACTATCTACCTTGAAAACTGACTGTGTTTGATATGTAAGTAAACATATTTAAAATCTAGCTACATCTTCGAGCCAAAATCCGACCTGGAAACAATTAACAAATACAAGAAAGTTACAGCTCTGTAATTATGCCACTAATCAGACCCGAGCTTTGAGTATATATTAGTTCATAATCAGTAGATTGTAATGATGTTTCCAGAACAAACTCAAAACTCGATAATTTAAAGTATCCAGATGATCACTAAGCTTATGTCACTAAGATAGTGTTGTGTACTGGTACTAAATCTTGCACTTCAATATCTAGTTATCTTGGTGCAATATTCATTAATAAATAGTCAGGCAACATAAATGGTCAAAATTGTCTTTTTATATCATTTTTATTAGGTAATTATTTTTTAATACTATGCTTTTAAGTTTAATATACCAGGTTATCTTGGTATATTCCAATAGCAGTACAGTTTTGGTAAAATTAACTTAAAAAATTTTCGAAACCTTAAATAGCATACCTTTTAAATAGCATTGTGCATCTATCTATAGCATCATCTTCGTCCAATTTGAATACTCACTCACATTCACATGAAGGTATATGCAAGATCATTCAACCACCCGTTATGTAAAAGGATACACACAAGGCATAACGCGTTAAACATTCCCCACATAAAGTATGACACATATCTTAAGACCGCTAATTTTGCATGACGGATAAGGTACAATGCCTTACGTATGTTGTTTGATTCATTCAGATGATGCCTGAGATATGCCCATAGATACCTAACATATGCCAGTATATGCAAACTATATTAGAAGAAAGAGAGGTAAGTATAATTTATTTATTATGCTAACGAGATTATATTTTCGCTATGATTTTATGAACAGCAATGCTCAATTAATAATACTGTGGTTATTTATCAAATATTGATATGTCAAGTTTCATTGTTTTTTACTTTGCCGATCATAATATGGGTTTAGAGTTTAGACCAAAAATTTATTTATGTCTAACGAGAAAGTCAGAAAAAAGACGTCAGACGTTAGTCAAGGTATAATATATCTGATAATCCATTTTTCAGAATATATTTTCTAAAATTGAATCATAATATGAGTTCAAGAAGGGTCTGAACTATTTATGTATAAAATTGCATAAAAATTGAGTGAATATAGAATAAAAACGAATTTCTTGTATTTTAGTTTCGCTCTCCTGAAAAGTCGTCAAACTTGACATATCCACAAATAACCACAGTTATTTAGACTATATTATATCATAATTAGATTTTCAAAAGGTTGTGTAAAAATATTTAAACAATAGCGTTTATGTAAATATAAATTCAGTATGTACTTGCGTAAGCTTAATACTTGGAGTGCTGTATAGTATGTGTTAACATATATCATAAAAAGAGCGCTGAGTGTACTTGACCTATGGACATTAGTTATACGCCGACAGTTCAAATAACCGCCACATTTTTTTTTCAATTTAATTGACTAACTGCTACCGTTGGAAATCGAACTTGCAACCTCCTAGGTTCAAGCAGATTGCCTTTGACAGCAGGGCCACTTGGACTTGTTTCAATAACGGAAAACATCGTTAAATATGAACATCATTATAATACATGTTTTGCCACTTAGATGGATTGTAAATAGACGAATTTTAATTCTGCATTGTTAGTAAATTGTATATTAAGGTAGTTGCTTTGCTATCATGAAATAGTAAAGAGTGTTTAAAATTTGAGCTGTAAATAATTAAAATTTAATCACTTATAAACCAAATTTTAAACACTCTTATTTGACTATTGCAAGGCAGCAATTAATGCATAATACATGCAAAACAAAAAGTTGGAGATAATTGACAACAGCAAACATAAATTAACTGCATTTAAAGTAATACTTTTTGTATATGCAGCATGATAGAAGCGTGAAAAATTGACAAATTGTATTTTTCTGTATTGAAGGAAAATTATCACACTGTAATCCGAATAAATATGAGTTAATAGGCAGATATTATGTGTGTATTCGTATAGATAATGTTATTTTATTATGATGTACCCATGAGTCCACAAAAGTAGTGCTCATTTTTCAAAATTTTATATATTTTAGAAAGAATCGAATAAACGTTACAGTAGATTTAATAATAAACAACTTTATTGGATGCATTTTTTCAAAAACCGAATAAATAATAAGGCACAGGTAAATTATAAAATTTTGAAAAGTGAGCGCTACTTTTGTGGCCATGTTTGCATTCAAGTCAAAAAATAATAGTCTACAATATCTGTGTATATGTAGGTAGCTACTGAGTTGAAACTTGACACGACAATTACTGCAAAGCAACCTTAACAAAATACAACTTTAAAAGACATACTGTAGGTATATGGCTATCTTTAAAAGCTAAGTACATCTTCATATTACTTGACTATAATGTAAGAATTATGCTAAAGAATAAAACACAGTCTGACATTATATTACAGACACATATTTTATTTTATATTATATAGTAAAAGTATTTTAAAATATATAAATAAAAAGCAGTCACATGATGTTCTCATAATATTTGATACTTTCATATTAAAAGAGAAGAAAATTGTATTAAGTACTAAATTAACCTTATACTTACTTTTCGCATACATTTATATTATCTAACATTCGTCTACTGAAACGTAAGTGACATTTAATTCATACTGAAAAATATTAAATTCTCTTTTAAAAGATGAAACACCAAGCGTGTCGAAAAAAAAATTAATGTCAGTGTACATGTAGCGTTGTTTTAAATACGTTGTTTTAAATATGACAGTTTTGTAACCGTAAATAAATTAGAATTCAATTGTTTTCAGGAAATCGATTTTATTTTAATCCATTATCGCTAAACAACCTTTATAAAACTCGTTACGCAGGAACTATGTCCACTTAGCAAATTTCCTCAGAATAAATACTACCTCACTTCTCCTTTCGAAATAGATTTTAATTTACTGCTATCTTATTAATGCTCATGGCGACCTGTGACCGCTAAAGTGTCGACACACATGTATATCAATAAATATATTTTAACGAAAGTGCGTGAAGATCACCACTGGTTTTTGTTGATTATTCTAATAGTCTACAGTTCTCACATTCGAGAAATGAAAGATTCGAGAATGATGCTCTGGTAAGATTTATTGGGTACACATAACAAATGATTTAAAGCGATTGTAAATGCGATTGTTGTAGTTGTGTTGTACATGCGAATATTGTTAAGTGTTTTTGTTCAATTATTCTTCATTATTGAAAAATTTTATTGCTGCGATTACTAGATTTTTGGTAACTTCATTGTTGCAATCGAATATTGTAATTGTTAAAATTGTTACTCGTAGGTTAAGTTAAATGAACCTAGTATGTATACGGATTACGCCCTAATCGACAGGTTCGTCAACGAGTTGAACCGGTCAAGAAGAAAGGAGGTTTAGAAAATGAAGAAGATACAAAATAGAAAATATATTTTATCTTAAATATATATTTATTTGTGTATACTTAAGCGTCAACAATACGATGTTTGTCCAAATTCCTTTCGGTTACGTAAGGCAAACTGTAGAAGACTGGCGTATACTTATGGACAAATATCATTGTCATTGAAATTTAATTTCAATACTGACATGAAAAAATTAACTCGTCAACCAGGAATCGAACCTCGGGCCTCTGGATATCTAGTCCAGTATGCTTCCGCTACACCAAAGACGACTGTGACGTAACAGCCAACTTTTTCATATCATTTTTTTTTTATATTTTATCTTATTAGTAGAAAAATCGAAAAAGATAATTTTTTTCTAGAACTTCAATAATTTTTTTAAAACAATGATATCAAGGATTTTTTTTCAATCTTAAAACGTAAATATTAGAATAACAGAACAAATTCGATAACTTTACTTCTAATACATATTTCGAATTTTTCCAGTATAAAGAAAGACATACCAAACTTTATGGTTCCCCCTTCATATAAACCTTCATTTTCCCTCGTCTGATTTAATTTTTTTTAAATCGATGACTTAAGAAAACATTAGAAAATTTTTCTTTAGGTACAGTTGGTCGCGTCAGTGTTGAGGGTAAATTAGACATGGCGCCCAAGCATATTTTTATTTAGCACATCGAAACCTTTATTTTGGTATAAATATTCCTGATTTTAAAGAGGGTGCTTTGTAGATCTATGGTCGTACTACTTATTCACAAATTGGAAATAAAATATCCACAGAATATTTAATAATAATAATATTAAATTTTATTGCCGAAAAGATGGTAAATACATATAGGTTCGTCACCGGTAAAGAGTTAATTATAAAATTCATTCAATATATAAGAGGATTTTTCAAGTATCAGCCCTCTAGACGCTATTTTAAATTTGTTAAGGCTTACAATATTTTTTATGTTTTCGGGCAAATTGTTGTATAGCTTAGACGCATTGTATATTGGACCACGTTCAAACAAAGTTAAGTTATGCTTAGGAGTTCTTAATTGGGACGCATGTCGCGTATCATAGTCATGATTATAGTTATTCCTATTCATTATGTTTAAATTTAGTTTTGCGTAGATAAGACATTCGTAGATGTAAATTCCTGTCAAGGTCAAAAACCCGAACTATTTAAAAAATTCTCTACATGATGTTTGCTGATCAATGTTTGCTATAACTCTGACTATACATTTTTGTAAAATAAAAATCTGAGCTGGTTGTGTGGAGTTTCCCCAAAGAAGAACTCCGTATTTAAGCCTGCTGTAAACGTAACCTAGTAGAGGTTACTCATAATTTTTTTGTCGAAGCTTTTTAGCTAAGTCGTTGCCTTGTTTTCTAAAATTAAGGTTTTCATCTAAATTATCCCCAGGAATTTCGTATACGGGACGTTGTCTATTTTATAATTCGAAAACATAATGTTTTTTTTATATTTTGCTCAGTTGTTTTTCGAGTTTCAAAATTTACAAAGCTAGTTTTCTCAATATTTAGCAGCAGTTTGTTTGCTGTGAACCAAGTTGATAATTTCTCAAGCAATAACTTAGTCTGAGCTATTGCATCATGTGTATGTTGGCTTTTGTTTAGGACTGTTATGTCATCCGCATATAAAATGATGTTGGAATGTTTCAAAAAATGGGGAATATCGTTTACGTACATAAGAAGTAGGAGTGGACCAAGAACACTTCATTGTGGGACGCTAATTCCAACAGTCCGGTGGGATGACTTAACGCTTTGATAGTTGTTGCTTATTGAAACATATTGAGATCTATTTTCTAAATATGTTTTTAAAAGTTGAAAGGGTTTTCCTCTTACAGTCTTACACCATCCCTTTCGAGTTTGCTTAGTAATATGCCATGGTCAACGCAGTCAAACGCCTTGCTTAAGTTTGTCGCCTTGTGGACTCAAGTTTATCGCCTTTATTTTTAAACACTGGTTTTACCACTGTTACTTTCAGTTTTTCGGGATAAGTACCTTCCAAGAAAATTAAGTTTATAAGATATTCTAAAGTTTCAGCTATTTTGTACTTAATTTGTTTCGTAATATAATTTGAGAATTCGTTATTATCAGACGTATATGGGTTTTTAACGAATTTATTACTTCAATCACTTCCTCCTTACCCTTCCTCCTTAATATCCTGGCTCTTGGGCTAAAAGCATGTATACGAGTTTATTTGTGTAAAAGCGTAAACATGAATTTGTTTTTTTAAGACTAAAAAAACCAATTTGACTTTTTCTATTTTACCAACGCTTTCACTAAATTAGAAAATTTTTTGAATGACATTTATTTCAATTCAATGACTTTATATTGTCGAACTTTATCATGAGTTCATACAGATGGCACCAAATTATTATATTGTCATCAGAATTGCATATATTTGCAAACTTTCAATGATTGAAAATTATGGTACAAGATTTGCTTTGTTATATTCATTTCTACGTAATAACATGTTGTTTTTAATATTTTATTACATAACGAGTTTCCATTATGTCAAGACTACGAAACCTTAATTATGTATTCACAAGCATCCCTATTCAATTACATTAAACACAACAAATGTAATTACACCATATATATAACTAATTAGATAATATATTATCAACTTTATGATACATTCCGGTATATAGCAGATGTATACTTCTTTACAATATATATTTCTCAATACTACTATGTAATAATCTCAATACTACAACTGGTGGCCAATTCTTCCAAAACTGTTACGATTATTAAGATCATCATCATCTCGCGCTTGTTTACTTGTAATTAAGACTTTTCAACTTATCCATCCATGGAGATTACTCTTATTTCTCCATTCAGAGGTATGCTGCTAAGCGATTCCGGATTTTAGTGGTTTGGAATCCCACACTACCATCCGAATGTATGTTGTCATTATGAAGATATTGTAAGCTTCAATTCATTTCTGAATTAAAATATATTGAGACTATATATTGCTTTAGCCATCCATCTCGCCAAATGGTATGCTACTGGTTCTTGAATTTGATACCTTCGGGGGGAACTTTACCGAAAAATTGATGATTAAGCCTAGAAATGCTTTATAGTCATCTCTAAGGAATGTCTCATTAATTCTATCATAACAATATGTCAAAACTGTTTCAATATCATCTTTTGAAATTTGTTGAACGCCAGTATGAGATAATCCGATGTTGAAATTATCTTTATTTATTAATATTTCAATGACTTTTAATTTTTTGAAACAACGGAATATCTGGTCCAGACATAGGACTTACAATACATTTTTCTAAAACTGTGGATAGAATATATTTAGTTCATAAAAATGGTGTCGACAACCCAAGAATAAAATACCACGTTCTTTGTTTCTAATACAGAATATGCACCATTGAATCTACCTGTATTTGAAGCTGTCTTATCAAAAGAAATGGTGCAATATTATTTTTTAATCCTCAGTTTTCAATAACTTCATAAACTGCTGAAGCTATTTCTATACCAGTACCTATAGATATCTCTCGGACTCCTAATAATTTATCAAGATGTGTGACGTAGCGATTATTGCTAACCTATCGACCTTCTTTCTCGTTAAATTTTCAACGGTAATCGGTTTCAACGGTACAATTTTAAATTTTTAACAATTTTGTGTTCCAGTGTAATTTTACTGTTGTTACTGTTGTTTTGGGAAACATCAGTGTTTCCCCATAATATACGTTATAAGACGTCATTTTCATGATTATGTCTAGATTGTTATTTATCAAACCTATTAAATTTTGATGATATAAAATAATTGTGTTATACTATGGTCCAAATGCACATTCATATGGAAATAATATGTCAGATTGTATTTAAGCATAGAAACAACTATCAAAAATACGTATGTTTTATTCTATTTAATTATAAACTGAAATCGACACGTGTTAATTAAAGTTATTCAAATGTATTGAAATTTTCCAAAAATTATGTTGAAGCCTACAGAAATATAATTTTAGGCGGCGTTTATAAAAAAAACTGAAAAAAATAATATATATACACATACACATATATTATATATCTTTACATATTATAAAATAAACACCCCCAGCCGCGTCTGTCTGTCTGTACGCGATAAACTCAAAAACTACCGAACGGATGTTCATACGGTTTTCACCAATGGATGGACGGAGTAATTCATGAAGAAGGTTAAGGTGTATAATTCATTGAGGTTTTATGTAAATTGAAATATGACGATGACAGTTGAAGAAGTCGGAAAAAATCAGGACGACTGGGAGCTTTACTGACGTGCACCGGGCACGTATCTAAGCACTGTACCCGGCGCATATTCTAAGCCGGAGCGAATTGCTAATTATATATAAATGTGTATGTGTGTGATATTATATAATATTGTACACGGTGCGATATACTTGGACATCATTACTCTGTCTCGGTCCTGGTTTATCAGTTTTTGTTGATAACTAGAAATTATATTTTCTATTTGGCTTTCGATAGCTAGTTGAGTTTGGTTGTGCCAAATTTGTCCGTATCCAAGATCTGCCAGAAATTCTCTTAGCTGTGTTGCCCAAATGTATTTTTTGAATTGTTTACATAACTGTCTCTGACTAATGCTTGATTGTAAACAATTTTTACGAGACTCAGAATCTGAAAGAATTTTTATCCACCATTTAAGGTTGATCCTTATAGCTATACTATTCAGGTGATGTGAATGGGTTTCTGAGCGGATCATATAGTGAGGAGTATTCTTGGGTAAACTTAAAATCCCTTTAAAAAAATTACACTGCACTGAGTCCAGTTTATCCAAGTAACCCAAAGATCATGTTTCCGCCGCGTAGAGAAGTATCGCAGTAACTATTGCACTAAAAAGTCTGAGTCTCGAAGACCATGAGTCACATCGCGTTTTTATTAATATGTCTCTAAAGCTGCCGACCGCCATGTTGGCTCTCTTAACAAAGTCATTTGTGGCCTCTATAAAAAGTCCAGGGGATGAAAACAGCACGCCAAGGTACTTAAATTTCGGAACAATTTCTATTGGGTTATCGTTGATATGAAACATTTTATTTTGTTGGATTTTTCCCGCCTTTCGAAATAGTACTATTTTTGTTTTGTCGGTGTTAATTGTTTATTGTTAATACAGAATGTATTCATGGTGTTTAAAGAGTATTGTAGACCTTGAGCCGAATTAGCCAGGAGCGTAGCATCATCAGCATAAAGTAGAATTGGTAGTCAAGTGTTACATAAACTTATTCCCTGCACTCCCCTCCCCTCAAAATACTCATCAATGTCACTTATAAACAAAATAAATAAAAGAGGGCTTAAGGAATCACCCTGAAACACTCCTTGTGAATATTTGAAACGACTGTTATATATTTTCTACTTATGCCGTACAGTTTTTTCCATAACAAAGAGTGGTCGACAGAATCAAACCTTTTTTTTAGATCTACGAAAGCAGCGTATAGAATCCCATTGGCCTTAGATATCTCTGAGCTTTACCTTACCCAGAGCAGATGTTAGCTAGCCCATTGTAAAAGGTTCGTCTAATCACGGATGACTAACATCGAAGAAAGTTTCTTCGTTTATTAGTTTCCGTGGGTATGAGATTTCGAAGTATTTTTCCCATGATTCTTTAAATATGCTCTTATTTATAAGCGGTTTGTTTTGGGCTCTAAATTTTTCAACGCATGTCCAAAATTCCTTGCTGTCTCTTACATTAGCAAGCTTTTTTCTATCATCTCGAAAAAACGACGATTTTTTTCTTGTAAATGGCATTTATATGACTTTTTGTTCGCTACATAGGCATTCACTTCCAACATATTGAAAGAGCTTTTTTTGGCAAGTTTAAATGATTGTCTGACGAGTAGTTTGCTATCACGGCAAGTTTTGTCAAACCAAGGCTTGTTTTTTTTAAGTCACTTTGAGTGCTGCTTACTTTTTTATCTGTGTACATATTTAATCGGACTACCTCCATGATGTTGAGTACAAGTTTGAGTACATCGTATCTATATTTGACTCATTCGAGAAGCACTCAATCTTTTCGATTAAATTCGTATATGCTTCACTTAATTCACTGTCCCATTTTAGTGCACGAACAGTTGAGGCCTTCGGTTTTACGTAGCACGAGTTGTTTACACCGTAATTCCTTAAAATCAATTCAAATGGTAAGTGATCCGAACTTAGCGCAAAATTTAAAACTTTAAAGTCAATTACGTCCAAAATACTCAAACTATTCGACCAGGCTAAGTCAATGACGCTACATCCTTGTTTATTCACGTATGTGTACTGCCCTCCGGCATCTGATTTTCTTCTACCGTTTAATAAAAAGTATCCAATATTTTCAAAATACTCAGTAAGCAATACACTCCTTTTCTTCACAACATTATCCACTGACCGCCTGATTGCAGTGATGATCCGTTGAAAATCTCATCGTCGTATTGACATAGATTTCCAACCCTACAATTCGTATCACCCAAAATGAAAATGGATAGTTCTGGAAAGTTATTGTGTAAATTAGTTAACATTTCATTAAACGAGTCTATAATAGTTTGTAACTCTATACTTGGTTTGAAATAGATAAATATGAGAATTTGGGAGATGTTGCGAGTTTTAATCTTTACAGCTATCCAATTGTTATTCAAGGAGCTAACAGAGAGTTGTGTATATTACTCTTGATCATGAGTAAAATACCACCACTTGTTTGACCCACGAGGTTTTATGGCATTTACGTGATACTCGTTATAATTATCGTGCGAATAAAGTTTGTTTTTGGGGTCGTTACATAACCATGATTTACACAGACATATTAAATCGAATTTCATGATGTTTCCAATTCTGAAGTAAGTATTTGTTACTATTTTGTTTGGTTTGCGTTGTTTAGACATGATGAACTTGGGAGAGAGTTTACACGTTGCCGAACAAAATGATCCAGGGTTGACGGTTTCAGGATTATTTGGCTGGTTGATTTCGGTTCTTTTGTTAGGGTATTTTTTTTATGTATTTCAGAATTAATTTTTTTGTTTTTTTCAAGATTCGGGCTTTCTATTTCTTCCTCAGAATGCTGCCTTTTCTTATCATTTGTATAGCGATCGAAATCCTCCAAAATAAATGTTTTTCAATCGACAACCAAGTAGTCGTGTTTTAAATAAGCCATTTTCCCCTCCTGTCGAAATTTTAGCATGAATGGAATATGTTCTTTACGTGTTTTTCTAGTTTCTGGTGGTAAATCATATATATATATATATATATATATATATATATATATATATATATATATATATATATATTGTGTCTTCTAGATATTTTCGATTAAAAAAATATATTTTTTAATTCGCCAAGTAGTCATACCTACAACAATGATGTTACTGTTTTTGTTTGGAGAGTTGATTTGCCTAATAAAATCAAAATCTTGTATTGTGCATGAAACATGCATTTTATTCTGAAATAACTCCAGTATTTGTTCATATATAGTCTTTTCTGTTGTTTGACGTAAACCAATATATCACGATGTTCCCCGCCTGTCACGTGACTACATCATGGTCATGTAGTTTAATTTTTGTTCTAAACAGGTAAGTTTCATATCCGTATTACCTTGGTTTACCTGTTATTTTTTCTAACTTCTATTCAGGTTTATCATTGTTGGCTTTAATTTCTTTTCTTAAATCTTCCATAGCTTTCAGTATTGCATTATTTGATGCCATGTTGAAAATTGATGACTTATTTTATTGTTATTTAAATAGATATCCACTTTAATATTATCTAATTGCTCCACAGCAAAGAGTGAAATAATATTATTGTCACTACTCAGATTCGAACCAGCGTATACCAAATCTATCATTCAATTTACACAATGCTTTACGACTGAACACTTCACCAGCTGCGTCAACCAAAAGTATGTTTGATATCAAATTATTAACAATTTATAAATGTATGTAAGCAAATGGCTCAAAGTAACAAGACTAAAATTTAAAAAGATTACAAAATGGATAAAGTTTGTTACACTCTCGTTAATTAACAGCACAAAACAGAATAAATATATAAAAGTATGTTATAATTAGACTAGAAAAAAAAAATGTCTTAGGTTTAAAACTTCTTAGATTTAAGTATTACACTGTTTTGATGATAATGTTAAAGTTTAAATTGGACGGTTTAAAAATAACTATTTATATTGATTTACATGAACTATTAATTTATACACTATTAATTTACATGAACTTTTAGAACTATGACTTTCAAAATTTTATCAAAAACGTCATTATTAGATCTGTAGATTAAAGATTGCAATCACTTGCTCTTAACCTAATTTCACATTTAGTTAAATAAAATGACAATTCTGATTAAACTAATTTAAAATTATTAACGGTTCAGAAAAGCACGAATTTAAGTTTCTTTTTTCTTTATCTTTGTTTTTTGACTTCAAAACGATATTTTCAATTTATTATTTAGTGTTTGAGAAAAACACAATATAAACGTCATATCAGTTCAACGTCTAATACCAACTCCTGACCAGTAGAAATATTATGTTATACAGTAATATGGTCCTTACGATTGCAATTTTCACGAGCGAAATCGCAATGGGTAATACTAGTAGAATGGGCTGAGTAATGCAATGGGCAATTCTATATTATTTTGCAATTTTAGAATTGTTCTTTATAATAGCTTTCTTTAATGTTAATTTTAATATTTTATTACATAACGAGTTTCCATTATGTGTCGAGCTATTTCCTTAATTATATATTTCCATGCGTCCCCTATTCAATTACATTAAATACAACAATAATAATTACTTCAGTATAAACTTTACGATATATTCCATACACAGATCAGTTTCTGTTGAAATTAGTTAGTATCAAACTAACTATTACGTTAAGTCGCCCACTTTGAGTCAATTGTGATCATTTACAAATTATCAATATTTATTCTTACTTTTATTAAAACGCGTTTATTAGCGTTTCCTAACGAATGGTACTTTGGGTTGAAAATTTCGTTAAGATGTCTATGATGTTTAATTCCAACATTTTTTTGAGTTAATAATTTGGTTACATAGTTGTGAAAGGCCAAGCTAATAAAAGTAAGATAAGTCATGAAATATTGAAAACATGAATGAATACATGGAACTGAATTAAATATTGTTGATAAAATTTAAAAAAAAAGAATTTTAATAATAGAAGTAATTATATGGTTTATATATAATAATATTTTAACTACTAATATGGGTTTTTAATTTTTTTTGTAAACATAAAATTTTACCATATCTCATATTCTTGTTTATATATATTATATAAAGTGTGCTCCAATAAGAGGGATCGATGTGAAACGAAATTAAGTAATACTTGGGTTGTTTCAATCCAATTTTGGTCCAAATCAATAGTCTTCGTTTACTGTATCCCAAGTTCCACTTAGGTCTTGTATATCGACTAATTTTTACTAGTAATTGATTTCCAGATTCTCCTTGGCGATGATCATAAATTTCCACAGGTGGGTATATTTAATATAATCAGTACTTTACACGAAACATATATATTTATTTAAAATATTATTTATATATAACGACGATGATACGAATGTACAATATTTAACAATTTAAACAACAGATAAACATTTAAAAAATATACGTACGTATAAAATACTTGAACATTTAAAATATCTTCCGATCAAGTTCGATTTTCGAAACACAGGACTCAAGCTTATTTTAATTATTTATTTTGGATGGATGAAATATTGTCTCCCTTGTTTAAAGAAAGGAATATGAAAATTTCATTTCATTCACCACGACTAGAAAATTTAAGCCATCGGTCCAAATCAATTGTTTTTGTCTTTTTTCTTACTCTCTGATGCCATTGTATGATCATGTGGATACCATAATTCGAAGTTCTCGAGATGCTATTAAGTTTGCATGATGATGGGGTGATTAAAGAAAAAACAATTTGAAATTAGGTTTACTTTTGTCCCTTTTGTAATACGGTTTGATGTGATCCGTATGGGATTTCGATAATGACCCCTGTTCATCTTCGAGCTCTACCGTAACGGGTGTGATGAACCTGAAAATTTTTTCTGGCCGATAAACCTTGGACACATTTTTCTAGCATTGCCCACGGTAGGTGCGTGATCTTTCACCAGAACCATTTGGTTAATGGTGAATGGCTGTCTAGGTGTGTACCTTTTCTCAAATTGTTTTCTCCTCATCTGCATGATCTTCGAGGGCTTCGATAATGGCATCCCTATGTGGTGGATCTTCGGATTCCACTAGCTTCGATAAATGCCACACATTGTCGAGTGGGCGATTTAATTCTCGTCCGAGAAATGTGCTGGCTGGAGTTACTCCCGTACTTTCATTGGCGGAGTTGTTGAGGCTGAAGGCCATTGGTGGTAACAATTCGTCCCATTTCTTGTGCTTTACAGCAGCAGCTTTGGACAAGATCTTTAAACTGGACTCAATGTATCGATTCACCCTTTCTGTGAGGTTGCTAGCTGGGTGATTTATTGATGTGCACCGGTGTTTTATGCCGTACATCAAGTAATGTTTTTTAAATACTTCGCTTTGGAACGTCTTGTGGTTATCAGAAATAATGTTCTTACATGTTCCAAAAAAGACCCAAACTTCTTCCAGTTTCCTGATCGTCACTTCTGCTGCCCGCTTGGTAATGGGAAATATCTCTACCCATTTGCTGTCAGCATCCATCAGTACCAGCACAGATGTTAACAGTAAATAACACAATGTTATTTGTAAACAAATTTTTATATTTTTTATTAATCATGTTATTTGGTACAATATTTACTTTCAAAGCAATTATGTGTAAAAGATAATATCAACCAAATGTTCGCCATGGCTTCGGCGGCACACCTTCACTCGATGGTCAACATTTTTTGATGTTATCTCTGCATAATTGCTCTTCGATCTCACTAATATGCTTTATTATCTCGTTCATTAGCTGTTAAATTTTTGTTGGCTAGTTGGCGTAGACTTTACTCTTTTGAGATAACCCCAAAGGTAAAAGACAAGGTGTCTTTGATTCTCGGTCACATTCTCGCATACTGCATCAATGTTTTCGGCTGAAGGGCGTATACACGCACGCCGTTTTCACATCTGCCACCAGGCCAGTTTGTTGGAATTTTTTACAATTTTTTTCCAATTGCACTCTCGGTTGGTCGAACATGCTAACCAAAAATAATCGCAAAGTGCGCGACATGCATTTATGTTTGAACCTCTCATTTTTGTAAAGACTGAACTTGATAAATCTGAAAATAGAAGACAACAATCAATTGACATTTAAGCCTTATTTAAACATAACAACGATCTAACTTATTGGAATATCCGATATAATGTATTTGTAATTAAGAAACTGAAGATAACATATTCAAAACCGCTATAAAAAGTTCGGAATTTTATCAGTTTAGTTATATGATTCTAAAAGACAAATACACGTTTTAAAATTTATGTATGTATCTCTGTATGTTTGACCAGGTTTATCTCGACAACAAATGAACCGATCTGCTTGCAGGAGTTTGCAAACAAAAACTAAATTTTAAACGGTAAGAGATACAGAAAATCTTTCAAAATAACAAATGTTTATCTTATAAAGACAAATAACTTTTATAAGAAAATTCTCGTCAGATATCACTTAGAATATCACAATTTCTACAAATAATAATTCTATACGATTTACGATTGAATGTTTTAACTCATATAATACACGAAATTTTTTTAGAATACAATCCAGAAAATTCATGATAAAATAACTAAAAGTGGTAGCTAAAACAAACTTAAACAATAATCAGCAAATAATATGTTAAACATGGTTATAAATTATTTAACTTTGTTAATTATATATATAACTTATACAAAATGTGAAACAGAATTAGATATCTGTATTCTAAGAATTATTGATGAACAATTAGATAATCGAGCAATTTTAATGAATTACAATCAAAGTGAAGAGACCTATGTTATAAATAACATTGTAAAAAAACTAACAAACACATCATTAATTATATTAAATAACTATAACGTTATACCAACAGTCAATGAACACGTGAAATGGAATCAATACGTAATTATTGTAAATAAATTCGAAGACTTTAAAAAACAACTATTACAATTACAAACATTTTATAATTGGGACCCGAAAGGAACATTCTTATTAATTTCGACTAACACAACTGTAACGAGAGATGAAATACATTCTACAGTCGATTATCTGTGGAGTATCATGATATTTAAATTTTTTATTATCAATTATAAAGACGATACTAACAGAATATCAATTATTACTGCAGATCCGTTTGTAAAATGTGAAACAATTACATTACAATACATTTCAACATGTGATTTAACAAATATGAATATAATATTTAATAACATTCTAAAACCATCGAATGTTAGAAAATGTGGTAATTACAATGCAATTTCATTATTAATTCCTCCACATCAATTACGAAACACTGCACCTGGAGATCCTGGCTCATTAGTACAATTTGTGAATGCAATAGCTGAACGACAACAGTTAAACCTGACCTTAGATGTTACAAATTATATGAAACATTTTACAGAATATGGTGCAAATGGTAGTGTACCACCCTCAGCAATAACCTCTATGACAGGTTTAAGAAATTGTTGTTTTATTGTAACACTAAATTTAAATTTACTATTATACAGATTGTTTGATGCAACTGACTATGTATTGAACGATAATTTCTATTGGCTAGTACCCGCTGCAAAACCATTACCACAATGGGAAAGTATTAGTTTGGCATTTAATGTTTATGTATGGGCTGGTATTTTTTTAATGCTTTTCGTTATTGCATTTCTATATTGGTTTTATTTTAAATTGATGGCCGATATTTACTATTCACTGAGTGAATGTATGTTGAACTCTTTGAAAATTACTTTAGGTAAGGACAGTATAATTACATAAAAACAATTCACCATCCCACACGCTGAAAGTAACATAAATATGAGTTTGTTTTCTAACGTCCTAACAAATTTAGATCTTATGTAAAAAAAAACGAGCTGAGCCCTTTTAGTCTTTTTGTAATTATACATACTATCATATTTATGGAATATGATAGTATGTGACTCAGAGTCACATACGAAATCTAATATTATATAACTAAGCGATTATTAAACTTTTGTAGCGACTCAAATGTTTCCGGTATGTGAGTTTTCATTCATAAGCTTTTGACACAACATTCAAATTCCATAGCGACAGAACTTGTAAACAAACAATAATTGGAAAACATCATCTAGGTTAGGGTTTCCTAACCTTTGCTGTGATTCATCCGATTACACTCTAAGATACAATTGTCTTTGTAGCAATAAAATTTAACTTTACGATTTGGATGTAGATTAGCTAAAATGTCAAGGGGAGTAGTTTTTATTTTGGACAGTTTTTTATTTACAAAAATTTTCCTCTCTCTCCGTCTCTCAACTTATTTTTCGTGTCACATTATCAAAGGCATTCTTAAGAATTATATATAATGAAATTCCTATTGATATTAATAACATTAATAATTGAAATATTTCGACTTTCAGGTATTTCACTGGAATCGAATAGTATCCTGAAGACACTAACGTTTAAAGTACTGTTTGCGTCATGGCTAATATATGGTTTACACATTATATCTGTATTTCAAGGTCGTTTAATAGAAATATTAACATCACCGATTTATGAAAAACAAATTGAAATCGAAAGTGATATCTTTTCAACAAATTGCACTGTCCTGTTTTCTGAAGAATTATTTAAACGATTTCCCCAGTATCCAAAAAGCTACCCAGTTGGTGTCCATATATATAATGTAAGCAGCGATGTAAAAATATGTAGGCCCTGGAGACTTGCGTTCATAATTCAAAAAATTGTACAAAATTATAATCGATACACGGGTCGTTCTCAAGTGTATGTTATCAAAGAACCTGCACTTGTAACATATATTATGTTTTTTATACGTAAAGGACATCCCATTTATAATTTGATTAATGAAAGAATCCTGAGTATGCATGCGAATGGACTGAGTGGCAAATATTGGGCTGATTCTTTACGAGTAATGGGTGTTCATACATTGAATACTAATACTAGAGATTCGAAAATTGTTTTAACAATGATGCACTTAGAAATTGCGTTCAGATTATTGATTATTGGGTGGATTACTGGTGTAGGTATATTTCTGTTCGAATTTCTGATTTTAAAGATTTTCAAGCAGAATAAGGACAGAAGATTACCTAGAGAGTCTAACTTTTCTATCACTGAAATATGACCTAAAACAATTACATACTTTTGTACAATTTCAATTTTGACAATTTTAAAAACTAATAGAATCAACAGAAATTAAACCAAAGTACTAACAAGTGTACTTTTTAAAGCTTCGCTTAAAATATAAATGATTTTTATAATATTTGCCGTGTTAAAATGTAATCACTTTTTGTAAAATCCAAGGAGCAAACTTGCGCCTGGTACTTAGTTACATTTTAACCATTAAAACAATATAACAAAATTAAACAATATTTTACTAGTCGTTTGCCTTGTAGAAATCGAGAATGCTTTAAAATATCAGATTCCGTAATCCTTTATTAAATTTAATATAAGAAAAATTTAGAAAATTTTTGAAAAGTTATACTTCTTTTGGCGGGTTATGAGAATCCGATCAGAGTGTATTTTCAGCATTAACGAATCGCTGATGTAACACTCGAACTATATAGCATTCGCTCGATCGATGTAACACTGTTTTCTATTCTGCTCTAATGCACAGTGTTTGCACAGTGTTCTGTATCATACAGTATACAGAAGAAAAAAAAAAATATATATATATACATTAGATGCTTAAGTTTAACAGACCAAACAGAAGTCTATATGTCACATAGTTAGTATAACCTCACTCCAGTGAACAATAATTTTGTTTTTGTATGATACGATTTTTGGATATTGAAAAGCAAGACAATATTATACATTATAGACTATCGTGCTTTATTGTACAGCAATAGAGCAGGATAGTATATGCCTTTTAAAATTGACAATTTGCAATACAGTATACAGTTTTGGACATAATTTTTCAACAAAAAAATTGAAATATCTCGGATATCGAAAAATAATTCCCGATTCTTTTGTTTTAAGTCAAAATAGACTATAACCTATGTACCATATCTCATGAAAATTGGAGAGACCTTGCAAATTTTGTGGGTCTGGCAATTTAACGCTGAATTTTACATTTCCTGACCTAAAACGCGCAATATCTCGGAAACGATGCGTTTTATCAAAACAATAAGCAAAAAAGTGTATGTGACGCTCCGACGCACGGTGGAGACTCCTTAAGATCGATTGTCTTTGAACAGGCACAGAAAAAAAGACTTACTAGACTAAAAAAGGACCGATATCATATTGGAGCTAGAAAAACCAGTCTTTCTATAAATTTTCTTAAATTAAAAATTTTTTTTGAGATTGAATAAACCTTTGAAGTAATCCACAATAATAATATTAATTATCGATATCAATAATAAAACCAAACTTTAAAATAAAAAAAATGATGCTCACCGTATCACTATCACTATCCGTATCACTACAGTAAAACTGATTTACTATATATATATTCATCATTTGTAGACGCTGTACAGTATATTATATATATATATATATATATATATATATATATATATATATATATATATATATATATATATATATATATATATATATATATATATATATTTATATATATATATATTTATATATATATATATATTTATATATATATATATATTTATATGTATATATTTATATATATATATATATATTCATATATTCATACCGTGTGGGTTGGACAGCTGTTCCTATAGGGATATATATATATATATATATATATATATCCCTATAGGAAAAGCTGTCCAACCCACACGGTATATATATATATATATATATATATATATATATATATATATATATATATATATACCGAGTGTGTTGGACAGCTTTTCCTATAGGGAATCAATGTTAAATATTAATTAATATAATAACTATACACAATGCTTAATAAAGATATAAAAATAGTGGGGGTACTCTGTGGTGTATGGGATGTGTTGTGTACATTAGAGTGCGTTAAATATATTCATTATTGTCTTCTTAATTTTAGCCATTACTTCTAACAAATGAAAATTATTTTTTGGATATCCCTTGTATGTGGAATGTTTGAAAATAAATAATTATATTAACGGTATAACATAAAACAACAATCCACACAAATTAAAAGAAAAATAAAACCCCAAAAAAATAAGATAAAAATAAACTTCTGACAACAAAAAAAAGTAAAACCAACGGTTCGAATATTTCTCCATTATTTGCTTAACAATATCCGAGCACTTGAGGATAAATATTCACACAATTGTGAACAATTCTTTCCCTTAATTGTTGCAAATTTTCAGGCCTATTCCGCGAATAGATCTGTGTTTTGAGAAAACCCCACAAAAAAAAGACGTTAGGAGATAGATCTGGCGATCTGGCTAGCCACTTGAAGGTTCCAAAACCACGCATAAGACGTTCCTGGAAATTTTGTTCCAGGAACAGCCAGACTATCCTGGCTTTGTGTGCAGGGCAACCATCTTGTTGGAACCACACAGATTCCAGGTCTAAATTAGGAAGACCTCTAACAGTTGGCAATATATTATTTCGTAACAAACTCAAATATTTTTGAGAATCTAAAGATTCGCCAATGAAGAATGGTCCTATAATATGGTTCCCCAATATTCCAGTCCAGACATTCAGTTTCTGTGGAAACTGAGTTCGGGTACTGATATATCGATGCTGATTTATCTGAGACCAATATCGCATGACAGATGGATTATGTTTTCCATGTAATGGAAAAGATGATTTATCAGTAAATAAAATATTTCTGATGAAATTATTTTCTCGATTCGCCTTTTCCATTACAGCTTCACAAAACTCCATCCTGCGATAAGGGTCCTCAGCCAATATCTCTTGGGTTTTTCCATATTTAAAACATTTAAAATTGTTCCGCTTTCAAATGTTTTCAACTGTAGAGTTGCTTAGGCCCCATTCTTCACCAACATCTCTTGTCGATTTTTTATCGTCAATAAATAATAAACGACAAACTGCTATATCTCTCTCGTCATTTTTTTGTGGGGCTTCATCATCGTTACCTTTGGGGCAGTCTTTGCAACCAGACATACAACCCCATTTTTCAAAACAGTTAATCATATGAGTAACTGATCGAATGCATGACGATTCGATATTGTTCGAATAAATAAATTGACACATTTTTTTGCCGAATTTCCCCCAAGGTACCATTTAATAATTTGCACTTTTTCTATTGTTGTGTAATAATCCATTGTTGGAATACGATTATACCATTAAAAAACAACCAAATATTTCCTATGCATTCACATACGTAATGAATAATAATATTATCAATTGAGGGTGCAGCACTAATTCCTCCCTCTCTTAAATGACATCAAACAAATATAATTCCACAAGTAGCATGTATAATATATGCTACTTGTAGAAGCGTATAAGTACGATACGAAGTATGTGTATAATATATGGTTAGTAAATGTGTCATTTATATATTTAACATTGATTCCCTATTAGAAAATCTGTTGAAAACAGTCTGTATATATATATATATATATATATATATATATATATATATATATATATATATATATATATATATATATATATATATATATATAATGTCCCTCGGCGCAAGTTTAAGGGACACATTTGGACTTCTCACTACAGTGCTTTTACTACAGGAAATATTAGAAGTTGATTTGACCCCGAAAAGAGCTACAGTGTTGAAATTTCGAATATATATATATATATATATACATATAAATATGTAACATAGAGGTATATACAAATATATACTTAAATGCGTCAGCTGTCTCGCATCATACCCTGTGTACGTCGGCAGCACACAAGTATCTAATATACTATACAGCTTGACATGAAGCTGACTGACACACTGACCGACTGAAGTATACGAGTGATACACGCACATTACTAAAAAGTGCGCACGACAGGTTGCGCACAAATAACGAGGGCATTCTAGCACTAAATTTTACTCTTCATATTTTTTTCATACCGGATGCCTTATATGAAAATCGATTCTTAAGGAGTAAACTCCAAAAACAATTCCCTTAAACATGTTCTATGTTTCGTAACAATATATTTTAGGATTATTTTTATGATATCTTCTATATTACGTATGTCTAACTAACTGTTAACCCGATTCAGTTTCTTTTTGACCATCAGTTGGCGCATCTACCTACTAATAATACTACATACCTACCAATGATGTATAAAAAATATAAAATGTAACGTATTCAATAAAAAAATTTGTTAATATTCAACAATATGATTACTTTTTTTTAAATTATCACTTAACGCATTTTATCATTAAATAACTATAATAATTTACAAATTTACATCAAAATTTAATATATAAAACATGAAATATTTGTTTTTATCAAAATAAGAATATTAACATATATTTATATATATTTTTACATATTGCAGACGTTGTTGTAGTACCTACGGTAGGAAAAATAGTTATTGAAAATAATTTCTAAAATACTGGCGGTGAGAATACTATTAAATAATTTTTCAATTTAACAATTAAATAATCATTTTTAACTCTTCATTTATTTCAGAATATATTTATTCCATTGTTCCTTTGGTAAACCATTTCATGAGACTTTTACGTATAACTAATCATGAGAGAAAACTTGGATGATCTACGCGACTTACTTTGAAGATTTATTCTTGGGAAATATTAATTATTATAGCATTTCAAGATGTTTGATTTGTCATATTGTCCCGTGGTTGCAAAGCCGTGGTAGTTTAATATTTCAAACTAGCATTGTCGAGTCGAATCAATTTTTTTATATTAGTACATTTCGAAACAAAGCAGAATTTGTATTCTGCATTCGGTGATAATTTTTGTAATGTTAAATCAATCACCTATAGCACTTCTGACATCAGTGGGCACAATTTAAAAGAAGTTTTATCAAAGCTTTATAATTCGAATAACTAGGCCTCAACTCGAAGTCAACAAATATTTATTTTATAATCCCAAGTTATATTTTCTCGTATTTACATTTGCGTCTAAAAAAATAGTTACCAAAGACTTTTCCGGCTGTGGCTTTTTTTTGCCAGTGACTATTGGTAATTATAAAAATTAAAAAATTGTTTATAAATATATTTACACTTAAGTAAGAATAATTCCTTAAGAGAACAATTTAAGAGTAAATCCGCTAGCAAATAAAGAAGTTTATTTTGCTCCCAGATCGCAGTGATTCTAATATCATGGAGATCCTATATTCAATTCAATATTCAATTCTAGAAAATCCAACCAACGGGTCGATTACAAAATTGCTCGGTCAGTAGTCAACTAAAACAGTATAAACATTTTCATCAAATGCTATTCGACACTTTCAAAGAAACTGCATTTTTAAGATTTAATCGGCAATACGAAAAATGATATCCATTGTTATTGCCCGGAAATATTTTCCTAGGTTAAGCATGCCCAGTTTTATCTAGCGAATTTTTGGGTTATAAATATGATGTTGTAAAATTCCACATGCAATATTTTAACAACTCTCTGTATCATCTCACTTAAAATTCCGACAACGACAAGTGATTATAAAAACAAAAAGATCATAAAAAATGTATATGTAGGTACTACATATATTTGTTTGATGGAAATTCAAGGAACGAACAGCTGCGTCAATTTGACACATAAGGACTTATTTCTGTTTTTATCCCGAAGACAGTCGTAAATATTTTAATGAAAAAATTAATTTTTTTTATTTTTCACTCAGTTTTTTATATTTATGATGTAAATTTAACCAGCGACATACCTCGATAAGTAGATACACGGATTAAAATGCTAAAATATTGATGCAAACTTGGCGCGCAATTAGTTTATGAATTATTATTAAATGTTCAAAATACGAACGGTTCATGGCGCTGTTTCTCCCACTTCTTTTCATTTGGAAAAATAACTACTATGTATTTTAATGTAGTATGCATCATTCACCCACTTCCGGTGTATTGTTCAGAGTCTCCAAAGAAAGGTCTTTTCCACGTTGATCTTTTTGAATTCATTTCATATAACCTTGAGTAAATGTAGAATATATTTCAATATATTGACCCTTAGATGACCGGAATGGGTATTTAAATAAAACAGTAATTTTAATTATTTAATTTAATTTAAATAGTTTTGTACAAATCTGATATGGTTTTATTTATTTGTTATCAAATTTTATAAACTCTTATTTTATGTATATTGAATCGTAAATCGACTGCTTATATTAATAATTTAACAAATTAAATATCGCTTGACAAATTAACTATCGGCCAATATATTGAAATATAATCTATGATTTTTCAAGTTTATGTGGAATAATTTCAAAAAGAGTGGCATTACTTCTTTATAAAATAAACAATAAATTGTGAAATTTAATATATAACTAACGCGCATCCTTGTTTCATTTTGACTGGAGATTGTTATCAGTAAAGATAAACGTAAAACTAATAGATGTTTAGATCGTTTTTAATTTAAGTGTGCGTTTGCTAAGAAATAACTAAATTTAACTTCCATGATTATTCAGTTTGTTGCCCCGGTATTACATAAGTAGCGTTTCTTATGATATGACATACTATTGACTGTATTCGTTTTGGGCGCTTACATGCAAACGCGCTATCAAGCATTATTTTTATTGTTCGCTTCGGCGCTGTCTATGCTTACAAATCGTGCTAATGGCTGAGTTTCACGATAGACACCACGCTTATAAACGCTTTCTCTATCGACGTAAGGCAGCAAAATCGACGACGTTAAATCGTACTAACTTCCAAAACGAACATTGTATAAGCGATTGTACGGTCAAATCGACATTTTCATCCAAAGTTTACGAGCATCAAGTTATTTTTATGTTTAATTGTAAGATAATCACGTGAAGAACGAGAAAAAATTTTCGTCCTACAAATTCAATGGAATGGACTCCGAGTCTCTCATCCTCAATGTTCATTGGCTTCCAGAAAATTTCAAATTTTTTAAAAAAGTTGGGCATCTTGTCAAAACAAAGCTACTTACTATGTACCAGCTTTATGCTCATCATCATGAAAAAACTCTTTGGTATCCCGGACTATTATCGACGAACACTTACAAACGCCAGTAGCCTACTCGAGATCGATAGTTCAATCTATGCTTCACAGTGCGCTCTTTCTTCTCCTACTAAGTCCACTGAGACAGCTGAGGAAAAGACACGCAAACGCATAGAGCACCTTGACTCTAATTACACATCTCTCCGATAGACGGTATCACGTATCGAGTGTGTGTTAGAATACCAGAAGACTGGTAGACCATTCTCCTCAAATGTGCGCGTGAACTCAGGCACCATTATCACACACTCAACAAGGGTATCCTGTTCACTATCACGCAGAGAAACCTTGAAAAGATACGCGCGCTAGCTCTCGCATGGAAAGAGCTAGTTAAACGGGATAAGTGTATTCGAGAAAATAAGTCCTTTCTATCGAATCCTTCTTGTTTGTTCGCGAAACCCCCTTCTCTCGTAGAGAAACCACCAACAATTGAGCAAATCGGTAGCTACTGGCGTGATTTATATGAAAATTCGACAAATCTAGATGGTAGTATAACACAAATCAGACTGTTCCAAACGTTCTGCAATACTCATTTAGCAGAACAAGCAGTAATAACATCTGTTACCGCTGATGAAGTGTTCCTTGCCTTCAATGGCAAGAAGAATCACAGCGCTTGGCATGGATGCTGTGTCGAATTTTTGGTGGAAACGTTTACCTTCCACACACACACACATACATCTTGCTAGACACTTCACCTCATATATCTTCGGACATGTTACCTTTCCATCTTGGTTTGCAGAAGGGCAATCAGTTCTGATTCCCAACAAAAGAGACCTAGTTTCAAGCAATTAGCGACCGATAATGCTTAAATACCGTGTACCAACCGTTTACCTCCCTTCTTAATGAACGCATACTCACAACCATAGAACCGGTTTGGATGATGATAAAGGTACAACGCGGCTTCAAACGTGGCATATCAGGTAGCAAAGATAATCTTCTTGTTGACAGATATATCCGTCAAGATGCTCGTTAATATCAACGTGACTTGAGTGGCCTGGGTGGATTATAGGAAAGCATTTGACACTACCCCTCATCAACTTATATTGGTGCTGCTCCAATGTTTGAAAATTCATCCCAATATCATCAGATGCATCGAAGATCTGTTGCCATTCTGGAAGACAAAATTTACAATTCGTTCTGGTAAGCGTACTATCTCAACAGATTTGGTGACATATAAGTGTGGCATTTATCAAGGAGATAGCCTAAACCTGCTTCTTTTCTGCATTTCACTTATGTCTCTTCCCTTGCACTTGCGAGAACAGCCAGTTATCGTTGTGGCCCCCCGACAGACAGTAAGCTATAGGTAACTCATCTATTCTATATGAAAGACCTTATGCTTCTTCTGAGAGAAGTCTATCTCAAGCTGTCAAATCTGTCCATCAGTACACGAAGGCTTTTGGCATGGAATTCGGATTGGATTAGTGTGCCGTCATACATTGCAAGCGGGGTCACGTCCTTAATTACGATGCAGACGTGCAGCTCAGGGATGGAAGCATCGTGAAACATCTCAATGAAGAAGAGTTATATACATACTTGGATGTTGGCGAAAGGCACATTCATAGTGTATCCACTGTTAAGAAAGCTCTTCATGGCAGGTATACGCACCGTCTCAGACAAATTTGGGAATCCGAATTATCTGGAATTCATAAGATCCGTACTACTAATATGCTTTTCCTACCCATCCTTCTCTATTATTTTGGTTCCATCAAATGGACAATAGAGAAACTTGATAAAGGCACTCACAAACGTATGAACATTTGTCGTAGTTTGCAAGTGCGCTCCTCGGTGCCTCGTAACTACCTCCCACGTCAGCAAGGGGGTACGGTTCTCCTGCCCGTCGAATACCTACATGACAGATTAATGTTAGGTGAAGCTTGTCAGGTATTCAATAGTTCTGATCCATTAGTGGCACTCGTGCGGGATCACGAATTTCAAGGTAAAGGAGTCTTCTTGTTCTCTACAGGACGACATGCAGCTTCAAATTGGGTCAAGTATTTGATCCAACTAATCGTGATCAAGATATTAATTTGGTCCTTCTTCCTCAATCCCAACTTCGTTCAGCTGTTAAACGAGCTGAAATTAGCTACCTCTTTCAAAATCATAGATTGCGGGATCATCAGAGTATGTTCTACCGCTATCTAGACTCCTGTGGTCTCTCCGTTGATTTTACGTTTTCTTTCCTCCGATCAGCTGGGCACGAGTCCGAAACAGTAGGCTTTATCATCGCTTCTCCAGTTGCTGTGTGCTTACTCTGCCGAGGCAGGGTGTGCGGAACTTAGGCACCACCCAGTTGTACACTATCATATCCCTGATAGGATAGTGTACAATTGATGTAGAGATTGGAATCTGCATTTCTTCGGACGAGTTCCAGTCTGTCCGCGTATTCCGGGACTGGTAAAGTGGATACCGGGCCCCAGAGCACTGGGGTAGGACTAATGAAGTCCGAGGGTACGCCCGTTCCCGGCTATTCCAGCCCGCCCCTTTGCACACGATGGCTAGTTTTTTATTAGTTTATGGATAATTTAAATACCCACAAAAAAATGAAAATTCCACCTTCTGTAAAAATAGGCCCAAGCGGCGTTCCAGTTATCACCGAAACATCGGGGGGGCCAAACGCTTTAAAGATAAAAGGAAATTCCGCGGGAGCCTGGCATTGCTTCCAGGTTACCAAAAGCACAGTGTTAGGTATTTTTTTATCAAGAAAAAGGGCGACTCGAGCGACTTTTTAATAGATAAGAAACTGTACGAGGCTGTAGGGCGTCTTAAAGACGTCAAAAAAGTTAACAATGGGTTGTTGGTTGAAACTTTCGGCAACAAGATCATCAATGAAAAGTTGTTTTGTCTGAAGATGGTAGGCTATCATGAGGTGGAAGTATCGCCCCATACACCTTTAAATAGTTCTCAGGGGTGATCTTTTGCAGAGACCTCGTGATTAGCTTCATCGAGGACATCGTCGAAGAATTGAGTGGAGACAGGATGGTGAGTTGTAAGACAAGAAATCTCCATGCGTCCGTACATTGTGTCAAAGATACGGACACACGGCAGGTAGATGTGAACGGCCTCAAATTTGTGTATGCGGGGATCCATTGCACGAAGGAAGAACGTGCAATGAGCAAATTACATGAGTTAATTGTGGGGGTAGTCGCTCGTCAAAGTCAAGGAACTTCCCCAAATACTAGTAAGTGTTGGCTATCCAGAAAGTGTGAGTTCTGGATACGCTCACTTATCTTAAGGTGCACAAGAGCCTGTCGTCTCTTATGCCCGTGTCCCTGCTACTCTGTCCCCTTCAGCTGACGTTTCAACTATGGATGAAGAGCGCGCTCCACTGATGATGAAAATCAAAAGTGATTAAAAGGCCAGCAAAAGTGATTAAAACTTCACAGGAAGGATCTGTTCAGGTTTCTCCTAAAACTACGACCAAACGTAAAAAGCAAAATTGATGGAGGTGGATCGTTCAAAGATTCCATCCGTTCAAAGATTCCAGATCCATCCGCATCACGGGGTGAGTCGGCTCTGCAGGTGAGGTCCAGGCTTCCCAAGATACGCTCAGCCCAGCGCACAAGATACGCTCGAGCAGCCTCCCGAACCGTTAAAAAAGGGTCATCGTGTACTACAAAATGACGTTGGAGACGAATTCGGATTCGGTCTCTTTCACCGACAAGAAGACGTTCAGGAGAGATAAAAGAGGGTGGCCGAAGAAGAAACCTAGGAAGTGATCCCACAACTTCCTGGGGCAACCCATCCTAGCCAATAGTAATGGTAAAATATTACAGTGGAATTTCAAATGGTATTAAAAATAACGCTACTATGAGCTAAACATGCTTCTGGCAGAACATACACCTATGTGTGTATGTATACAAGAATCACATCTTACACCGGCGGAGACATATAATATACCGTGAATGGTTATACCGTCTGCCGGTAGGATTTCTGCCAGATATTCGAGCAAGGAGAGTTGTCACAATATTATTAAGGAAGAGCCTGTTTTACCAGGCCCTTCGCCTTGACACCCCCTTACAAGCAATAGAATATACAGATCGCTTGAACTTACAGTATGCACATCTGCCAGACTTTGATTGGAATATCGAAGATCTGGCAAGTTCAACCTTGCAACATACACAACCATTTCTGTTGCTAGGCGATTTTAATGCTCACAATCCATTGTGTGGCTGCGAGCAAAGAGACAAACTCGTCTCTAATAACAGAACTGGTGAGATGTCAGCAGTTGATCTGTCATTATGCTGACATTGTGGTTCCTCCTGATCCTTGCGGGAGTGACCATCTACTCATAAAAATTTCTCTTAACTCACCGATGTGTCCACATCCTACTTCACCGAGATGGCGTCTTCGTCGTGCCAACTGCGTCACTTTCATGGAAAGTTTTCAAGTTCGCACGTGGGGGGTGACGTAGAAGAGGGTGTTTACAAAACGTCCTCCAAAGTAATTGAAGCAGCTACACACGCTATAAGTAAGTCTTGCGGCATTCCACCTAAGAGGAAAGTTCCATGGTGGAATGATGTCGTGAAAGTAGAGGTTGCAGAGAAAAGGAAGACGTTTAACAAACTTAAAAGGCACCCCACGCAGGAAAATTCGATAGCCTTTAAAAGAAGAAGATCTATAGCAATCAGGACCATCCGCGATCAGAAAAGGCTATCTTTGGAGCAACACTTTTTTAAAAGGTTGTAGTGCTTCAAGTTTGTACAAGCGTGAAGTAAACATTTAGGCGAGTCAATATAATAAAACGTTTACATCTTTACTATATATTAGTGATTAGAAAGCAAAATTTTCTTCACATTTTCGATTAATTTTTTAATCAAATAAGTGCTTCTCAAGTAACATAGATTATTAATGGACAACATTCAGCATTTCATCAAGCATATTAACGAAAATTATGGTCATTATACCTACCGTTTAGTTTACATCTTCGCATAGTAGATCTCCCACGAGTATGAGAGAGTACATATGTATACATTAAGCAATGTGTATGAGAAGGAGGTCTTATAGGTTTGATAAACAAACATATTTTTCAAAACAGTGAATAATATTCATAACTGTTCGAGTGGTTGGTGATTGTCTCATACAACACAACAAAACACATAGGCACATAAGACCTCCTTCTTATACACATTGCTTAATGTATACATATGTACTCTCTCATACTCGTGGGAAATTTACTATGCGAAGATGTAAACTAAACGTACGGTATATAAATTGTTTATACGTGTATTACAACGAATATCTATCTACTCTTATTTACTTATAGCATACGTATGCAAAGATCATATTGGTTTTGATATTCATATGGTATTAAAACTATCAATTCACAACTTTAATAAGTTTGAAACTCATTTCAAAGTTTGTTACTAGTTAAATATTTCCACAATTTATTTACCGCAAAAAACTATTTTGTAGGTAATACTTTCTATTCTATGAGACTACAATTTATTTAATAAATATATAAAGTATTTCCTTTCAATAGCACAATAAATACAGCAACAAAAATAATTTTAGCTTGAAGTATACTGGTTAAAAAATATTATTACCTAGTTTAATTCTTATTGTTACAAAAAGAAAACAACATAATAAGTCATATTAATGTGACATAACAATCAAACTTTTTGCACACTCTACGGGTATGTGTTCTAATATCGACTACGCACCTGCTTCGAGTTTGGACGGTACAAGCAATTGTAACTCGGGTAATTTTTTCAGGTAAAAACTTTTAATATAACCTTTTGGGAAAAGGACAGCCTACTGTAAAACAGGAGTTTCGAACCGTATTCAAGGTTCTGCGACTTGTTTACGTGTAACCGCATGTACTTCGACTTCGATAAAAAAGTTATATAATGAAAAAATGTTATGTAAGATTTTTTATAATTAATTTCATATATATATATATATATATATATATATATATATATATATATATATATATATATATATAAATATATATATATATACATTCATATTTAATGGGTTTAAAAAATTTGTTTGTGTCTGACTGAAGCTGAGTCGAATCACTCAGTAAAATTATAAATATTAATGGTACAGTTCCGGGACTTTTCTTTAGGAAATTTCCTGCTCTTTAATATCTACAATAGTTTTTGAGATATTTATAAAAAACGAAACCCGCTTCTTTTTTTTTACTAAATTGTTTAAAAGTTTTGCAATTTTTTTACGGGGGACTTCAAGTTTTTCAAAAACTTTCTAGATGCAATTACGAATCGAATGGCACCTTGGTCATAATTTTCTGGGAAGGCGAAGTTGAATTCGAAAAAGGCACATCTTCACTAGTCTATTAGACCGGGATATGATGACAGAAGTTCAAGACCGATTTTCTCACTTATGCCTCTCACATGTCAAGTTACATGAGAGATTATTAGAATCATCGTAAAATTGATGTTGATGATGATGATGATGATGACGATGATAATAATGATGATAATGACACTGATGATAATTAATATTGATTGAATTATTATGACGATAATTTTACGAATTATGATTTATAATATATATTTTATAACTTTTCCCGTAATTTTCTACAGTAAAGCTCTTTATGGCACTGATGCTTCTTTCAATATTGGTTGATAACATCTTTTTCTACCAACATGCAAAATGGCATAAGTGAGAAAATTGTCAATGTTTCCAAAAATTTCTTACAATAGGGAATATGCATGAAAATTTTTTTCACTTGAATTGAAGCATGTTTACTTGACAAATATCAAGGTAAAATTACTTTTTAAATAACTTTAAAAATAAGCGAGATATGAATGATTGAAATTCCCGATTAGACAAAGAGGGTGACAACCCTCTTGACATGCATTGTGACGTCATAATATGCTATCACCAGTTAAAATACACGTAAAACTCCGTTTTGCAAGAAAGAGACAGATAATAATCTTTAAAAGCTTATAGCTTCCTTGATATTTGTCGGATTTTAATTTGGTTTTTAAATATTATTACAATATTAACAGTATTTTCATATTCTGAAAATAAATGTGAAAAACAATTTTCATGCATATTCCCTATTATTCCGTTACTTTAAAGTATGAAAGCTCTACCAGGCACTTATGCCATTCAAAGTAATGAATTTTTTAATTATTTATATTATGTTGCTCTTTGTTTGTTTCTTTGATTAATGAGAAAATCACAGAACCTTTAAATTGAATCAAACTCAAATTGAATCAAAATGTATATGATATTAAATCCTGTCGCGAGATTTACTTGTGTAGATGTATTTACCTTTTTTTTCTATACACAAGTAAATCTCGCGATAAGCTTTAATATCATATAAATTTTGTAATGTAATAAATTAATGGATTTGATTCAATTTAAAGTTTATGTTCTTCTTTTTAGAACATTTAAATAAAAGCATGTTTTAAAAAATGTTTATTTTACATTAATTTATTGATAATAAAAACTATATTTGTTTTAAATTAATTTTATTGACTATCGATTGTCCTTCTTTATCAAATAAAAAAAAGTATAGACGAATCTGTCATTTTTATTTGCATAAAGAAAGTTTAGCGAATTCTCTAAAAATATAAGACCTTCAGACTTTTAAATTCATACTTTTGTACGATAATTATAATAATTAAAGAAATTTGGGATTGAAATTCATGAAATTTATGGAAAAAAATTGTCAAATCGTAGGTGAAAACTATAGATATTTGAAAGTAATTTACTCATACAAATAATCAAGTTTTACTACAACTTTACTTATGATAAATTTACCTATTAAACTAATATTAAGAGAGTTAGTTGATACTATTTCATATCTCCTCCCTCTAACCCCCACTTCCCCCTTTATTGAATTAGATACAATTTCTTTCTGATCATATTGTCGTTAATACGCTTAAATTGACTCTTCGTTTTCAAGATTTCGTGTACGACAAAAATGTCTACTAAGGCACACACACGCAAACATATTTCCAAAAATGTTATTGATAGATTTTGGTGGCCTCAAATCGTGGATATATTGGGGAAATTTTGATTTTGATTGCGGATTACCATAACTTCCTATACAGGGAAGTTAATATTGTAAGAAAAGAAAAAAATGTTTTGAAATTTGTTTTCTTTGTGCCGTTGTATATTTGAAGAAAAAAAAAATGTATATTCCTTTTTTTTAAGCTTATTTACCAATGTTTTCGAAAATTTTTAAAGCTGAAAATATTGTATTCAGTGATTTACTGAAATTTTTGTTAAATAATACCTAAGTAGGCTGACAAGAGTAAAATTTATTCAGTTAAATAAACATTCAACGCTGCGAGTTTTTCTAAACTTTTTATCTATTTTTAGCGAATTTCCTGAAAGGAAATAGAGCTATTGGTCCCGTACCGAAGTCCAAATTTAGCAAAAATTTCTTCAAATGTCCATCGATCCTACCTAGTAGATGTCAAAAATCACCATCTGTAAAATTTATATATATATATATATATATATATATCTATGGACATATATATATATATATATATATATATATATATGTATATATATATATATGTGTCTGTAATCACTCTAGCGGTCACAGTTTTCATTTTATCGGAATGAGATTCGGTATTTGAGGCGCTTTGGGTATTCAAAAAGTCAAGTTCGTTAATGGGTAAAATCGGACAAGGGGAAAGGAGGGTTTAGAGGGAGGGGGAAACACAAAAATTGACATATCTCCCTTAATATTTGAAAAATCGAAAAATTTATAAGAAGTAAAGTTGTAGATACTAAGTTTTACTGTAATTTTGTTTCTTATCATTTTTTCTGTTACATATATATCTCTGTACACATTAGAGTTTGAGCAAAAATGATAAGGTGGTGAATTGTAGCAAATATAATTTTCTACAACTTTTTCCTTACGCTTTTTTCGATTGTTCTATTATTAAGAGAGATATTTTATATTTTGTGTTTTCTTCTTTCTTTATACCCCGCCCTTCCCCTAGACGTATGTCATTTATTAATAAAATTGGACTTGCGAATACTAAAATCAGATACGACATTTCATTTTGATCAGACTAAAATTGTGACCGCTAGAGAGTCATTTATGTATTCTAAGGAAATTCGCTAAGTTGAAGCAGCTCCTGCGTAACGAATTTTTATTTAATATATAAGATAAGCATAAGATGGAAGACAAATTTTTGTTATAGTTGGTTTATTAACCGATTATCACAGCAATTTTAAAACATATTTTACCTAAATTATATGTTCGGAATTAGTTGACGAATTCTTTAATCGACCTTGTTTCTTTTTTCGCATATACATGATTTATTAACGTTTAATAAGCTTTTAAAAAAAAATGCATAATTGCAATAATACTCAACACAAAAGCATTGAACAGTTATAAACATTTGATATTATTATATGTATGTAACGTTCGTTTTTTTGTTGCAAAAATAAAATATATTCCATTCTGTTCTATTGAAATTCTGTTCTATAAGTAACAATTTTATTTTCATTATTTATACTCATTTTTGTTTATTTTTATATAATAAGATTTCATATAATAAGAAACTATTGTAATGGAGTAAAAAATTAAGATGGATGTATGGAATGGATGGATGGAAAAATTAATTGTAATGGAGTAAAACGAAACGTCTTTTTAACAATCTTAAAAAAAAACAAGTAATGTAACAATTAACTGAGTTAATTATTTGAATACCCAGTATATACTGACTTTATGAAAAAATTTATCAAAGTTGTTTATTTTAAAAAGAAGAAGATTTTTTGTTATTAAATTTTTGTTACCTATATCTCTTACGGTTTCAAAGATAGACAGTTTTGCCCGTTAACGAACTTGCTCTAGACCTTACTTTTTTGCTCTAGAACACACCCAAAAAATTTCAGCTCGTTATCTCTTTTCGTCCTTGAGTTATCTTGTCCACAGACAGACGGACGGACATACGGAAATGGACTAATTAGGTCCTTTTATGAACGACTATAACAAAAAATTTTTCTGCGATCAATATTTTCAAACGCTACAAAGTCAGAACTAAACTTATTATACCCTGTATCTTTACATAATACTGGGTATAAAAATCGCCCGTGACTCTCGATCTAAGTGAAAAAAATTTCCTGCTATGCAGACAGACGGATGAACAAAAACAATAAAAACTTAAAAACTTACACCGTTTTTTCGGAAATATCAGACCGAATTGGATCAAAAATATACACTGGTTGTGTACATCATACACAAGTATGTATATAATTGGGTTTGAAAGCTTCGGAGATACAAGCTGTTTCCATCATTTTTCTTGAAAATTATCGGCCCAAAATTTTTATTCTACTCAAATTGACAGTGTACAGGAAATAAACCGACATTAAAGTAAATCAATAAACAATTATGTCAATAAACAATTTGGAGAATAATTTTTTTTACTACTCCACTGTTTAAAATTTATTATTGATATTTTTTCATATTTTTATTATTCAAAAAGAATAATTTATATAATTATTGGTTTATGCGAGTTGAGAATTTACATAATTTCAACAAACATTTACTTAGATTGGATATGACTTGCGTATATCCAAGCTTACTTCGATATTTCTGCACATATTTCAAATCAGTTACAAAAATTACTTCTCTCTGTGAAGTTACAAAATAGAGTTACAAAAGGTATTTCTCTCAGTAGAGTTACAAAAAGAAAGCAGTTACTAAAAGTACTTCTCTCAGTACAGTTACTAAAAGTAATTGTCTCACATGAATTAATCAGATGGTATTTAAAATTTTTGTTTCTTCAATTTACAAGTTGAATATTTTTTATGGATTGTGCTGAAGTATCGAATGGGCGAATTAATGGTTTCTATCTGATTGTATCTAAGTATATTTTTTTTTGTATAATTTATTTAATTCACTATTCCGAAACTTGTGGTCTCTTAAACTTGTCACAATTCAATACACATTCTATACACATTTTTGCTGTACAATTTATATTTTATGTGAATATGCAATGACTTTTTCAATTTATAACTATATTGTTTCTATACGCTTGGCTTTTTTTTTGGCCGTGTATTTTTTTTTACAGAAGCGTAATGTCTCTTTTATATACAACTATGTATCTGAATTAAATTTGTAGTCCATATTTATATTTTTGCAAATCAGACATATTTGAACATATTTTTTTTTACTGTAGTGTCGTTTTTTTTTTATACGATATTTCTTTTACTACAGTTCAATCTAGCACATATTCATGTAATAATTTTTTTTTTATAACTGGTACAACCAATCTTAGTGTTTTAAGGATAGTTATACTATCAACATATTAAATTAAAAATTATTTATTTCAAATATATATTTTATTTTAACATATATTTCGTTTTGTTCTTTTTTTTGTACTTTTTTATTTTTTTCAGACTCGAATCACTTGTCGATAACTTAGACACTTACTGGATAGTAAAGATCTTACTACCTCAATATTATCTTTTTAATGGGCCCATTAAAAAGATAATATTGAGGTAGTAAGAGGTAGTACAGTTACTTTTAGTAACTGCTTTCTTTTTGTAACTCTACTGAGAGAAATACCTTTTGTAACTCTATTTTGTAACTTCACAGAGAGAAGTAATTTTTGTAACTGATTTGAAATATGTGCAGAAATATCGAAGTAAGCTTGGATATACGCAAGTCATATCCAATCTAAGTAAATGTTTGTTGAAATTATGTAAATTCTCAACTCGCATAAACCAATAATTATATAAATTATTCTTTTTGAATAATAAAAATATGAAAAAATATCAATAATAAATTTTAAACAGTGGAGTAGTAAAAAAAATTATTCTCCAAATTTTCAAACTAAAGACAAAGCGCACTGATCGGTTTTTATCGTAAGGTAGACTATCGTATGATCAAATTCTTTTTGCGGTATATTTAAGTACTATGGGCCACAGAATTCGTGTCCTTTTTTTTCAAAATTATCATTTTATGCCTTATTCATTAGGTTTTTGGTAAAATTTTTCGAATAAAAGATGCTAGTATATGTAAAATTAATATAATTTAGGTGTTAGTATATTTATTCGAAACATTTTCCCAAAGCCCAAATAAATAAGTCACAAAATAGCTATACATTTTTGAAAGAAGGACACCTCTTCTATGGCGTACGTGACTTAATGTACCCTAGAACTTTAAGCTATATTTATTAGTACGATAATCTGTCTTCAGTTGATTGCAATTTAAACAACTGCAATAATAATCAAAAATAGATATATATGCCAGGTATCATGCCACGATAAAATACCGTACGACATTTTATCGTATAATTAAAATTGATGTGTGGACGACTACTAGTGCAAGAGTTCATATTTAGACACGTGAAACAGATAATAATAAACTCTTGTTTAAATCATTGGCAGTGTTTTTTCTGAGTATACAAAAGAAAATATGTTAACAAGAAATAACAGTAAACTAGGTAGTCTAACTGATATATATTGTTTGATATGTAATTAATCTCTTCCTCTACAATTGTGAAATAAAATATAAGTATCCACAGACATAAAGAGTTCGTTAAAGTAGAATCTACTTCTACACTGAAGTAGAGTATATACATATTGTAATATGTACAGAATATATAAGTATAGTGTATTCTAAATTTTTGAATATTGCGTAAACATAATATTCACAAATTATATTTCAAATTTTGCCCCTATTCCTAGAACATTTGTTTGTATTTTATAAATACGTATTTCAACTACAATGTAGTCATCATCAGTATGAATTAGCTAATCGTAACTATCTCTGGGATATGGATTCAGAGATATGTTGCTTGTTGCTAATTTGGTGCCTGTGTCACAAAGATATTAAAAAATTATGTCCTTTTATACGATTTGGCTGAGGGTATAACCTGACTTGAGGATTATTTAAGTTGCCTGACTACTGGATTAGGTGTGTGGAAAGCCCCACATATTTATTGGCGGTATTCTTTGGTGACTATGCCGCACATTAATAATCTTTAATAATATTCACAATTAAAAGCAAAGTGACTTACATCTGATCTACGAAAAAATATAATTATGAAATAATTAATATAATTTAGATATTAAATAATTATTATTTATCAAAACAAAATCATTTTAAATTATTTACAATTATATAATTTCACATTATCATTTGGTTGTACTTGGACGTCACAATTCCATACTAATGTCAATTTCCATTAAGGTTACGAAAGATAGTATGAAAGAACATAGTATTATGAAGCCTAAGTATACACAAATCATAATGTGAAATAATAAGTTCATATTTTCAAATTTTTGCCCCAATTCCTAGAACAATTATTTGTATTTTATAAATACGTATTTCGACTACAAGGTAGTCATCATCAGTATGAATTAGCTGATCGTAACTATCTCTGGGATATGGAGTCAGAGATTTGTTGCTCGTTGCCAATTTGGTGCGTGTCTCACTCAATCAATTTCAAAAAACCTAGAGTTCTCTTTGATTATTTTAATAATCTTTGTATTAATAAGTAATTGTTTACTAAGGATTAATACTGTCAATGATGAGAGAAAATTGATTCATTCCTAAAAATTATCCGTGTGTAATAATAAGCACACTGTGCCAGAAATCCAGAGGTCCAGGGTTCGATACCTGGTGAATGAATTGTATCGAATGCAGCTATTGTTTTTGTACCGATGTTTGTACCAATTCTTCAAATTTCCATCGATACTACCTACTAGATGTTAAAAATCACTATATATATATTTATATATATATGTGCTTTCTGAAATGTCTGTGGACTCTCTAGCTCTCACAGGTTTATTCCGATTGGAATAATTCCGATTTGGTATTTGAGGCGCTTTTGGTATTCTAAAGGTCATGTTCGTTAATGGGGAAAATCTGACAAGGGGAAAGGAGGTTTGGAGGGAGGGGGAAACACAAAATTTGACATATCTCCCTTAATATTTGAAAAATATTAAGTCGTTATCCGTGCTTATCCTATTTTAGGAGGAATTCAGTCTCAATTTTAGAAAAATTTTTAAACTGATGCTAAACATTTATGCGTAAATTTATGTTCTCTAGGTTCTTTAAAAGAGTATTAAAATTATTGAAATAGGTTTTTACAAAATTGTTATATAATAGTATGACCTAATAAATATCATTGTACATTACATAAAGAAATGTGGTAAATAGTATTGCTAAATAGTGTGGTATATATTATTCATATACTAAGTACATAAATATAATAAATGTTACACTGCGTACAAATTTTCAAGAATTCATGAAACTATTTTTATTTACTAGTTCTCCTTGGCTTTGTACAATCAGATTTTTATTTCTAAAGTTTCTAGCCGAAATACTTGTCTATGCATAATTTTTAAAGACCACACTTGTTTTTAGCATTAAAATAATTCCAATTTCCTGAATTATTCCGGAAAGTGTTTCATTTTTTGTATTTTTCCGAACGGTACATTGTTTGGTATAACAAAATAGTACTATGGGTCACGAAAGTATCATTCTATTTAAAAAATTTTATATTTAAATTTTATCCGTACCATTTTTTCGAAAACCGCATAATTGAGAGGCACAATTATAAAATTATAAAGTTTTGGAACGCTACTTTTGTGAGTATGTGTACAAACCAATAAAACAACAAAAATGGATGACGTAGCAACAAAACTTGGCCTACCCAGAGCGTACTGACAAGTTATTGTTCTTATTAATGTTACTTGGGTCTACGAAAACCAATTAACATTATTACGCGGGCGTATTACCATCGTGTCATAAATATGATGTAGACACATACATGCTTTTTTATATTTTTTACCGACGAAAGAAGGAGGTACTCAATACTTGTAAACAGAATAGTAAGTACATTCCTTGAATATAAGTTTTATGTACAACTAGCATTACCCGTCGCGGCTTCGCCAGCAAAAATTTTGTAACGCCCTTATAACCAAGTAACATAATATTTTCTCCCGTCAAGGACTGATAAATTATACACCTATACATCAATAAATTCTACAACTATACCTTCCTCATGAATCATTTTTATAATATGTAAGGGCCAATGTATACAAAAACTTGACAAATTATATACTAAAACCATCCTCGATAACCACTCTATCCAGTGATGAAAACAGCATGAAAATCGGTGCAGAAGTTTTTGAGTTTATCGCGAACAGACAGACAGACAGACGCGGCTGGGGGACTTTATTTTATACTATGTAATAATTTACAGGAGGTAACACGAGATCAGATCAAGTAAATTTAACATCCAGTATACAAGTAAAATAGATTTCAGGAACAATTCATTGTTTACTTGTAAACTTAATAGTAGGTAGATAGATAGATTGTAGAGGCTGCCCTGGACGGTCCTCACTTCGACCATAAGGTCCATTGTGATGCCTAAGGATGTGAGGATGTGAGTGGAGTTGAAGGAATTTTTGTGTGTAGACTAGGAATTGGTAGGATTGTGCGGCTGTAGCCGACTCTGATAGGAACTATGTCGATATTCATCTGGAGGTCGTGAAGGAAACTACAGAAAACCTTCTCAAGCATAGCCGGTTACTTCGTTATTGTCCATACGCCGACAGTTTAGTCAATTAACCACCCTTTTTTTATTAATAATTGACAAACTGCCGATGTCGGGATTCGAACCCATAACCTCCCAGTTCCAAGTAGACATAACGTCTCAAACAAAACGCCTTAGACTGCTCGGCCACGGCTCGAATCAAGAGTGATGTATCCTTCATTACATCCGATTCGAACCTTAACACAAAATGGCTGTTTTCCATTTTTTGGTAAACTGAAAGTCCCACTATCCAAGAAACATTATTTTAAAGAAATAAACCACATTAAATAAGTTGCAATCTTTGCAAATAAAGTTGCAAACACCAGAGACTGGCAACGTTGAACAAAATAAATGGTACAAACTAATATACTTCCGCCATGCACAAATAAAATCACTAGAGAATTAAGGGACCATAACCTAAAAACAGCGCTTGTTAGTAAAAATAAAATTAAACAGCTACTGGGCAACCCTAAGGATAAAATTAGTAATGCAAAACAATAGGCACATATGGTGTCAGTTGTCAAAACTCGAATCAAAGAACATCTGGCTCATGCGAAATTTGGGAGAACCGAAAAATCATTTATAGCTGCGCACGTTATTGAGAACAACTACAAAATTGACAAATCGAATTTAAAACTACTGGAATCGGTACAAAACCCCACAGAATTAGATGCATACGAAAGTAACTACATACACAAATTGAGAAAACAGATAATGAGTTCATACAACGGCCTAATTCCAAATTCTGATTTAATAAAATTAAACCATTTTCAAAAAAATTTAATTCGTGAATATCAATGTTAGCTTCGATCAACACCCTCACTTTAGTGACAATAACAACACCGCATAGTCACAAAAGGATACTGTCAATAAATGGGTGGAGTTCTTCACACACTTAATCCTTTAATTGGTCAGTCAACTAAAATAATCCTTCAGGTCAGATCTTATCCTCAGTCAAATCATATAAAAGACAAAACTTTTTTAATATCATTGTGAGACACGCACCACATTAGCAACAAGCAACTGCATATCCTCTGACTCCATATCCCAGAGATAGTTACGATTAGCTAATTCATACTGATGATGACTACATTGTAGTCGAAATACGTATTTATAAAATACAAATAAATGTTCTAGGAATTGGGGAAAAATTTTAAATGTAACTTCATATCAGTATTGATGTCAATAAAGTTTCCAGTGTTTCGACATATTACTTAAATTAATTAAACACTAGTTACATATGTTAGTGATAGTCAGATGCATAACAATGGATAGACAGATACTAAATTTAAAAAAAAATTAGTTTTGTTTCAATTTTTTTTTCTAAATAAACCACTACGGTATTATTATTTTAGTTTAAATTTTTAAATTTTTTTGGTATAGGTGTTCATAAAATAATCTAATTAGTTTACTCCGTTTGTCCACCTGTCCGTCTGTCTGTCCATGGACACGATAGCTCAAAAATGAAAAGAGTTAACGAGATCATATTGTATGTGTGTTTTAGATCTTCAACGGGTCCATTGTGTGGCGAGGAGGAAGAAACATCCAGCCACGTTATCTGACTGCGACCCTCTAGGTTACAACAGATACAAGATATTCGGTACATCTCACCCCGAACATATGGACCTTCTGGCAGACCTGATAAGCAAGCTCCTGGCCATTGCAAGCATATGGGAGAAGCGAATCTCATCAGACTGAAGTAGAAGGGAGAGCACAATGGACCATCAGGTAGAAGTACAATACTTTTTAGACCCCAAGATGTATCTATCTATCAATCTATCTAGATCTAAAATGTAACGAAGTTTGAGAATGAGCAAAATCAGACCGAGCTTCCCCCGCCAGGTGGAAAAATACCCAAAAATGTTCGTTTTTTTTTTAAATAAACAATTTTTGTTTGAAACTGTTTATCGAATTTAGAATTATTTCACTTCTTCTATAAACATAGCTACTAACATAGCTAAAGTTGTTTTAAACACTTTCTTGGGGACATTTTAAATAAAATAAAATATGCACCAATTAGTTTAACACAATATTAATGAACGACAATTAAATATCACACAATAAAATTATTGCATATATTCTTGTGAGTATATTTAAAAAAAACTTGACGTGATACAAATATGTGTCATTTATTTTAGCGGAATAAAGGTTGATAAAAACCAAAAGCAGTATCATCTATAACAAAATGAATAAGTAAAAAAAAATTTTTTTTAAGTAGTGTTTTTTTTATTAATTGGGTATAATCATAAAAAAATTCGTTACGCAGGAGGTGCTTCAACTTAGCGAATTTCCTTAGAATACATAAATCACTCTCTAGCGGTCACAATTTTAGTCTGATCAAAATGAAATATCGTATGTAATTTAAGTATTTGCAAGTCCAATTTTATTAATAAATGACATACGTCGAGGGGAATGGGGGGTGGGGGATATAAAGAAAGAAGAAAACACAAAATATAAAATATCTCTCTTAATATTAGACCAATCGAAAAAAGCGTCAGGAATAAAATTGTAGAAAATTATATTTGCTACAATGCATCACCTTATCATTTTTGCTCAAACTCTAATGTGTACAGAGATATTAAGGAATTTAATTTTCAATCTTAAACCGTCAATTTTTCTGTAAATATTAGTGTAACAGAAAAAATGATAAGAAACAAAATTACAGTAAAACTAAGTTCCTACAACTTTACTTCCTATAAACTTTTCGATTTTTCAAATATTATGGGAGATTTTGTGTTTCCCCCGTCCTCTAAACCCCCTTTCCCCTTGTCCGATTTTACCCAATAACGAACTTGACCTTTTGAATACCAAAAACACCTCAAATACCAAATTAAATATATATATATATACCAAATATATATATATATATATATATATATATATATATATTTATATATATATGTATATATATATATATATATATATATATATATATATATATATGTGTCTGTAATCACTCTAGCGGTCACTTTTCATTTGATCGGAATGAAATTTAATTACAGACACCCACATATATATATATATATATATATATATATATATATATATATATATATATATATATATATATATATATATATACATATATATATACATATATATATATACATATATGTATATATATATATATATACAACATATGTACTTTTTTTAAATGTCTGTGGACTCTCTAGCGGTCACAGTTTTATTCCAATTGGAATGAAATTGGGTATTTGAGGCGCTTTTGGTATGCTAAAGGTCAAGTTCGTTAATGAGAAAAATCGGACGAGGGAAAAGGGGGTTTAGAGGGAGGGGGAAACTCAAAATTTGACTATCTCCCTTAATATTTGAAAAATCGAAAAATTTATCAGGAGTTAAGTAAGTACCAAGTTTTACTGCAATTTTGTTTCTTATAATTTTTTCTGTAACACTAATATTTACAGAAATATTGACAGCTTAAGATTGAAAATTAAATTCCTTAATATCTCTTTACACATTAGAGTTTGAGCAAAAATGGTAAGGTGATTAATTGTAGCAAACATTCCTTACGCATTTTTCGATTGTTCTAATATTAAAAGAGATATTTTATATTTTGTATTTTCTTCTCTCTTTATGCCCCCCATTCCCTTTGACGTATGCCATTTATTAATAAAATTGGCCTTGCAAATACTAAAACCATATACATTTCATTTTGATCAGACTAAAATTGTGACCGCTAGAAAGTGATTTATGTATTCTAAAGAAATTCGCTGAGTTGAAGCTGCTTCTGCGTAACAAATTTTTATTCGAAGGTCTGTATATATGTATGAATGTATGAATATATGTATGTATGTATATATGTATGTATGCATGTATGTATTTTTTTAATGTGTTGGGAGCGAGGAGTACCCGGTTTCCGGTACTGCTCGCTACTGAGCACTACATCCACCTTTTTCTCAAAAGCCATTTGCATGAGCAGGTCATGCGCGTTATGGCCGTCCCCCAGATTTATCTGGATGTAGCGTATCATCTTCGGGTCTTTGGTAGCTCCTTCTGGAAGGTGTCGTAATTGGCGCAACCAAGTAAATGCTGCGTTCCACATTTTTTCTTCCCCTCACAGATCACACAGTAAGGAGGATTGTTACAGTTCTTGGCGAAGTGGTCCCTCCGCACAGACGACATGTCTGACTTGCCGGTTCTTCTTGACGGTTCTTCTTTGCGAATTCTTCTTGACGGTTCACACCCTTGAAATTCTCAGCAACATGGCCGAAATCTAGGCAGCAAAAACAGCGAGTAACTTAGGTCCTTTCCCTTATTCGGCACCTTACCTAGTCTACTTTGAGTCGTCCCTATTTTAGGAGTTTATCCGCCATTTACGCTCACATTGCTACGAATACCTTCTGGATCTGCCTAAACCCGTAGCTCCTTCGATCGCTTCGCGCAGCTCCGCCGCCACTGTGGCTTCATCCATGTCGGGAATTTCATTTGTAACCTTTGGTCGATTTGAGAGATTCTCTTTTACAAGGGTGACCTCTCCGTTTGTGCCTCTCTTTTGAGCCTCTCTGTTTTAAGTTGCCGCCTCCGAGGAGGCTAATGTTTTCCTCTTCTTACTCGCTCTGTTCGGCGTATTCAAAGTCTTCCAGCGGTTATCTGGTCGAAATTCGTGACCACTTTGGACTGTTTGTGTCGCTTTGTGTGTACGCGCGGTCCCCCCACCTACCTCCTTCTGTCTGAGCTCCGTCACTTTTTTTGTCATTATCTTCCCTGAACTGCTACACGGAGCAGTACACCTATGTACAAACACGCAGCTGTGGGCCTCTCTGGCTTTTGCTACAGCCTCCCGGCTATCTTTTAGGTGCTCGTAATGCACAACTGCCTCGTTTATAGCATCTCTAATTGCTTTATGGATGTTTGAATGCCGTTAATGACATAAAGATTTCTCCCAAGGTTTTCTAATGCCTCGGCCTGTTCTTTCTCAATCGCATTCAGTTGATATTCCCCCTCGTTGTTTGAGTTTATTTCGCTCGCCGGGTCATCCGCCGTTTATGATTCCTTCACACCGCTTTGCGTCCATCTTTCGTTGTTTTGGTTTTTTATTTTATATATGTATGTAGGTATGTATCTATGTATGTATGTATGTATGTATGTGGACATGTATGTATGTATCTAAATGGACGTGGGCCTGTGAACAAGACATTTCAAGAACGAAGTGAGCGAGGAATATTAACCTTTAAACTTAAGTTTAATATGTCGTTTTACACGAATGCAATACTTTGGCGGAAATAGCTAAAACGAAAATAACTCTGTAAAATAACAAAGAGTTTTTGTAAATTTCTCAAAAACCATTAAAACGGTTTATTTAAACTTTGAACCTTGATTACACTTTCTAAGACTTGGATTTACATGTACTTTCCATTATTCTAATTTTGTAGTAAACAGTAGTTTAAAGATGAGCGGAATACAATAATTTTAGAGCTAGGCGTACGCATTTTCAAACTTAGATATTGCAGAGAATATACATTTGTTTTCTCTTTCTAATTTAAAAACTTAATTTTGCATAAAAACCCTAAATATGATATAGTACAAAAACAAACACACTGCTGTAAGCAGTAGTTAGTACGTCTATAAAATTAGCACAGCCAAATAAGCACAATCGCTTTAATCGATTTTAATTAACACAACGATTTAATGCTCTTTTCGTCCTAATTAATTGCGCTGGGGGTCGTTTTTTGACATAAAGGGTTGAGCAATTAAAACCCCACATAAGTAATTTTGAAGCTCATTAATAATGCCTTCGAAATCGGCTATTAAAGTTCGATTGTGCTGATAATTTCGAGTACTTTAATTTTGCATCTTGCGGGGTTGGGGGTAGTTTTTTGACATCAAGGGTTGAGCAATAAACGCCACCTAAGTAATTTCAAAGCCCACTATTAATGCGTTCGAAATCGAATATTAAAGTTCGACTGTGCTGATAATTTCAAGCACTTTACTCTTGCACGTCATCAAGCTGGGGGTCGTTTTTAAACATAAAGGGTTGAGAAATAAAAACACCACATAAGTAATTTTGAAGCCCATTAATAATGCGTTTGAAATCGACTATTAAGGTTCGATTGTGCTGATAATTTCGAGTACTTTACTCTTGCACCTCGTTGGGGGGAGGGGGGGGGGTGCTTTTTTGACAAATAGTGATCCGAAATTTTTTCCAATGACATATTCTGAAAGCACATAATTAGCACTAAATCACTGTGCCAAATTTTTCATATATGGCCGTGCTAGCTTTTTTTGAAGCTGGCACAGCCATCGATTTCCGCGAAATGGTAAGAGCACAAAAATAAAAAATTACGCAATTAATTAGCACAAGAAGAGCACTAAATCGTTGTGTTAATTAAAATCGATTGTGCTCATTTGGCTGTGCTAAGTTTATAGACGCGTAGTTAGTATTATGCGAGCATTCGAGCATTCAGAAAAGCTACTATCGATACACACATCACACATGATCATCTGTAAGCAAGTGTTAATTAATTGTTATGCAAAATTCCATATAATAAGTTATCAAATAATAATTACTATTACTATCAATTCAAAACGTTTAATTAAATTCAATTTATTAATAATAATTAGTAAAATGAATAATAAAAAGGGTGTATCATTTATGCTCCAAAATAACAATATACAGTCCACACAGCTCTACATTAACAACAGAGGTCGCAGTACATAAAATTTATACGTTGATCCAGCAATTGAAACCTGTGATCCTGCACAGATATTATAGCATTAGAAGATGTCCAGATTTTGATTGAAATCCACTTTACTCTGGAGTTTTTTTTGGAAATTTTCACAAAAACAGTACGGCATAGAGCAAAACTTTAAATTAAGAATTATACCTGACAAAAATATGAACAACTTTTCCATCAAACATTTTTTCATAAACGAAATAAATTAAACTGCATAATTTTGGTTCAAATACAATTGCGATAATAAATAAATACAATCATTATCTGTATATATTTTCTGCTCTAATTTTGAATTCAATGATATATGTTGAAGTCGTCTTTTAAACTATGGATACAGAAGTCATATGATTGTTTCACACAAGTTTTTAATATATGAGTTACTAGGCAATGTGCTGCCAAATATAACGGTTTTAATTTACTGTCACAAACATGAGGCATCAAACTGCCTTAAATTGTAACAAATTTTCAAAATTAAAAAAAAAATTTCAATATCCAATGACAAAAACTCTAGACAGAGTAAAGTAATTACTTTACTCTGGAAAGAGTAAATTAATGTATTTTATTTCCCTTGAATCACTTTATGATTTTATGGTAGGTATTGTTTCATTGCACAGATCTGGATGGTACTAATAATTTAAATACCTACCACAATAACACTATTATGAAAGAACAATACTTGAAAACAATAATGTAGAAATACTATTTCCGCTTAAATAATTTCACATTAAAACAAAATTTTGCAAGTTCAATTTCAAAACTTCTTTTAGATATAAACTTTAAATTTTCTAGCACTTGTCGTTTTCGAGGTAGCGCATTCACTCAAATCCACTCAAAACATTAGCCTTTAAAATGTTTAGCCTTCTTTTTCTTAGTACGCTCCTCCATTATAGGGGATTTTCTGGTGGTATTTTTATATCATACGATCTCAATACGTTATCGTCATCTATTTTGAACAATTTTCGGTAGTTTGGAAAATGTTTATCTGAAATAATTTCCATGTAATGAAAACATGTATTATAAAGTATTAAGAATTTTTCTAAAATGATTAAAAATATAATATTAAACCAATATAACATATATTATAATAAACAGTTATATTCCTTCCGTCATATTATTGTATGGTTCGTAAGTAACACCATAAAGATCTCTAACTACCGCCGTCACCAAGGAAGACAACCATAGGAAGGAAATGCATTTATATTCTATTTTAAGATATAGCCACGTTATATGGTGCAGTTCTACATATTTGTCTAGAATTGAATACTATCTTGCTTACATCAAAACTTACGGGTATTAGTCGTTAAATTATAACTAAAACTACCTTACTTAACTGAAACATTTGTGTGGATATCTTATATACTGTAACACATTTAATGGAATATGTAGTTCTATCTCTGACTATTCAACGGGAATGATCCTATCTTATTTTCTGATTCAGCAATACTTGAAATTATTCGACTACAGAATGAACAAATAATTTTGAAACCATATAAGCTTAGACCAAAAACTTTTCGAAATCCTTTTTTGGGAAATTGTTTTAGTCGGCGCAATTTTAGTTTGATCGGTGTTTGTTAATGAGTAAAATCTGTGTAGAAAGTGGGGCTTAGATTCATGGAAAAACACATAATTAAGAATGTCCCTCTTAATATTAGTAAAATCGAAAAAAATTTTATACGTAAAGTTATAGAAAACATATTTTGGTACAATTATTATCTGATTTTTTTTCTGGAACTCCAATAATATTATTACTATTTACAGTTTTAATGTTTTAATACTTTGATATAGTATTGTCATGGTATCTTAATTTCATATTGATACTTGCCTCTGAGAAAATTTGCTTAGTCTACGGTGTGATCCTACGGGACGAATTTATTTTTCTTGTTTTATTGGGCCATACTATTTATTAAAAATTAAATTTGCATACCAATTTGACATCGTCATTTGATAGTGTAGGATAGGATAGGTTTTCCTTTACAGAGAATCATCAGCCGAGATTCGGAATCTCTATTCCATGCGTGCAGAGCAAGAATAGTTCAGCCCAATATAAAACTTACTGAAATAGCGTAAGTCAATCTTCTACTAGCTCTCTAGTCGTAGTTATGTATCTATGCAGTAAACCCAATTCTTACCAGTCCAAGCGGCCAAGCGGTTTAAGGCGTTATGTCTGCGCAGTATGCATACTTGGAAACTGGGAGGTTATGGGTTCGAATCCCGACATCGGCAGTTTGTCAATTATTAAGAAAAAAAAAGGGGCGATTAATTGATTAAACTGTCGGCGTGTGGACAAGAACGAAGTAACCTGCTATGCTTGAGAAGGTTTTCTGCAGTTTCTTTCACGAACTCCAGATGTATATCGGCATAGTTTCTATCATAGTCTGCTGCAGCCGCATATCCTACCAATTCCTAGTCTTTACACAAAAATTCCTTCCACTCTACTCACATCCTCACATCCTTAAGCATCACAATAGACCTTATGGTCGAAGAATCTATCTATCTATCTAACCCAATTCTTTCTTTAATTTGATGTAAATATATGAATAGTTATAGCATTCTGTATAATATAATACATACCTCCGCTTATTATAGATTATACAAATGTATTTAACTTACATATAAGTGCAAAAATATTATTCACACTGAGTTTCTAAAACATTTCCTGAAATTGGAGAAACTAAATATCCTGTTTCACACCGTTGTCCTGAAAAAAACTCAAACATTAACTTGTTGGAATATATCAAGATATCCTGGTATATTCTACCTAAAGCCTAGGCTAATAAAAAATTAAACAAAAAGACAATTTGTGAACTTTAATCCATTGTGTATTTTTGACTGAATATTCAATAATGAATAAACAAGTTTGTTGATTTTATTTAATTCTTATTAACCTGGATTTTAGTTTTTAGTAAGAACATACAAAGATAGCTCAGTAGTACCTATTTATATCGTGCAAAAGGACTCGCCGACACATTATCGCCCAGCCTCTATTCCTCGATTTAACTTGGAGTTATAAACATGATTTTTGGAAGATATGTATGTTCCTTAGGTAGTATGGAGGTACAGTAAGAAAGGACTTTTAAAAATCAACTCCAAAACTCCGGTGAAAGTTTGCATTGAAGTCCCATTTTTTTTCAAGAATGTGGAGGCACCTAAGAAATAATATTTCAAAGTCAATGACTAAGGTGCTTGCAGGATATAGTTTGTATTGCGGTCCCTTTTTTTTTTTAATAGAAACATGAAAAATAGTCTTTAAGCTATTAATAATTAACAATATAATAAATCTTTAAGCTTTTTTAGAAAATCTTAATATATAAAATAGTAGTCAGTTTCCATTTTTAATATTGGAGTCAGAAACATTAGCGATTTTAAAGTAATAATCATGAATTTTAAATCGCCGCCAAAGTAATTTAATTTCGTATATATTATAATTACTTTCTTTTAAAAAATTCGTTTAGTCTCTCCTACTTGTAGAATTTTCTATTTCTATATGTGTGAGTTGAGACCAGTAATAAAGATACAATTTTAAAAACCTCGGCTAAAAAGTGGCCTATAAAATTTTTAGCCTTTTTTTCTTAGTACGCCCGTCCATCATAGGGGATTTTCTTTTAAGTAATTTGCTTAATAATATGATATTTTGTCCAAGATATAAAGTGTGAAATAATTATCGACGTACAGTATACGAAGATGAATTTTGATTTCGGGGGTAAATTTCTGGGGATAAATTGTAATAATCGTAAAGATCATGAACATTAAGAAATTAGTGTAGATTGATCCATAATTATAAGGATTGTGAAATTTTAATGTGATAAATTATTATAAACAATCAATTGTTTATCGTTATAACTTTCAAACCATTGATTTTAGAGAATGAGTTTTTAAACAAAAAAATACTTTTCACGAAATATTTTACTAAAAGAAATATTACCACAAAATAAATTAAACATAATAATAAAATGGATAAAAATAATAATAATAATAATAAAGTTTTAGTAGCACTGTTAAAAATATAGTTGAACTCATTTCAGATCAGTATCTAAAGACATTAAATGCTCTTTTATAGAAACTAACTGTGTTTTACTATATTAAGATAATACTTTTAAAATCTTATTATCACTTATAGTTAGCACTCAGGATACGCGCTAGAATAGTGTAACACATATATATATATATGACATATCACATTTAGACAGTGGCGTAGACATAGGTCGGATATCAATGATGCACGATGCAGATATCAATGATGTCACTCCAAGAATGAAAACGGTTAAAATCAATAAAAATCCAAAAACAACAAATATGATTTTATTTAGATAATACAGATGGAGAGTCCTTAATTTTAATAATTAAATTGGAATATCATGATATAATTATCAGTATTATCACTATCAGTATTTTTGTCTGATTCATCTTCTTCATGGGTTGTCATCATTAATTCTATATTGTCGCTGTTGCGTCCTGGAGGTGAGCTGATATTATCTGAGTCATTCCTTGAATCAATCTGAGAATTAGTTTCTTTTTTACAAACTTTGGCTGTTGTATCAGTTTTAGTAACAAAAGGATGGATCCAGACATGCTCTGAACAACATCCATTATAGCCTGTTTGGTTTGTCTCTGATGAAACCCACTTTTTCTTTTAGATGCATGAACTCTCCGAGGAGTGTTTTTTCCTTTTGGGTATTCAGTACACCTGCTTTAAAAAAATATTCTCAATTAATATCATCGACGTCATAAATTTTAAATTTATTTTTAGGATTACAGGTATACCAATATTTCATAATAAATACACTTTGTAAGCTAATAAAGTTACCTCCTGTGTACACAAATAAACACAAAATCCAAAAACTGTTTTAACAAAAACGACGACTACAGAAAATCTGACTAAACGAAGTAACTTTGTGAAACTGAAAACGAAAATTTCGACTATAAACAAAATAAAACCTGAATTACTTAATAGTCAATTTGTATAAAAAATAGATAGTTTTTTCGATTTTCTCAAACTAAATTAGTCATTCCTAATATAAATCCAACTTATTAGATCGTTACTTATCGATCGATTCTGCAAGAAATGTTTTCAGATTTACAAATTATTGAAGTAACCAAATCACTTATCTTGGTTAACTAAAACCTAGTTGGTTTTACCATCTATAAGGTTTTTAGATGGTACCTTTTCAACTCTTTTATAAAACACCATCAAAGTAACAACGATTTGCTTCACGCCAATCATAGTTCACGAAACAAATGACTAATGACCCAAGCGAAAAGAATGATATTGAGGGAATCCCCGATCAAGCCATAGAGCCATTTAATTTTAGCATTGACGTATATGCTTTAGACAAGCCCGTTCATAGAGAAACAACATGCTTCAAACACTAGCGTCATCTAGTACGTAATACATAGATATCATTGAATTTTAGCGGTAATTTCAGTTTATGGAATTAGTCCCCGCGACTCCCACCTAACTACACCACTGCATTTAGATATTGGAGGACAACAGAATATTGGACTGTAATTACGTTAAATGGGTTGTCTTTCTGTACAAGGGAAGAATTTTCTTCATCTCTCAACTCTTACCATTCATGTCCATTCAGTTCATCTGATAGCCTCATCTGAATAACATACATTATTTTAAACATTACGAACGAACATGTAAAAACAGAAGTTTTATCCACACAATATACATATTTTCTAATAATAATAAGATGAAATACGAATACATTTATTCTCTAGCTATTAAGTAATTCAAGCTCCTGGAAAGTTTGGAGGAGCTTTATTGATATTTGGCTACTTAATGTGCTTTTGGTGTAGGTACTATTGGCGAATATAAGGGAAACAAAATTTGTCACGTACGAACTGCGTAAACTAAAAAGGAATAATGAATAAATGAATGAAAGATAATGGGGGAAATTTGGTACACTGTGATTTATAAGAGCCCTCTTTTTTACAGGAAGCACAGAATCTGAATTGGGTGTAGAAATTGCAGATCCCCTACATATATCTGTTAGACTCCCAGATATTTTATTATTTTGTGTATTAAGGTATCACAGTCTATAAGGAGGTGCTCCGGAGTTTCTTCCGTTTCTCCACAAACCCTGCAGCTGCACTCATTTCCCAAACGTAGCTTCCCAAGATGTCCCTTGAGTCTGCATTGCCCCATAAGAAATCTAACCAGAAGCGGCAATCTTAGAAAGCAATTATAACAAATATTAAATCATGTTACTATGGCCACATAACTAATATCAGAGTGGCAGAAAATACAATAAGTAGTAGTAAAATATATTTTCTACAACTTTACTCTGGATCAATTTTTCTATTTAACTAGTTTAAGAAAGATTTTCCACATTTCGTATTTTTTCCTCCTTCGAAGTCCCTTTATCCCCTTGAACTCTAGAGCGAAAATTGTGCCTACCGATGTGTAATTAATAAGTTTATAATTAACCCTTTATAGCCGTTTTATTAAAATTATTTTATTGAGAAAATAAGGTAAAAATTTATCAAGAATAAAATATTTGTATTTTTGTTCAATGGATAGGAATCAATCCTTCAATAATAGGTTATCGAAACAACTGTTCAGTCGCCCATATGGATAAAATAAACAACCAAAAACAACTGTTCATCAGATATCATTTTCAAGGTAATGTTGTTATGTTTTTAGCGAAATTTCCTCCAAAGGAAATGCAGCTATTGTTTTTGCACCAATGCTGGAATTTCGTAAAAATTTCTTCAAATGTCCATCGATCCTACCTGTTTGATGTTAAAAAATCACTATCGCTAAAATTTGTATATATGTATACATGTACTTTTATTATATGTATATATACATATATATATATATATATATATATATATATATATATATATATATATATATATATGTATATATACATATATATATATATACATATATATATATATATATATATATATATATATGTACTTTTTTTAAATGCCTTTGGACTCTCTAGCGGTCACAGTTTTATTCCGATTGGAATGAAATTTGGTATTCTAAAGGTCAAGTTCGTTAATGGGTAAAGTCGGCCGAGGGGAAAGGAGGGTTTAGGGGGAGGGGGAAACACAAAATTTTACTATCCCCCTTAATATTTTAAAAATCGAAAAATTTATCAGGAGTTAAATTGTAGGTACTAAATTTAACTGTAATTTTGTTTATTATTTTTCTGTTACACTAATATTTACAGAAATATTTACAATTAAAGATTGAAAGTTAAAATTCTAAATATCTCTGTTCACATTAGAGTTTGAGAAAAATGATCAGATAAGGAATTGCAGCAAACTTGATTTTCTACAACTTTACTCCTTATACATTTTTCGATTATTCTAATATTAAGAGAGATATTTAATATTTTGAGATATGAGATATTTAAGTTTGTTTGACCCAAATACATAAAATATATTTTATTGTAAAAAATTTTGATTGTCGTTTCCATAGTAACTATAAACTATAATCGTTAATGTCGATCTATTTTGGCTATTAATGAATTTAATTCTAGAGAGTGATTTATGTTAAGGAAATTCGCTAAGTTGACGCAGCTCCTGTGTAACGAATTTTTTTAACTTCTATTATGTAAAATCTAAAATTGAAATTATTCTAATTTAATAATTATAGATCTCAGAATAATGTATTAATTTGGAAATTTCTGAATAAGTTTGAAGATTGATTGTATTAACTGCATTGTATATAAAAAGGTACTAAACCATGTGTAAGTCATCAGTAGTGGTTTGTCAATTATTATCAATGGGACGGATAATTGACTAAACTGTCGGCGTTTGGACAAGTAATCGGCTATGCTTGTGAAGATTTTTTGCAATTTTTCCTTGACAAACTCCAGATGAATATCGGCATAATTCCTATCAAAGTCGGCTGCAGCCGCACAACTTACCAATTTCTAGTCTGCATACAAATTTATTGTCCCCCACTCATATCATTAATGCGTGGTTATATTATTAATATTATGAAGAAACTTGATTATTATTATTCAAATGATGATCTTGGTGCGCTTTGATGAGTTAAATATTTCAGTTAAATCTACATTAGCAATTCAAAGTCTTCAAATCAACTATATACTATACAACAATATAAATCAACTATACCCTATTTAGGTCATCAATAGCGCTATATATATATATATATATATATATATATATATATATATATATATATATATATATATATATATATATGTACATATATATATATATATAAGCAGACCCGGCGAACTTCGTACCGTCTTCGAATTATTAAATGTTGTGTTTAATTATTAGCCGAGTTATATTAACTTTTTTGTTACATTAAAGCAAAAAATAAACACAACAATAATGAAAGACAAATGCCCGGAATAGCAGCTTCACATTAAATACGATATTTTAAATTTAACATTTAATTTGTTTAAATTTTGCGATTCCATAATTACTTCTAACGAATCTACGGTTTCATTTCATTTCTACGGTTTAGTCATCATTTTTTGATAACTCACTGTTTACTATTGTCTCTATGTCTCTATATCTAAATTATTTAATTCTTCTATTTCTTCCAAGTCTTCTATGTTGGAAGTATTGGCGAGAAGCCTTTCTCTAAATTATTTTGATTTTAATTAAGCCCTTTCTTTCCTTTTTTGCGTTCTATGTAATGTGTCGTTTCCAAGCCACAAATTTCACAATGATTAAAGTTTTGGAATATGATAATAATGGAGTCGCATTCAATGCAGCGAGTGTTGATGTTCATTGCCGAATTAAATCTTAGTGTTATTTTTTATTGCATTGCTCACAAGAAACATTGCTAGGCAATAAAAAGTACCGCTCAAAATTATGTAATGTTCTCTTGTACAGCAAATCAAATTTGTTGATATACCAAAGCAGCGCCACCTACCGGGTCTAATTGTGTTTTCAAACCATCCAAGTATCCATTGAAATATACACACAAAATATCATCCAAATCGGTCCAGCCATTTAGGAAGAGTTAGGTGATAAACACACGTATAGAAGAATTATATATATTAAAATATGTATATATATATCGGGTGTCCAACACTTATCATTACTTAGTTTCGACATTTATTAAAATCGAAGTATTAAATGAAGTTTATAATAAATCAAATTCACTATTCAAATAATTCTATTATATTTCATTTATTCTTAGAAAAAGAAACGCCCTCTAGCGAGAGTACAAAGCACTTTTAAGAAAAAGTTCTCCTACAAAAGATATGAATTTTTTTCCGTAAAATACGAATATGCAATAAAATATATGGGTTTCTATTTCAAATTTCAAAGTTAGACCCTGTTTCGCCCTTGTGGGTCCATCGGACCCAAAATCTGATTAGCATTTTCGATTCCTCGAGAAGAATTATTAGGGGTTACCGTTTGAAAATTTTTAGTTAGAATCACCTTAAACGATTTATTAAGCCGTGTCCAAACTTTTTAGCACCCTGTATGTAGGTAGCATATGGTGTTAACTATACTGCGCCATTGAACTCTGTTTTCTGCTAATATTTTTAATTTCTTCCATGATAGGCCAGTCTTTTTTTCTGTGTCCAACGAGCACTTCCAAGTTGATACAGGCCGACTTCTTTTTCTAGCACCTTGTTGGTTCCATTCGATCGCCACTGTGGATATGTTGTTGTTGTGCCTAAGTGAGTGCCCCAGCCAACTCCGCTAACGCTTTCTGATTATAGCCTCCACCGGATTCATACGTGCTTTATTTCAAAGATCTCTGTTTGAAATGGTTCTAGGCCAGAATATTTTAAAAATGTAACGAAGGCAACGATTTACATATCACTGGATCTTATTATTCAGTGATTTCGTAACTAGCCACGACACAGAGGCATATAACAGAATTGAGAGTAGGTTAGTTTTAAAAATTCTGATCTTGGTTGTACACTTTAGTTGTGAGTTGTTCCAGATTTTTTTCAACATAGCAAACGAATCCTTAGCCTTGTTGATTCTCTTAGCAACATCGTCGTGACTACCTCTAGTGATGCTATAATCGATCCAAGATAGTTAAAGCTGTAGGTTTGTTCAATGGGTTTATGATCCAGTGTGAGACAGGTCTGATTTCTGGAGTTGATCTGTAAGTTTTTTGTTTTATCAGTGTTGATTTTTAATCCTGCAGTTCCACTTTCAACCTCTAGTGAAAACAAAAGTGCCTGTGCCTCAACGAAACGGTGAGAAAGCAAGCAATTATCATTTGCGTATTCTAGGTCGCAAAGTTTCTGGGTGCTCTTTCACTGTATGTCGGCATTTGGGTTGTTGCTGGTCACCGACTACATAATATCGTTGAGTTATACATCCCCGACGGACTCCACTGTCCATGGGAAAGGGATCTGATAGTCTTCCCAAGTATTTTATTCTGCAGATTGAGTTGTAATATTTTGCTCTTAGGCTTATTATTTTATTAGCAGGTTTTAGCAATTTATATTATCCACACAGTCCCTATGTGGTCGAAATCCACTTTCCTCATCCCTTAAGTGTGGTGTTATGATTGATTCAGAAAACCTATTGATGACCTGAATTATATTCGTCTGTCTAACCGTGAGGTTGTCAATAGTACATCAAGATCTACAATTTCAGTACAAATTGAAGATCTTGTTGTATTAAAGATACTCTACAATTCGTTTTGATGAACCTCTAAAATTGTTTAAATAAAAAATAATTAAAAAAAAATAAAATCCCCCTACGATGAGAGCACTAAAAACTCTAAAATAATATTTTCGTGACACATTCTTTACAATTCGATTTAAAAAAATCATTTCCTGGTACATCCTCATACGTTGTTCTATTCATGCATCGTACTGTACACAAAAAATATTTATTATGTTTATGAATATTTATATTTGAATTGATGCTTAATATTAGAAAGTTTTAACTTTGAAAGGGTAAAAATATTATATTTGAATAAAATACAATCATATAAAATATGGATATTTCTCATGTGTGGTAAACAGGCGTAATAGAGATGAATTACTTACTGAAATGTATAATCTAGGAGCAATAGTACAAACACGCATAATGTTATTCCGAATTTCAGAAAATTTACGAAATCTTTTCGATGGAGAATTAAATAAATATAGAAGAACATAAGAAATATATTTATTTACTAAAAAGCCGAATAATTGTTGATCTCAGATAATAAAGTCTATATATTTTGACGTTAATTATCTCAAAGCAGAGTAAATGACGGTGATACTCTATTATTTCAACTCACTTAAAAATCAAAAACAAGCCGTCAGGTGTGGGTTGCATCTAAATAAAACCCAGAAAGTCCACACGACGAACTTTTCAGTATGATATGAAAGTTAATATTATCTCTCTTGAAGCGAAAATTACATCTTCACTTCATTTAAACATATAAATAAAGAAGATAAATAACAAGTGTTTATGTGAACCTAAATTATTAAAATCGTTAAAAATCAAAATACGTTCCTGGACAGCTTAAAGTTTATCTATCTCCCGCTTCCTGAATTAGCGCTAAGAATTTCCCTCAATGGTATGCATCAACCACCGAGCCCTTTTTTCTTGTTGCAACGTATTAAAATGGATCGTAGCTAGAGATTCTTTTCATCGCCGGTGTTCTGTGCCACGTATATAATGAGTCCATTTTATTGTGAACTGAAACATGTAAGTGTACTTTAATCAACCGTTCCATCGGAACGAATCTAGGAACTTATAGAATCAGTAAGAATACATTTTTTTACCATAACGACTTGTTTTGTTCGACAACCAACCATTCTTGAGTTACGCATCCAGTTCTATCCCGGGAACAGTAAAATTATTCGCCATGTATCCTTAAACTAAATAAAATCCTAACAAACTCAAAATTAAAAAAAGGTGTACGTGTGCGGTTTCTTAAGTGTTGTGTTTGGTCAGTTTTTCTGTATGCATGCGAAACTTGGACGTTAACGGCTCCTATTATAAAAACTATCGCCGCCTTCGAAATGTGGTGCTACCGTCGCATGTTGAGAATCTCGTGGAACACCTATACCTCTAATAGTCGTGTACTTAAAATTATTGGAAAAATGCCTGAAGTTACCAAAATTATAAAAAAGAGGCAATTGAGCTATTTTGGTCATTTCATGCGGTCGGGAAAGTACGACATTTTAAAGACAGCACTGATGGGCAGAATAGATGCAAAAAGAGCAGTCGGCAGGCGAAGAACTGACTGGATGGACAATTTAAAAACCTGGACTGGAATGGATCTGAAGGAAATCACCAAAACCGCAGAAAACAAAACCGCCTGGAGAAGAGTGGTCTCCAACATCCCATAAGGGGATAGGGAACTCTATATATATATATATATCCCTAAATGAATGTTTGGTGGAATTTTGCAGCATACCAAGGGCCTTTTCTCTTTTTTCCGCTTTCCAACCCATTTTATATTACATATCGGATCTCTCCGATCATTGGCAATCTAAAACAGAAGTAAAATGGTTTGGAAGAGAATGTACACGTAAAATGTATATAATTATGATAATATTTCTTTCGTTTTGTAAATTAATGTAATAGTAACTATGAATAAATGTAATGCGATGTCGAAGGATCGCAATGAAGTTTTATTAGCAATATATTTCCCGCCTCCGAATTAAATCGTTACTGATTAAACCATGTTGAAATCTTTGGTTAGGTATTTGCTGTAGTTTCAATGAATAATAAAATAAAAAGACACATATTAAGTAAGTCTCTACCCATCACAATTAACAGATTTACCACGGAAATTCATCACAATGATTTTAATTCAACACAACAAACTACCTGTTGACAATAGATTGTCTAAACATTATTATTAGTATAGTAATGATCATTGATCTATATTATATGAATGAATAGCGGTTCATTGACCTAATATAGATGGACTACGGTGTAGATACCAAAACTGAGTGAGTATATCTCCAATCGCTTCCTTCGAGGTTTTAACTATTTTTATGGGCCCAAATTACTCACTTTAGCCCAATCTGTCGCAAAAAAGAGCAAAATCTGCATGAGATAGCGTAGTTTTCGTAGTAGTCTGATTTGTTAAAGCGGTGAATTCTGAGCATAATGGCGGATTTGAGGGGTCGCCCGAGTGTCAGTGGCGCCACTATCGCGAGAAACGCGTTTCATTCAATTTATCGAGAACAGTTTACTTTATGCAAAAAACTAAAGAAACCGAGTTATTTTGTTCGAAAGGCACAAGCTTCCCTATTTTCGTCTGTTTTTCGCCTTTATCTCACTAACCGTTAACTTTTATTGAATTTTACTCATTATCAAAATTATACATCATTTAATTATCTACAATTTTTGTCTGAAACTTTTTGCTCTATTGACAATACTTTTGTAGTTATTGCTTAGTTTATTGATCGAACTCCGCGGGATCAACGCAGTATGACAAGTATGGTATATGGTAAAGAACGGACAAGCTATGGCACTAACACAATGTAACAGCGCGTCCGTAAACACGAATAACGACGATAGCGCGGAGTTCGATCAATAAACTAAGCAATTACTACAAAAGCATTGTCAGTAGAGAAAAAAGTTGTAGGCAAAAGTTATAGATAACTAAATGATGTATAAGTTTGATAAATAATAAAATTCAATAAAATTGAACGGTTAATGAGACAAAGGTGAAAAACAGACGATAATAGGGAAGTTTGTGCCTTTCGAACAAAATTACTCGAAAATTATTGTTGCTAGAAAAAAAATTTCGAATAAAATTTCGAATTTAGAATAAATCTGTTATAAAGTTAATTTATAACAGAAAAAGTTTCCATAGTTTTTTGCGTAAAGTAAACCGTTCTCGAGATATCGAATGAAACGTGTTTTTCGCTATAGCGGCGCCACTAACACTTGGGTGACCCCTCAATTCCGCCATTATGCTCAGAATACACCCCTTTAACTGATCAGACTACTACGAAAATTACGCTATCTCATGTAGATTGATTCACCAATTGCTTGGCCTACTTAGGGGATATGACCTCAACATTAAGAAAAAGCACGCCTCACTCTATAAATAAAAAGAAAATATGCTGTATGTGTGTTTATCCGAATTGTTTGGAGAAACCATTGGAGATAGCGAAATAGTGATAAGAGAAAACTCTAGGTCAATTTTTTAATTTTTTATTAGAAGTTCAAAATTTTAAACTGTTCCAAAGTTATAGCCGTTTTCCGTTGTGAATTATCTAAAAACAAATTCCATTATTACATCAACTCTTAGACTATGAACAACTGCATATTCAGAAAGTGGAAACAAAAGGGAGACAAGGCGTACACACCTCTATTTGACTGAATATGAATTATTTTTGCATACTATATATATATATATATATATATATATATATATATATGTTTATATATATATACATTTATATATATATATATATATATATATATATATATATATATATATATATATATGTATAAATGTATATATATATATATTTATATATATATATATATATATATATATATATATATATATATATATATATATATATATATATATATGTATATATTGGATGTTTCGGAACTGCACGGCACTATTTTGTGTTGTGTTTTCCAAACATACCTATTCCTCAAATTATCTTATTTCCAGAGTATACTTAATCCGATCAACAATATAAATGTAATAAAAAAGGGCTTAGTTTTTGGGGATATCCTTAATATAAGTTTCGTCTAAGAAAATTAATTAGGACTTAAAAAGTGATGATACGGAATAGAGGACCTCGTTATTTACCAAGTGTGAGAAAATGAATATAAATTTAATATGCAAATTTTTCCTTAGAAAATTAATGAGGGCTTATATATTAAGCCCTTTATAATGGTTTGTCATTAAAAAGTGATGATATGGAGTAGAGGACCGAGTTATTTACCAAGTGTTGTATGTAAAAAAAAAATTAAAGTTTAATTTAAAAAAAATTCTGTGTTTAGTTTTAAAAAAAACCAAACACTTTATAGAAAATAATTGAATTATCAATTATTTTCATAAATATGAAATTAAGTTAATTTAGCAATTTTAATTAAAAGAGGTATTATGATGTAAAAAAAAAAAAAATAATGAAAACTAAATATACGGTACTTTAGAAAAAAAAATCCAAAGCAGAGTATTGTATGTGGAATTATGAAAATTAGAAAACGATCGGAGCCAACGCGATACACGTAAATATAAAAAAAAATAACACGTTGAACCGAAAGTCTTTCAATAAAAGCTGGGCCCATTAAAAAGATAATATTGAGGTAGTAAGATCTTTACTATCCAGTAAGTGTCTAAGTTATCGACAAGTGATTCGAATCTGAAAAAAAATAAAAAGGTACCAAAAAGGGAACAAAGCAAAATATATGTTAAAATAAAATATATTTGAAATAAATAATTTTTAATCTAATACGCTGATAGTACAACTATCCTTAAAATACTAACTTTGGTTGTACAAGTTATGAAAACAAAGATTACGTGAATATGTGCTAAATTGAACTGTAGTAAAAGAAATATTGTATATATAAAAAAAAGACACTACAGTAAAAAAAAAATATGTTCAAATATGTCTGATTTGCAAAAATATAAATATGGATTACAAATTTAATTCAGATACATAGTTGTATATATAAAGAGACATTACGCTTCTGTAAAGAAAAATACACGGCCAAAAAAAAAACCAAGCGTATACAAACAATATAGTTATAAATTGAAAAGTCAATGCATATTCACATAAAATATAAATTGTACAACAAAAATATGTATAGAATGTGTATTGAATTGTTACAAGTTTGAGAGACCACAAGTTTCGGAATAGTGAATTAAATAAATTATACAAAAAAAAAATATACTTAGATACAATCAGATAGAAACCATTAATTCGCCCATTCGATACTTCAGCACAATCCATAAAAAATATTCAATTTGTAAATTGAAGAAATAAAAAATTTTAAATACCATCTGGTTAATTCATGTGAATCAACTAATTTTAGTAACTGTCTTGAGACAAGTATTTTTTGTAACTGCTTTCTTTTTGTAACTCCCAGAGAGAAATACTCTTTGTAACTGAACTGAAAGAAGTATTTTTTGTAACTAATTTGAAATATGTGCTGAAATATTGAAGTAAGCTTGGATATACGCAAGTCATTTCTAATCTAAGTAAATGTTTGTTGAAATTATGTAAATTCTCAACTCGCATAAACCAATAATTATATAAATTATTCTTTTTGAATAATAAAAATATGAAAAAATATCAATACTAAATTTTTAAACAGTGGAGTAGTAAAAAAAATTATTCTCCACTCCAGGGGGCCAAAAAAATTAGCGACATGCTAATTGGAAAATATTAAAGCAAGAATGACATGAATAGATGAATAAAAAATCTTACAAATGTGGATTAGACGTGAAGATTTAAATACATTTAGATGTTTAATTAGGATGCAGTAACGTTACCATTCCCTTGATATCCTCTGAGATAGTATGGCCGAATGTTGTATATCGACATGCCGAAGGTTTTCTTATTAGATTTTGGAGCTTTTAGCCTAACTGAAGTTGGTGTAGTGAACTTTATTATCTTGTACGGTCCATTGAATTTTGAAGCGAATTTAGGTGCGATATTCTTGTTCATATTCGGGGCCAAGTTTTTAACCATGACCAATTGACCCACTTTATATTTAGACAGCGTTGGTTTATTTAAAGTTTGGTTGACTCGTTGTTGGTGAGCAATCTTTAACGCATCTTGTATATGTGCTTGTGATGGTTTAGCAGAACTCGTGATTAACTCAGTTAATTCGTTTATAATCACAAACGGCGTCATTAACTTTCTACCAAAATAAACTTCAGCTGGTGTTGAGTCGATTGTACTTTTGTAGGAGTTGTTGTAATTGAAAATTACAAAACTCAAAAATTTTGACCAATTTTTATGGTCTACAGAATATTCTTTGAGAATGCATCCTAAATTATATTTTATCTGTCGATTGAGGCACTCGCTCTTGTTCGAAGATGGTGTATAGCTCGAACAGTAGGCAGCTCTAATACCATTATTAAATAAGAAGGTTTTCCACTTGATCGACGCAAAGGCTGATCCGTTGTCGGCTACAACAACCGTCGGATATCCGTTTTGCAGGAAAATCTTCTGTATCAGTGAAATGGCAACGTCACTGGTCTGCCTTTTACATGGAAAGGCGAAAGCAAATTTTGAAAATCCATCTACAATAGAAAAAATATATTTAAAACCTTCACTTGATCTAATAATAGGACCGATAAAGTCGACGTACAAAGTATGTAGGGTATACTCCGGCACGGAACTACTCAACTGAACCCTATCGTTACGTGTATATGGCCTTATAGCCTGGCACACTTTACAGGTTCTGACATAGTCCCTTACTTTTGCATAGAGGTTTTTGTAGTAAAATATTTTACTAATTTCACGGAATGTTTTAATTACTGAATTATGCGCAGCATACTTGGAATCATGATAATATCGAAGAACGTAATCGAGTAAATTATCTGGTAAAAATATACGTTTTAGTCGATTCCTTCCGACGAACTTATAAATTAACCCATCCTTTATGCAAAAATTAGGGACATTCATCTGAGCCTTAAGGTTTTGATAAATGATTTTACATTCGGGAGAGTTACGTTGCTCGCTTTTAACAGAAAGGTAATCAAAATTTGTATTAGCTAAAACGTTAATAAAGTTCAGTTGCGCATTGTTCCTGATTTCTTCATTCACCGATTCTAAGTCAGTTTGACCCAAAGTATTGGTTATCTTTTTTAAAAGGTTTGCATAACCTGGATCATTGCTATGCAACTCTTTAACTTTAATGAAATTTTTGCCTGAATCTTGATTTGAATCAGAAAATTTGTTCACTATTAAATGGTCAGTTTCGTATAACCTAGATAGAAAATCGGCCATATTGTTCAATTTGCCCTTAATATGTTCCGGGGTAAAGTCATATCTCGAAATTTTAAGGATCCACCTAGATAATTTATTAAATTTATTGGGGGTATTAAAAATCCACAATAACGACCTGCAGTCAGTCTGTAGAGTAAACTTGCGGTCAGTTAAAAAATCTTTAAATTTATCTAGGGCCGTTACTACTGCGAGAAGTTCTAATTCATGACTGTTATATTTTAATTCGGCTGGATTCAATTTTCGAGAACAGTACATAATGGGGTGCAAACCGTCATCATATTTTTGAAGTAATACCGCGCCCAGACCTGTAGCTGATCCGTCAGTTTGTAGCACAAAAGGTTTGTCAAAATTAGGAAATTTTAAGACAGGCGCACTTACTAAAGATTTTTTTAAAGTAGAGATTGCATCAAGATGAACCTTAGTAATTTTGAACCTAACACCTTTCTTTTTTAAATCGTTTAACGGAGCTACAATCTGACTGAACATGGGAATATAGCGGGAGTAAAAAGCCGCAGCTCCAACTAGACGCATAACTTCTTTGACGTTTTTTGGAGTTGGCATGTCATTGATTGCTTGCACCTTAATAGGGTCTATAAAGCGTCCCTCAGCGGATATTACGCTACCCAACAAACGTACCCTCGACATACAAAATCGAGCCTTAGAAGGATTAATAGTGATACCGATAGACTTTATTTTAGTGAACAAGAGATTCAGGTGATTTAAATGTGATTCAATGTCGGGCGAATGTACAATTAAATCGTCATAATAAATAAGAAGAAATTTATGACGAAATTCTGCGAGACTGGAATTTAAAAAACGAGCTAATGATTGACTAGCCACCTTTAGCCCGAAAGGCATGGTATTGTACTCAAACAGACCATATTGTGTGACGATCGCGGTGACATGTTTCGAGTCATCTGATAATTTTATCTGATGAAAACTGGATTTCATGTCGAGGAGTGTAAACACTTTCGAATTACCTAAGCTAGCGAAAATATGAGCCATACTGGCTGAACTCATCGGATCAAACTCTATATGTTTGTTAACAAACCTATAGTCAGCGACTAACCGATAAGAATCGTCTTTCTTTTTAACAAAGAAGACGGGTGAGCTATAATTAGAGTTCGAAGGAGAAAGTACCCCTTGTGTAACAAGCTCTTGAACATGCTCGTCCAAAAGTCTGGCTTTATCGGGTGCTAGATAGTAAGGAGCTTTACAAACCGGAATGTTATCGATTAACTTAATTTTATATTCAAAACCCTTGGCAAGACCAGGAATGTCAGAAAAAATCGATTTAAAGTTTTGAAGAAGTGTTTGCAACACTTTGGTTTGTTTGCTATTAAGATTTACTTTCGCTTCGACAATGGTATTAATAATTCGATTATTATTACAAAAACCCGAAAACGGTATTTCAACATTAGGATGAAAATAAAATTTGATCGTCGACTTAAAGAAGTCCAAAATGATGTTGCAATTTTTAAGTGTGGCAACACCTAAAATTACCTCAAACGGTAATGAATCTACTATAAAAAAAGTTTGAGTCCATGAAAAATTAGCCAATTTAAAATGAAGTTTCGCAGTTAAATTACATTTTAAAAAATTATTTCCCGGCAAAGAAATAGTTTTATCAATTGATTCGGTGACGATGTTTCTATTGTTAGCTTTTAACTTGTTAAAAGTCGCAGTTTTAATAGCATTAACAGTAGCACCGGAATCAAAAAGTGTTAATAAAGGATAACCTTGAATAAAAATGGTTTGTAGAGGTAAAATAGTATAACTTAAAATAACATCATTAATAAGAAACTTGGGGTCTATTGCGAGTTTTTTGGAACCGTAGTACTAACATTTATATTATCCTTCTTTCTTTTAAAACAATATTTAAAATTGTGATTAGTACCTTTACAGAAGGTACAAAAAAATTTAGAGTCATTATGCGTATTTTGAATTGAAGTAACGTTTACACTGACGGGTGTTGTAGTTATTCGCGCTTGAATTTCCTCAATTTTAGTGATTAGTTGATACAAATCTTTATAAGTATCGGGAATTTGACATAAACCAAGAATAGATAGTACAGAATTATTGGCATGAGCAAAAATAATTTGTATGATTTCAGATTCAGATGAATCATTAAGTAGGATGTTCGCGAATTTTATTATTGAAGGAACAAATGTCGAAAATTTTTCAGTGTCAGGTTGATTTCGCCGGACCAATCTATCAATTAATATCTGTTTAGTCAAAGGTGGAATATAAACTTGTAATAAATTATGTTTAATATTTTGCCAAGACAAAGAGTCAGCCAAACAAGTAGACCAAAATGTTTGTGCGTTCGAAGCACACCTATTGATTAAAGATTTCAAAAGAACGTCTATAGGTAAAAAATTAATATCAATTAAATGTTGAGTATCGACAATAAACTGTATAATATTTTCTGGAACCGAAATGTCCAGAATAGTGATTTTATTTATAAAGGAATCTATACTCGGTTTTGCAAAAAAACTAAAATTTGAAGTTAATTGATTTGAACTAGTGTTATTATTTGATAGAGTAGTTGTTATTGTTGCCAAGGCATCGGTAATGCTACTTATCTGCTTGCTTTGCTGTTGTATTTGTTGCTGTACATCCGAAACGTGCAGCACTGACGCATGGAACTGTTGAGCTGTAGTCTGCATCTGCGTAGTTATAGCCGCTAAGTTAACCGCTGATACTTGATGAGGCGTGATGAATAAGTCATCTGGTGAAGCTGGAGGATCATCATCTCCTGGGGTACCTGGTGTATTACGAGTTGTTCTCGGCATAATGAAAATTTAAACCACAAACAAAATAGAAGAAAGAGAAAAAAAATTAGTACTAAGTTAAATATAATTATAGAATTAAAGAAAATGTAAAAGATATAAATGTATAAATATAAAGAAAAAATTATAATCATTTCAACTTTCAAAAAGAATTTCAGAATCACAAGTCGAGCTTTGTGAAAACTATCGAAAACAAAAGACACATATGGATATTTGCTCTGCTTCCATATGTGTATGTAAAAAAAAAATTAAAGTTTAATTTAAAAAAAATTCTGTGTTTAGTTTTAAAAAAAAACTAAACACTTTATAGAAAATAATTGAATTATCAATTATTTTCATAAATATGAAATTAAGTTAATTTAGCAATTTTAATTAAAAGAGGTATTATGATGTAAAAAAAAAAAAAATAATGAAAACTAAATATACGGTACTTTAGAAAAAAAAATCCAAAGCAGAGTATTGTATGTGGAATTATGAAAATTAGAAAACGATCGGAGCCAACGCGATACACGTAAATATAAAAAAAAATAACACGTTGAACCGAAAGTCTTTCAATAAAAGCTGGGCCCATTAAAAAGATAATATTGAGGTAGTAAGATCTTTACTATCCAGTAAGTGTCTAAGTTATCGACAAGTGATTCGAATCTGAAAAAAAATAAAAAGGTACCAAAAAGGGAACAAAGCAAAATATATGTTAAAATAAAATATATTTGAAATAAATAATTTTTAATCTAATACGCTGATAGTACAACTATCCTTAAAATACTAACTTTGGTTGTACAAGTTATGAAAACAAAGATTACGTGAATATGTGCTAAATTGAACTGTAGTAAAAGAAATATTGTATATATAAAAAAAAGACACTACAGTAAAAAAAAAATATGTTCAAATATGTCTGATTTGCAAAAATATAAATATGGATTACAAATTTAATTCAGATACATAGTTGTATATATAAAGAGACATTACGCTTCTGTAAAGAAAAATACACGGCCAAAAAAAAAACCAAGCGTATACAAACAATATAGTTATAAATTGAAAAGTCAATGCATATTCACATAAAATATAAATTGTACAACAAAAATATGTATAGAATGTGTATTGAATTGTTACAAGTTTGAGAGACCACAAGTTTCGGAATAGTGAATTAAATAAATTATACAAAAAAAAAATATACTTAGATACAATCAGATAGAAACCATTAATTCGCCCATTCGATACTTCAGCACAATCCATAAAAAATATTCAATTTGTAAATTGAAGAAATAAAAAATTTTAAATACCATCTGGTTAATTCATGTGAATCAACTAATTTTAGTAACTGTCTTGAGACAAGTATTTTTTGTAACTGCTTTCTTTTTGTAACTCCCAGAGAGAAATACTCTTTGTAACTGAACTGAAAGAAGTATTTTTTGTAACTAATTTGAAATATGTGCTGAAATATTGAAGTAAGCTTGGATATACGCAAGTCATTTCTAATCTAAGTAAATGTTTGTTGAAATTATGTAAATTCTCAACTCGCATAAACCAATAATTATATAAATTATTCTTTTTGAATAATAAAAATATGAAAAAATATCAATACTAAATTTTTAAACAGTGGAGTAGTAAAAAAATTATTCTCCAGTGTGAGAAAAGGAATATAAATTAATGAGGAGTATATGGATTAAATGTAAGAAAAAATTTGGTTGAAATTTATTTTGAACCAGTTGAAAAGTTTTCCCTTAGTATGTTTTTAAAATTTTATAAATTGGCAAGTTATTTTTTCTAAAGAACCAAAGGTTATCTAAAGGACCAAATCTACAAACCTGAAAATGTAGTTTTTAAGCGGTACTTTTATCGATGAGACAACGCAGTATTCAAAAATTAAAAAGGAACGGTTCCTAGACAAAGGAATACCATGACGTCAGGGCTAGGGTATCAGGGTCGCGCATATAAATACTCAATGCTTAAATACAGCTAGAGATGACCCAGAAATATATTTAAATAAAAAATATAAACCAGACATTCTTTCACTCGTCGAGCATTGGCCAATGCATCCGAATCAACTCCATTTAGTGGGTTATAAACTAATCAATTTCTTTTGTCGAAACAATGCCATACACGGAGGTGTAGCGCTGTACGTGTCAAATGAATTTTGTGGAAAATGTGACTGTATGGATGAGGATTTTATATGTGTGGAAAAAATCTTTGAGTTGTGTTGTCTCAAAATTCAAATTGGCACAGTAACCATGTACATATTTTTATCGATGACCTAACAGCAACTATGTAACATCTTTCGAACAATTCCGCGTAGCGAAATGTTAGCAATTCTTTCCGAGGAACATATAATCACAAATTATGAGAAAACTATTGAGTTTATGAAAATCTTTTTCAAACAAAACTTATTTATTTTAAAAAGAAGATTTTTTGGGGTTTTTTCTGTGACTTTTTGTGTTTTTTGAAGTCGGTTGAATTTTTTTTTCAATAAAGTTTTTTACAATAAAATATATTTCATGTATTCGTGTCAAACAAACACAAAATATTAAATATCTCTCTTATTATTAGAATAATCGAAAAATGTATAAGGAGTATAGTTGTAGAAAATCAAGTTTGCTACAATTCATTACTTGATCATTTTTTAACCCGACTTCAAAAAAGGAGGATGGTTCTCAATTCGTCTGTATTTTTTTTTTTTTTTTTTAATGTGTGTCCCCTCAGAACTCCGTCATTTATGAACCGATTTTGAATTTTTTTTTTTGTTTTAAAGGGTTTGGTTTCCCATTGGTCCCATTGTCACCAAATCGGATTCTGATTAGGGGATCTCCCGGAAATCGAGAAAAATCCTCATTTTATATGTGATAACAAATTTCTGCGAAATTTTTTTTTTTTTTGAAAAGGTATACTCATTTATAATGGGAAAATAAGAAAATTTTTTTAAAAACCGACTTCAAAAAAATTTTTCCAAAAAAAAACCGACCCCAAAAAAAAAAAGTTTTACAAAAAAAAACCAAATTCCTTGTAAAAAAAACTGAAAATCTGTTATAAAAAAATGCACTAAAAATTATAAAAAAAAAACGGATAAAAAAAAAAGTGTTATAAAAAAATTCACTAAAAATTAGTTGGTCGTTTAGTAGGTCTACCCATATTTAGACAAATAAATTCAGTTATAGAAATTCAAAGTCACTAAAAAGCGAGAAATAAAACCTATTTTGACAAAATGGAAACCCGACTTGACTAAAATCAAATATTCTATAACAAAAGATGCACTAAAAAGTAAAAAAATAATTGCATATTCTTGTTCAAATTTTAGTTATGTACAATTATTGTTATTTTTGGAGGCGGTGTCCAAAAGTTATGTGAATTTCTCTATGGTGACACCACCTCCAAACATAACAATAATTGTACATATATATTTAAAATTTTTTGCTTTGGTGGACTAAAATTGGCACAAGAATTATGCAATTATTTTTTTACTTTTTAGTGCATCTTTTGTTATAGAATATTTGATTTTAGAAGTCGGGTTTCCATTTTGTCAAAATAGGTTTTATCTTAAACTCTAATATGTACAGAGATATTTAGAATTTTAAATTTCAATCTTTAATTGTAAATATTTCTGTAAGTATTATTGTAACAGAAAAATGGTGTGAAACAAAATTACAGTAAAACTTAACTCCTGATAAATTTTTAGATTTTTCAAATATTAAGGGAAATAGTCAAATTTTATGTTTCCCCCTCCCTCTAAACCCCCTTTCCCCTCGTCCGATTTTACCCATTAACGAACTTGTCCTTTAATACCAAAAGCGCCTCAAATACCAATTTTTCATTCCAATCGGAATAAAACTGTGACCACTAGAGAGTCCACAGACATTTTAAAAAGTACATTTCCTTTGGAGGATATTCGCTAATAAAGACCGTATTACAAGGTGTCCCAAAAAATTCACATATGTATCGAGTTTGGTATTTAAAACAAAGGAAAATAATAATAATAATAGTTCTTTATTTATAAACAGTTTACAAAAATCATATAAAATGCGTCAAAGTATTATTTGTATTATTACATTGGTTTAATAATTTTATGAAAATAATTCAACACTATGTAAACACTTATCGATCAGATTTCGATCAAAATTTTTATTTTTTATACCACAAGGTTCTGTAGTAGAGCCCTTATTGTTTTCAGTATATGTAAACGACTTACCGCAGTCATGTAGTATGAATAACAATGCATATCTTTTTGCAGATAATACGACTATTATCTATAGCAACAGCGATATGGCCATACTAGAATACACTATAAACAATTCATTGAAGTCTATTCAATCATGGATTGGTAATAATGGCTTGGCACTGAACCTATCTAAGCCACAGGCTCTTAAAATAAATAACATAGGTGAAATGTGTAACTCCTTGAAACTGAATGATTTCGGAGAATTTAAACTGGGAGACTCAGTCAAGCTACTGCGTATTTTCTTCGATAGATATCTGAACTTGAAGTGCCACATTAATTATGTGAAAAACAATATAAATGTAAACATTTATCTTCTTTGGTCGCTTGGTACTCTCCTACCAGCAAACTCTTTAATAAATATATACCATGGTATTCTTGAATCTTTACTGAGATATGGCATTGTATTTTGGGGGAACTCCACGTCGTGCTCAACTCTTTTCAAAATACAAAAAAAAGCTTTACGTGTGATTGCGAGAGTGAACAGTCGAGTCTCTTGCAAACCATTGTTTAAAAAATTTAAAACTTTAACTTTGTATAGTCTATTCCAGTCATGGGCAAAGTACAGACCGCGGGCTAAGTGCAGCCCTTCGGGTTAGTCAATCCGGCCCGCGACATGGTTTTGACTAACCCCTACAATTACACATAGGACAAAATGTATTTTCTGCGTAGCTAGAATAGAATAACGGTTTCCTTCTCATTGCGTTTTACGTACGGTATTATCGCATCAAATATTAAAGTAAAGGCAAGTAAAAAACGTAAAGTTGATTCAGATTGTCATATTTTTAAAGATGAGTGGACTTGGAAATACTTTATCACGCCTATTACGGATAAATCTGTGTGTCTCATTTGTCAAGACACTTCATGACAAAACAGAACATCGCCACTTATCAAACTACGGCCGAAGAAGAACGGAAGCAAACAGCAGGAGTTTTACGTATAAACTGCCAGGTCTGCACATGCGAGTTACGTTGTAGCATACAATATTGCAAAAAGTAATAAAGTATTTTCTTATGGTGAATTTGTAAAAATTTGCAGCTCGAACTGATTGAGTAACGCTGAATGTAACACTGAATCGAAGCAAATATTTCTCAATGTTTCTAAAATTGAGTTCTACAAGGCCCTGTTAAAATCAAGCTTCCCAAACCTGAAATATTACGCTCAGAAGATAATTGCGAAGTTTGCATCTTCCTACATCTATGAACAGGTGTTTTCTACTATGAAGTTCCGCAAAAACAGCGTTAGAAACCGATTGACTGACCACCATTTAGCTCACTACTGCGAATCAGCACATCCCAGTTTCTACAAGATTATGAACAAGTTTTAGAAGCTCATTCACAGTTTCATCTATCACATACGCGTTCATACTCTTCTAAAGAACAACAAATTTTTGTAACTTTTTTTACCCTTGTAGCATATAATATATAAGTTGTGTGTGATATAAAAATCAAAAATAAAGTTTATCACATAAAAATTTGTTTTGTTCAATTTTTTTTTCGGCCCGCCTAAATAATTTTTTATTTTATCTGGCCCTCCCCTTAAAAATTTTTCCCATGTCCGGTCTATACATATATGAATGTATCTAGAGCACGGTAGTGCACAAGGCCGTGTTTAAGGGACACATTTGGTCTTCTCACTTACAGTGCTATTACTACAGAAAATATCAGAGCTGATCTGACGCCGAAATATCTTCTGAACGAAAAGAGCTACAGTGATTTTTCGAATATAAGCTATTTAGAGAAATATAAGAGAACAATTTTTTGCTTTTATGAACTATTTTGTTTATTTTGTGCTGAAGAACTCATGCTTGAAATAGTGCCGTGCAGTTCCGCAACACTCTGTATAGACCGTGAAATTCCACAGCTGAATAATCAAACGATATGTGTTGAAGAATGTTGCTGCTCAACATTTCACATTCTCATGTTGATAATATTTCTCCCTTATTTTAGTACATCGTCATGTGTCCACCGCAAACAAACCTGCCTGTGAGTAATCTGCCACCGTCATCAGGATCATTCTCTTTTTATAGAGAATATCCTCTGACTATATGTATAGGTAGATATTCGAGCAGCAACCAATATACAGTACCATTAAATATACGAACGTGCACGCGATGGTTTGCGCGGTTTAACGTACGTAAGTTAGTACGTATATTGTGTACCATCATTTCCCTATAGTGATGAGTAAGATAGGGTCCATAATTTTTATTACCATGATCATAAAAGGGATTGGTAAAAATTTAAATTGAAAATAGTAATCGAATGAGAATCGTACGGTCACAAAGCAGTAAACCAGTAAGGTATGGTTTCAGTTCCAACTACCAATATAATACGTCTTACTGGTTTATAGCTCTATGGCCATACAATTCTCAATCCATTGCTATTTTATATTTTAATTTTTACCAGCCCGAATTTTTTTATGATCATTGTAATAAAAATTCTGGCCGCCACCTTACACACCACTATAGGGAAACGCTTGTACATCATTCCGCTACATTATTCACCCAAACTTATTATCTCGTTTGTATGTACATATTTTAAATATTCTCACATATTTTAGTGAGTGTTTTTGTTGGTTTTTTATGCATGATCTTTGTTATTTCAATAATATTTTAATAAACTTAGTGTAAAGTAAATAAACTGAAATACAAACACAATTCATTGAATGGATAAAATAAATTTTTGATGACTTGAGACATAGTTATTCAAATAAAAAAACTTTTACCGCAATACTCGAAACAAAATTGTGTATTAGAAAATTAATTTAAACAAGTGAAAATAACAACTAATTGCGTAAATACCAGGTATATACTGATAGTACAATCTAGTAAGCAAAAATCGGCTGAACCTAGGAATGACAGGTAATAAGCTGAAAATTTGCATAGATCTTCCTTTTGACATTCTAAACACTGGCTCAAAAGTATCATATAACCACTTAAGGGAAACATCGTGGTAATAGTTTTTTTTGCAAATATATACCTTGTTTGCTTTGAGTTAAATCATGTTTAAACTTATTATGAAACTTGTAGAAGATAAAATTCTTTATAATTTATGTCCTGGTCATTTTTTTTAATCACTAGCCGCTTTTTTGAGAAATTGTGCAGTTAATGGGATTTTATTGAAATGCTTATAGAGGTAACGCCATCAATGGATGTGACACAACATGTACGGTATTTAGAAATATGTAAACAACAAATTATAGAAATGCTTGAAAAACATTCTGACTTGTATAATAGACAACAAAGTGGCGTTCTTTTTTCAAAATTGGATTCCGAAAAACTGTTCTAGCTGTAAAGCTGTTCGTATTTTTATAGTGATCAACTTTGTTCTAACAATTTTTTCGAAAAACTGAAAAATGTGCTGTTGCTGCTGTTATTTTTAACAAATGTTGAAAACCACTGTTTTTAAAACGCTCTTTTTTAATTTTTAATCTAAATTACTTATTTTTATATACTACTAGATGACCCGGTGAACTTCTACATATATTTCTGTAAAACGTGGTCAAAACTTAAGCCGAACAAAATGCCGTTGACACATCAAAATGCGATTTACTTCATCTTCACATAAGTCTTTATTCATAAGTCTGTATGAATAAAAGTTCATAGCACTAACTTTTTTGTTGGTTTCAGCACCTGAAATCGTAAATGATAAACAAACTACATAGATATATTGAATTTTAAAAATATTATTTAATATCGTTTAATCTAGTGACCTGTTACTTAATCAACCATTTTGATATTAAAATGGTATCCGTCTTTTCCCTGCCAGAAGATTAATGGATATTGTAACGCGTCATAAGTCCTATGCGTTTCAGACATACGTTTTAAGTCATTGTTCCGACGATGAAGCACAATATCTCTAGACTGAAAATTTTCTCCAACAACAACAATAGCCACTTCGTCGATTGTCGGAGAATTAAACCTCCTTGCATGCTAACCAACACGCGTTTTCTCAGCTTTAATGACGATATTATGGCTGCCCGATGAAGAAACGTTTTCAGTTCTTGGATAATGGTTCGCTTCACTGTTGGATTATGAGCACAACGCCTATCAACTTCCATAACATGATTGCCCATAAAATAAATTTGCAAGAATTGATGATCTGCATCTTGCAGTGGCAACAAAGCTCCCAGTACGTGATAAATTTGTATCTGCACTTGTATATGATCTTGTTAAATTTTTTGTTTTTTATAAATAATTTATCATAATTATGGTATACATACTACCTTGAAAGTGTTCCGAATCAAAAATCCGAATGTTATCATTATCTGTCTCTGCGGTTTGTACGTGAGGTAGCTCGTAGCACATTTGATTGAATTCGACGACCTAAGTCAGGTCGTTTTCTCCTTGGCATTTTAAAACATAACAGTAAATAAAGTTCTCGCGCACGACAAACTGATGATAGATTTTAATAATCGTCTTGAAATTTATTTATTTATTATCTTTTTTCGACAACCAACTGACACTTTATTTTTTATTTTTTTACACTTTTTTTATTTCTTTAACAGAACTTTTTTGTATTCCAACAAAATAGACCATCGTAAAATATTTTTCAGATAGAATATTTAATAGAATCTTTGGTTCGATAAATATTTGAAGTAGTGGACGCGGTAGGAAACTACATTGAGGTTTTTAGTTTTAAAATGACGGGCGTCGGAGGTATAGCAATAAAATGCGAGCGATGCCGTCGGTATAAGCTGATATAAAATAAAGTTATAACATAATTTTTTTTTCTGTTCTTTTTTATGTGAAAAACATAAAACGCCACGCTTTCAATTTAAAATGATGGTATTAGCTTAGCTGTAATTAAAAATTATGACTTGTTACACAAGATGTCAAAGTAGAATATTCTTTTACTTTAATATCTAGATATAGATTTTCTAACAATAATACAATAGTGATATAAAATGAAAAACACATTTCATACTCTTCTCAAGGGAAGTGAGTTTACAATATTGAGGAGCGCATTGTCTAAACAAACATGAGTATTAATGGAAATTCGCCAGTTCCGTAAATGTCTTCATTTTTTGTTTCATTTTACAGTATCAGGTACTATAAAAAATTGTATACTAGAAGTTGTGGACTAGTGGAATGTAAATGTTTAGATATCTATATTTAATTAATAATTACTATACTACTATATAAATGCGAAAGTATTTCTGTTTGCTATCTCATCACGAATAAAAGGATGAACGGATCTTAATGAAATTCGGCAAGGAGATAGATTATATACTGGGGAAGCACATACGCTATCTTTTGTCTCAAAAAATAATCTTGAAGGGGGTGAACATAAAAAATATACATACAGTCGAACATAGAATATCATCCTTTTTTTGGAGTCGGTTAAAATTCTTGTTGATTTTATCATTTCCACAGAAACTACACTTCTAAAAAATAACTATAAAATTATATTTTTATAGTTATTTAGTAACTATAAACTATAATAGCACACTATAAAGATTATTAAGATAATCAAAGAGAACTGTTGGTTTTTTTGAAATTAAGACATGCACCATATTAGCAAGGAGCAACATGCCTGACTCCATATCCCAGAGATAGTTACGATTAGCTAATTCATGCTGATTATGACTACCTTGTAGTCGAAATACGTATTTATAGAATACAAATAATTGCTCTAGGAATTGGGGCCAAAACTTCGAAATTTAATTTATAATAGCACACTATAAGATTATTATTCAATTACTTTGATATACATGCGGACTAAGTCGCGGGAAACAGCTAGTTGTATATAGTTTAAAGTTTATAATTTTTAGCGATTATATATTTAAAACGTAGGTAAGTGAAGCTGAGTGTTCCGGATGAGATAATCCCGGATGGCAACTACATGATTTCATAACAGAATCGAGTAGATATGAAATTTTGTTTCAATTTTGAAATGTCAACTTTGATTGTCGTTTTCATAGTAACTATAAACTATAATAGCACACTATAAAGATTATTAAGATAATCAAAGAGAACTCTAGGTTTTTTTGAAATTAAGACATGCACCAAATTAGCAAGGAGCAACATGTCTCTGACACCATATCCCAGATGTCTTGGTTATTTGTTTAGGGTACAAATATGATTCTCTCAATTCATAGCCGAATTGAATAAAATCGTTAGATAAAATTAGTTATTCTGAAGAACTTTTTAATATACTGCATCAGATGTACAAATGGCTTCAAAAGTTAATGTTATTTTTTTTAAATTTATAGTTGATTTGTGATTCAATCAGTTTTCGAAAAAAAAATTCTAATAAAAGCTTTACTATATTTCTAAGAACCACCCTTATCCGTATCATTTTTTTCGAGATTCGATTAAATAAGGCAAAAATCAATTATAAAATGTAAAAAAATAACATCAACTTTTGCTGCCAATTTTATATATGACTTTTAATAGATTTAAGCCAAATTTTGAGAAACTAACTTTTTATCGCACCTCATCCAGTATCATTTGAATTAAATAAGTAGATGTAAAATTTTTGAAGACGTGAAATTTTGATAGATCAAGAAGTTTATTTCCAAAAGATATAAGTTCGTTCTAAATGTTGTCTCAACAATCAAATAGTTGCAGCCAGTTAAGGCATGCAATACTGGTAAAGTTTTCGAAATATTTTCACCAAGACATTGAGCATCCAAATGGCAACCTAGGACTTGTCTTTTTGACAATCAAGATGTACAAGCTTCAATGGAATATGGATCAGCGAGGAAGAAAAGGAGAATGATGCAGGGGGTGAACACAGTTTCTGGTAACATAATCTATTGGGTTCGTTTGTGTCTCAAGTATACGAATCAATCGAAATATCATACTCCTCATATTTTTCATACTCAACTATATTCAGCTCCGGCACTAACACTTAATTAATTATAACAAAATTTAATTAAAACTTATCTATTTATTGTTTTAAACAAATGTTTTTATTTCATTTTATAACAATGAAATATTTTGTATGAACTAAAGAATTTCATAGAATTGTATTATTATATGGGTACTAATGAACATGTTCCACACATAAAACTTGATTTCAACTTAATTTCAAATGGAGGATTCAATACCTGATGCAGAGTTATGTAGTCCCACACTATTATCCATTTATGTACTCTGACATACTTTTCAAATGCCCGTTTGCTCATACTTTGACTTATGCTTATGCATAAGTATCGTTATATGCATATGAAATCAATCGAATGCTGACTTTCAAAATAAATATATATCATTTAATATCAATATATATATATATATATATATATATATATATATATATATATATATATATATATATATATATAAACTTAATAGAAAAGAAAAAGAGACTACAGTAATAAATTTAATTGAAAATAATGCTAACAAAAAAAAAACTGGAATATTGTCGTAGTATACACTCTACATACGCATGAATCACATACTTTCCTTGTTTGTTACGTGGAATAATGCAATAGTCTCTCTCTCTCTCTACAAGGTAGATTTTTAAAAACTTCTATTATTTTAAAATTTTCTTATACAGGCTGCAATTGATTTTAATGGATTTTAAGATGGCTGCCAGTTATGGATGTATTCTAATTATTCTAAACTTTTAATTTCGCTAAATATTTTTCAATTAAGATATGAGAGAAGTAAGTTAAATTTACTTACCTGTGAACACCTGGCTGCAGTTAACCGTAGCAGTAATAAGCAGCTCTGCCTGCTATTACAAGATTTGTCGGATCGTATACTATGTTATTTAACAAGCAAAATTCTATTAACACGTGAAGGATTTATTTATAAAAAAATAAATTTTTAATTAATTAATTAATATTAATTGTAGCAGAACTACCCTGGCAGACATTACAAATTGTTTATATTGCAGTAAGCGTTTTCAATAATATTTCAATCAATTAACAGATGAGGGAAGGTTTTTCTAATACCGGATTTTAGACCATACTATTGTAAACAAATAGACAAATCCGAAAATAAAATAAAAGCCAGCTGGAACATGATCAAAGATCTAACACAGTCAAATATAAACAATAAGTGCAAAATTGAAACAATTCGAAATTATTCAGGTGAATTAATTACAGAGAAACTAGAAATAGCCAATTTATTTAACGATCATTTTATAAATATCGCGGACAACCTCGATCTACACACATCAAATTTTGATACTTACATAAATAAGGTAAACAGCACTATATTTATGTACCCTTGCGATAAGATGGAATTGCTCTCCATAATTAGTGAGCTAAAAAATAAGAAATCATGCGGATGGGATGAAATTCAATCTTCTATTATGAAAGAGAGTGCTTCTTTTCTTGCTAAATCACTACTAAACATACTAAATAAAATATTACAAAATGGTATATTTCCAGATATACTTAAAAGAGCCGTTGTTATACCTATATACTAAAAAAATGACCAAATGGACCTAAATAACTATAGACCAATACTGTATCGTCAGTGAAAATCAGCAAGGATTCATCAAAAAAAGGTCAATTGATCAAGCTATCTTCAAAGCTTTTACAGAAATATTCGAGGCTCTTAATAACAAAGAAATCACTAATGTGGCTTTTTTGGATTTGAGTAAGGCATTTGACTCTTTTAATGTTGAATTACTACACTACATAAGCGCACTTTCTATGGAATCAGAGGTATCGCCCTAAATTTAATAAAGTCGTACCTTACCAACAGGCAACAGTATACGAAAGTAGTCTACATGGAAAACAACAAGAAAACTGAAAAGCTATCAAAATTTAAACTTCTTATAAGAGGCGTACCTCAAGGCTGTGTTCGGCCTGTTGCTGCTTATCTTATAAATAAACGATCTCCCTTCGAAAGTAAACAACAATATGATTTTATTCGCTGATGATACGTCAGTGTTTTTTCATGACAAAAATTAAGAAAAATCTTAGTTACATATCGTAGAAACTTTCACGTTCTTGAATAAATGGTTTGAAGAAAACTCATTAAAGCTCAATGTGGAAAAAACTCATATGTTGTCCATCAAAATAGCATACAACAAATTGAAACAGGCGGCAATAGGTTAATTTATATATATTGATAGGAATTTAATTAATGGGGTGCACATAGAATACCTCTCGAAAAAATTTCAAAACGAGCTATATGCTCTACAAGATAAAGGATGTAGTAACTACAAATATATTGCTACAATTATATTATGCCCATATACACTCTAACATAAAATATGGAATATTTTTCTGGGGAAATCCCATAGCCATCGACAAAATATTAAAAGTTCAAAAGCGATGTGTTAGAATGATAGCAAATTCTAAACTGAACGAGCATGCTAAGCTTATCTTCAGGGAATTAGGATTCCTGACTGCGGAAAATGTGTTCATCCTAGAGAATGCTCTTTTCGTGGCAAACAACATGAATCTGTACGAAAATCATCACCTCGACCACTCATATGCAACACGTAATAAACCAAACCTGATGGGTATGCAAACCACCAAAAATTATATACATAGCGGAGTTCTCAACATGAGCATACGTATCTATAATATAATTCCAAGGAAAATAAAACATTCGAGCCCACATATTTAAAAAAAAAAACTTGAAAAAATTTTTACTAGAGCAAAATTTTTATAATTTAAGAGAATTTGTTGTATATATATATATATAAATATATATGTATACAGTGTGTTTATTTCAAAAGTATCCACCCTTAATAACTCTTGTCCTGATGTGATTATTGTTTTGAGTGAAAACACGTCGATTTTGATATCGAGGGGGAAGTTTAAAAATGGTACCTAGAGAATTTTAGATTTCATCCCTTCGCACCCGCACTTTGAAATTTCAAATGGCACCCACTACTTTATGATACATCATTTGAAAGGCCATAAAATTATCTATTCAACCATGATAAAAAAATGAAATCGATCAATTGGTTCTTAAGATAGACTACACAGAAGATGGAAGGTATGAAATCAATTATTATTAGCAAACTATAAGGAATGCAGCCGCAATTAGAATGGACTAAGTTTGGGAGTAGTTATCGAGTATTACAATTGATGATATGTTTTATGAACAACGAAAGTTACAAGCAATACTGTCACAAAAAATACTGGACCTTATTATAAAATAAACAATTTTAGAATCTAGGGATCCCATTACAGAACCTTCAAACTTAGTATTCACAGTACTCACAAAGGGAAGTACGAAAAATCTAGAATCACGAGCTGACAGGTTTCTACAAGCCACTAAATTTTTATAAGACGGTGTGTTTATTCGGACATATAATCTATAAAATATACTTTGAAAGCTGCATAAAATATATTTTATGCTAACATTATGAACAATGAAACTTGCCTTTCGTAACAAAGCTTTCCCTTAGTATGTTTTTAAAATTTTATAACGTGGCAAGTTATTTTTACTGATGATTTCAAATATTTTAAAACTTGTCGCGTTATAAAATTTTAAAAACATACTAAGGGAAAACTTATGAAATGCATATCGTAAGTTTGCAGAAACTCATATTTTTCTTAAGTAATGCTAACTAAACTTCTATATAGAAAACACTATAATTAGATAAAAAAAGGTAATTTTTGGTGTTTAAAGGTAAAGTTTTCACTACTGTCATGTAAAATAATACGAAATTTTACATGAGAGAAGTTTAAGATAAGAAGATATCATTTAACCTTTTATGTTTTGTACATGGTAGTTTACTTACATAAGGTCTTAATATTTTTCATCCAATCAGAAAGGACTTTCACACATATCAACGAATCAGATGGATATATGCTTTATAATGTTAAATTAATTAAAACGAAAATTGTCAAAATTTCCTTTTTTCCTATCCAAATTTCCGGTTTTCGAAATTTTCCCGTCGGTTTGGGTACTAAATCTACCTGTATGCCAAATATCAACTTTACAGGATATCTGGAAGCGTAGAATTATGATCTAGTAGTCGCCAAGAATTATGGGTGTTCCCGCTATTTTTGCATTTTTGAAGTGAAATAACTTTTTAACGGTTAATTTGTTAACGATGATTGAAAAAAATGTTTCTTATAATTCCGTAAAGTATCGATATTCGAAATATCAACACTGTAACTCTTTTCGTTCAAAAGATACAGCACCTGAAAAAGTGCCTAAATTGAGCAGTAGTAATAGCACTGTAAGTGAGAAGGCCAAAAGACCCTTAAACTGGGCCTTGCGCACTACCGTGCTCTAGATATAAAAGACCATTTACTCCATAAAATTACCATTTTTACAGGATACTTTGATACTTCAATACTTTGATTAAATAAAGGTGCGTAACTGACCACAAACTTTTACAAACTATAGTTGAAAGTTTTTCTTATAATAGTTCAATTTAGAAAAGAAGTCGAAAACTCAAAAGGTGTATAATTTATAAGTACAGCTTTATTTAATTTCTAATAAATAATACACCTTTCCATAGAGAAATTTTCTTCCTTAAGAAAATTGCATATTGCATAATAGATATATATCTATACACTAGTAAAGTATTTTTGGCGGTCTGCGCCGTCTCGTGTTTTTTGTTTTTTATTATGGTTCTGTCAAAACTCCTAAACATACATGTCAAAAGTCAACTTTAATTTAACTATAAACATATAATTACATACAATGCCAGTGGAACAATTGATAGCAAAAATTGATTGATAAGAAAAAAAAGTATTTCAAAAGGTACAAAATTATGTATTAGTTTTCATGTCTCTAATGTCTATGAAGAGAAGAGGTTGATGTTAATGATTCCCGGTGAATTTTTGGTACAGTATTAAGAGAAACACCAGACCAAAATAGTACAAAAAATAATACTAATTATTATAATGTTGTAATTGAGGTTATAAATTAAAACCTTAATTTATAAATAACCTAATAATTTAATGTTAATCAGATTGTGAAATAACCTAAAATTGTAATAATTTATTCTGAATAAAAAAACTACATAAAAGATAAAGTTTTTTTATCTTAAAATTTTTTAAATCTTATTTATCTTAACAAAAGAACAAATTTTTTATGTATTTACTAACAATTTAAGACGTAAAATTTACTAGCGTATACATACACACTTCTACAATCATAATATCCCAATTAATTTGAAATGTTCACATAAAACTGTAGTTATAATTATGAACATTGTTAATTACAATGAATTACAACAATAATGTTTTCGTGGCAAAGGTGTTTCTCTTAATACTGTACCAAAAATTCGCCGAAAATCATTAACATCAATCTCTTCATAGACATTAGAAACATGAAAACTAGTACATAATTTTGTACCTTTAGAAATACTTTTTTTTCTAAAAATATCTAACTGCACTTCTTGGAAGCTGGTCATCAATTTTTACTGGCGTTGTATGTAATTCTTTCTTTATAGTTAAAATTAAAGTTGACTTTTTACATGTATATCCGTATGTTTACGAGTTTTGACAGAACCAGAATTTAAAATAAAAAACACGAGACGGCTCAGAGGTCGCCCTACAAAACTACTTTACTACCGTATATATACATATATATATATATATATATATATATATATATATATATATATATATATATATATATATATATATATATATATATATATATATATATATATATATATTTGTATATATATATATATATATATATATATAGTGTGTCTACTTAAGTTGGCTCCATATGGAAAACTTTTTTATTATAAGGTTTACGAAAAAAAGTTATTCTTTATAAAAATTTCTGCTTTCGAAAATATTAACATTCAGCTATTCACTTTTGATATCGAATATACAGGGCGGCCACAAATGGAAAAAGTTCGATAGGAATTTTTTTACCACTTCAATTTTAAATTAAATTTTGCAAATCATCCTTATAAAACACGTTATCTGTTATCTTAATTAACCAGTCATCGTACTTCAAATGTTTATTTGCTGATTTGAAACATTTAATATTAATGATATAATTTAATGAATACAGTAGAATAAATATTTATTGAGATATGAAGCTACAAAAACACATGACATTAAAACAGACAAAACTTTTAAAACAACCTAATATGTAACAAAATAATTAATGCAGAACATTTATTTTTCATACATTACATTCATTACAAATACAACTATTATTGTTGACGTATATAACAACAGTTACTTCAGTTCGTTTTAAAATTCATTTCGTTCGATATTATTTTTTTATTATATATAACGACATCATATAGTAATAACCTGAAAAGAGAAAAAAAATTAAAATTTGGAAAAAAATGAACAGTGTCATTGTATAGAGTACAAAATTCTTGATCGATCAGTATATACCACGACACAGTAGAATAAATATTTATTGAGATATGAAGCTACAAAAACACATGACATTAAAACAGATAAAACTTTTAAAACAACCTAATAAAAATTAAATAATATGTTGTATCTGTAAAAAACGTTTACTACAAGAATAATCAAAATTGTGAGAGACTGATTTGGTTCAGGTCAGTTCATTTTTTTTGAACGGGAGTTTTCATGTTCCCTATGGACTCCAAAACGGATTAACCGATTTTTATGAAATTTTCAAGGAATCTCCAGATTAGCCCAGCGCACGCGCTGTAAATTTTGGTAGCGATCGGGAAAATTTTTGTTTTTTGGCAATTTTGTGTCATATTTTCTATTTTGTGTCATCTGGCTATAGATAATTAGTGCTACCTATTTTATACTTAAAATATATATACATAGGTGTCTCATATAACACCGATTCTCTCTGATTTGATCTTTCCATATAACCTCTAAATGTAATTTAAATACTTATTTAGTTGTATATATCAAGCTGGCTTTCGATCTGAATATGGAGCAATGCACAGTCTACTAGTGTTAAAAACTATCATGGAGAATACACTTAAGGTGAAACGAAGTAAGCTTTCCTGTTGTTTCATTAACTTTGAGAAGGCCTTCGATCGTGTCGATAGATCGTTATTATGGAGCAAGTTATTACAGGTTGGGCTTCCAAGTAACGTTGTAAGCATCCTTCAATCAATTTATAAATCAACTTACTGCTGTGTTCGCGTAGGAAAGGAGTTCATGTCTAGAAAGTTTAAGTCTAAACAGGGGCTGAAACAAGGCTGCCATTTATCTTCTCTGTTGTTTCTTTTATACATTAATGATTTAAGCGAGCGGATGGAAGAAATAAGCACTACCTCACCTTGCATTAAAGGCAACGACGTGGTAATTATGTCATAAACAGTCAGGGGACTAAGATGCGCGTTAACTGGCTTACAAATGCGGTTTGGTTTTATAACAACTCCCAGATTGAAAATCTTAAGAGCTTCGAATATTTATGCGTAACCATTACGTTTAATGGCAAATGGGGGGAGCATATTGGAAAATAAAAAATAAATCTAAGAGTGTTTTACTATGTAGTATACAAGTATAATGACTTTCCAATTAACGTTATTCTAAATATATTCAACTATTTAGTGATACCCATATTATCTGGAAGCGAGATGTGGATTACCGACTGTGCTAATGAACACGTCAAAATTATAAATACGATTGCTAATAACTTTTTCAAAGCAATCTTGCCTGTTTCAAAATCAACTCCATACTCAACAGTCAATTTAGAATTGAGGACCAGGTTTGCAAAAAATGTGTTTGGAGAATGATAGTCGTCAATGGCTTGAAGAACAACTTAAATTATTTAGGTTGCGTGTAATGACAGCAAATATGTAGTGAAGAAAAATCTAAAAGAACATGCACTACTATCGTCACTTAATGATATAAATAATAAAAATAGTCTATCTATGTTCAACAGGCTGAATCACTACCAATAAAAACTATTTTGACAAAATGGAAACCCGACTTCAAAAATCAAATATTCTATAACAAAAAATGCACTAAAAAGTAAAATAATAAGTGCATATTCTTGTGCCAATTTTAGTTCACCTAAGCAAAAATTTTTAAATATATATGTACAATTATTGTTATTTTTGGAGGCAGTGTCAGCATAGAGAAATTCACATAACTTTTGGACACCTCCAACCAACGACCTACTAACTTTTAGTGCATTTCTTTATAACACATTTTTTTTATCCGTTGTTTTTTTTTTTAATTTTTAGTGCTTTTTTTCATAACAGATTTTCAGTTTTTTTTACATGCATCGTAAAAAATCATCGAGTCGGTTTTTTTTTTGTAAAAAATTTTTTTTAAGTCGGTTTTTAAAAAAATTTTATTATTTTCCCATTATGAATGAGTATATACTTTCAAAAAAAAAAAAAATTTCACAAAAATCGGTTATCACATATAAAATGAGGATTTTCCTCGATTTCCCGGGGATCCCCTCATCAGAATGCGATTTGGTGCCAATGGGACTAATGAACCAAACCCTTTAAAACAAAAAACAAAATTCAAAATCGGTTCATAAATGACGGAGTTCTGAGGTGACAGACATAAAAAAAATAAAAATAAAAAAAATAAAAATACAGACGAATTGAGAACCATCCTCCTTTTTGAAGTCGGGTTAAAAAGGTACGCGATATATAAATGTGCTAGGAAGGGAGGATAGACATTTGCTTGCTAGCTTTCGTATGTATACCTTTAGATGGGACAATGAAAGAGTGAATGGTGGACGGATATGTGTGCTTTGTGGTGCGATAGAAAGTGTGGCTCATTTAATTGAGGACTGTTTTGGTACTGAGAGGGAAGACCGATTAATTTTGAATGAACAGAAATTGCACTCAGCGCCTGAAATTTTGAATGCCCACGAACCCAGCCAACTAAGCCAAGTTATAAAGTGTCTCGGCATAATTCTTAAAAAAAGAATTTCATATTTATGAATTATAGTTATTTTTATTTATATAGAATATAGAACTTATAAAATTTTTTTATAATTTTTAGAATTTACAGACTTTTTAATTTCATTTTCCAGAATCAATATTTTTTCTTTACTTGTTATGTTAGTGTTATCATATAATAATGATAACACTATTGATATATATATTGATTTTTTCGTTCTTGACTGTTAATAATATAAAATAATATATAATCTTGACTGAATCTCAAGATCCTAAACAAACAAAAAATTATATATATATATATATATATATATATATATATATATATATACGAGGTGTGTTCAAAAATTAAGGTGGCTTTTCAAATTTTGCGGGCTACGTGCATTCGATTTTTATATTTTGTTGTGTTGGTACACTCGTCCCGAATATATGTTCATAGTTTCAACTATAATTGTTTGGTGTGGTCGGCAATTTTCTACTGTCGAAAAAAAGAATTTGCATCAAATTTTGTAAACGTTATATTATCGAATGATAATCAGTGAGAACTCTAGGTTTTTGAAATAAAATTTAAATTCGCCCACTTTACCTAGATCAGTTAAAAAAAAATGTACAAAAAAAAAACTGATCTAGGTAAAGGGGGTGAATTTGAAATTTTATATCAAATTTTCTGTAAAAAATAGAATTAAGTACTCCAAAACACTTGAAATGTTGACAGTGGCATATGGTGAGTCTACTCTGAGTAAAAAAAAATGTTTATAAGTGGTAGAAGCTGTTCCAAGAAGGTCGAGAAAATGCCAATGATGAACCTCGCTGTTTTCACTCTTTTCTTCAATTACCGTGGCGTAGTGCATTAGGGGTTCACAAGGTACGGTCAATAAGGAGTATTACCATGAAGTTATGCTCCATTTGCGAGAAGCGATACGAAAAAAACGGTCTGTAATAATGAGTTAAGAAAATTTGCCATTACATATATTAAATCTTGTATGCGCTAAATAGATAAACTTATGGCAACCTTAAGGGAACAGATAAAGAATGAGAAATAAATTTCTTAAATGATTTTAACCCTTTAAACTGTGCAACTTTTGTTGAAATATTTTTTTTCTAAAATGCATATTTAAAAAAATATTTAAAGGGTCCGTGCTATAACCTATTTTTGCACGGTGCGAGATAGGGAAAATCTTTAAATACAGAAAATATTTATTTCATAAAAACAAACAACTTTTGCGTGAAACTTTTTTACATGCACTCTTTTTTTTAAAATGCATAGGTGGTGACTTTTCAAGTGAACACGTGGTTTAGCATACAGGACCAAGGATTAAGCATTGTGGTACATCAGGTTATATTTTGTGGAATGCTGATAATGCTTCATTTTGTTTATGGTCATATTTGATGTAAACACAGAATCAAATAAAGATTATTAAAATAATCAAAGAGACCTCTGGGTTTTTTTGAAATTGTATTTCAAATTTTGCCCCTATTCCTAGAACATTTGTTTGTATTTTATAAATACGTATTTCGACTACAATGTAGTCATCATCAGTATGAATTAGCTAATCGTAACTATCTCTGGGATATGGATTCAGAGATATGTTGCTTGTTGCTAGTTTGGTGCCTGTGTCACAATGATATTAAACAATTCTGTCCTTTTATACGATTTGGCTGAGGGTATAATCTGACTTGAGGACTATTTAAGTTGCCTGACTACTGGATTAGGTGTGTGGAAAGCCCCACCTATTTATTGGCGGTATTCTTTGGTGACTATGCGGCGTTTGTTTCGTCACTAAAGTGAGTGTACCTACGTTAACCTTGACATTCATGGTATTGGATTTTTATTTTTGAAAATGGTTTAATTTTATTAAATCAGAATTTGGAATTGGGCCATTGTCTAAATTCATTATCTGTTTTCTCAATTTGTATATGTAGATGCTTTCGTATGCATTTAATTCAGTTGAAAACTTGATCAACATAGTTTCGCTTATGTCTCATTTTACTACAAACACAGTGTAGATGTTTGATCTTATAATCTAGACGATATTAACGTTCAAATTTATATTATTAAATCGACCGACATTGATGTCATTGGCAAATATTAATAACCATATAAAATTTGATAACACAACAAATCCCATACATAAATACTTCTGTCAATTGAAAATTATAACCATCTCTAAATATTCGATCGTATATGTATAGGGAGTTAAGTGAAAGATAAATGAGGAAACATACATTATTTTTAACGCGTAGTAAAAGAATGTTTTAAATAGCTTTAAAATTTGTGGACAATTGTACTTTAAATTTCACTGGTGGTAAAAATTAGAATGTCTTTATTTATGAAAGTATCAAAGTCGAAGCACCTTATACACCCAGTCAAGGTCAAGTGATGGTAAGATGCTCTGGGCTAGATTGGCGGTCCTTATGAATTTATTGCATTAATGAATATTTTCTATAAGTATAGAAATATAAAATTTTAGATTATGCAAACCTAAATATTTGTTTACAAGATCCCGGGGCAGGGATATATACGTTTAGAAAGGCGAATTTTAAACATAAATGAAAGTTGAGAGTATGATCACATTTAAAGCCACGATTTCCACTTACATACAGGTAGTTTGGGAAAATTTAAGATTGTTAGAGCTTTATCACTGTTAATATGTAAATATTGAAAATATTGATCGCAGAACAAAATTTTTGGTATAGTCTGTCTGTCTGTTCGTTGTGCCAGGCATTCCTCTGCCAAGGGGAGGGGTGGAATATCCACCTTTGAAACCGTAAGAGAAAAGAAAAGTTTGAAGACAAAAAATATCCGTTTTTTTAAAATCAAATCAAATATTTTAAGTGAGATTCCATCTTTAATATTTTACAAACACTTTATACATTATAATAAAACCTATTTTGACAAAATGGAAACCCGACTTCTAAAATCAAATATTCTATAACAAAAGATGCACTAAAAAGTAAAAAAATAATTGCATATTCTTGTTCAAATTTTAGTTCACCAAAGCAAAAATTTTTAAATATATATGTACAATTATTTTTATTTTTGGAGGCGGTGTCAACATAGAGAAATTCACATAACTTTTGGACACCGCCTCCAAAAATAACAATAATTGTACATAACTAAAATTTGAACAAGAATATGCAATTATTTTTTTACTTTTTAGTGCATCTTTTGTTATAGAATATTTGATTTTAGTCAAGTCGGGTTTCCATTTTGTCAAAATAGGTTTTATTTCTCGCTTTTTAGTGACTTTGAATTTCTATAACTGAATTTATTTGTCTAAATATGGGTAGACCTACTAAACGACCAACTAATTTTTAGTGAATTTTTTTATAACACTTTTTTTTTTATCCGTTTTTTTTTTTATAATTTTTAGTGCATTTTTTTATAACAGATTTTCAGTTTTTTTTACAAGCATTTTGTTTTTTTTTGTAAAAATTTTTTTTTTTTGGGTCGGTTTTTTTTTTGTAAAAAATTTTTTTGAAGTCGGTTTTTAAAAAAATTTTCTTATTTTCCCATTATAAATGAGTATACCCTTTCAAAAAAAAAAAAATTTCCAGAAATCGGTTATCACATATAAAATGAGCATTTTCCTCAATTTCCCGGAGATTCCCTCATCAGAATGCGATTTGGTGACAATGGGACCAATCGGGAATCAAACCCTTTAAAACAAAAAAAAAAAATTCAAAATCGGTTCATAAATGACGGAGTTCTGAGGTAACAAACATTTAAAAAAAAATTTTAAAAAAATTCAGACGAATTGAGAACCATCCTCCTTTTTTGAAGTCGGGTTAAAAATGAAGGTTATCATAACAAAAGCAGATATTCGCGACGTTTCATATTCGTTCAATGATTCTACGACTGAATAAAACCTACACACGAAATATCGTTATACGTCTATGAAATACGTACTAGAATATTTATTTGTACACAGTAGGTCGCTTTTGTTCACCTGTATAATTACAGAAAAGAACAACGTATTAATATACAAATTCTATTTCGGGGGTCTAAAAACGATATTGATTTTTCAACGGTTCGCCATACTGGAATTAGAAATTTGAAGAGAATTACCCTCTGAGTATCAGTGGCTGAATACTCTTATTTTAAACGTGTGTAAACTGAGACACACCAGATTGTTTTTAAATTATGTAAAATCATACTATTAACTATAGGAAGATTATCACTAAGACATTACCGTGCCTCCTCCTGCCAATAGTCTTGACCCCACTACGGGCGGCTAAAATACAAATAAGTGGTGAGGCAATGACATTTAGTGACGGCTCAGGAAATGGTCACCCCATAAATATTTTATTATTAGTTATCTTACAAATTAATTAATAAAGTTAAATAATATAATGGGTATATCATTTTTAATAGCTATCATAATATTAAAAAATTTCTATCAAAATCCGTCAAATTGTTTTTAAGTAGAATTGGTACAATAATCGTAATTCTTTTTACATGTTGTTTTTGAAAAATGGCAGCGAAACAATTAACACAGATTGAAATTTATGCCGTTTGCTTATTATTTGGATAATTTTTCCGTTACTTAACAATTTTACCAAAATTTCAAAAAATTACATGTTAATTAGGATTTTTTCAGCGAATAGTTTCCTGCGAATACACGTATGATTCATATTCCAAGTTGGAAAACAAATAATGGACAAAATTTCTTCTTTTATAGCTGTTAAAAATGCTTTCATTCTTCAGAATTTATAGTATATCAATATCGCCCTTTCTGTATATCAACATGGCAATATATATATATATATATATATATATATATATATATATATATATATATATATATGTATATATATATATATATATATATATATATATATATATATATATATGCTGAATCGGCCAATCATACAATGTAAATACACTCGGAAGTAATATTATTACAATATATAGTACATACCGAGACTCATACAAAAATAATTAAAAATCAATTAGGCCAAAATAATTGAAAGTTTTCTAGTACGAGTAGCTAGATCATACATCAATGAGTTATATAAAATAGTTATGTTTTAGAGAATTTCTTCCTTCTAAAGGAAATAAAGCTATTGGTCCCGTCCCGATGTCAAAAATGACCATCTGTATAATTTATATATATATATATATATATAAATATATGTATTAATAGCCAAAATAGAACGATATATAACGATTATAGTTTATAGTTACTATAGAAACGACAATCAAAATTGACATTTCAAAATTAAAACAAAATTTTAATAAAATAATTTTATAGTTTATTTTAACCAACTCCAAAAAAAGAAGGAGGAGATTCTATGTTTGACTGTTAAGTAATGTAACAACTAACTGATTTACATGTTTGAATACCCAGTATATACTGAGTTGTATATCAATGATTAACTTGTTAACAATTCTGCGTATTCGAAATGTTAACTATTCTTTTCGAGGAGCATATAATCACAAATTATGAGAAAACTATAGAAAATCTTTTTCCAACAAAACTTGTTCATTTTAAAAAGAAGATTTTTTATTAACTAATTTTTTATATCTCTTACGGTTTCAAAGATGTGTATATATATCATTATTTCTTTTCGTTCTTGGGTTATCGTGTCCACAGACAGACAGACGGATATAAGAAAATGGCCAAATTTTATGAACACATATACCGAACGTTCATGCCTACGATCAATAGTTTTAAGCGTTACTGTCGTGATCAAAAATAATTCCTTATATGTTTACATATACTAAATTATACGTAATAGGTTTGGCCAAGAATTGTCTTTTGGATTAAATCTGTAAATTGTTATTTTTAGCTTTTTAATGAGTGACTTTTTGTGTTTCTTGAAGTACGTTGAATTAAAAAAAAAAGTTTTTTACAATAAAATATATTTCATGTATTCGTGTCAAACAAACACAAAATATGAAATATCTCTCTTAATATTAGAATAATCGAAAAATGTTTAAGGAGTAAAGTTGTAGAAAATCAAGTTTGCTACAATTAATTACTTGATCATTTTTCTCAAACTCTAATGTGAACAGAGATATTTAGAATTTAAATATCAGTCTTTAATTGTAAATATTAGTGTAACAGAAAAATGATAAGAAACAAAATTACAGTAAACTTAGTACCTACAACTTAACTCCTGATAAAATTTTCAAATATTAAGGGAGATAGTCAAATTTTGTGCTTCCCCCTTCCTCTAAACCCTCTTTCCCCTTGTCCGATTTTACCCATTAACGAACTTGACCTTTAGAATACCAAAAGCGCCTCAAATACCTAATTTCATCCCTATCGGAATAATTCCGATAGGGATGAAATTAGGTATTTGAGGCGCTTTTGGTATCTATCACAGAAACCAAATAAAAAATTCAGCACAAAACAAAAAATACAGTAGACCTATTTAGCGAATTTCCGCCAAAGAAAATGCAGCAATTATTTTTGCAACAATGTTGGAATTTCGTAAAAATTTCTTCAAATGTCCATCGATCCTGCCTATTAGATGTTGCAAAAATAATTGCTGCATTTTCTTTGGCGGAAATTCGCTAAATAGGTCTACTGTATTTTTTGTTTTGTGCTGAATTTTTTATTTGGTTTCTGTGATAGAGGAAAAATTTTAAAACATTATACCGAAAAAGACCTTTTAAACGGGTTTATTTTTCTGATAATAAGTTAAACAAGTAATGTAACAACTAACTCGTCAAATTACTTCACGATAGGTGACTGTCGCTTCGCGATATGTGACTGCGGATTCGTGATTTTTGACTGTCACTTCACGATTAGTGGCTATCGCTTCGAGATTAGTGACTGTCGCTTCGCGATAGGTGACATATTGTTTCTTGATAAATGACTGTCGCTTCGTGATTAGTAACTAGCATCGCGATAAGTGAAGGAGTAATAAGTTAAGAGGAAAGTGGTGCTTGGAGAAATAGGAAACACAAAATATAAAATATCTCATTTAATTATTTGAAAAATATTAGAAAAATTGAAAAATTTGTAAGAAATTAAGTTGTAGAAAATCATATTTGCAATAATTAAGGTGACGACCTTATCATTTTTTCTAAAACTGGAATGTGTACAGAGATATTTAGGATTTTAATTTTCAATCTTCAACCGTCAATATTTCTGTAAATATTAGAGTAACAGAAAAAATGATAAAAAACTTACTTGTAGTAAAACTAATTTTACTTCTGATATAATTTTCGACCTTTCCAATATTAAGAGAGATATATCAAATTTTGTGTTTCTCCCCCTCTAAACCCCCTTTTGTCCTTGTCCGATTTTACCCATTGACGAACTTGGCCTTTCAAATACCAAAAGTACCTGTCAAATCCAATTTCATTCCGATAAAATGAAAACCGTGATATCTTGAGTGGCTACAGACACATTTCCATATATACATGGTGAATCGAACCAGGTGCATAATAACACACTCCTCCATTTCTTTCTATGATGCTCCCATTCCCCAAGAACATCCAATAGAAATATTGGTACAAAATTTTTTGTTAAATTATAATTTTAGATGAAAAAATAATAATATTCCCACCACCTACTACATGGACCCCTAGCACACCACTTTGAGCACTCTAGCATTCATCACATCCTTGAAGTGAAGTGCTATGGAAACATGGGAATATTATTATTTTTTCATCTTAAATTATAATTTAACATAAACCCGACTAGAAATTTTTACCCGAAACTGACAAGGAACGGATCTGGTCAACTGATCCGTACCTGATCCGTCATGTAACGCAGACGATTAATCTGGGCCCTATCTGGCATGCCCGACCTGGAACATATCTGGCTGCTTGGCTCGAATCGAATCTGGCATGCCTAATAGGCTCCAGATCAGGCATGCGAGCTTAGAAACGGATCTGGCATACCTGATAAGATCCAGATCAGGCATGCCAGCTTGGAAACGGATCTGGCATGCCTGATAAGATCCAGATCAGGCATGCCAGCTTGGAAACGGATCTGACATGCCTGATAAGATCCAGATCAGGCATGCCAGCTTGGAAACGGATCTGTATCTTAAGTTGTTCTATAGATTTAAAAACAAAACAAGTTTAATTCAATTAAATTTAAATCTTTTATTGATTAATTACAAAATTTAGTTTACAATAATATAAATTTTTTTCACTTTCTTCTAAGCGTAATAATCGATGATCGTCTTCAATTTCCGTCGTTTTAATTGCTGACGTTATACCTTTATTTTTTAAGCCGAATTTCAGCTTGCTCGTTAGAACCTATAAAAATTTGCGTTAATTAATAATTTTAATGTAAAGTCATTGTACTATACTTTATTCATAAATATAATTCTAAAAAAACTAAAATAAATCACTTACAAGCGCTTTCATGAATTTCAACATGATATTGTGACAATTTTTTACCATTTCATGACGTTTTTGGCACTTTATTTTATTTGTAAACGGCTCTGACATATACGTCCAAGACATATGATTCAATTTATTATTCCAAACTATCCATGACGTTGGAACAAAAATTTCCTTTTGAGGTATTATCGATATAATCCCATTCGATATTTGTTTCAATATATTACTGACCCGACAGACGTTGTCCTGACTTCCGTTGTCCTGACAATCAAAATTGATATTTCAAAATTAAAACAAAACTTAAATAAAATAATTTTATAGTTATCTTATTGAAGTAGAGTTTCCGTGGAAGTGAGAAAATCAACACAAATTTTAACCACCTCCAAAAAAAAGAAATATCCAAATCCGTTCCTAGTCTGGTCCATGTCAGGCAAACCCTATATAATATGAATATTTTAACATTGGGCTTGCCAGATGGATACCTGTTCAGGAACTGATCGGGTACCAGTCCGGCATGATTTAAAAACTTTTGAAATAATTTTACTACTTTGTTAAAGAAATATAATAAATAAAATTTATTTAATATTAATAAAGTTGAAAAAATTTCATTTTACAAAGTTTAAAAAAATCCTACAATTGTGAGCTAAGGTTAACCAAATCCGTTCCTAGTCTGGCCCATGTCAGGCAAACCCAATATAATATGAACACTCTAACATTGGGCTTGCCATATGGATACCTGTTCAAGAACTGATCGGGTACCAGTCCGGTATGCCCGATCTGGCATGCCATACTCGTAACTGATGCGGACCAGATATAGTGTCCGGCAAACATCTGGCATTTTCTGCTCGGGAATATGATTTTATTAATGGAAAAATAATAATAGATTTATGTTACTTGCTGTTCACTCTGTTTTGAGATCTTTGGTGTTGGATTTTTGAACCAATTACGAGTGGTCTTCGTTTGTTTCGGAAGATGATCAATTTATCGATTTATATTGGATGTAATTGTGGAATGGGACCATCATAGAAAGAAATGGAGGCGTGTGCTATTACGCACCTGGTTCGATTCACCCTATTAATACATATATTTATATATATATATATATATTTATATATATATATATATATATTTATATATATATATATATATATAAATATATGTATTAATAGGGTGAATCGAACCAGGTGCGTAATAGCACACGCCTCCATTTCTTTCTATGATGGTCCCATTCCACAATTACATCCAATATAAATCGATAAATTGATCATCTTCCGAAACAAACGAAGACCACTCGTAATTGGTTCAAAAATCCAACACCAAAGATCTCAAAACAGAGTGAACAGCAAGTAACATAAATCTATTATTATTTTTCCATTAATAAAATCATATTCCCGAGCAGAAAATGCCAGATGTTTGCCGGACACTATATCTGGTCCGCATCAGTTACGAGTATGGCATGCCAGATCGGGCATACCGGACTGGTACCCGATCAGTTCTTGAACAGGTATCCATATGGCAAGCCCAATGTTAGAGTGTTCATATTATATTGGGTTTGCCTGACATGGGCCAGACTAGGAACGGATTTGGTTAACCTTAGCTCACAATTGTAGGATTTTTTTAAACTTTGTAAAATGAAATTTTTTCAACTTTATTAATATTAAATAAATTTTATTTATTATATTTCTTTAACAAAGTAGTAAAATTATTTCAAAAGTTTTTAAATCATGCCGGACTGGTACCCGATCAGTTCCTGAACAGGTATCCATCTGGCAAGCCCAATGTTAAAATATTCATATTATATAGGGTTTGCCTGACATGGACCAGACTAGGAACGGATTTGGATATTTCTTTTTTTTGGAGGTGGTTAAAATTTGTGTTGATTTTCTCACTTCCACGGAAACTCTACTTCAATAAGATAACTATAAAATTATTTTATTTAAGTTTTGTTTTAATTTTGAAATATCAATTTTGATTGTCAGGACAACGGAAGTCAGGACAACGTCTGTCGGGTCAGTAATATATTGAAACAAATATCGAATGGGATTATATCGATAATACCTCAAAAGGAAATTTTTGTTCCAACGTCATGGATAGTTTGGAATAATAAATTGAATCATATGTCTTGGACGTATATGTCAGAGCCGTTTACAAATAAAATAAAGTGCCAAAAACGTCATGAAATGGTAAAAAATTGTCACAATATCATGTTGAAATTCATGAAAGCGCTTGTAAGTGATTTATTTTAGTTTTTTTAGAATTATATTTATGAATAAAGTATAGTACAATGACTTTACATTAAAATTATTAATTAACGCAAATTTTTATAGGTTCTAACGAGCAAGCTGAAATTCGGCTTAAAAAATAAAGGTATAACGTCAGCAATTAAAACGACGGAAATTGAAGACGATCATCGATTATTACGCTTAGAAGAAAGTGAAAAAAATTTATATTATTGTAAACTAAATTTTGTAATTAATCAATAAAAGATTTAAATTTAATTGAATTAAACTTGTTTTGTTTTTAAATCTATAGAACAACTTAAGATACAGATCCGTTTCCAAGCTGGCATGCCTGATCTGGATCTTATCAGGCATGTCAGATCCGTTTCCAAGCTGGCATGCCTGATCTGGATCTTATCAGGCATGCCAGATCCGTTTCCAAGCTGGCATGCCTGATCTGGATCTTATCAGGTATGCCAGATCCGTTTCTAAGCTCGCATGCCTGATCTGGAGCCTATTAGGCATGCCAGATTCGATTCGAGCCAAGCAGCCAGATATGTTCCAGGTCGGGCATGCCAGATAGGGCCCAGATTAATCGTCTGCGTTACATGACGGATCAGGTACGGATCAGTTGACCAGATCCGTTCCTTGTCAGTTTCGGGTAAAAATTTCTAGTCGGGTTTATGTTAAATTATAATTTAAGATGAAAAAATAATAATATTCCCATGTTTCCATAGCACTTCACTTCAAGGATGTGATGAATGCTAGAGTGCTCAAAGTGGTGTGCTAGGGGTCCATGTAGTAGGTGGTGGGAATATTATTATTTTTTCATCTAAAATTATAATTTAACAAAAAATTTTGTACCAATATTTCTATTGGATGTTCTTGGGGAATGGGAGCATCATAGAAAGAAATGGAGGAGTGTGTTATTATGCACCTGGTTCGATTCACCATGTATATATGGAAATGTGTCTGTAGCCACTCAAGATATCACGGTTTTCATTTTATCGGAATGAAATTGGATTTGACAGGTACTTTTGGTATTTGAAAGGCCAAGTTCGTCAATGGGTAAAATCGGACAAGGACAAAAGGGGGTTTAGAGGGGGAGAAACACAAAATTTGATATATCTCTCTTAATATTGGAAAGGTCGAAAATTATATCAGAAGTAAAATTAGTTTTACTACAAGTAAGTTTTTTATCATTTTTTCTGTTACTCTAATATTTACAGAAATATTGACGGTTGAAGATTGAAAATTAAAATCCTAAATATCTCTGTACACATTCCAGTTTTAGAAAAAATGATAAGGTCGTCACCTTAATTATTGCAAATATGATTTTCTACAACTTAATTTCTTACAAATTTTTCAATTTTTCTAATATTTTTCAAATAATTAAATGAGATATTTTATATTTTGTGTTTCCTATTTCTCCAAGCACCACTTTCCTCTTAACTTATTACTCCTTCACTTATCGCGATGCTAGTTACTAATCACGAAGCGACAGTCATTTATCAAGAAACAATATGTCACCTATCGCGAAGCGACAGTCACTAATCTCGAAGCGATAGCCACTAATCGTGAAGTGACAGTCAAAAATCACGAATCCGCAGTCACATATCGCGAAGCGACAGTCACCTATCGTGAAGTAATTTGACGAGTTAGTTGTTACATTACTTGTTTAACTTATTATCAGAAAAATAAACCCGTTTAAAAGGTCTTTTTCGGTATAATGTTTTAAAATTTTTCCTCTATCACAGAAACCAAATAAAAAATTCAGCACAAAACAAAAAATACAGTAGACCTATTTAGCGAATTTCCGCCAAAGAAAATGCAGCAATTATTTTTGCAACATCTAATAGGCAGGATCGATGGACATTTGAAGAAATTTTTACGAAATTCCAACATTGTTGCAAAAATAATTGCTGCATTTTCTTTGGCGGAAATTCGCTAAATAGGTCTACTGTATTTTTTGTTTTGTGCTGAATTTTTTATTTGGTTTCTGTGATAGATACCAAAAGCGCCTCAAATACCTAATTTCATCCCTATCGGAATTATTCCGATAGGGATGAAATTAGGTATTTGAGGCGCTTTTGGTATTCTAAAGGTCAAGTTCGTTAATGGGTAAAATCGGACAAGGGGAAAGAGGGTTTAGAGGAAGGGGGAAGCACAAAATTTGACTATCTCCCTTAATATTTGAAAATTTTATCAGGAGTTAAGTTGTAGGTACTAAGTTTACTGTAATTTTGTTTCTTATCATTTTTCTGTTACACTAATATTTACAATTAAAGACTGATATTTAAATTCTAAATATCTCTGTTCACATTAGAGTTTGAGAAAAATGATCAAGTAATTAATTGTAGCAAACTTGATTTTCTACAACTTTACTCCTTAAACATTTTTCGATTATTCTAATATTAAGAGAGATATTTCATATTTTGTGTTTGTTTGACACGAATACATGAAATATATTTTATTGTAAAAAACTTTTTTTTTTAATTCAACGTACTTCAAGAAACACAAAAAGTCACTCATTAAAAAGCTAAAAATAACAATTTACAGATTTAATCCAAAAGACAATTCTTGGCCAAACCTATTACGTATAATTTAGTATATGTAAACATATAAGGAATTATTTTTGATCACGACAGTAACGCTTAAAACTATTGATCGTAGGCATGAACGTTCGGTATATGTGTTCATAAAATTTGGCCATTTTCTTATATCCGTCTGTCTGTCTGTGGACACGATAACCCAAGAACGAAAAGAAATAATGATATATATACACATCTTTGAAACCGTAAGAGATATAAAAAATTAGTTAATAAAAAATCTTCTTTTTAAAATGAACAAGTTTTGTTGGAAAAAGATTTTCTATAGTTTTCTCATAATTTGTGATTATATGCTCCTCGAAAAGAATAGTTAACATTTCGAATACGCAGAATTGTTAACAAGTTAATCATTGATATACAACTCAGTATATACTGGGTATTCAAACATGTAAATCAGTTAGTTGTTACATTACTTAACAGTCAAACATAGAATCTCCTCCTTCTTTTTTTGGAGTTGGTTAAAATAAACTATAAAATTATTTTATTAAAATTTTGTTTTAATTTTGAAATGTCAATTTTGATTGTCGTTTCTATAGTAACTATAAACTATAATCGTTATATATCGTTCTATTTTGGCTATTAATAAATTTAATTTTTGCAAATACTAAAGTCATATCAGATATTATATTTCATTTTGATCACACTAAAATTATGACCGCTAGAGAGTGATTTATGTATTCTAAGGAAATTCGCAAAGTTGACGCAGCTCCTGCGGAACGAATTTTTTTTTACGATAAACCTTGCAGTTTTTCGAAAAAAATTATTTTATCTAGTTTCCATTCGATTTGTGCATCTAGAGAGAGGTAATCCCACAAATAGAAACTAAACATTACAAAATTTTTAGTATCTTATTTCACTTAATATCAGAAAAATAAACGCGATTAAAAGTTCATTGCTTTTTAGCGAATTTCCTCTTTAAGGAAATAAAGCTATTGGTCCTGTACCGATGTCAAAATTCTGTTAAATTTATACATTGTAGCAAACATGATTTTCTACAACTTTACTCCTTATACATTTTTCCATTGTTCTAGTATTAAGAGAGACATTTTATATTTTGTGTCTTATTTTTTCTCCATGCCCCACTTTCCCCTGGATTTATGCCCTTTCTTAATAAAATTGGCTGTAAAATTACCAAAATCAAACCAGATACGAATTTCATTTTGATCACACTAAAATTATGACGACTAGAGAGTAATTTATGTATTCTAAGAAAATTCACTAAGTTGACGTAACTAAGTTCTGCGTAACGAATTTTTTAATTTTATATATCCAACACTAAAAGAGCTATTTCAATTAGAGCGATTCTAATGGTGAATTTTATTCAGTCCCTTTTAAAGATCGTAGTTCCGCTCTTTTCCTGCCCATTTGGTGTAGAGATCTCACATTTCCACTTTTTAACCTATCATAATCATTTCATTGGACTAAGGGGCTTTTAAATTTTCAATAAAAAAACTGTTTTTTGTTTAATTGTGAAATAATAATTCAAGTAAAAAGTATTTCTTAGTGCTCTTTATTAGAAAATTTATTATAAAAATATTATTTAAAAATTTAACATAAAACTTACGCCTAGATTTCCAACTAAATGACTCATTCTTTGAACATGTTAAAAGTTCCTTCGGTTTTTTCAAAAGTTTGTTTTTTCGCAAGGTATGGAGTTTTTGTCTATTTGTTTTTATTAATTGTTTATTTTTATTTTTTCATTTATGTTTTTTATTTATTTATTTTTGGCTTTATTCTATTTCTATACTGTGTCATAAGGAATTTTTCTGTTGGCGATTGTTGGCTTCTTCATTAAATTATTATTATAATTTTGTTCATCATTTTTATCTGTTGCATAACAACTATAACTTCCCTCTATTATCACGGTTGATTTGAATGTTAACAACCATGGTAATTTACATATTAAAATAATAACATTTCATAAATCAAATCAATAAAGATCAATTATATCTTTTATATATATTTATTATTTATTTAAATAATAATTATTTAATATATCTATTATCTACTTTTACACGATAATTGCGTTGCAATCGAAAGACCTGTATCTGTCTTATGCGTATTTTTTAATTGTATTTTTTAAATACATTTTCTAACATACAATTTTGTTTCGAGTATTGTGATATAGGTAAGGTTTATTATTTGAATATCTCAACTCGAAAAAATGTATTTGTTTATTTCTTTTTACATTGTTTTAAAGGGTACCAAGCTTACTTGAGGCGCTGATTGTACTTATTATTTTCGTTAGTATTATATTAGAAATTCTCAGTATTTTTATCATTTATTAAACATAATAATAAATCAACAAAATATTCCGAATAATGTTTTCCTACACCTTTTTAATAAAGAAAATTTAGTTATATATAATAATAATAATAATAATAATAATAATAATAATAATAATAATAATAAGAGCTGTTTACGTGATGTGCAAGGAAGGTAAAAAAAAAACAGAGGAAAGCAAACAAGTCAAAATTGTGTTTTTCTTTGTATATATATATGATGATGGTGTGGAAAATCTAGTAGGATGTTCAGTTTGTTGTTATCTAAAATTGTTCAAGTGAGTGAGTTGTTAGTACCAACAAGCAAACCAACCATCAAGGCAGCAAACCAAACCACTTTGCTTTTACACTACGGTTGTAAAGTTTTCATGTTATCTATTTTTATCATTCTTTATAATTGATAAAATAATTACATTTCGTATTAGGTTCGTAATCGTATTCGAAATTGTACCTGAAATACAAATTATATGTCAAGCTTAATATGTTTAGAAAAATTTGATTTTCTTACAAAAATATGGCGTTTGGATTTTCCCAAACTATTTATTAAAGTTGAAGTATAAATAAAAAATAAGAAAGGTGCAGTTCAGGTTGGTACCGTAGATTTTTCGTGAAAACGTCCTGCCCATGATCCGATGTTTGGACTGTCACTGGCTGCTGTATGCCCGATGAGCCAGCTACGTCATCGTTCTGCGCCGTTTTATCATTTGTTTTTTGATGCTGTCGTAGGTCTCGCGTAAGTTCGTCACTGAATTTTTAGGCTCGTCTGATTCCTGTCTACGCAAGCTTTCCTTCTTATACATAATTTCGAGCATATTTACGAGTCAAATGAGACAAAATTTTATACCTATTTTACTTATATTCCGGCGAATATTTTTATTATCTCATATATATTCCGGATTTTTATTATCTTTTCCTCCTAGTAGTGCTCTGCAAGCTTTTCACAATAATACTAGAATCAATGTCTTAATTAAACGCGTTTCCACACTACAGTAATTTATAATTTTACACAAAGCTAATGCGTATCCATTCATGCACATGCACTTATGACGTCACAGGCAAAACAAATACAGCGCGACAAATACGTAAAGACATTATCTATATGTTTTAGGCTCAACCTTTTGTAAACGCTTTATTAGTCTCGAAGTTATAAGCAATTTAAATCTTACAGTAATTCGTCTCATAAGAATGATCGTCCGACAACCAGCGTAACGAGAATAGACGTTTTCAGGTAAAAAAAAAGTATAGATAAACAACTTGGGTGGACATGGCTGTGTGTACTTATTTACGTACAGTAAAGAATCTATTCATACAACATTTTTAATAATATTTATATTAAGATGGCAAAATTAACCCCAATAATCTGTATGTCACACACAAACCAAATAAGCCGCCAGTTCTGTATATTTTTCATATAATATATCAATGACGCATGGAGAATATTTTAATGGATGGTCTTTTGTTTCATATCTTCTTCTCATATATAAAAACATCGTGCGTTTTCCAATTACAGCACTAAAGCGCATTATGCGGCATAATGCTCAACGTTGAATGTTTCAACTACAGCAACGCTTCGCACAATCCAAGCACTTTAAAAAGTACTGGTTTCGCGTAATGCGCGCAATGGATACCAACTCAGTAGCAGAAAATATTTAATATTTTCAATAAATATATCACTTGATGATGAACTAATTGATTGATTTAAACTTGGAGTAGTCGATAAATCTTTATCATCACTATTATCTGGATAAGATAACTCAATTAAAAAGTATATTATATTTTTAAAAGTCATCTTATAAAATTATTATTAGTCAACACAAAATAATGATACTGAAATAATAAAAATCGAAATTACTTAAAATATACCACTTTATTTATACATTAATGAGGTTAAGTCCATGAATGTTTTTGTCTTTCAACACTGCACTCTGCTGGTGCACTTGAAAACTAATGCACGTTCCAATTAAGCATTAGCACACTTCGGCATTGTGCGCCACTGAGTCGCATTATGCTCTGTAGTTGGAAAACTAACATCATCTTCTTCGAAAAATCGCACTTAATTAATTTGTATAAAACCATAAAAGCAGATTGTAACATCACAAAAGTCGTTTGCATCGTTTATTTAATTCTTAAATTTAAAACTTTATGTCTCTATTTTACAATCAAAGGTAAATTTATGGAAATTATCTGTTAAATCATTATATTTGTTAATTTATTATCCTCATTATAAAAATGTATTTGAACTTTTCGTTGTAACTGTATGAATTGTCTTCATCTTCTTCCGAGTTTCGTTACAATAATATTAGTTATAAAAACTGTAAGTTGGCAACAATGTTGTTGGCTGGTGTTATCTGGTGATATAAATCACTCTCAAGTTGGCACTATCTTGCCACTACCAAAATGAGTATGAGTGAAGAACACTTTAAGTCCATTTAGACTTATTTAGCATTGAAAACAAAGACAAATGTTATTTTAATGTGCATATCATTTCTGTTATTAAAATTTCTTCTAAGTAAATATATTTAATAACAAAATGTTTTTCTTCTTCTCCATGTTTTTGTTATATCTTTTTTTACGTTATTTAAATTGTCAGAGTATACAACCCACACCAGAATTTATTACCTATTCTAGAAACGCCCAAATTTTTTTATATTCATAATTTTCAATTTCATAAATCATCTGTATGGAATATTATGATAAGTATATAGAGAAATCATTCAAGAGAAATTATGATTATAAATTATAATCTGAGCAAGTATCCATGTGAGTCTTTCCTTTAGCTCTCCTTTGTTATCGAGTAATCGTGTCTAAAATTGTATCTGAAACACAAATTACATTTTACTACTTAATTATTTTGTCATTATGATAATCAAAGTTACTAATTATATAATACCAATTGCCACAAAAAAAATCAACGGGAAAGTCACATACTAAACTAAATTACTAAACATACTTTAGAAGCCGGATATGTTTTAAAAGAATATACTTTGGGATTTTGTGCATACAAAATTTGTTTAGAGAGAGCCGTTAGAGATGACGGGTGAAAAGTTTAAACTAGTAGAATAATCTTTGTTTTATTTCTTTCACTGTTATTATTTTAAATGTAAAATAAAAATTTCGTCCAACTTTACCTAGCTTATTTTACGTTTTTTGCTATTTCCGTCGACTTTCAAAGTTTTCTTTTTGAGGGATTTTTGGCCAGACAACAGAGACCAGGATATGGAAAATCAAACAGAAAAACTTATTTATAAAAGTCGAAAATCACTACGTAAAACGCAAAAATTTGTCTTACGTAACCTAAATGAATTTTGGACAAACATTGTACTGTTGACGCTTAAGTATACACAATTAAATTAATGAATAATAACTTCGACAGAAGGAATACTGTCAAAATTAAAAAAATAAGAATATGAAAAAGTTGGCTGTTACGTCAGATTCGTTTTTGGTGTAGCGATAAGGCTGCTGTACCAGATATCCAGAGGCCCGAGATTCGATTCCTGGTTGACGAGTTAATTTTTTCATACCAGTATTTAATTAAAAATCCAATGACATTGGTCTATAAAGTATACACTAGTCTTCTACTACTTGTCTTACGTAACGTAACCTAAATGGAATTTGAACAAACATTGTACTGTTGACGCTTAAGTATTCACAAATAAGTATATGAATAATAACTTCGACAGAAATAATACTGTCAAAAAAAAAAAAAAAGAATGATATGAAAAAGTAGGCTGTTACGTCAGAGTCGTCTTTGGTGTAGCGGTAAGGACGCAGTACTAAATATCCAGAGGCCCGAGACTCGATTCCTGGTTGACGAGTTAATTGTTTCATATTAGTATTTAATTAAAACGCAGAACTTTGCACTCCGGATGCCCATGGTTTATATCAGACGCGGAAACAATATGATAAACTGCAGCTGAGATACAACCAAAGCTGAGAGATAACTTCCAAATATTTCAAATCTGATTACAATATTAGATATTGATGCACAGTAGAAACAAACTAACTGGTCTCGAAGATAGCCTCGTAGATATACTTATGAACATTTTATGCAATTGCTACTAACAGATTTGGATTTCCAATATTGGAATATTACAGTTTAGAAAATGTTTAGTTCAAACATATGTTGTTAGCGCATTTCCTCCAAAGGAAATGCAGCTATTGTTTTTGCACCAAAAAAAAAGTACATTTCTTATCATTTTTCTGTTACACTAATATTTACAGAAATATTTACAATTAAAGTCTAAAAGTTTAAATTCTAAATATCTCTGTTCACATTACAGTTTGAGAAAATTGATCAGGCAATGATTTGAAGCAAACTTGATTTTCAAAAACTTTACTCCTTATACATTTTTCGATTATTCTAATATTAAGAGAGATATTTTTTATTTTGTGTTTGACACGAATACATGAAATATATTTTATTGTAAAAAATTTTTTTTTTAATTCAACCGACTTCGAAAAACACAAACCTATTACGTATAATTTAGTACATGGAAATATACTAACGTATATTAAGTTAGATCACGACTGTAACGCTTAAAAAAATTGATCGTAAGCATGAAAGTTTGGTATATGTGTTCATAAAATTTGGCCATTTCCGCATGATTGTCTATCTGTCTGTGGACATAATAACTCAAGAACGAAAAGAGTTAACGAAAAGAACGAAAAGAGATAAATGTGTTCTAGAGCAAAAAAGTAAGGTCCAGTTCGTTAATAGGCAAAATCGGACTATATTTGAAAAAAACTGCTTATCTTTGAAACCGTTGGAACGTGTTTCCTTTTGCTCGGGGGGGGGGGGGGGGATATATACATCTTTGAAACCAACAAACCGTAAGAAAAACCGTATTTGAAACCGTAAGAGATAGAAAAAAAATTTGTTAAAAAAAATTTACTTTTTAAAATAAACAAGTCTTGTTTGAAAAAGATTTTCATAAACTCAATAGTTTTCTCATTTAATTTAATCATTGATATACTGAGTGATTGATATATTGATATACTATCAATGAGTAAATACTGGGTATGCAAACATTTAAGTCAGTTAGTTGTTACATTACTTAACAGTCGAACATAAAATCTCCTTCTTCTTTTTTTGGAGTTGGTTAAAATTTGTGTTGATTTTGTCATCTCCACAGAAACTCTAATTCTATAAGATAACTACAAAATTATTTTATTAAAATTTTGTTTTAATTTTGAAATATCAATTTTGATTGTCGTTTCCATAGTAACTATAAACTATAATCGTTATACATCGTTCCATATTCCATATTCCATATTAATAAATTTAATTTTTGAAAATACTAAAGTCATATCAGATATTATATTTCATTTTGATCACACTAAAATTATGACCGCTAGAGAGTATATCTTATGAGATCAATTTCAACTAATAGTTAACTGCTTTACCGCTTTTGGGAGCGGTTAAGCCTCCACCTACACTTCTGGGAACATGTTCTTTCAATTTCTATTTTCAAAATGTAATACTACATCAATTGACCACCCACCTTCACTCTCTGTCTCCAATGAGACTTCCGCAAAATGCGGCTCTTGCTTTGACGACATCATTGGAAACTTATGAAAAAAAATCACGACTATATTCGATCAGTTCACTTGTATGTAGCCAGCTCTTTTTCTATAAAAAATACAAAATAATTTAAAATAGAATGGAATAAAGAGATTGACAACAAACTTAACTTTAATGTAAACAAAAGTATGGGTGCTCTGTACTTACTTTTGTAAAAGTAGAGCCATTATGAAGACTTTAGTAGAGAGCACCCCATGCTTTTGTTTACATTAAAGTTAAGTGTTGTTAATCAATTCTGTTTTAAATTATTTCGTATTTTTTAGTTCATATTGCAATAAAAGTAAAGTTTGTTTTTTAGTTTTTTTTTTTTAATTATAAATTTTATTTTATTATTTATTGTAATAATAATAGTAATATCAAATTGTTTCTCTCCACTTATCTCCACTCTCCATTTTTGCTGCCTCTGGTAGTCTTTTTAAACCAAAGGAATTGGCTAATTATCTCACAGCATTGTTACATTTCTGGTCATTTCTTGGTTGTTATTTTCCTGTTATGTTTTCTCTTTTACTAGCACAAGCTAATAACTACAACAATATACAGAAATAACTTGGTTTATTCTCCAACACATAACAAAACGATCTATTGTAAGCACGATCTATTGTAACATTCTTAGGATAACACTGTCAAAATAATAGCTCTTCAAATGAATCGAATTTTGGTATACCCACAAGGGTATTATACCCACAAGGGTATAAAAGCCCTTAAAAGAAACATTCTGTACGAGTATAAATATAAAATTATGACCTTCGAAAGAAAAAACATCTTTATATCCAATAACTGTAAAAATTATATTTGTTTTTTCAAATATAAAAATTTGGATATCCAGTATATGTAAATATACAAGGTATATTAAGTTTAGTCCCGACTTTGTAACGCTTGAAAATATTAATCCTTGACAAAATGCATCACAAAGGTATTCATAAAATGGCCGAATTCGTCCAATTCCGCATGTCCGTCCGTCCGTCTGTGGATAATTTAACTCAAGAGAGAAAAGACATAACGAGCTGAAATTCTTTTTGTGTGTTATAGAGCACCTGGGGAAATAATTTAAAACCGTAAGATATGGAAAAAACATTTTTTATCAAAATTTTTTCATATACTCAATAGTTTTCGCATAATTTATGCTCAAAGCTCCTCGGCAAGCGAAAAATGTGTCCATTTTTAAAGCCATGAGACATTTTTTTTTAAATTTTGAGACAAAAAATGTTCCTTTTTTCAAAATAGACAGCTTTTGTTCAATCATTTTTCCATAAACTCAATAGATTTCTCTGCTCAAACATAAATAGCAAATGAGACATACTATATGATAGGCGAAAGAAGGCATTTATGTAGACATATACATTTATGTTTACATAATATCTATACTATTTTTTTTTTGAGTTTTGTATACCAGGTCTATATATATATATATATATATATATATATATATATATATATATATATATATATATATATATATATGTATATATATATGTATATATATATATTTATATATATATATTTATATATATATATATATATATATATATATATATATATACAGGGTTAGTAAAAAGTCATGGAGTTTTTTGAAAGGGTGGATAGGACATGCAATTCTAAAATGAAAAGTCCTTGGACATTTTTGCACCTGGGCCACCGTTAATTAGATATTAATTAAATAAAGTAACCAATTAGAGAAGCGCGTTAACGGAATAAGAAATGGTGCGGACTGAATCAATATTATTAACTTAATATACATTTTTTTAAACGCAAGAAAATTTTTAGTGTTCAATATTATTAACACAAAACAAACGTTTACAAATAATTCATATTTTATAAACATTGAATAGGCAGAATTGATAGCAATTCAAACATTGACATATATAACTGTATTGTCTGGAGCTCTACTTTGTGGAACAAATTTATAATAAGGAATGTTAAAAATTAACAAAATAACTTTGTTAAGTACCACCATATATGTTTATTGTTTTTTAATTATTTAAAACACTAATCATGTGACATATGTTTCGCACCATTATGGGCATTATCAAACACTGTGAATATTCTGTTGAAATTTCGTCTTTGTATACCTAAAATAACCAGAAGGCAATTTTGTCAATTGTATTGGTAAAAATCAATTAAAAAACAAATATCGTCATATTCATCCAATAAGATAAATTTTGTATAAACATTAAACAACAAGTAAATATGAAATTCTTCTAGAAACATTTAAATTATATAACACGGGACAACAAATCGTAAACTATATTATATATTTATAAAAAAATTTTATTATTGATCCGAAGTCCAATTAATACCGAGTGGTTCAAATAAGTGGGTACTAGGTTGTTAAAATTTGAAACAAAGAAGACGATATGACTTCCGTTTAGAGTATTATTTCCATTCTTATGTTTGTAAATCTCCATTGCCTCTAAGACGTCGAATTTATATCCCTTTGGAGGATTTCCGTTGATAGTGAGGGATTATGTAAATTTTCAAGAAGATGATTGGCATAAGGTGAATCTGTTTTTTTCTTTTTAAATGGCTGGAAGTGTTCTTTCTTCCTAGTGCCGAAATTTCTACCAGTTTGCCCAATGTAAATTCCATCACAGTCCCTACATGAAAGTTTATAGATATCCGACTTCTCCATATTAACAATTTTTGATTTACAATTGATTAATAATTGTAGTAAGGATTGTGTGTTATTGTTTTTTCATTAACAAATTGTCGATCATACCGGCTTTGAAAGCCGTTGTTAGCAGCAATTTTTTTGATTGTAGTGATTTCAATATTAAACCGTGTTTTCGTGAGTGGTATCGTTAACGCGCGATGTATCACGCAGTTATATGCAGCAATTTTCTGGTTTATGTAGTGGCAGGAGTCATTAGGGATTGTTATATCAATAAACGATGGTTTTCTGTAGATGTCAAACTCTAAGCCATAGGTGGGAAGACCTTGACTGCACTCAGCTCTGAGTGAAAGGTAGGAAGAGAGATAGAGATAAATATAGGGTATCCTACCAATTATTAGTATTTTCTTTTTTTAATTAAAACATTTTCTGAAAAAATAATAATAATGCCAGCTATTTTTTATGGTCACTATTATTCAAAGTATACAATATATACAATACATTGAATACATACTCTGGAATTTTGGGCTGGTAATTTGGGGCATAAAATGTACCTTTTTAATATATTTGGGTATGAATAAAATATAAATGTTTTATAAATTATAAAATATAAATCTTTTGATCTTTTACATTTACCGCTTATAAATTTTTTGATGATTTAGCTTTAGTTTAGATTTTAGAATTAGATTTTAGGAAATTCCGAATAATTTTCCTAAACTATAACGGAGAACTAATAAACAATTATTTACTTTATTTAATTATTTTTTCTTAGTAGGGGGTGTAGTGTCATGGAAATTTGATGACACTGGATACAAAAAAGATGCCAATGATAAAGCTGGGTGGGGGGAGGAGGGTTGGTAATTTGTTACTAATTTCTAAATGGTTAAATTTTACATAAAGTGGTAATACATATAGTTGTTGTTGCTGTTGTAATTATTGTTATTACTATCATCATTATTGTTGTTATTCTTGTTATTATTATTATTATGTTTTTTGGTGTATCTCTCCATATTGTAAAAGATATTTTTTAAACAATAAATATTTTATAAAACTATAATACTAAATCGGTAGGCAACCTGTATTGAAACATCGTTCCGTCTTACTTCAAAACATACCTTTTTTATTTACTCTCACCCAGCTTATGGAGAGTCGTTCGACTCCGGCGAGCCGTCTGCGCACACCTCTGCTCTAAACCACTATTAGATCTAATAATAGTCAAGTCTAAGAAGTTGATGCGATTATTCAGTTCTTTTTCTAATGTGAATTGGATTTTTGGTTGATACCATTAAGCCATACCACTAAGTTCTGTAATAACCTGGCCGATCCTTCGAAGCATATTATGATATCGTCAATAACGGTACCAAAACTTAATATTTTTTGCTTGGTCCGATTTCAAGATTTCTTTCTCAAACGACGCCATGTAAATTTCAGTTAAGGGGGGGATCCCATAACGAGGCCAGATGTTTGTCTATATATTTTATTATTAAATTTGAAATAATTTTGTTTGAGGATAGTTCTTAATGTATTAGTAATATCATCCACAATCAATGGATTAATGCGCTTCTTCTCCAGGAGACTTTGTACCAGTATGATGCAATCCTTGTGGGATATTTTACCAAACATATTGGTGGTATCCAGAGATGCCAGTTTGTATCCATTGTGCATAGTCGTGTTGTCTATCTTGTTAGTAAGGTCTTATTAGTTTTTTATAAAATGTGGACTATGAAAGTTGGTTAGTTCTTTGATTAGTTTATCGATTCTAGTGGCAATTTTCTTCGCAGGACATCCATCATATGAAACCACAGGTCTGATCGATGTATTCTCCTTATGCATTTTTACTAATCCATAAAGTCGTGGGGGTCTTGGGTTCATTTCTGTAAGTGTGTGTATTTGCACTGAAAATTGAGGTTGAATTTTTAATGCATTCCTTGATAAGTGGTTGGAATTTGTTATTTGGATCTACATTCAAGCGTTGAATCCTTTCCTTATGAATAAAATCTCCTATCTTTATGTATTTTTGTTTTTCTAATTTTTAAAATTATTAATCAATTCTAAATCAAAAATTGATAATATGGATAATAAGTCGAGTATCTATAAGCTTTCATGTGGGGACTGTAATGGAATTTACATTAGGCAAACTGGTAGAAACTTCGGCACTAGGAAGAAAGAACACTTCCAGTCATTTAAAAAGAAAAAAACAGATTCAGTTTATGCCAATCATCTTCTTCAAAATTTACATTAAACCTCACTGTCAAACATAAGAATGGAAAAAATTTCTGCTTAATGACCAAACGGAAGTCATGACGTCTTCTTTGTTTCAAATTTTAACAACCTAGTACCCACTCATTTGAACCACTCGGTATTAATTCGTCTTCGGATTAGTAATAGAACAAGTTTTTATAAATATATAGTTTACGATTTGTTGTCCCGCGTTATATAATTTACATGTTTCTAGAAGAATTTCATATTTACTTGTTGTTTAATATTTATACAAAATTTATCTTATTGGATGAATATGACGATATTTGTTTTTTAATTGATTTTTACCAATACAATTGACAAAATTGTCTTCTGGTTATTTAAGGTATATAAAGACGAAGTTTCAACAGAATATTCACAGTGTTTGATAATGCCCATAATGGTGCGAAACATATGTCACATGATTAGTGTTTTTAATAATTAAAAAACAATAAACATATATGGTGGTACTTAGCAAAGTTATTTTGTTAATTTTTTAACATTCCTTATTGTTGATATGCAACTCAGTATATACTGTGTATTCAAACAATTAACTCGTTAGTTGTTACATTACTTGTTTTATTATATTTTTTATCTGTTTTCTTCAAAACTAAATTGACAAAAGAGGATATAGAGTTAATTGATATATAAGATATGAAGGTAAGGTAGTAAGTATTTTTATAAAATTCGATATTATTAATGAGAGTGCAAAATATAAAGATAACAGTAAATGAATAATAAGCAAAATTTTAAGAAAGAAAAAAAAAGAGCCGACAGTAGCTTATAAACAATGCGTAAACATAATCCGATCAAAAACATAAATGTAAGAAAGGGCCGAGTTTTCGAGAAAATCCTTAATGTAATAGTTGATTCTTAAAAAGTGATGATATGGGAAGGACCGAGCTATTTACAAAGTAAATACCTCTAGACTTCATATAATAGTTGCTACTTAAAAATTGATGGTATGGAAGAAAGGACCGAGCTATTTACAAAGTGGATAGCTATAGCCATCATATAATAGTTGCTCCTTAAAAATTGATGATATCCCATTAAAGAGCCGAGCTATTTACAAAGTAAATAGCTCTAGACTTCATATAATAGTTGCTCTTTAAAAAGTGTTGATATCCCATTAAAGTGCCGACCTATTTACAAAGTAAATAGCTCGGTAAACTATTTACCAAAAAAATTAATGAGGGGTAAATTGATTAATTGTAAGAAAAAATTTGGTGGAAATTTATTTCGTAAGTTTTCTCTTAGTATATTTAAAATTTTATATAACGCGGCAAGTTTTTTTTTTCTGCTAATTAATTTATTTTAAAACTTGTCGCTTGTGTTTTTACTTGTCGTTATAAAATTTTAAAAACATACTAAGGGAAAACTTATGAAATAAATTTCAAACAAATTTTTTCTTACATCACTTATCATCACTTTTTAAGAAGCAACTATTACATTAAGGATTTCCCCAAATCTGGGCCCTTTCTTACATTTATGTTTTTGATCCGGATATCACTTCTTTTTGAAAGGCTTAAATATACGAAGCCCAAGGCCTCGCACAAAAGGCTACGCGTTTTTTTATGCTATGCGTTTCTTTTAAAGTAGATTCACATATACAAAGGAGACGTCAACTCGCTCTGCTCGCTAGGGACTTCCACCCTCTCCAAAAAACCGCATTCTCCTAGCATGTCTAGAAAGATAGTTTTTAGTGTTTTCCCATTTTTTGGGGATGTTGTGTTAGGAAAATTAAAATTTTCCGATTTTTCTTATAGTCAAGGTATCCTGAATGGAATGCAAAAAACTCCTTCCAAAATCCTTCTAAAATGTCTGGAAGTGGTTTAAATTTAAACACTTAAATGTAATTTTTGGTTTTTTGCATTTTTGGGAAGGTTTCATTGGGGAAATTTAAGTTTTCTGATTTTTCTTATAGGTTTCAAGGTATTTCAAATCGAATGAAAATACCGCAGCGTTCTAGCATGCTAGAAAGGTAATTTTTGTTGTTTTCCCATTTTTGGGGATGTTGTTTTGGGAAAATTAAAATTTTTCGATTTTTCTTATAGATTTCAAGTTATTCCGCGTCAAATGCAAAAAACTGCATCCTTCTCAAATGGCTGGAAGTGGTTTAAATTTAAACACTTAAATGTAATTTTTGGTTTTTCGCATTTTCGGGAAGGTTTCGTTTGGGAAATTTAAGTTTACTGATGTTTATTATAAGATTCAAGTTATTTCGCGTCGAATGCAAAAAACCGCATCGTTCTAGCGTGTCTAGAAGTGGGTTAGATTTTATTTAACAAAATTGCGTTCATATATTAACAACAAAATTTTTTTGAAAAAAATACAAAATTTGCAAAAGTGGCCCTGCAGTTATGAAACTTTTAGGTTAAGATTTAGGTTCTCTGGGAAATAAGTGGCGATTCAAAGGGAATTTTGATTGCTTATTTTTATATAAAACACACCGTTTTGGAGTTATTTAACTTTTTATGTAAAATTTCTCGTTAATTCCTCACGACCTAAAACTCACCTAGCCTAAAAAATTTGTGGTATGGTATTTGTGATATGGTATATAAGTTTTATGGACTATGTTGACTTTTCGATATCTCTATTGGTTTACGAGATATTTCAATTTTCAGGTTCAGGCAAAAATTTCATTTTTTTCACGAATAATGCTTTAAGAATGTTTGTTTTTTGAAAACATATGATTTCAATGTTTCAATCCTATTGATTCAATCTAAATAATGAATGAAAATTTTTATTCAAATTGTTGTTCAACCGAAAACACATATTCAATTTGCTAAAACTCATATTTTTCCTAAGTAATGCTAAACTTCCATATAGAAAACACTATTATTAGATAAAAAAAGGTAATGTTTGGTGTTTTTTCCCATTTTCGGAGTTGTTAGTTTGGAAAACTAAAGTTTTCCCATTTTTCTTATAAATTTCAAGTAAATTTGGGTTGAATGCAAAAAAACCGCATCTTTAAGCATATCTAGAATTTTTTTAGACTAAAACTTTTTTTTTTTTTATATTATCATATTATTTGTTACTTTGTAAAAAATTATAACAATCAAAGAATCAGTGTTCACTCTTTGGAATATTCACAAATAATGATTATTGAACGCGGCATGAATCAGATATAAAAGTCCCGTTTGATCCAAGATCATTATTCTGGGAACTGATAATTATGATTATTGAATTAAACGTGTAAACTCTTATATACCATAACTATGTATATACATAATGTGTAACCAATCAGAAGATAGAAAGTTTTCGGAATTTTCCCGTCAGTTTGGGTATTTAATCTACCTGTGTGCCAAATATCAACTTTACAGGATATCTGGAAGTAAGAGAATATTATGATATACTATACACGGTTTTTTAAGGCGTTCCCGCTATTTTTTCATTTTTGAAGTGAAATAACTTTTTAACGGTTAATTCGTTATCGATTATTGAAAAACTGGTTTCTTAGAATTCCGTAAAATCCCAACACTGCAGCTCTTTTCGTTCAAAAGTTACAGCACCTGAAAAAACGGTCTAAATTAAGCTGTAGTAATACTGTAAGTACTGTAAGTACGAAGGCCGAAAACCTTAAACTCGTCCCTGTGCGCTTCCGTTCTCTAGATATACAGACTGAAATCTTCTAGATTAGTCATGGAGATGCGAGTGGCTACATTTATTTGTAAAGAAAAAAAATACACACACGCATATTTTATCGTTACTGTTTAGACACTTATATGTTTAGACACTGTTGTAAATTTCGTATCCTAATAGCAAGTCTTAACATGTACAACCTGTATACGAAAGTAAGTAAGTTTTGAATTCAAGCACATTGGGTCACTTCGTCTTGATAATAAAAATTATTTCAAAACAATGAAATATTTATTTAATATAACAAATATTTGAGATTTACGTAACAATAATTTTATCTAATAAAAGGTGAATATATTTAGGCGTATTTATATAAATTACATATTAAAACATTGTATGAATTAAAACAAAGACATATGAGTAAAACCTAAAAAATTAACATTCAATAAAGAGTTAGCTGAAATAAAAACAAGTTATGAAATAAAAACAAGTTACAATTGTCACAATTGTCGTAATTATGCAAACAGATAATAAATACAAAATAAAATTTATAGAAAATAAATTTTACATGAAAACATTATACAAAAAATTTCAAATTTATTGTGTAATTGGACGGGATAGATCGTACATATAAAATTATTACAGATTAAACTATAGCGAAAATTAATTATCCAAATAAAGATTAAAGAGTAAAAAATTTTGAAAGTCTAGTTAGTCATTTAATATTGAATCGCAATTTATAAATTTATTAATTTATACTATTCCTAGATTCTTTAAAATGCGTCCTTTGGGTTGAATATGTAAATTGTCGAATTTATCTAAAAACTTTGAAAGAGTGACTTTCCAATATGAAGTGTTCAGCATGACTAGATTTTCGTCCTTTACTCTTGAAACAGGCTTTATGTTCTGAAATAGGCATCTTAAACTTTCTTCCGAATTGACGAATTTAAAATTTATTACACGAGTTACATGTAAGATTATATACTCCGCTACGTTGATTTATGTTTATTTTTTGTTTAGTATTGGTGATACATTTTTCAAGGGAGTTATTTGTCTTGAAAGCCGTTTTAAGATTCAATGTTTGGAAAAACTCGAAGATAGAGATAGATTTGATAAAATCATATTCGATATTGCTTCCTTTTTACCCAAGATGGCAAAGCCAAAATGTTTGTATTTATGTATGTTCCACCGTAGCGCCTAAACTACTTATCTGATTTTGATTTTGATCTGGTGTCGTTCGCTTCAACTTAGCGTTCCGCGTGTCATAGACTATGTGACGTCATATTAAATCCATCGTGGTGGATATAAATTGCATACGCTTGCCAAAAAAAAATCACAAATGTATCGAGTTTGGTATCAAACGACTGGTTTTAATTCACAGATTCCGAAAATGTATAATATACTTTTTTCGTAGTCGGGTTTTAGTTTCTTAAACATTTATGTTATTGTATTCCATTGCTTTGCAATGGGCACACACTTGATTCTTATTACTATGAAGAAGGTCTGATAAATTCTCATAAAACGAATCTGATATGATAAAATGGTGGGTATTTGTAGATGAAAAAGATTACAAACTCTCATACTATTATTTTCTCATAAAGAGAACGGGGAAAACAAATCGTAATCAGAATCTATAAGAAGGCGAGGGTGAATCTTCGTAGTAAGTATTTATAAGTTCTGGTAAATCATTTGGCTTGCAATTTCTATGAGTATTTATATGGCAAGTTTAGGACAACCAACATCAACTTTAGAAGAAAATTTTTACAAGACTGTATCACTCGTGTTGTATTGTTGCCCGTTTTTATAAAGAGAAATCTCATAACTATTTACACAAAAATTTTAAATTACTGATGAGAAATCCTACCAAAAATGTTTATAAGATTCATTCAGTTAACAAGATTATAAGACTTTTTCTACCAGTCCTTAGAATTTCAAAACAAAGATTTTTGCAAAAATTCAGTTTGCTTGTTTTCATTACGAAGTTGAATCCTTATTTAATTGGGATATTTGCACATTTTATATTTGCAGTTAATATTGAGAAATATGAGTAACCACAAAATGAAACTTTCATAAATCCAAATATATATTGTATACAGTTAAGTGTTTGTCACACAAATAGATTACAACAGATCAACATCTCTATTATGAGTATAAAAGATAACACATACATATACCTATATGAAACACATATTGTGTAAGTAAAATGGCATAACTGGTAGTCTTACAAACTTACTAAGAAGTGGAAAATATGTTTTGAATAAATTACTAACTCATTTGCCCATCAACTAACTTTTAAGATAGATATAGAATGACTATTATGTTGATAAATGTAAGCATACAATGTGATTTATAAACCTGTTTCATTCAACATGGTTCAGCTAATAGTTCTCGTAAACTCCACGCTCCGTCAAACTTTAAATCTCAAGGTTACTCTTAATTTAACTGATTATTGGCTGTGCGCACAGTTGTCGAGACTTGCGACAATGTGATAAAAATGCACAAAACTACGGGACGGTTTGAAAACTCGGCTATAGATTGTCATGTGGTTAAATGATGGATTTTATAAATATTCAATTTTTGTGAGGCGATTTATGTCTCAGCTGTAGTTTTCCACATAGTTTAAAGATGACTTTTATATAAAAAATTTAATATTTATAAAAGCCATCTTTTAACCACATCACAAACTATAGCCAAATTTTCAAACCGTCCCGTAGTGGTGTGAATTTTTATCACATTGTCGCTAGTCTCGATAACTGTACGCACAGCCAATAATTTTGAAACAAAATTCCTCTCGGTAGTTTCGTTACTGAAGTATTATAACGTTAAAATGTCCTAATAGTACGCACAGACTTCTATATTGTGTATTATTGTGTACACATGGAGCGGCGAAGTAATCACCGATAATGATTCTGAAAAAACTGAAGATATATGCGACTAAAAAATATCTATCATCTATATAAGTATAATAAAGCTGAAGAGTTTTTTTGTTTGTTTGTTGGTTTGAACGCGCTAATCTCTGAAACTGCCAGTCCAATTTGAAAAATTCTTTTTGTGTATGATAGCCACACTCATGAGGCATGATATGGGCTAAATATCATGCCTCATGAGTGTGGCTTTCAAATTTTAGCCACAAAAAAATAAAAAATAACACTTCCCAGCGCTTCCACTAAAGAAAAATATCATAAACATCATAATATACGTTCTGTGTGTAAACACTATTTGAAAGCACTCAATATCTTTGCGCAGTTTGAATGTTTTTTAATCGACGAAAAAAACGAAGGAGGTTCTCAAGTCAACCCCTATATTTTTTATGTATGACCACGCATAACTTTTTACAGAGTAGTCCGATTTCGATAATACATTTTTTATTTGATAAGGTATACTTCGAAATTGGTACCATATAAATTTGAAAAAAAATTTTAGCTTCTAAGAGTTGAAAAATAGGGAATGGGTGATTGTTCACCACTGAATTTTCATCTGTGAACCGAAAAAAGAAAGGAAAAAATAAAATAGTAACTTTTTAGTTTAACTAAGTCCTACTCTAATCTCCTTTGCTCATATCGATGGAGATTTTTTGGCGCCGACTCAAAGTTATTTAGATATTCACATTAGTGTAGGATTTAATTAGACTAAAAAGTTACTTTTTTATTTTTAATTTTCTTTTTTCGAAGGTTTAATTTTGTGTTACAAAGGTATAATTTTTTGCTTTTCTGTTACTTTCTTTTTTGACCGGTTCTATTTTTTGCTAAAAATTTTTTTATTTTCAAATATAAAATGAAACTTTTAATGCAAGAAATTTTTAAATTTAAACTTAATATTATTTTTTTGACAGACTGTTATACTAACCATTACTTTTTTCGTATTTTCAATACTCAGATTCAAGCTAGGTGTCTATAAATACTTTCGTTATCACCAAATTTATTGATTTTATAAACAAAATTTTGTTTGAGAAGTGGAAAATTGAAAAACTTGATTTTTTATCACAAGCTTTGCTATGACAGCCGTACACATAGCAACAAACTTTAGTTTTACTTTTACGAGCAAGAAATTCTATGAGCAAAAACAATTAACTTAGATCGACTTTTCATTTTAAAATCACAATAATAATTTAAAATAAGAATACACAATTAGTTAGATAGAAAAAAAATTAACTTGAATCGACTATTTATTTTTAAAATTACAATCGTAATCTAGAGCACGGTAGTGCGACAGGCCGAGTTTAAGGAGTTTTTTGCCTGTGTACATTACCGTGATGTTACTACACGAAATATTAGAAAAATTTTTCACGTCGATATAACTTTTGAACGAAAAAAGCTACAGTAGTGAGTTTTCGAATATAGCAAGTTTATGGAATTATAAGAAACGGTTTTTTTCAATCATCGTTAACGAATAAACAGTTAAAAAGTTATTTCCATTCCAAAATCGTAAAATAGCGGGAACGTCCATAGTTTTGTACGACTTATCTATCAAAAATTATGAAAACCAGAAGTTTGTATCGCGGAATAGACAACTTTGCATTTTTGTTTTGATAAATTTATCATTGTGAAGCACATACCTTATACAGTAAGTTCTGACCTTATACAGTTAGTTCTGGTTGGTTGATAGTCCGTTTTGATTAGATGACACATAAATCGCGTAGCATTTCAAAAAGTATATATATTTGGAACAGCTATATTTGAAAACCATTATTTATAAATTCCATTGGGAAATTGGGAAACACTAATTTTTATAATTTGACAGTGACTTTTTCAAAAAAAAAAGATGATTTTGTTTGGATGGATCTATGTTATACGTAATTTTGTTTAAAAAAATTTAACCCACTTCTAGGCATCATAAAAATAGGAAAACTTTAATTTTCTCTACGCAACGTCTCCGAAAATAGGAAAAAACACCAAAAATTACCTTTTTTTATCTAATTATAGTGTTTTCTATACGGAAGTTTAGCACTACTTAGGAAAACTAAGAGTTTTAGCAAATCGAATATGTGATTTCGGTTGAACTATTAGAATGAAAATATTCATCCCTTATTTAGTTTGTGTCAATAATGGTACATTTATTTAATATTTAAAATATAAGTTTAAAAAAATTAAAAAATAGATTATGTCAAAAAATGAAAAAATTAATAACTTGCCAAGTTATAAAATTTTAAAAACATACTAAGGGAAAACTTGCGAAATAAATTACAACCAAAATTTTTTCTTACATTTACTCAATTTACCATTTATTAATTTTCTTGATAAATAGTTTACCGAGCTATTTTGGTAAGTAGCTCGGTCCTTTTACCCATAGCATCACTTTTTAAGAAGCAACTATTATATAAAGTATCTCCCCGAAAACTCGGCCCCTTTTTACATTTATGTTTTTGATCGGATTAAAATATATTAATATTATTTAGATTGAAATATATCAGCTGTCAGCGTTTAACCTACTTGGTTAGTTGTTAAATTTCGCCGCTAGATGTCATATCTGAGTACTTGAGATCCAAACATTCTCTGTGATATTCTAAGAGAAGAGAAATTGAAGAAGTTAGGAGTTGTAAATCACTATGTATGATGTTTATACATCTTATTTCTTATCATACACACAGAAATAGTAATACTATACATTTAAGGATGTACGAGCGCTGATGTATAGTCTATTTATAAAATTCCTCAAAATCGTATATAGTACATTCATAAAAGTCCACAATAATATTTATTATTTTTTGTTGTAAGTTAAAATTAAAATTTCATTTATTCTCGTTATACCGGGCCTAACAAAAAAAATTCGTTACGCAGGAGCTGCGTCAACTTAGCGAATTTCCTTAGAATACATAAATCACTCTCTAGTGGTCATAATTTAAGTGTGATCAAAATGTAATATAATATCTGATATGACTTTAATATTTGCAAAAATTAAATTTATTAATAGCTAAAATAGAACGATATATAACGATAATAGTTTATTACAATAAAATATATTTCGTGTATTCGTATCAAACAAACACAAAATATTAAATATACCTCTTAATATTAGATAAATCGAAAAATGTATAAGGAGTAAAGTTGTAGAAAATCAAGTTTGCCACAATTCATTACTTGATCAGTTTTCTCAAACTCTAATGTGTACAGAGATATTTAGAATTTTAACTTTCAATCTTTAATTGTAAATATTAGTGTAACAGAAAAATCATAAGTATCAAAATTACAGTAAAACTTAGTACTTACAACTTAACTCCTGACAAATTTTTCGATTTTTCAAATATTAAGGTAGATTGTCAAATTTTGTGTTTTCCCCTCCCTCTAAACCCCCTTTCCCCTCGTCCGATTTTACCCATTTTTACCAAACCTAAAGTCATATCAGATATTATATTTCATTTTGATCACACTAAAATTATGACCGCTAGAGAGTGATTTATGTATTCTAAGGAAATTTGCTTAGTTGACGCAGCTCCTCCGTAACGAGTTTTTTTATTTTATTCGTCTTATTTTATTCCAAGTGAAAATTATCAAAATATGTCAACATATGTGTAAAAATATGGGTTTCTTTATTAGAGCAATGCATTAAAACTCGAACTTTAACATTAAATAATTATTCAAGACCCCCGTTATTCCCCTTGAAAGTTTTATATACACTTCAATTACGTGTAAACAAAAAATCAAGCCTTAATCTTTTTGAAGCTTCAGTGCTCGTACATCCTTAAGACAAACAAATGTGTTTACTATATATTGTATGACTAGTGTAATGATATGTTTAAGAATGATATATGACTACTAAAGTTAGATAGTTATTTGTGTTAATTACCCAAGAAAATTGTTGACATGATGAGTGGAGTCAAATCAGTGGGGTGCATAGAGTAAAATGAAAATAGCGATTCAGTTCTGATTAACAGATTTGTATACATTTCAGAAAAGTTTATTTATATTTTTAGTTTTTAAAGAATTCTGATAAAATTCTCCATATATCTAGTAGATCTCGAAGGTATCTACTAGATATAACCGTGACACTGTGATGTGCAAACAAACACACATTTACTTTTGTAATTTTCGTGAGCGAACAAACTAACATTTTACAGGTTTATTAATTTACTAGTGTTCGCCCCACGGCTTTGCCCACGTGGAACTATACACTGTGCAAAATCTTGGTCAGGGCGTCATATATTTTGTAAACATCTCCTTTGTAGGAAAGCACTATATCGGTCATGGGCGAGTTCATACTCCGATTCGCACTTGGACGATTTTCGGGTGGCTGTGCCCACCACCTCTTTCAAAGCCGGATCCGCGCCTGTCTGGAGCGTTACCCAACCATGCGCTGGATTGTTATCCACTTAAAATTACTATTAAACTCAAATATCTGCAAAGAACCAGTCAAGTAGCCGCGCTTGTTAAGGCGTTGTTTCTACTTGGACTTGGGAGGTTATGGGTTCGAATCCCGACTCCGACAGTTTGTCAATTAAAAATTAATGGGGCGGTTGATTGACTAAACTGTCGGCGTATGGACTAGAAAGAAGTAACCGGATATACTAGTGAAGGTTTTCTGCAATTTCCTTTTACGAACTCCAGATGAATATCGGCATGGTTCCTTTCAAAGTCGCCTGCAGCCGCACACCTACCAATTCCTTCTCTGCATACGAATTCCTGATCCTCCATTCACATCATAAAAATCTAAAGTAAAAATTAATAAAGGTTGAAAAATAATGATGTGGGTGGCCTCTGTTATAGACCGTCATGTCTCAAAAACGGAGGTTAAATCCCATTATTATTATTATTATTCTAAATATCTGCAAATACTATAGATTAAAGTTACTACATATGTTTAAAGGTCCTTAGTATATGCAACTAAAGTCATAGTTTTATACATTTGTGTTTAAATAGTAAAATAAACAGCAGTGGAATTTATGCACTGATGATGAACTCAGCACATCCAAGGAATTTAAACAACTAACTCAGTAATCAGTTATATTTTCACTTGTATGAATACATAAACAATTCAAGTTTTTAAAATTTTTAGAATTTTTTCTTATTTAAATATACTATCGAGAAATCTAGTATGAACAGCTTATCCCGCACATACCTCTAAATACAGTTTTTAATCTGTAAAGTATAGAATAGACGCAGAACATTGTTGCAGCAACATTGAACTCCGCCTATAAAATATTTTCAGTACAGACGTTGCAACCAAAGTTTGGGAACATAAAATTTAATTTTATTATTTTATGACGCTAGTCATAAAAATTCAATCATTTCTCATCTTGTCTCTATCTATCTCATTTAATTTGTATAGTTTATTCATATGTATGTATCTCTAGTAGTCTAGTAAAACTAGTGTTAGGATAATATCTATATTCTGTACAAATAATAAAGTATATATTATATATTATATATATAATGTAAATTGTAACCAATATAGGTAATAAAACATAATAAAATATTAGGAAAGCATAACATTTCAGATAATATGGCCAATTTGTATATGAACATTTAACTCCTCCTATAAAATATCAAATAATTTTGATTTTTACAGCAACCGTTCAAGGACATGTTTTTTGTTGCTGCAACAGCTATACACACACAGCAACATCCTAGGTTGCTGCATAATGTTGCTGTTCAATGTTCCTCGTTTGTAGGGCCTATAAGTACATAGAGATTGTGTATCATCCACCATTTTTTATTTTATTTTTTTAATGTTTATGACAACATAACTATAGATTAAATGGTTTATTATTTATGTGCGTTATGTGATACCGGAAGTGTTGTTTGATATATATAATACTAGACAAAATGTAAATAAACAAAGTTATCATATTGTTAAAATCTACACTGTGACACATTTGACTAAATTGCCATCAACAGCGTTCAGTAAATAGCTATTATACGAGTATGTAGTTCCTTACATCGCTTTGTTTATTTTTATGTTATGTGCGATCGTTGAAAGAACATTATTTACAGTATTTTTTACACATTTTCGCAACACCTAGCAAAAACTCTTGATCACCATATTTCAAACCCTCTATATATGTTAGAATATCATATCTCCGTCTCTAAATAACTTAGAAACTTGAAACTCGTGATCACCATATTTCGAACCCTCTAAATATATGGGCAGATCCATTGCTTTTCGACAAAAACGTTCGTACTCATGTCATCGATTTGGCCGCCGATTTTTTATCGATAGACCTTAGAAAAAAAAGACGATTTCCACAATATGAGCTTCATCCGTTCAAATCCGGCGTATGTAAAATTTTTTGAAATTTTGAAAATGCCAATTTTTTAGTCATTTTCAGAATATCATATCTCCGTCTCTAAATAACTTAGAAACTTGAAACAAGCGCCATTTTTTTCCACTCATTTTTTACTTTCAGGAAAGCACACAAACTTGACTTAAAACTAAAATCCGGTGCAATAGCTAGTCTTTACCTTACCCACTGGTTTGAAACAGTCTCATGTCAACAGTTTTTGAGTTAGAAAGCCATATAGTAGCTCGTATTTTTTTTGTTTCAGCGTACTCTATTAATAACTATCATCAGTTTTACTTGTTGACTCTTCCCTTTTGATGTATGGCCTGTTAAAGTCCATCAATTTTTGAAAAAATCGCTATTTTCAGATAGCTGTAACTTTTTCCTTTCAATTTTAAATTACTTTAAATTGTCACGGAATATACTTCTTCAAGTCGCAAAAACAAGCCTGGTAATTTTAAGTTTAGGTTCGAGCTAGTTTACGAGCTATGACTTTTTAAAATTTCTAGTTTTACGCTTATCATATTTTATAGTGTCAACTATCTAAATAGTCAATGAATGACCAAAAGTGGGTGTAGACAACATGAAGGAGGGAAGTATTTAAATTTGGGAATTTGCTAAGGGCACGTAAGAATTAAACAAAATAAAAGTCCCCGTCGTTATCCCTGCCGCTTTATTGTGGAAACAGTGGGAGAAAGACCCCTTTTTGGGGTGTTCAATTATATCTCGAAAACGATGAGTCGTATCGAAAAAATTAAATAATTCTTTATTAGCAATAAATATAAATTTTATTGTTGTAAAGTTTGTTATATAACATACTCTATACATTAACATGGGAAGTTTCCCTTCGCACCTCAGGCATCGCTAAAAAATCTTCTTTAAGGACGTTCATACAGGCTTGATAGTCTGATAGGCTTGATAGCTTATGAGGCTTGATAGTAGATAAAAAAAATTTTTTGGTGAATTGAATAACTCAATTACGTAGTTATACTCCCTCAAAAATTTAAAACCTGTTGACGATCATTTCAAAGAGTAATTATCGTTTAAAAATATAACTTTTAACACAGCGTCTTATGGAGAACTCTTTTTTTTTGTACTTTAAATTATAATAACTATATTATTAAACAAGTAATGTAACAACTAACTGAGTTAATTGTTTTAATACCCAGTATATACTGAGTTTATGAAAAAAGGATTGCGTATTCGAATTGTTAACAGGCACGAGGCGAGGCGAGGTACAAAATTTTAATCCTCGTTACTAACCGAGGCGAGGCGAGGTATATTGTCTCAAAAACCTCGTCTCGGTCGAGGCGAGGAATTTGCCTCGGCCGAGGCAAATTTACAAAATGTAAATTTAAAAAAAAAATAATAAAGTGATACATGAAGCAATAAATAGATTATTTGGCAAATATTTTTCTAATGTCCAGCGATCCTACCTAGTACATGTCGAAAGTCATCGTCTCTAAAATTTATATACATATATATATATATAAGTTTTTTTTACCATATTATGTACATTCATGCAAAATAAGTCAAAGTTAGTAAAAATTTTCCCTCGCCTCGCCTCGGCCGAGGCAAGCCGAGGTTGATAGCTGAACCAACCGAGGCGAGGCGAGGCTAGCCAACATTCTGCCGAGGCGAGACAAGGCGAGGTTGATATTTAAAAAAGCGAGGCGAGGCGAGGTGATACCAAAACCTCGCCTCGCCTCGTGCCTCGTGAAACACTAAAAAGAAACAAAACTCGACCAGAAAGGAAGATAGGCTTACTTTTGCACCTAGGTCCAGCTGAAAAACCATTTGAAATAATGTCGATAGATACAATAGGAGGTTTTTCAGCTTATAATTCTACGCACAAATATTTTCATTTAGTAACTGAACATTTCTCAAGATATGCTTATGCTTCAACGTCAAAATTTCAGTCGGCAAATGATTTTATAAAATTATTATCCCCAATCATTGAGAAAAATAAAATCAAAATATTACTATCAGACCAATATCCAGTACTTAATTCTGCAAAATTTAGAACGTTTTTGGATCGTAATAATATAATATTATTGGATACGGCAGTTGACTGTCCTTTTTCAAATGGATTGACAGAGAGGTTATGTCAAACCCTGGTAAATCGTTTAAGATGTAAAATTAATTACAAAAATCTACAGGACCATGGACGTTAGTATTTAAAAAATGCTTAGAAGAATAAATCGAACTGATCATGGAGTCACAGGTTTTTCACCGGAATATTTGTTGAATGGAACACTTAGTCCTATTGCTCCTTCGGAATTTATAGTGGCTAGTAATTTAGAAGAAGATAGAAAATTAGCTTTTCAAAATTCATTAAGAAATCATAATTTAAATAAGAAAAGAGTTGATAAAGCAGGTAAAGTTAGAGAATTCAAAGTTGGGGAAATGGATGTAAGACTGTAGGTCATAGGCTTCATTGTTTTTACTTAATTTTATAATTTATTTGTTTCCATGTAAGATTATTTAGTCTACGAAATTCAATTGATAGTTTTTGTTGTCAATTTAGAATCTTTGAAAATTGGGAATTAAAGAATTTTCGATTTCTAATTTAGGTAAGTTTTTATAATGTTAACTTTAGAATAATATTTTTGATTTAATAATAAATTTCTAATTTAGACATCGATATAGGGTTGTTATTCGTGAGACATGATAAAAGATTGATTACATCTTATATATATATATATATATATATATATATATATATATATATATATATATATATATATATATATATATATATATATATATATATATACGTAATATATATATATGTATGTATTTGTATATATGTACGTATTATATACGATATCAGAACAGAATGAATCAATACCATAGATGTTACCTATTCTACTATTTAAATTTAATATATTTGTTCAATTTTCCAGTTGAGATGGTTTTGAATCCTAGATGTAGCTATTCTTCACGTTATATTTAATATATAGGGGCAAAAGTTTGAAGAAACTTTTTTTAACTTATTTTTATATAGTAAAGAGTATTTATATCTATATTTAACAAATAATGTAACAACTAACTGAGTTAATTTTTTGAATACCCAGTATTATATATACTGAATTTGTATATCAATGTTTGAACAATTCTTCAAATTCAAAGTTTATAAGATATGAATTTTTTTTCTGCGATCAATATTTTCAAGCGTTACAAAGTCGGAACTAAACTTAATATACCATGTATATTTACAAATACACTGGGTATAAAAATAGTATGTATGGATGCTATGTACATGTATACATGCATGCCTTCGTTCACCTATCAATTGTATTTCTCATTTTCAACTTTAAGCACAAATTATGAGAAAACTATTGAGTTTATGAAAAAAACTGTCAAACAATAGTTGTTTATTTTAAAGAGAAAAAGATTTTTTGTCAGCAAATTTTTTTCTATTTCTTACGGTTTCAAAGATATATGATCCCCCCCCCGGGCAATTGTTTCCCGGGGGAAACACGTTTCGATTTTGCCCATTAACGAACTTGACCTTACTTTTTTGCTCTAGAATAAACAAAAAAAATGTCTGCTGGTTATCTCTTTTCGTTTTTTAGTTATCGACTTCACGGACAGACAGACAAACAGACAGTCAGACGGACGGACGTGGAAATGGACTAATTAGGTAATTTTATGAACACCTATAACCAAAATTTTTTTCTGCGATCAATATTTTCAAGCGTTACAAAGTCGGAACTAAACTTAATATACCTTGTATATTTACAAATATACTGGGTATAAAAATGAATGTGTGTTTGTAACGTATGCGTTGCTAAACCATTCATGCGATTATGATGAAACTTTGGGATGTTGTTGTGTGGGCGCCCGAGATGGCTACTGCCAACCACAAAAAAAAAATTAGTATTTTCCGGGAATAAATGTAACGATAATTGTGTGCCTATCTCACATTGAATTTTAGTTTACAATTTCTTTTTTAAGATCGAACGATGGTAATTCTTTGTGACCAAACAGCTTCGTCGATTATGCTTGGCCAATCAACTTTCATATGCTTCTAATTTTACAGCGCTTTCTGTAGATTACATATTAAATTATAAAATTTGTTAAAAACGAACTTATTAAAATAATTGATCAAGCATTATTGACGAAACTTGCGATTGTACATCGCACATAACTTGCGATTATACGATCATATAAAAGAAAAAATTCGTTACGCAGAAGCTGCGTCAACTTAGCGAATTTCCTTAGAATACATAAATCACTCTCTAGCGGTCATAATTTTAGTGTGATCAAAATAAAATATAATATCTGATATGACTTTAGTATTTGCCAAAATTAAATTTATTAATAGCCCAAAAAAAACGGTATAACGATTTTAGTTTATAGTTACTATGGAAACGACAATCAAAATTTTTTACAATTAAATATATTTTATGTATTCGTGTCAAACAAACACAAAATATTAAATATCTCTCTTAATATTAAAATAATCGAAAAATTTATAAGGAGTAAAGTTGTAGAAAATCAAGTTTGCTACAATTCATATCTAGATCATTTTTCTCAAACTCTAATGTGAACAGAGATATTTAGAATTTTAACTTTCAATCTTTAATTGTAAATATTTCTGTAAATATTAGTGTAACAGAAAAATGATAAGAAACAAAATTACAGTAAAACTTATTACCTACTACTTAATTCCTGATAAATTTTTCGATTTTTCAATTATTAAGGGGTAAATTTTCAGGTGCATGGTATTTTATATTGAAAAACTTGGTGCGTACATAATTGTCACTACTTTTGAAGTTGAATACAATGTATCCATCCATACACCATACACATAGACGATATATAAAGTTCACATTATTTAGTAAATAATAATGAAGGTTTTGTATCAACTAAACCAATGGTTCCCAAAGTGGTCTTTATCAGGGATGTTATGGAGCTCCGTAACCGTAACCGAAACTATCGGATATACGAAATAAAAATATATCCGTAACCGTATCCGTTTTACAACTTTCTGATAGTTTTCGTATAATTTAAATTTATTGCATTTTTATTTTAATAGATAAAACTTAAAATTAAAATTGAGTAGGTATATAATAATTACTTACCTATATGACTGATTATAATACCAAATGATAACCTAGACTAGATAAAACCTATAAATAAAACCAAATTATTACATACTGTTTGTGTTTATATTTTACTTCAATCTAATATCCGTAACCGAAACTATCCGAAACTAACGGATAATCCGAAATAATTAAATATCCACAACCGTATCCGAAACCGATATAATTTTATTCCTATATCCATATCCGTATCCAGATCCGAAATATCATATCCATAACATCCCTGGTCTATATAGACCCCCGGGAATAATCGAGAAAACAATATTGTTATATTTGTTTTATTTGTGTGTTAGCCATATAACAATAAGAAATCATTTTGAAACAAATCTTCTCAAAAATTTTACGAAATTCACCATTGTAAAAATAATCTAAAACTCTTCTGTAAAAATCTCCATCGCTAGTATATGTCTGTGTTGTGAGATATTTATGGATAGAGATTACAAAAATGTCTTTTTAGCTATTGCAGTTGAGCAGACTACAAGGTATCGTAAAAGTTTCTTCAACAAGTCTTCTTTCTCTCAGGGTTGCTAGAATAATTTATATCAAGTATTGAAAAGGAACCGAATGTAGTACTCAAAGCGCCTAATTATTTTCAACCAATAATAATAACATATACAGTGGTGCGTAAAGAAGAACCTAAATTGCGATACAACATGTTTTAAAGTAGCGCAGGCATATAAAAAATAGCCTAATTCGGAAAAATTAGCACAATCTGGCAGCCCTGCTTCCTCTGATAATATTCGCATAGTCTACGTACCTCCTAGACGACTATTATATTGACTACTTGGTATATACATCACCCACTCAAAGTTGGATGTATTTATAGAAAAACACTAATAATATAATAAATCTAATCTAATATCAATCGGAATAGTTGTTCATTCATTGTTGGATTGTATTATTGGTTAAAGGGTACAAAGTGCCTTGATACAACAAAACAATATTATTATGAAATCAAACATACACTTTTCTATTCATGAAAACAAGAATTAACCGTTGCTTTTTATATTTCTATCTTAAATAACAACTAAGTTTAAACTTGTAGCTGTCATTATATCTGTTCGTGTATCACAACTATAAGCATGGTACTGCGTTGGACACAGTTTGAGCGTGAAAACTTGTTTTCCATATAAATATTATTTATGTTTGTATTATATTGCTTATTTGTGTATGTAGCATTTCATCGTGGTGCATATTTGCCGGGCATTTAGGAGACCATTGTAGCCCTTTAATTCTTAGTTACTATAGGAGGTTGCTACTGGCCTAAAACAATTTCTAACCAAGAACTGCCATCATCAAACAAAGAAAGTATGGATTGGTTGGACAGATTAAAATCATCAGATTCAAAAAACAAAACACACAGCAGAAGACAAAACAGTAAATTGAAGTAAATAAATAACGGAATTATTTTTTACTTTTTAGTGCATTTTTTCATAGCAAATTTTTTTAGATCCTTTTTTGAAATCGGGTTTTGTTTTTTTGTAAAATATAGTACATAGCACATTTTTTTGATCCGTTTTTTTTCGAAATTTTTAGTGCATTTTTTCATAGCAGATTTTTTTAAATGCGTTTTGTTTTTTTTTTTTGTAAAAAAATTTTTCCTATGAAGTCGGTTTTTAAGAAAAGTTTCTTATTTTTCCATTATGAATGAGTATACCCTTTCAAACAAAACAAAAATTTCAAAATCGATCAACAATTGACGGAGAAATCGGTGGTCATACATATAAAATGAGGATTGTCCTCGATTTCCATGGGATCACCTCATTAGAATGCGATTTGATGACAATGGGACCAATCTGAAAACAAACCCTTTAAAACAAAAAATTTTCCAAATAGGTTAATAAATGACGGCGTTCTGAGGTAATAAACATTAAAAAATAAAATTAAAAAATTTATATGAATTGATAGTCTTCTCCTTATTTGAAGTCGGGTTAAAAATATCAGTGTATATTATTCCACCAAAAAAGACTTTTATCAAACAGTTATTTTCAGAATAGGGTTGATAATTTGAAAATAAATCAACTAAAACAAAAGTTCCGTACCGTTTTGTGTAGAAAAAGATAATGTTAATATAACATAAAATAATATATTTGTTCTTTTACAAAAACAAATTTGATTTTGAAATGATCTTGAAATAACCTTCAAGCATCTTGAAAGCTACATAAATTGCTTGTTTATGTGTAACATTTTTCTTTTCAAAGCATTATGGCACATTTATATATCTTATGTTCTGCCTTCTATACGGGATGTAGCAGAAGCATAACTCAGATTTCCGATTTTTAATCAAATGTTTAATAACATAATTCATCTACAAATCTTTTCTTCTGTATATTTACAGACATATATTAAAGACAAACTGTCGATTTTCTCGGCTACATGATTTGCTTTTTCGCAAATATTCGGCCCAATGCTCGCTGCTGCAAAAACCACTTGAATACACTTTACTCGTATATACCGTATGTGTTGGAAAGCATTGCTAATAGAGAATCAATGGTAAATATTATTTACTATAATAACTATACCCTATGTGTTAGAAAGCATTGCTAACAGAGAATCAATGTTAAATATTATTTACTATAATAACTATACCGTACGTGTTGGAAAGCATTGATAATAGAGAATCAATGTTAAATATTATTTACTATAATAACTATACACAATATGCTTAATAAAGAAATAAAAATATTGGGGATACTCTTTAGTGTGTCTGTTGTGTATGCTTGCTAGACTGTTTTGTACTGCATTAACATGTAATGAGAGTGGGTTAAATATGTTCATTGAGGCCTTCTTAAGCTTAGCATTACTTCTAACAATTGAAAATTCTTCTTTGAATATCCCTTATTATGTGCATGTGGAATGTTTGGAAATAAAAGATAGAATTCTATTAACGGTATAACATAAAACAACAATCCACACAAATTAAAAAATAAATAAAACCCCAAAAAGAAAAAAAAAATTTAATTCCGACAAAAAAAAAAGTTAAACCATATCCGAGTCGATTGTAGAAATCTACCCTGGGTATTTTCGATTGCGATTGCCTATCCTCAAATGCCACAATAAATAAATTGACACATTCCTGTGCCGAATGTCCCCCAAAGTACCATTTAATAATTTGCATTTAAATACGGTAATACCATTAAAAAAACACAACCAAATATTTCCCATGCATTCACATACGTAATGATAAATATTATCAATTATAATGTGCATCACAATACCCCACTCTTAAATGACATCAAACAAACACCATACAGGAATACACCACAAGCTATAGCCAGTTTCAGTATATATATATATATATATATATATATATATATATATATATATATATATATATATATATATATATATATATATATATATATATATATATATATATATCTATATATGTGTGTATAGTTTTATAGTAAATATTTTATTTATTTATTTAACATTGATTCTCTATTAGAAATGCTTTTGAAAACGGTCTATATACCGTATAGCGGAAATGTTTAATGCGCTTTCCAAACAGGGACAAAAATGAATTTTGCACTTGTCACCTGCAAAAAAATGGTTGACGGATAAACTCCACAACTTTTTTTCAACGTTTCTCCTCTTTACTAACCAACTCCTTCCCCCAAATTTTGACTATTTTTGCGTACTTTAAGTACATGCCATAAACAAAATTTATCTAACCAGGCACAATAATAAAAACCGTTATTGATATTCTGTGCATTATGGCTACAGTTTGCGAATCACCACTAAATATCTGCGTCAAAATTCCCGCTACTTAATGTCCTGGACAAATTAACCGACAGAAAATCCGCTACAAAATACAACTATGGAAATAAAAACAAAAAAAAGATAAAATCATCAGTCAATTTGTCTATTTGGATTCAAGACTTCTGTCGCTTAACGTAAACTACAAGTTGAATACTTTTGGACTATCATGATGGTCCAACTTCTAGAGTTATAGTTTGTGCATAAAATTATGATTCAATGCCATTAATCAGGCGCAAGTTTCTTTAGCTACAGTTGGATCGGGTAAAGTAAACCAATGGCTCCAACAGTATATTCTATTATGAAACATTCTATTATACTTCAATTATTATGAAACAAATAATCAACTTTTTTTTCAAATTATTAAATTATGTGTGTATATAACCCTTTGTTGTAGCATTCGTTAATCTGTTGCTAAATTTTACGTATTTATAACAAAAAATATATTTCTGAATCGACTATAGTATATTATTTAATAAATGTCTAATAAAAACATATTTGATAGAATAAAATCGAAAAAGTATGGTTAATAAATTGCAATTGAAGTTTGAATGTAATTTTTTGTCTCTTTTTTAAATCACTAATTCATTGTATGTAGTACGTAAGAAGATAGACACAAGATTTTATACGATCGGTGTTTATATATATATAAACCGTTTTCAAAAGCATTTCTAATCGGAATCGGGAATCAATGTTAAATAAATAAATAAAATATTTACTATAAAACCATACATACACATACTTACATATATCTGGCTAACAGCTTGTGGTGTATGCCTGTATGGTGTTTGTTTGATGTCATTTAAGAGTGGGTAATGTTGTGATGCACATAATAATTGATAATATTTATCATTACGTATGTGAATGCATTGGAAATATTTGGAGGTCTCTTAAGCTAGCGGACTAAAAATGTAGGCTACAAATGGGACCTAGTTGGGCATTTGTAGCCTATTTGTAGCCAATTTGTTACGCTATTAAAAAATTTGTAGCCTTAGCCAAAATTAAAAAAATTAGGTATCCGCTAGCTTAATATGAAGCTAGCGGATACCACAATAATCAATGTTTGGAAGCTTCGAATTACAATTGTAAGTGCATAAAAATTTGTAGCCGGCCAAGATCTATGGGATAGAAACAATTAAAATGTATTTAAAATGCAAAAATGTATTTTACAGTAAAAATAGTGTAATTTAACATGCAGCGGCTAGGGATAAAAATTTCAAAAGTATTTTTTTGCTATCAGAATCGTTTTTTTAGACTAAAAACAGGTAACCACTATGGCTACAAGTATCGAAAGAATTGTTTTACAGAAAGAAAGGTTTGCTTAAACTAAAAACGGGTAGCTGCTATGGCTACAAATTTCAAATTGACTAAACAAGAGTAGCTACAATGACATAAAAATTCAAAGTAATTTTTTTCAATAAAAATAAATTTTTTTAAATGGGAAAGCAGCTATGGCACAGAATGTCAAAAGTATCGTTTTACAACTAAACAGTTTTTCTTAACTAAAGCCGGGAAGCGGTTATGGGTACAAAGTCCAGCATTATCGAATAATTTTTTTTTCTAAAAAAGAGTTTTTTTTCGATATAAACCGGCAGCCGCTACGGCAACAAATTTCAGGGGTATTATTAAACAGTGACAATTATGTTTTTTCACTCTAAGTGAGTAGCCGCTGCGGCAAAAAATTTCAAATTGACTTTTATTGAGAGTAGACATATGGCTACAAATTTCAAACAATTATTTTTCTAAATATGAGTTTTTTTCGATTTCAACCGGCAACCGCTACGGCAACAAATTTCAGAACTATAATTAAACAGTGACAACTATGTTTTTTCACCCTAAGTGTGTAGCCGCTACGGCAACAAATTTCAAATTGACTTTGAACAAGAGTAGACACATGGCTACAAATTTCAAATTATTATTTTTCTAAAAATGAGTTTTTTTTCGATATAAACCGGCAACCGCTACGGCAACAAATTTCAGGAGTATAATTAAACAGTGACAATTATGTTTTTTCACCCTAAGTGTGTAGCCGCTACGGCAACAAATTTCAAATTGACTTTTATTGAGAGTAGACACATGGCTACAAATTTCAAATTATTATTTTTCTAAATATGAGTTTTTTTCGAAATAAACCGGCAGCCACTACGGCAACAAATTTCAGGGGTATTATTAAACAGTGACAATTATGTTTTTTCACCCTAAGTGAGTAGCCGCTACGGCAACAAATTTCAAATTGACTTTTATTGAGAGTAGACACATGGCTACAAATTTCAAATAATTATTTTTCTAAATATGAGTTTTTTTCGTAATAAACCGGCAGCCACTACGGCAACAAATTTCAGGAGTACTATAAAACAGTGACAATTATGTTTTTTCACCCTAAGTGTGTAGCCGCTACGGCAACAAATTTCAAATTGACTTTGAACGAGAGTAGACACATGGCTACAAATTTCAAATTATTATTTTTCTAAAAAAGAGTTTTTTTCGATATAAACCGGCAGCCGCTGCGGCAACAAATTTCAGAAGTATAATTAAACAGTGACAATTATGTTTTTTCACCCTAAGTGTGTAGCCGCTACGGCAACAAATTTCAAATTGACTTTGGACGAGAGTAGACACAAGGCTACAAATTTCAAATAATTATTTTTCTAAATATGAGTTTTTTTCGTAATAAACCGGCAGCCACTACGGCAACAAATTTCAGGAGTACTATAAAACAGTGATATAAACCGGCAACCGCTACGGCAACAAATTTCAGAAGTATAACTAAACAGTAACAATTATGTTTTTTCACCCAAGTGTGTAGCCGCTACGGCAACAAATTTCAAATTGACTTTGGACGAGAGTAGACACAAGGCTACAAATTTAAAATTATTATTTTTCTAAATATGAGTTTTTTTCGATATAAACCAACAACCGCTACGGCAACAAATTTCAGAAGTATTATTAAACAATGACAACTATGTTTTTACACCCTAAGTGTGTAGCCGCTACGGCAACAAATTTCAAATAGACTTTTATTGAGAGTAGACACATGGCTACGAATTTCAAATAATTATTTTTCTAAATATGAGTTTTTTTCGATATAAACTGGCAACCGCTACGGCAACAAATTTCAGGAGTATTATTAAACATTGACAATTATGTTTTTTTACTCTAAGTGTGTAGCCGCTACGGCAACAAATTTCAAATTGACTTTTATTGAGAGTAGACACATGGCTACAAATTTCAAATTATTATTTTTCTAAAAAAGAGTTTTTTCGATATAAACCGATAGCCGCTACGGCAACAAACTTTAGGAGTATTATTAAACATTGACAATTATAATTTTTCACTCTTAGTGAGTAGCCGCTACGGCAACAAATTTCAAATTGACTTTGAACGAGAGTAGACACATGGCTACAAATTTCAAATTATTATTTTTTCTAAAAATTATTTTTTCCGATTTACAGTTAGTTAGAGTAGCAGCTATCCATTTACAGTTTAAAAAATTGTCATTATTCAATAACATTCCTGAAATTTGTTGCCGTAGCGGCTGACGGTTTATATCGAAAAAAACACTATTTTAGGAAAATAATAATTTGAAATTTGTAGCCATGTGTCTACTCTCGTTCAAAGTCAATTTGAAATTTGTTGCCGTAGCGGCTACACACTTAGGCTGAAAAAACATAATTGTTACTGTTTAATAATACTTCTGAAATTTGTTGCCGCAGCGGTTGCCGGTTTATATCGAAAAAAACTCATATTTAGAAAAATAATTGTTTGAAATTTGTAGCCATGTGTCTACTCTCAATAAAAGTCAATTTGAAATTTGTTGCCGTAGCGGCTACACACTTAGAGTGAAAAAGCATAATTGTCACTGTTTAATTATACTTCTGAATTTTGTTGCCGTAGCGGTTGCCGGTTTATATCGAAAAAAACTCATATTTAGAAAAATAATTATTTGAAATTTGTAGCCATGTGTCTACTCTCAATAAAAGTCAATTTGAAATTTGTTGCCGTAGCGGCTACACACTTAGGGTGAAAAAACATAATTGTCACTGTTTAATAATACTTCTGAAATTTTTTGCCGTAGCGGTTGCTGGTTTATATCGAAAAAAACTCATATTTAGAAAAAAAATTATTTGAAATTTGTAGCCATGTGTCTACTCTCGTTCAAAGTCAATTTGAAATTTGTTGCCGTAGCGGCTACACACTTAGGGTGAAAAAACATAATTGTCACTGTTTAATTATACTTCTGAAATTTGTTGCCGTAGCGGTTGCCGGTTTATATCGAAAAAAAACTCATTTTTAGAAAAATAATAATTTGAAATTTGTAGAAATGTGTCTACTCTCGTTCAAAGTCAATTTGAAATTTGTTGCCGTAGCGGCTACACACTTAGGGTGATAAAACATAATTGTCACTGTTTAATCATACTTCTGAAATTTGTTGCCGTAGCGGTTGCCGGTTTATATCGAAAAAAAACTCATTTTTAGAAAAATAATAATTTGAAATTTGTAGCCATGTGTCTACTCTCGTTCAAAGTCAATTTGAAATTTGTTGCCGTAGCGGCTACACACTTAGGGTGAAAAAACATAATTGTCACTGTTTAATCATACTTCTGAAATTTGTTGCCGTAGCGGTTGCCGGTTTATATCGAAAAAAAACTCATTTTTAGAAAAATAATAATTTGAAATTTGTAGAAATGTGTCTACTCTCGTTCAAAGTCAATTTGAAATTTGTTGCCGTAGCGGCTACACACTTAGAGTGAAAAAACATAATTGTCACTGTTTAATTATACTTCTGAAATTTGTTGCCGTAGCGGTTGCCGGTTTATATCGAAAAAAACTCATTTTTAGAAAAATAATAATTTGAAATTTGTAGCCATGTGTCTACTCTCGTTCAAAGTCAATTTGAAATTTGTTGCCGTAGCGGCTACACACTTAGGGTGAAAAAACATAATTGTCACTGTTTAATTATACTTCTGAAATTTGTTGCCGTAGCGGTTGCCGGTTTAAATCGAAAAAAACTCATATTTAGAAAAATAATTGTTTGAAATTTGTAGCCATATGTCTACTCTCAATAAAAGTCAATTTGAAATTTTTTGCCGCAGCGGCTACTCACTTAGAGTGAAAAAACATAATTGTCACTATTAATTAAATTAAATACTTATATGAAAAAATTAACTCGTCAACCAGGAATCGAACCTCGGACCTCTGGATAACTAGCCCAGTGTGCTTGCCTGTACACCAAAGACGATTGTGATGTGACAGCCAACTTTTTCATATTATTCTAATTTTTGTTTTATTTATTAGATAGTATTTACTTCTTTCTGAAGTGATTTGTTTATTAATATTTGTTTGTTTGTGTATACTTTCGTGTCCACATAACGTTGTTTGTCCAAATTCTTTTTCGAATACGTATGACAAACTGTAGAAGACTATAGCGTATACTCCGACAAATTTCATTGTCATTGAATTTATTAATTAAATTAAATACTTATATGAAAAAATTAACTCGTCAACCAGGAATCGAACCTCGGACCTCTGGATAACTAGCCCAGTGTGCTTGCCTGTACACCAAAGACGATTGTGATGTGACAGCCAACTTTTTCATATTATTCTAATTTTTGTTTTATTTATTAGATAGTATTTACTTCTTTCTGAAGTGATTTGTTTATTAATATTTGTTTGTTTGTGTATACTTTCGTGTCCACATAACGTTGTTTGTCCAAATTCTTTTTCGAATACGTATGACAAACTGTAGAAGACTATAGCGTATACTCCGACAAATTTCATTGTCATTGAATTTATTATATATTGAATGAAATTTGTCGGAGTATACGCTATAGTCTTCTACAGTTTGTCATACGTATTCGAAAAAGAATTTGGACAAACAACGTTATGTGGACACGAAAGTATACACAAACAAACAAATATTAATAAACAAATCACTTCAGAAAGAAGTAAATACTATCTAATAAATAAAACAAAAATTAGAATAATATGAAAAAGTTGGCTGTCACATCACAATCGTCTTTGGTGTACAGGCAAGCACACTGGGCTTGTTATCCAGAGGTCCGAGGTTCGATTCCTGGTTGACGAGTTAATTTTTTCATATAAGTATTTAATTTAATTAATAAATTCAATGACAATGAAATTTGTCGGAGTATACGCTATAGTCTTCTACAGTTTGTCATACGTATTCGAAAAAGAATTTGGACAAACAACGTTATGTGGACACGAAAGTATAAACAAACAAACAAATATTAATAAACAAATCACTTCAGAAAGAAGTAAATACTATCTAATAAATAAAACAAAAATTAGAATAATATGAAAAAGTTGGCTGTCACATCACAATCGTCTTTGGTGTACAGGCAAGCACACTGGGCTAGTTATCCAGAGGTCCGAGGTTCGATTCCTGGTTGACGAGTTAATTTTTTCATATAAGTATTTAATTTAATTAATAAATTCAATGACAATGAAATTTGTCGGAGTATACGCTATAGTCTTCTACAGTTTGTCATACGTATTCGAAAAAGAATTTGGACAAACAACGTTATGTGGACACGAAAGTATACACAAACAAACAAATATTAATAAACAAATCACTTCAGAAAGAAGTAAATACTATCTAATAAATAAAACAAAAATTAGAATAATATGAAAAAGTTGGCTGTCACATCACAATCGTCTTTGGTGTACAGGCAAGCACACTGGGCTAGTTATCCAGAGGTCCGAGGTTCGATTCCTGGTTGACGAGTTAATTTTTTCATATAAGTATTTAATTTAATTAATAAATTCAATGACAATGAAATTTGTCGGAGTATACGCTATAGTCTTCTACAGTTTGTCATACGTATTCGAAAAAGAATTTGGACAAACAACGTTATGTGGACACGAAAGTATACACAAACAAACAAATATTAATAAACAAATCACTTCAGAAAGAAGTAAATACTATCTAATAAATAAAACAAAAATTAGAATAATATGAAAAAGTTGGCTGTCACATCACAATCGTCTTTGGTGTACAGGCAAGCACACTGGGCTAGTTATCCAGAGGTCCGAGGTTCGATTCCTGGTTGACGAGTTAATTTTTTCATATAAGTATTTAATTTAATTAATAAATTCAATGACAATGAAATTTGTCGGAGTATACGCTATAGTCTTCTACAGTTTGTCATACGTATTCGAAAAAGAATTTGGACAAACAACGTTATGTGGACACGAAAGTATACACAAACAAACAAATATTAATAAACAAATCACTTCAGAAAGAAGTAAATACTATCTAATAAATAAAACAAAAATTAGAATAATATGAAAAAGTTGGCTGTCACATCACAATCGTCTTTGGTGTACAGGCAAGCACACTGGGCTAGTTATCCAGAGGTCCGAGGTTCGATTCCTGGTTGACGAGTTAATTTTTTCATATAAGTATTTAATTTAATTAATAAATTCAATGACAATGAAATTTGTCGGAGTATACGCTATAGTCTTCTACAGTTTGTCATACGTATTCGAAAAAGAATTTGGACAAACAACGTTATGTGGACACGAAAGTATACACAAACAAACAAATATTAATAAACAAATCACTTCAGAAAGAAGTAAATACTATCTAATAAATAAAACAAAAATTAGAATAATATGAAAAAGTTGGCTGTCACATCACAATCGTCTTTGGTGTACAGGCAAGCACACTGGGCTAGTTATCCAGAGGTCCGAGGTTCGATTCCTGGTTGACGAGTTAATTTTTTCATATAAGTATTTAATTTAATTAATAAATTCAATGACAATGAAATTTGTCGGAGTATACGCTATAGTCTTCTACAGTTTGTCATACGTATTCGAAAAAGAATTTGGACAAACAACGTTATGTGGACACGAAAGTATACACAAACAAACAAATATTAATAAACAAATCACTTCAGAAAGAAGTAAATACTATCTAATAAATAAAACAAAAATTAGAATAATATGAAAAAGTTGGCTGTCACATCACAATCGTCTTTGGTGTACAGGCAAGCACACTGGGCTAGTTATCCAGAGGTCCGAGGTTCGATTCCTGGTTGACGAGTTAATTTTTTCATATAAGTATTTAATTTAATTAATAAATTCAATGACAATGAAATTTGTCGGAGTATACGCTATAGTCTTCTACAGTTTGTCATACGTATTCGAAAAAGAATTTGGACAAACAACGTTATGTGGACACGAAAGTATACACAAACAAACAAATATTAATAAACAAATCACTTCAGAAAGAAGTAAATACTATCTAATAAATAAAACAAAAATTAGAATAATATGAAAAAGTTGGCTGTCACATCACAATCGTCTTTGGTGTACAGGCAAGCACACTGGGCTAGTTATCCAGAGGTCCGAGGTTCGATTCCTGGTTGACGAGTTAATTTTTTCATATAAGTATTTAATTTAATTAATAAATTCAATGACAATGAAATTTGTCGGAGTATACGCTATAGTCTTCTACAGTTTGTCATACGTATTCGAAAAAGAATTTGGACAAACAACGTTATGTGGACACGAAAGTATACACAAACAAACAAATATTAATAAACAAATCACTTCAGAAAGAAGTAAATACTATCTAATAAATAAAACAAAAATTAGAATAATATGAAAAAGTTGGCTGTCACATCACAATCGTCTTTGGTGTACAGGCAAGCACACTGGGCTAGTTATCCAGAGGTCCGAGGTTCGATTCCTGGTTGACGAGTTAATTTTTTCATATAAGTATTTAATTTAATTAATAAATTCAATGACAATGAAATTTGTCGGAGTATACGCTATAGTCTTCTACAGTTTGTCATACGTATTCGAAAAAGAATTTGGACAAACAACGTTATGTGGACACGAAAGTATACACAAACAAACAAATATTAATAAACAAATCACTTCAGAAAGAAGTAAATACTATCTAATAAATAAAACAAAAATTAGAATAATATGAAAAAGTTGGCTGTCACATCACAATCGTCTTTGGTGTACAGGCAAGCACACTGGGCTAGTTATCCAGAGGTCCGAGGTTCGATTCCTGGTTGACGAGTTAATTTTTTCATATAAGTATTTAATTTAATTAATAAATTCAATGACAATGAAATTTGTCGGAGTATACGCTATAGTCTTCTACAGTTTGTCATACGTATTCGAAAAAGAATTTGGACAAACAACGTTATGTGGACACGAAAGTATACACAAACAAACAAATATTAATAAACAAATCACTTCAGAAAGAAGTAAATACTATCTAATAAATAAAACAAAAATTAGAATAATATGAAAAAGTTGGCTGTCACATCACAATCGTCTTTGGTGTACAGGCAAGCACACTGGGCTAGTTATCCAGAGGTCCGAGGTTCGATTCCTGGTTGACGAGTTAATTTTTTCATATAAGTATTTAATTTAATTAATAAATTCAATGACAATGAAATTTGTCGGAGTATACGCTATAGTCTTCTACAGTTTGTCATACGTATTCGAAAAAGAATTTGGACAAACAACGTTATGTGGACACGAAAGTATACACAAACAAACAAATATTAATAAACAAATCACTTCAGAAAGAAGTAAATACTATCTAATAAATAAAACAAAAATTAGAATAATATGAAAAAGTTGGCTGTCACATCACAATCGTCTTTGGTGTACAGGCAAGCACACTGGGCTAGTTATCCAGAGGTCCGAGGTTCGATTCCTGGTTGACGAGTTAATTTTTTCATATAAGTATTTAATTTAATTAATAAATTCAATGACAATGAAATTTGTCGGAGTATACGCTATAGTCTTCTACAGTTTGTCATACGTATTCGAAAAAGAATTTGGACAAACAACGTTATGTGGACACGAAAGTATACACAAACAAACAAATATTAATAAACAAATCACTTCAGAAAGAAGTAAATACTATCTAATAAATAAAACAAAAATTAGAATAATATGAAAAAGTTGGCTGTCACATCACAATCGTCTTTGGTGTACAGGCAAGCACACTGGGCTAGTTATCCAGAGGTCCGAGGTTCGATTCCTGGTTGACGAGTTAATTTTTTCATATAAGTATTTAATTTAATTAATAAATTCAATGACAATGAAATTTGTCGGAGTATACGCTATAGTCTTCTACAGTTTGTCATACGTATTCGAAAAAGAATTTGGACAAACAACGTTATGTGGACACGAAAGTATACACAAACAAACAAATATTAATAAACAAATCACTTCAGAAAGAAGTAAATACTATCTAATAAATAAAACAAAAATTAGAATAATATGAAAAAGTTGGCTGTCACATCACAATCGTCTTTGGTGTATAGGCAAGCACACTGGGCTAGTTATCCAGAGGTCCGAGGTTCGATTCCTGGTTGACGAGTTAATTTTTTCATATAAGTATTTAATTTAATTAATAAATTCAATGACAATGAAATTTGTCGGAGTATACGCTATAGTCTTCTACAGTTTGTCATACGTATTCGAAAAAGAATTTGGACAAACAACGTTATGTGGACACGAAAGTATACACAAACAAACAAATATTAATAAACAAATCACTTCAGAAAGAAGTAAATACTATCTAATAAATAAAACAAAAATTAGAATAATATGAAAAAGTTGGCTGTCACATCACAATCGTCTTTGGTGTACAGGCAAGCACACTGGGCTAGTTATCCAGAGGTCCGAGGTTCGATTCCTGGTTGACGAGTTAATTTTTTCATATAAGTATTTAATTTAATTAATAAATTCAATGACAATGAAATTTGTCGGAGTATACGCTATAGTCTTCTACAGTTTGTCATACGTATTCGAAAAAGAATTTGGACAAACAACGTTATGTGGACACGAAAGTATACACAAACAAACAAATATTAATAATTGTCACTGTTAAATAATACTTCTGAAATTTGTTGCCGTAGCGGCTGCCGGTTTATATCGAAAAAAACTCTTTTTTAGAAAAATAATAATTTGAAATTTGTAGCCATGTGTCTACTCTCAATAAAAGTCTATTTGAAATTTGTTGCCGTAGCGGCTACACACTTAGGGTCTAAAAACATAGTTGTCATTGTTTAATAATACTTCTGAAATTTGTTGCCGTAGCGGTTGTTGGTTTATATCGAAAAAAACTCATATTTAGAAAAATAATAATTTGAAATTTGTAGCCTTGTGTCTACTCTCGTCCAAAGTCAATTTGAAATTTGTTGCCGTAGCGGCTACACACTTGGTGTGAAAAAACATAATTGTTACTGTTTAGTTATACTTCTGAAATTTGTTGCCGTAGCGGTTGCCGGTTTATATCGAAAAAAAACTCATTTTTAGAAAAATAATAATTTGAAATTTGTAGCCATGTGTCTACTCTCGTTCAAAGTCAATTTGAAATTTGTTGCCGTAGCGGCTACACACTTAGGGTGAAAAAACATAATTGTCACTGTTTTATAGTACTTCTGAAATTTGTTGCCGTAGTGGCTGCCGGTTTATTTCGAAAAAAACTCATATTTAGAAAAATAATTATTTGAAATTTGTAGCCATGTGTCTACTCTCAATAAAAGTCAATTTGAAATTTGTTGCCGTAGCGGCTACACACTTTGGGTGAAAAAGCATAATTGTCACTGTTTAATAATACTTCTGAAATTTGTTGCTGTAGCGGTTGCCGGTTTATATCGAAAAAAACTCTTTTTTAGAACAATAATAATTTGAAATTTGTAGCCTTGTGTCTACTCTCGTCCAAAGTCAATTTGAAATTTGTTGCCGTAGCGGCTACACACTAAGGGTGAAAAAACATAATTGTCACTGTTTAATTATACTCCTGAAATTTGTTGCCGTAGCGGTTGCCGGTTTATATCGAAAAAAAACTCATTTTTAGAAAAATAATAATTTGAAATTTGTAGCCATGTGTCTACTCTTGTTCAAAGTCAATTTGAAATTTGTTGCCGTAGCGGCTACACACTTAGGGTGAAAAAACATAGTTGTCACTGTTTAATTATAGTTCTGAAATTTGTTGCCGTAGCGGTTGCCGGTTGAAATCGAAAAAAACTCATATTTAGAAAAATAATTGTTTGAAATTTGTAGCCATATGTCTACTCTCAATAAAAGTCAATTTGAAATTTTTTGCCGCAGCGGCTACTCACTTAGAGTGAAAAAACATAATTGTCACTGTTTAATTATACTCCTGAAATTTGTTGCCGTAGCGGTTGCCGGTTTATATCGAAAAAAACTCTTTTTTAGAAAAATAATAATTTGAAATTTGTAGCCATGTGTCTACTCTCAATAAAAGTCTATTTGAAATTTGTTGCCGTAGCGGCTACACACTTAAGGTGTAAAAACATAGTTGTCACTGTTTAATAATACCCCTGAAATTTGTTGCCATAGCGGCTGCCGGTTTATATCGAAAAAAAACTCTTTTTTAGAAAAAAAAATTATTCGATAATGCTGGACTTTGTACCCATAACCGCTTCCCGGCTTTAGTTAAGAAAAACTGTTTAGTTGTAAAACGATACTTTTGACATTCTGTGCCATAGCTGCTTTCCCATTTAAAAAAATTTATTTTTATTGAAAAAAATTACTTTGAATTTTTATGTCATTGTAGCTACTCTTGTTTAGTCAATTTGAAATTTGTAGCCATAGCAGCTACCCGTTTTTAGTTTATGCAAACCTTTCTTTCTGTAAAACAATTCTTTCGATACTTGTAGCCATAGTGATTACCTGTTTTTAGTCTAAAAAAACGATTCTGATAGCAAAAAAATACTTTTGAAATTTTTATCCCTAGCCGCTGCATGTTAAATTACACTATTTTTACTGTAAAATACATTTTTGCATTTTAAATACATTTTAATTGTTTCTATCCCATAGATCTTGGCCGGCTACAAATTTTTATGCACTTACAATTGTAATTCGAAGCTTCCAAACATTGATTATTGTGGTATCCGCTAGCTTCATATTAAGCTAGCGGATACCTAATTTTTTTAATTTTGGCTAAGGCTACAAATTTTTTAATAGCGTAACAAATTGGCTACAAATAGGCTACAAATGCCCAACTAGGTCCCATTTGTAGCCTACATTTTTAGTCCGCTAGCTTAAGAGACCTAATATTTGGTTGTGTGTTTGAACGGTATTACCGTTAACAATGAGTTATTACACAATAATAGAAAAAGTGCAAATTATTAAATGGTACTTTGGGGGACATTCGGCACAGGAATATGTCAATTTATTTATTGTGGCATTTGAGGATAGGCAATCGCCAAGCATTCGAACAGTTACTCATATGATTAGCTGTTTTGAAAAATGGGGTTGTATATCTGGTTGCAAAGACTGACACAAAGATAAAGATGATGAAGCCCCACAAAAAAATGAAGAGAGAGATATAGCAGTTTGTAGTTTATTATTTATTGACGAAAAAAAAATCGACAAGAGAAGTTGGTGAAGAATTGGGCCTAAGCAACTCTACAGTTGCAAACATTTGGAAGCGGAACAATTTCAAATGTTTTAAATATGGAAAAACCCAAGAGATATGAGGACCCTTATCGCAGTATGGAGTTTTGTGAAGCTGTGATGGAAAAGGCGAATCGAGAAGATAATTTCTTAATTTTTTAATACTTTTCCATTACATGGAAAACATAATCTATCTGTCATGCGATATTGGTCTCAGACAAATCAGCATCGATATATCAGTACCCGAACTCAGTTTCCACAGAAACTGAATGTCTGGACTGGAATATTGACCATGTTACAGGACCATTCTTCATTGACGGATCTTTAGATTCTCAAAAATATTTGAGTTTGTTGCGAAATAATATATTTCCAACTGTTATAGATCTTCCTAATTTAGACCTGGAATCTGTATGGTTCCAACAAGATGGTTACTATGTTCATCAAACCAGCCAGCATATTTACACACACTACAGAGTACCCCACTATTTTTATTTCTTTATGAAGCATTGTGTAGTTATTGTAGTAAATAATATTTAACATTAATTCTCAATTAGCAATGCTTTCCAACACATACGGTATATATATAGAGCCTTCAATAGGCTACAAATAAAAGATTATTCTCCACAATGTAATTGCATTGAACTATACAGAATGTAGAAAATCTATGTATGCTTGCTTATTATTCCAAAAAGTAAGTTAAACAATAATATTGGTTTACACAAGGCGGCAAGGATAATCCTTCGAATATCCAACTAATTATACTTATAATTGAGAAAATTTGGATGTTTAGATGTTTGGTACTCAAACAAATGTATAACGGCTGAACCGATATTGAGGTAGTTATCACCGGTTGGTAGAAAATTTAAGCGACTAGGATATAGGCTATAAAATATTTTTGTTTATGCTTCCGTGCCCTTTTAAACTGTGTAAGATAGAAAAAATCTATAAATACACAAAAATGTTTATCTCGTGAAAACAAAAAACATTTTTTCATTATAGTGACGAGTAACATATAAGAAATAAACATTTTTTGTTCCATGCATCCGCGTGGTATCTGTGCACATAACCAATCTTTTAAACGGTGCGAGAAGGGGAAAATTTTCAAAAACAAATAATGTTTTTCTCATAAAGAAACCACGTTTTTTTTTGGAACATTTTTTATACATGCAATTGTTTTGTCATAAATGCAGGCGCGGTGCACAAGTAAAATAGCACAAAAGCTGGTGAGGAATTAATTTAATACCTTATTAACTTAATATTTATGCTCATAGACAGGAGAGATTAATTTTCATTTTCATTTCTTACGGTGATAAAACTTAACATTTACTTCCGATGTAAAAAAGTACTCGAAGTATACTACACCGAAAGTAAGTGTCAAGTTTTAGCCCCGTAAGAAATAATATGGGAAAATGTGTTAGGAAACTCCCATAGTATATCTACTGGGGTATGTATTTTAGGAACTTTGAAAACATAAAAAAGTACAATTTCAATGTAAGTGGAAGGGTTTTTTGCGGTTATTTTGCCACTGCGCAGCATATTAGTTTTGCAAATAATCACAAAACATATTCTTTAGGTCCTTTGGAAACGATACAATTTTTTATTTCAGCATTAAAGAATCTAGAAATAAAAATACCAGACCTTTTAGACGGTTGTGAAGTATGACCCAACTTTAGGCGATCTGAAATTTGTATAGCATATTCATTAATAAATATTAAAAATATGCCAGACGAATGCGACGGTTTTATATTATTACTTGACACGAATAAAGATTTTAAATAAGTACGACAAAGGCCTTATTCAAGTGGTTTTTATACCATTGAAAAATCTTGTTTCAGGGACGATTATTTGCGAAAATGCAAAACTTTGAGTCGAGAATATCGACAGTTTGTTTTAGTTGTTTATTAATCATTATACACAAATTTAGGTTTTTTATAAGGAAATGACTTTTTTTCATGTTATATTCAAATATCTGGATATTTGATTATCCGAATCGGGTCCCATCCCAATTAGCCTTTTTCCTCTGATGATTTTGAAAAAAATCCAACAGAGGACAGCACTAGTGAGGGGTACACATGTTTTGATTTTTTCATTGACAACAACGTTAAGCAACGTCATAACTCGGCAAAAAATTAATTTTTTTAAATTGTTCAAAAAGCATCTTTTTTGGCTTGCTTTGGGCTTCATTTCTGTGAATTATTAGACATTATTATGAAAAACTCGAATTAGTGAAGCAAAAACAAGAAATCGATATTTTTGACAGTTTTTCCGATTTTTCTCAAAAAGTACCGATCTAATTAAAATTCAAGACACGTCAATCGATAGGTGTTTTTGATACCTATAACTATTTTATTTAACTTTTTCTGATTAGAGTTCAAGTTTTTTTTTTATTCGCAAAAAAACCATTTTTTCAATATATTCTGGTGTTGATATATGCCAACGACTCGTTCTGATCCAAAAATTACTCATGAGGGTGATGATCCCCTCCAGTATTTATTTTAATTTAACATTTGATTTAGTTGATTTCATCTTTGTAAATATTGCAACCCAAAATGTTTTTCCTGTTCAAAAATCCTTAAAACATTCTGTATAATTGTAATGGTGAGTCAACAAACGATCTTCTTTTATTCATGTTTAAATATTTGTTGGCTTATCCTTGTCTACAATTCTCATCTATCAACTCTGATTGTCTAACTTTCGATGTTTGTTTTTAAATGTTCGATTCAAGTTCTATACGACAAAGTATTTTGAGCAATTGAAAATAACAACTAGCTTATTTACTTAAAGATCCGGTATATACTGAGGTTATGAAAAAAGTTTCAAACAAAAGTTCTTATTTTTAATAAAACCTATTTTGACAAAATGGAAACCCGACTTCAAAAATCAAATATTCTATAACAAAAAATGCACTAAAAAGTAAAAAAATAATTGCATATTCTTGTGCCAATTTTAGTTCACCTAAGCAAAAATTTTTAAATATATATGTACAATTATTGTTATTTTTTGAGGCGGTGTCAGCATAGAGAAATTCACATAACTTTTGGACACCGCCTCCAAAAATAACACAAAATTTGGTATATCTCCCTTAATATTTGAAAAATCGAAAAATTTATCAGGAGTTAAGTAGTAGGTACTAAGTTTTACTGTAATTTTGTTTCTTATCATTTTTCTGTTACACTAATATTTACAGAAAAATTTACAATTGAGGATTGAAAGTTAAAATTCTAAATATCTCTGTTCACATTAGAGTTTGAGAAAAATGATCAAGTAATGAATTGTAGCAAACTTGATTTTCTACAACTTTACTCCTTATACATTTTTCGATTATTCTAATATTAAGAGAGATATTTAATATTTTGTGTTTGTTTAACACGAATATATAAAATATATTTTATTGTAAATAATTTTGATTGTCGTTTCCATAGTAACTATAACCGTTATACCGTTTTTTTTTTTTGCTATTAATAAATTTAATTTTTGCAAATACTAAAGCCATATCAGATATTATATTTCATTTTGATCGCATTAAAATTATGACCGCCAGAGAGTTATTTATGTATTCTAAGGAAATTCGCTAAGTTGACGCAGCTCCTGCGTAACGAATTTTTTTGATATTGAAAAGGACTTCTGTTACACCTAGAAAATGATAAACAAGCAGAAACGCTTATGTCTGCTATTATGTAACAGATGATAACTAATGTATCATTTATAAAATTTATACTTGCAAGAACGGTAGTCCAATTTATTGGCATCTTTCCAAAACTTTACGAATTTTTCGTTTATAAGAGTCAATGCTACTAGATATACAAATATATATAAAGTATACTTTTAAGATACAAATTGTTGATTTATATTTTTATTTAGTGAGACTTTATTCAACGTCTAACCATAAAAATTCTTAACTTATAGCATGGAAACAATACACATTTATCGGGAGTCGAATCATGGGTATTTAGTCCGCAGTTTGTATGGTTTGACACAGCAGATGAATTTTATATTCCATATTACTTTTTATCAAATCTTAAATTTTAGGAGCGTTGGAAAATTAATATATTATTTTTGTTCAGTATTGTAAATATTTTATAGAATGATCCACCAAAATAATAAGCATTTTTCATAGATACTTTAAAAACATGTGTACAATGATTTATCTTGTCTTTCAACGGTAGCAAAAAATAGGTCCCTTTATTCAGATACTCCAGTAGTCCTTCGTATATAGTCGAATTAACAATTGAATAAATGTATAAAATAAATATTTTTATATTTTAAAATTCTTGAAAGAAAACTTTGGTAATATTAATAAATATCCAAATATAATCTTATGCGAACCACTAAATAGAAAATTTTTACAAGGGACCATTTTATTTTTCAAAAAAATAATAAGATTTTTGGGCGCTAGATTGGATCGAATTGTATATTCAAATTCGTCTATGGTCTTATTAGAGAATCTTAAGAAGTCAAAGATTTTAATTCAAAATTAACATCAAAACCAAGATTTCTTTAGTTTTCTTCTTGATATTGGCTCATGGCAACAGGATGTTTTCTAATGTACAAAAATATTTGTTTTTTAAGAGGATGTTCTTGAACTAATTTTATGAAAAATGCTTATAAACTTCGGCGGCGTTAAAACAGCTTTCAAGGAAAGTTCTTGTGTTCCAAAACTTTATTGTTTTCCTAAGATATGAATAACGTCTGATAGACTAAGTTTGGTCCAGATCTTGTACTACTATTGCATGCGTGGTCATGGTCTTGCTATTGGACTTACCAATGTGCTACACTCAAAGCCCGATTACAAGAGCAAGAGTAAATTTGTTATGGTTAATATGCAAATGACTAAGAACTCTTTTTAAGGCAGGTTTCCCTCTTCAATTCCACCTGTAAATTTTTTTTAATGTATGATCACGCATTACTTTTTACAGAGTAGTCCGATTTTGAAAATTCTTTTTTTGTTGGATGGGGTATACTTCAAAGTTAGCTCCATATAATTTGAAAAAAAATTCGAAAGTTTAGCCACAAAAAAGTCAAAAATAACTTCTTTTTTTTTACTTTTTTTTATGAGTGGAGTCGCTTTGTTTTAATATATACTTTAAAGCATATAACTGAATGTGTTATTTGACTTCCCAGTGCTTCCACTAAATAACAAATAATATATCGATTGTGTAAACATGTGTGTAAAGCTAGCACCGCCATTTTGAAAAACGAAAAAAATAATCATTGTGATAGTTTGTGCTACGTTGTGCCGCAAGCCGATCTTAGAAATTTTGAAAAATGAAGCGAAAATTCGAAAAAAACGTTTTTCAGGCCCAATACCTCCATTTTGTCGAAATGAAAAAAAAATTGTGCTAGATTGTGCTAGGGTTGTTCTAGCTTGTGCCGCAAACCGCGATTCGATATCGCAATTAGTTTCGTAGAAAATCGCGTTTGAAAAAAAAACCGCAGAACCGCCATTTTGTCGGAATGAAAAAAAATTTATTGTGCTAGGCTTGTGCTAGCTTGTGCTGCAAATCGCATTCCTATCCCGACATTTTTGATATATTATAAGGTATAAATTTTTTTCAAAAATATTCATACCTATAAGTACCTACAGAAAAATATATTTTTTCAATATGTTATAAATACAAACATATTAAACTCAAATACCAGTTGTTTAGTTGACATCTTCGCATAGCAGATCTCCCACGAGTATGAGAGAGTACATATGTATACATTAAGCAATGTGTATGAGAAGGAGGTCTTATAGGTTTGTTTTGTTACTGTATGTGCCTATGTGCCTATGTATGTGTTGTATGTGTTTTGTTACTGTTGTGTTGTGTTGTGTTGTATGAGACAATCACCAACCACTCGAACAGTTATGAATATTATTCACTGTTTTGAAAAATATGCTTGTTTATCAAAGCTATAAGACCTCCTTCTCAAATACATTGCTTAATGTATACATATGTACTCTCTCATACTCGTGGGAGATCTGCTATGCGAAGATGTCAACTAAACAACTGGTATATGTTATACATATAAAAAACCTTATGCACAATCTAGGCACAACAATTAATTTATAAATTCCGACGAAATAAAGGCTGTGGGTCTCAAAAACGGGTTTTTCGAAATTTCGCTTCATTTGTCAAGAGTTTCTTCATTTTTAATGAGAACTGTATGTCGTGGACAAGATTCGTTTACGACACAACCTAGCACAACCCTAGCATAATCTAGCACAACTATTTTTTTCCATTCCGACGGAATGGCGGTGTTGGGCCTTAAAATCGTTTTTATCGAATTTTCACTTTATTTTTCGAAATTTCTAAGTCCTGCTTACTGCACAACCTAGCACATTCCTGGCACAAACTAGCACAATGATTTTATTTTGTCATTTCAAAAATGGAGGTGTTGCGATTTTTTTTCAATCGCGGTTTTCAAAAAATCTAATTGCGATATCGAATCGCGGTTTGCAGCACAAGCTAGCACAACCCTAGCACAACCATTTTTTTTTTCATTCCTACAAAATGGCGGTGTTGGGCCTGAAAAACGTTTTTTTCGAATTTTCGCTTCATTTTTCAAAATTTCTAAGATCAGCTCGCGGCACAACGTAGCACATTCCTAGCACAAACTAGCACAATGATTAATTTTTTCGTTTTTCAAAATGGCGGTGCTAACTTTACACACATTGTGTAAACACTATTTGAAAGCACTCAATATCTTTGCGAACTTTAAATGTTTTTTTAACCGACGAAAAAAACGGGGAGGGGTCTTAAATAGTCTCTGGACCTATGAACTATATTCCGACTCCCTTCTTTGCTAAGGTATCTGTATTTTCGATTCCTTCGAAACCACTGTGACTCGGTACCCAGATCAATTTAACATTGTTCCGTTTTGCCAGCTACAGCAGTTCTTCCAGGCAATCCTTGACTACCCCTGAGGGGATCTCAGTTCCAGGCAGGGCTTTTAGAGCAGCTTGAGTGTCCGAGAGAATACATACGTTCTGGTTTATGTAGCCTCTACGTATGTTCTCACGGACGCATGCCAGTATGGCGTAGACTTCTGCTTGAAAGACTGTGGTATACTTCCCCAAGTAGAGGCTTATGTTTGCTTTGGGTCTTTCACCGGTAATTCCCGTTCTGTTCCCTTCCTCAGTTTTGGATCCATCTGTATATCAGACGATTCCTTTCTTGAGATAGAGTGGTTCTCCTTCCGTCCACAGGTCCCTATCATGGACTACAGTGAAAGGTTTTGAGAAGGAATGTATATTGGGAAGTATATCTGTGCCCATTTCAAAAACGGTATCTGAGATGATCGATGTTCCCACGACCCTTGCATATCCAACCTGATTTTTTGCAATTCAGTTATTATTGCATGATAGTCTATAGGCGCTGGACCTATCTTTAGTTATTATTACAATGTTTAGCGGAGTCTAGTATGATTTCCATGGTAGCTGTGGGTGTACTGCTCACTGATCCAGTAATGCACAAACAGGCCAGTCTTTAGATTCTGGACAGCTTTGTACATGCTCTTATTGGATTAACCTTTGGCCACCACGCTTAGAGCAGCATACGTTATAATTGGCCTAACTACTATTGTGTACAGCCCGTGGATCATTTTGGCTTTTAGACCCCACATTTTTCCACATGCTCTCTTGCAAAGCATGAGAAAAGATTTGCTCTTATTTGTTATGTATTCCAGATTAGGGTTCCATGTTTGTTTAGAGTCTAACATCACTCCTAAGAATTTGGTTTTCCTTTCGATCTGTAGTCTCTCACCGAAGAGGATGGGTGGTTTTATTTTATCCACCTTCCTTTTTCGTGTGAATGGAATTAATGTGGTCTTACCAGGGTTTATTTTTAAACCCTCGCTAATACACCATTCCTGTATGAATCTTAGAGCGTTTTTGTATAAGCTACGAGATTGTGCTTTCACAGTGTCGTCCGTTCATCAGATACTAGCAATTTCTTGATCCGAATTGGCGAAGTTAACCTAAAAAATTCGCGAAGTCCGAAAAAACAGTTTTTTGTAAATTAAGAAAAAACTATAACTCCAATCGAAAAAAAATTAAAAAATTGTAGGTAATGAAAAGAGCTTTCGATTTTTTTTCGAAATATCGATATATCTCAAAAACGAAAATATATTTTTCAATTTTGCAAAAACGTACTGATTCTGTTTCTTGAGATCTACCTTTTTGGTAAATTTCAAATAAAAATACTTAAATTTGTCTTTCGACGGTTTTTTCGAGATATCTTCAAAAATTATGTATCGAGTCGAACTAAACAAACTTTAATCGAAAGCTCTATTTATTACCTACAACTTTCTCGTTTACTTTTTTTCGATTGTAATTGTGGTTTTTTTTAATTCAAAAAAAGCTGTTTTTTCGGACTTTTTAGGTTAACTTCGCCATTTCGGATCGAGTTACTCCACACAGCAACTTTTCTTAGAATTTTTTTTCCTACACGACAGTATTTTTTATTTTTGGGTTGGAGTTTTAGCATCATTAACATTGGGTTAAAAATGTATTGATTGTTTCTAAAAGGCTATAAAACTACTTCACTACTTAACTAGTAAGTAGTAGTAGTAATAGTTTTTTTTTTTTATACCGTGGTTGAAAAATCTTCAAAGAGACACCAGCTAGGTGGAGTTGCTGATAGTGTCAGATTCTTACTGACTAAAAGCAATCCTTTTATCTCCCTTCTAATGAGAAGGGGGCCAGACCGGAAACCGCTTACGCATTACTTCAGTCTGAAGTAATGCCTCACTGCGCTATTATGTGCTCCCCGCTGATCGTTCTTCAGCTTTTTTGGCCTTCAGGACGTCTTCCGCAAATCGCATCATGGCCTTCCAGTTGGAGTAGTAGTAGTAGTAGTAGTAGTAGTAGTAGTAGTAGTAGTAGTAGTAGTAGTAGTAGTAGTAGTAGTAGTAGTAGTAGTAGTAGTAGTAGTAGTAGTAGTAGTAGTAGTAGTAGTAGTAGTAGTAGTAGTAGTAGTAGTAGTAGTAGTAGTAGTAGTAGTAGTAGTAGTAGTAGTAGTAGTAGTAGTAGTAGTAGTAGTAGTAGTAGTAGTAGTAGTAGTAGTAGTAGTAGTAGTAGTAGTAGTAGTAGTAGTAGTAGTAGTAGTAGTAGTAGTAGTAGTAGTAGTAGTAGTAGTAGTAGTAGTAGTAGTAGTAGTAGTAGTAGTAGTAGTAGTAGTAGTAGTAGTAGTAGTAGTAGTAGTAGTAGTAGTAGTAGTAGTAGTAGTAGTAGTAGTAGTAGTAGTAGTAGTAGTAGTAGTAGTAGTAGTAGTAGTAGTAGTAGTAGTAGTAGTAGTAGTAGTAGTAGTAGTAGTAGTAGTAGTAGTAGTAGTAGTAGTAGTAGTAGTAGTAGTAGTAGTAGTAGTAGTAGTAGTAGTAGTAGTAGTAGTAGTAGTAGTAGTAGTAGTAGTAGTAGTAGTAGTAGTAGTAGTAGTAGTAGTAGTAGTAGTAGTAGTAGTAGTAGTAGTAGTAGTAGTAGTAGTAGTAGTAGTAGTAGTAGTAGTAGTAGTAGTAGTAGTAGTAGTAGTAGTAGTAGTAGTAGTAGTAGTAGTAGTAGTAGTAGTAGTAGTAGTAGTAGTAGTAGTAGTAGTAGTAGTAGTAGTAGTAGTAGTAGTAGTAGTAGTAGTAGTAGTAGTAGTAGTAGTAGTAGTAGTAGTAGTAGTAGTAGTAGTAGTAGTAGTAGTAGTAGTAGTAGTAGTAGTAGTAGTAGTAGTAGTAGTAGTAGTAGTAGTAGTAGTAGTAGTAGTAGTAGTAGTAGTAGTAGTAGTAGTAGTAGTAGTAGTAGTAGTAGTAGTAGTAGTAGTAGTAGTAGTAGTAGTAGTAGTAGTAGTAGTAGTAGTAGTAGTAGTAGTAGTAGTAGTAGTAGTAGTAGTAGTAGTAGTAGTAGTAGTAGTAGTAGTAGTAGTAGTAGTAGTAGTAGTAGTAGTAGTAGTAGTAGTAGTAGTAGTAGTAGTAGTAGTAGTAGTAGTAGTAGTAGTAGTAGTAGTAGTAGTAGTAGTAGTAGTAGTAGTAGTAGTAGTAGTAGTAGTAGTAGTAGTAGTAGTAGTAGTAGTAGTAGTAGTAGTAGTAGTAGTAGTAGTAGTAGTAGTAGTAGTAGTAGTAGTAGTAGTAGTAGTAGTAGTAGTAGTAGTAGTAGTAGTAGTAGTAGTAGTAGTAGTAGTAGTAGTAGTAGTAGTAGTAGTAGTAGTAGTAGTAGTAGTAGTAGTAGTAGTAGTAGTAGTAGTAGTAGTAGTAGTAGTAGTAGTAGTAGTAGTAGTAGTAGTAGTAGTAGTAGTAGTAGTAGTAGTAGTAGTAGTAGTAGTAGTAGTAGTAGTAGTAGTAGTAGTAGTAGTAGTAGTAGTAGTAGTAGTAGTAGTAGTAGTAGTAGTAGTAGTAGTAGTAGTAGTAGTAGTAGTAGTAGTAGTAGTAGTAGTAGTAGTAGTAGTAGTAGTAGTAGTAGTAGTAGTAGTAGTAGTAGTAGTAGTAGTAGTAGTAGTAGTAGTAGTAGTAGTAGTAGTAGTAGTAGTAGTAGTAGTAGTAGTAGTAGTAGTAGTAGTAGTAGTAGTAGTAGTAGTAGTAGTAGTAGTAGTAGTAGTAGTAGTAGTAGTAGTAGTAGTAGTAGTAGTAGTAGTAGTAGTAGTAGTAGTAGTAGTAGTAGTAGTAGTAGTAGTAGTAGTAGTAGTAGTAGTAGTAGTAGTAGTAGTAGTAGTAGTAGTAGTAGTAGTAGTAGTAGTAGTAGTAGTAGTAGTAGTAGTAGTAGTAGTAGTAGTAGTAGTAGTAGTAGTAGTAGTAGTAGTAGTAGTAGTAGTAGTAGTAGTAGTAGTAGTAGTAGTAGTAGTAGTAGTAGTAGTAGTAGTAGTAGTAGTAGTAGTAGTAGTAGTAGTAGTAGTAGTAGTAGTAGTAGTAGTAGTAGTAGTAGTAGTAGTAGTAGTAGTAGTAGTAGTAGTAGTAGTAGTAGTAGTAGTAGTAGTAGTAGTAGTAGTAGTAGTAGTAGTAGTAGTAGTAGTAGTAGTAGTAGTAGTAGTAGTAGTAGTAGTAGTAGTAGTAGTAGTAGTAGTAGTAGTAGTAGTAGTAGTAGTAGTAGTAGTAGTAGTAGTAGTAGTAGTAGTAGTAGTAGTAGTAGTAGTAGTAGTAGTAGTAGTAGTAGTAGTAGTAGTAGTAGTAGTAGTAGTAGTAGTAGTAGTAGTAGTAGTAGTAGTAGTAGTAGTAGTAGTAGTAGTAGTAGTAGTAGTAGTAGTAGTAGTAGTAGTAGTAGTAGTAGTAGTAGTAGTAGTAGTAGTAGTAGTAGTAGTAGTAGTAGTAGTAGTAGTAGTAGTAGTAGTAGTAGTAGTAGTAGTAGTAGTAGTAGTAGTAGTAGTAGTAGTAGTAGTAGTAGTAGTAGTAGTAGTAGTAGTAGTAGTAGTAGTAGTAGTAGTAGTAGTAGTAGTAGTAGTAGTAGTAGTAGTAGTAGTAGTAGTAGTAGTAGTAGTAGTAGTAGTAGTAGTAGTAGTAGTAGTAGTAGTAGTAGTAGTAGTAGTAGTAGTAGTAGTAGTAGTAGTAGTAGTAGTAGTAGTAGTAGTAGTAGTAGTAGTAGTAGTAGTAGTAGTAGTAGTAGTAGTAGTAGTAGTAGTAGTAGTAGTAGTAGTAGTAGTAGTAGTAGTAGTAGTAGTAGTAGTAGTAGTAGTAGTAGTAGTAGTAGTAGTAGTAGTAGTAGTAGTAGTAGTAGTAGTAGTAGTAGTAGTAGTAGTAGTAGTAGTAGTAGTAGTAGTAGTAGTAGTAGTAGTAGTAGTAGTAGTAGTAGTAGTAGTAGTAGTAGTAGTAGTAGTAGTAGTAGTAGTAGTAGTAGTAGTAGTAGTAGTAGTAGTAGTAGTAGTAGTAGTAGTAGTAGTAGTAGTAGTAGTAGTAGTAGTAGTAGTAGTAGTAGTAGTAGTAGTAGTAGTAGTAGTAGTAGTAGTAGTAGTAGTAGTAGTAGTAGTAGTAGTAGTAGTAGTAGTAGTAGTAGTAGTAGTAGTAGTAGTAGTAGTAGTAGTAGTAGTAGTAGTAGTAGTAGTAGTAGTAGTAGTAGTAGTAGTAGTAGTAGTAGTAGTAGTAGTAGTAGTAGTAGTAGTAGTAGTAGTAGTAGTAGTAGTAGTAGTAGTAGTAGTAGTAGTAGTAGTAGTAGTAGTAGTAGTAGTAGTAGTAGTAGTAGTAGTAGTAGTAGTAGTAGTAGTAGTAGTAGTAGTAGTAGTAGTAGTAGTAGTAGTAGTAGTAGTAGTAGTAGTAGTAGTAGTAGTAGTAGTAGTAGTAGTAGTAGTAGTAGTAGTAGTAGTAGTAGTAGTAGTAGTAGTAGTAGTAGTAGTAGTAGTAGTAGTAGTAGTAGTAGTAGTAGTAGTAGTAGTAGTAGTAGTAGTAGTAGTAGTAGTAGTAGTAGTAGTAGTAGTAGTAGTAGTAGTAGTAGTAGTAGTAGTAGTAGTAGTAGTAGTAGTAGTAGTAGTAGTAGTAGTAGTAGTAGTAGTAGTAGTAGTAGTAGTAGTAGTAGTAGTAGTAGTAGTAGTAGTAGTAGTAGTAGTAGTAGTAGTAGTAGTAGTAGTAGTAGTAGTAGTAGTAGTAGTAGTAGTAGTAGTAGTAGTAGTAGTAGTAGTAGTAGTAGTAGTAGTAGTAGTAGTAGTAGTAGTAGTAGTAGTAGTAGTAGTAGTAGTAGTAGTAGTAGTAGTAGTAGTAGTAGTAGTAGTAGTAGTAGTAGTAGTAGTAGTAGTAGTAGTAGTAGTAGTAGTAGTAGTAGTAGTAGTAGTAGTAGTAGTAGTAGTAGTAGTAGTAGTAGTAGTAGTAGTAGTAGTAGTAGTAGTAGTAGTAGTAGTAGTAGTAGTAGTAGTAGTAGTAGTAGTAGTAGTAGTAGTAGTAGTAGTAGTAGTAGTAGTAGTAGTAGTAGTAGTAGTAGTAGTAGTAGTAGTAGTAGTAGTAGTAGTAGTAGTAGTAGTAGTAGTAGTAGTAGTAGTAGTAGTAGTAGTAGTAGTAGTAGTAGTAGTAGTAGTAGTAGTAGTAGTAGTAGTAGTAGTAGTAGTAGTAGTAGTAGTAGTAGTAGTAGTAGTAGTAGTAGTAGTAGTAGTAGTAGTAGTAGTAGTAGTAGTAGTAGTAGTAGTAGTAGTAGTAGTAGTAGTAGTAGTAGTAGTAGTAGTAGTAGTAGTAGTAGTAGTAGTAGTAGTAGTAGTAGTAGTAGTAGTAGTAGTAGTAGTAGTAGTAGTAGTAGTAGTAGTAGTAGTAGTAGTAGTAGTAGTAGTAGTAGTAGTAGTAGTAGTAGTAGTAGTAGTAGTAGTAGTAGTAGTAGTAGTAGTAGTAGTAGTAGTAGTAGTAGTAGTAGTAGTAGTAGTAGTAGTAGTAGTAGTAGTAGTAGTAGTAGTAGTAGTAGTAGTAGTAGTAGTAGTAGTAGTAGTAGTAGTAGTAGTAGTAGTAGTAGTAGTAGTAGTAGTAGTAGTAGTAGTAGTAGTAGTAGTAGTAGTAGTAGTAGTAGTAGTAGTAGTAGTAGTAGTAGTAGTAGTAGTAGTAGTAGTAGTAGTAGTAGTAGTAGTAGTAGTAGTAGTAGTAGTAGTAGTAGTAGTAGTAGTAGTAGTAGTAGTAGTAGTAGTAGTAGTAGTAGTAGTAGTAGTAGTAGTAGTAGTAGTAGTAGTAGTAGTAGTAGTAGTAGTAGTAGTAGTAGTAGTAGTAGTAGTAGTAGTAGTAGTAGTAGTAGTAGTAGTAGTAGTAGTAGTAGTAGTAGTAGTAGTAGTAGTAGTAGTAGTAGTAGTAGTAGTAGTAGTAGTAGTAGTAGTAGTAGTAGTAGTAGTAGTAGTAGTAGTAGTAGTAGTAGTAGTAGTAGTAGTAGTAGTAGTAGTAGTAGTAGTAGTAGTAGTAGTAGTAGTAGTAGTAGTAGTAGTAGTAGTAGTAGTAGTAGTAGTAGTAGTAGTAGTAGTAGTAGTAGTAGTAGTAGTAGTAGTAGTAGTAGTAGTAGTAGTAGTAGTAGTAGTAGTAGTAGTAGTAGTAGTAGTAGTAGTAGTAGTAGTAGTAGTAGTAGTAGTAGTAGTAGTAGTAGTAGTAGTAGTAGTAGTAGTAGTAGTAGTAGTAGTAGTAGTAGTAGTAGTAGTAGTAGTAGTAGTAGTAGTAGTAGTAGTAGTAGTAGTAGTAGTAGTAGTAGTAGTAGTAGTAGTAGTAGTAGTAGTAGTAGTAGTAGTAGTAGTAGTAGTAGTAGTAGTAGTAGTAGTAGTAGTAGTAGTAGTAGTAGTAGTAGTAGTAGTAGTAGTAGTAGTAGTAGTAGTAGTAGTAGTAGTAGTAGTAGTAGTAGTAGTAGTAGTAGTAGTAGTAGTAGTAGTAGTAGTAGTAGTAGTAGTAGTAGTAGTAGTAGTAGTAGTAGTAGTAGTAGTAGTAGTAGTAGTAGTAGTAGTAGTAGTAGTAGTAGTAGTAGTAGTAGTAGTAGTAGTAGTAGTAGTAGTAGTAGTAGTAGTAGTAGTAGTAGTAGTAGTAGTAGTAGTAGTAGTAGTAGTAGTAGTAGTAGTAGTAGTAGTAGTAGTAGTAGTAGTAGTAGTAGTAGTAGTAGTAGTAGTAGTAGTAGTAGTAGTAGTAGTAGTAGTAGTAGTAGTAGTAGTAGTAGTAGTAGTAGTAGTAGTAGTAGTAGTAGTAGTAGTAGTAGTAGTAGTAGTAGTAGTAGTAGTAGTAGTAGTAGTAGTAGTAGTAGTAGTAGTAGTAGTAGTAGTAGTAGTAGTAGTAGTAGTAGTAGTAGTAGTAGTAGTAGTAGTAGTAGTAGTAGTAGTAGTAGTAGTAGTAGTAGTAGTAGTAGTAGTAGTAGTAGTAGTAGTAGTAGTAGTAGTAGTAGTAGTAGTAGTAGTAGTAGTAGTAGTAGTAGTAGTAGTAGTAGTAGTAGTAGTAGTAGTAGTAGTAGTAGTAGTAGTAGTAGTAGTAGTAGTAGTAGTAGTAGTAGTAGTAGTAGTAGTAGTAGTAGTAGTAGTAGTAGTAGTAGTAGTAGTAGTAGTAGTAGTAGTAGTAGTAGTAGTAGTAGTAGTAGTAGTAGTAGTAGTAGTAGTAGTAGTAGTAGTAGTAGTAGTAGTAGTAGTAGTAGTAGTAGTAGTAGTAGTAGTAGTAGTAGTAGTAGTAGTAGTAGTAGTAGTAGTAGTAGTAGTAGTAGTAGTAGTAGTAGTAGTAGTAGTAGTAGTAGTAGTAGTAGTAGTAGTAGTAGTAGTAGTAGTAGTAGTAGTAGTAGTAGTAGTAGTAGTAGTAGTAGTAGTAGTAGTAGTAGTAGTAGTAGTAGTAGTAGTAGTAGTAGTAGTAGTAGTAGTAGTAGTAGTAGTAGTAGTAGTAGTAGTAGTAGTAGTAGTAGTAGTAGTAGTAGTAGTAGTAGTAGTAGTAGTAGTAGTAGTAGTAGTAGTAGTAGTAGTAGTAGTAGTAGTAGTAGTAGTAGTAGTAGTAGTAGTAGTAGTAGTAGTAGTAGTAGTAGTAGTAGTAGTAGTAGTAGTAGTAGTAGTAGTAGTAGTAGTAGTAGTAGTAGTAGTAGTAGTAGTAGTAGTAGTAGTAGTAGTAGTAGTAGTAGTAGTAGTAGTAGTAGTAGTAGTAGTAGTAGTAGTAGTAGTAGTAGTAGTAGTAGTAGTAGTAGTAGTAGTAGTAGTAGTAGTAGTAGTAGTAGTAGTAGTAGTAGTAGTAGTAGTAGTAGTAGTAGTAGTAGTAGTAGTAGTAGTAGTAGTAGTAGTAGTAGTAGTAGTAGTAGTAGTAGTAGTAGTAGTAGTAGTAGTAGTAGTAGTAGTAGTAGTAGTAGTAGTAGTAGTAGTAGTAGTAGTAGTAGTAGTAGTAGTAGTAGTAGTAGTAGTAGTAGTAGTAGTAGTAGTAGTAGTAGTAGTAGTAGTAGTAGTAGTAGTAGTAGTAGTAGTAGTAGTAGTAGTAGTAGTAGTAGTAGTAGTAGTAGTAGTAGTAGTAGTAGTAGTAGTAGTAGTAGTAGTAGTAGTAGTAGTAGTAGTAGTAGTAGTAGTAGTAGTAGTAGTAGTAGTAGTAGTAGTAGTAGTAGTAGTAGTAGTAGTAGTAGTAGTAGTAGTAGTAGTAGTAGTAGTAGTAGTAGTAGTAGTAGTAGTAGTAGTAGTAGTAGTAGTAGTAGTAGTAGTAGTAGTAGTAGTAGTAGTAGTAGTAGTAGTAGTAGTAGTAGTAGTAGTAGTAGTAGTAGTAGTAGTAGTAGTAGTAGTAGTAGTAGTAGTAGTAGTAGTAGTAGTAGTAGTAGTAGTAGTAGTAGTAGTAGTAGTAGTAGTAGTAGTAGTAGTAGTAGTAGTAGTAGTAGTAGTAGTAGTAGTAGTAGTAGTAGTAGTAGTAGTAGTAGTAGTAGTAGTAGTAGTAGTAGTAGTAGTAGTAGTAGTAGTAGTAGTAGTAGTAGTAGTAGTAGTAGTAGTAGTAGTAGTAGTAGTAGTAGTAGTAGTAGTAGTAGTAGTAGTAGTAGTAGTAGTAGTAGTAGTAGTAGTAGTAGTAGTAGTAGTAGTAGTAGTAGTAGTAGTAGTAGTAGTAGTAGTAGTAGTAGTAGTAGTAGTAGTAGTAGTAGTAGTAGTAGTAGTAGTAGTAGTAGTAGTAGTAGTAGTAGTAGTAGTAGTAGTAGTAGTAGTAGTAGTAGTAGTAGTAGTAGTAGTAGTAGTAGTAGTAGTAGTAGTAGTAGTAGTAGTAGTAGTAGTAGTAGTAGTAGTAGTAGTAGTAGTAGTAGTAGTAGTAGTAGTAGTAGTAGTAGTAGTAGTAGTAGTAGTAGTAGTAGTAGTAGTAGTAGTAGTGGAGGGGAGGTCGAAGCCTGGCAAGTAAGCCTTTCGAGGCAAACTTTACCGACCCTTAAGGAACCCATCCCTCAACCTCTTTTAACCTCGACTCACTACTCTGACACTTACTTCAATGTTGGACGAGAGAAATTTGGGACAGATTGGGCACAATAAAACATAAGTTATGTGGTTTAGACTACGAGGTCTATTTAGACGGAGCTGAACATGGAAGCTACTTTTGTAATAGAAAAACGAACAACATATTTATTGTTTATTGAATTTTGATTTTATTACAAGTATCAAAGCATTCCACCATTGTTTAATAAGTTTTTTATATAAACATTTTTATATAAACAAAAATTCGCAATGCAGAGCTTGATTCAGCTGATTCCTCAATATTAGTATTTTCCTAAAGATGCCAAGCTATTTGTCTGTTACAAAAATAAACAAATAATTATTTTCAATGGCAAACAAACAAAACCTATATTTAAACAAGAAAGTACCTTTGATCGTTTTATAATTTCTTCTTGAGCTTCCTTTACATTTTTATCTTTTCCATCCCAAACTTGCCATGCAGTGAACTGTATTGCACGTCCATAGCAGAACGTTAATTTCCATGGACATTTACTACCTCTTTTATCAATTGTTAAACGTGATGCAGCTTCTTTTGTTACAGAATTTAAACATAATGTAGAATCTGTTTCAGATAGACCACCAGACAAGAATACGACTCCTGGTACAGCGGCTGGTACAGTCTTTAGTAAAGTTGATATTGTGGCGACACCAATTTGTGCCATAGTTTTTGATTTAAAAACAGAGAGGCCCGGTGTTATCTATAAAGAAATACATGAATTTAATATGGTTATAAACGTTCATAAAATTACTTTTTTAATTATGCCATATTGTAAGGTCATTTTGTTACCGATCCTGTGTGATGACCAGTTAAATTCAATAGTGAACAACATAGTATGTTATTATATGGTCTGTTATTATACGGTCTGTTATTACATGGTATGTTATAAACTTAATATTCTTCAAATAAAATAAATTACGTTGTGAGAAAATGTTTATTTTTCTACAATATTTTTCAATCTAACGATCGCAAATCTAAAATATTTAGAACTACAAATTGGATCGTAAACTAACTTGTAAGCGCAAATATGTGAAGGATGTTAGGGAGAGGCAATTTGGCAGTGAATGTATCTTTAATTTAAATCAACAAAAACATATATCTTTTTTCTTTCTATACCATATACGTATAAGTGACAAAGACAGATTTTTTTTTCTCAACAGTCGTTTAGTGGATATTAAAAATATTGAGCAAAATTGTTTCTATAGAGTTCAAGTTATACAGTGTGTGTTGGACAGCTTTTCCTATAGTGAATCAATGTTAAATATTATTTATTACTACTTGGCCGTGTGGTACTATATGAAGTCAGTCAGTACACATGTAAATAAAGTCAGTCAGTCATCTCATAGCAGCTATACTGTATGCGTATGGTGTTTGTTTGTCATTTAAGAGCGGGGATTTTGTGATGCACAATGCACATACTAAACTACTAAAATGTACTCTCATCACATGTATACTGACTGACTTGATACAGTACCACACGGCCAGGCAGTAATAAATAATATTTAACATTGATTCTCTATAGGAAAAGCTGTCCAAAACACACAGTATAATTTGAAAATTCGGGACGCTTCGTAGCTTTTTTAATTGTAATCGAAATGAATTTAATCTATTGAGTTAACAAATCTCCATAAGAACATGTAAAATTACATTTTTTTATATTTTTTAAATTGCAATAACTTTTAACGGCTTAGTAAATCAAAGTAAATTTAAATTTCACAGTAAATTCTACTAAATTTTCCATCATTTCGTAGCATTTTCGATATACCTTCCTAACCTCCTTAAAAGAGTCCGTTTGAACAAAAAAATGGTTTAAGAAATTTCTGTGTACATGTTTTTTTTATTATGAATACACATCCCATGTAATTGACAATAATGGCAAAAGTCATATGTAATGAACTAATACATTTATTTAGCTTCAATTTAAGCTCAGAGAGGTACCTTCAGCCCCAATGCTTCTCTTACCCATGACTTTTCTCATGAGATAAGTATTTTTGACTATATTTGGCAGTAAAAATTATTAATATAATCAAAGAGAACTCTAGGTTTTTTGAAATTACATTTCAAATTTTGCCCCAATTCCTAGAACATTTGTTTGTATTTTATAATTACGTATTTCGACTACAATGTAGTCATCATCAGTATGAATTTGCCTTTTTAATTTTTGCTTATGTTTAGTGACAATTTGAATTTGCCTATACCAAATGAGCCAGTTTTGGTGTTCTTGATCATTCAAATTTTTCGTGATCTTTAGGTGAGACACGCACTAAATTAGCAACATATCTCTGAATCCATATCCCAGAGATAGTTACGATTAGCTAATTCATACTGATGATGACTACATTGTATTCGAAATACGTATATATTTGACAGGTTTAGAGACCGTAACAAAAATTTTCCACTTTTTAGAAAAATACTCAATTTTTAAATAACTGTATTTCGGAGACAACTAAACGAACAGAGCAACAAGGTTGAATGTATATATGTACTAAACTATAGGCTGCAGTAATACACCCATCATTTTGTGTTCTCCTGATACCAAAATTATCGTTTTATATTTTAGACTTGGGTTTAATACCCAAAAGATTGAAAAGTAAGCTTTTGAACGAAATTCCTCAACCGGAAGAATCATTTAAATGTTTTTTGAAAACTTTCATATAATCAAGTTTTTTACTAACAGTTCCTCTGAAATCGAAATTTAAAATGTTGTAATCTAGACCGCCTCTTTTAGTAGTGTGTCGAGACTAGCGACAATTTGATAAAAACGCAAAACACTACGGGGCGGTTTGAAAACTCACCTATAGTTTGTTTTGTGGTAAAAAGATGGCTTTTATAAATATTCAATTTTTGTGAGACGATTTATGTCTCGCAAAGTTGATATTTAATTATACTTACATAAGATTGATTTGATATCTATATGAGTACGTTCCACTAAACGCCCGCAACGATTGTAACACCCTCTGTATCGTTCCACCTATGGCCCGTGGTCGTCGCGAGCGATTGCTCGACGTCATAGGTGACGTCACTGTTCGCGACCGCGTCGCGCCTACTTCGCCCATACAATATTGGTGGGTCGGAGTGGGCTTTCACCAAAACGTGGCGGGAATTTAAAAAATTACAATCCTGAAACTGACATTGATTGAAGTGGAAATGACAGTGTCAGTAGAGGATGCGAGACGTGCCGAAAATGGTAAATAGCCCCTTAATTTTACAGATAAAATAATATTTCTCAATCGAATATCTTTTGTTGGGGAAAAAAATATATTTTTCTTAACCAAACCTAAAAAAATAACATATAAAATTCATATTTTTTAAATATCAGTATAAATAATTATTTAACATTTTGTTTCATTCAATTCTAATTATTTCTTGCCATGTTGAATTAAATTTTACTTCAATCGATGCGGAATATTTACTCATAGTTGCACGTTTTCACCATGCCGCCATATTGCGAGCATACAGCGCTCAAGATTTGCGTTCCACCTATAACATTCGCATACAACGCCCGCGGCCTTTTTACGTTAGTGGAACGGCAATTTCAACGGTCGTGGTCGTGGGCGTTGCGGGCGTTAAGTGGAATTTACCCTATGTGTCATAGTGTTGTGCATTTTTATCACATTGTCGCTAGTCTCAACAACTGTGCACGCAGTCAATATCAGAATGTAAAAATGTTTATATATACGCTATGCTTAGTTTACATCTTCGTATAGTAGATCTCCCACGAGTATGAGAGAGTACATATGTATACATTGCTTAATGTATACATATGTACTCTCTCATAATCGTGGAAGATCTATTATACGAAGATGTAAACTAAACAGACATATATATATATATATATATATATATATATATATATATATATATATATATATATATATATATATATATATATTTATATATAATGACAGTTCTTTCGAATTATGCCGGGGCAATTTGAGAATTGAATACAATAGCGAAGGTATGTGCTCGTGTCACAGTTTTTACTACTGACTATGACCTGCTAGTGAAAAGTTTCGTTTTCGCAAATTGTTCACGGATTACATGTTAGTAGTTCTTATATTTTTCATTAAAAAATGCGCCTTTTGGATGAATTCTCTGTGAGTCTTTCTTTTCGTTAAATAATGATGTAATTATGTATTGTATCGAGTCTCAATTTGTAGAAATTCATTAGTAAGGATTGTGAAATAAAATTTTTAATTGTTTTTTTTTTCTAAATTAGCGTCTATTTATCCATTATCCAGCCTCTACAATCGATCTATCTATCTATGGTTGCCTTTCGGTTATATTATTCAACGGAGGTGACTAGCGTATACTACTTAATTTGATATTTAAGTAATATGTCTAAACATTGATAACATTGATTATATCAAATGCCTCATATGAAAAATTATACACATCTAGGGTGGGATTCGAATCCACGAACTCTGGCATTCTAGACCAAATGGTTTTTCAAAATCATCGGAATCAGATTCTGAACTTACTAAAGAATCAATATTCATTGGTATCACGCACATTGTTGCCACAACGACACAAACACGCAGTGGATATAGAACTGCCGTCTCAACTTTCGCTCTCCCTACACGAAGTTGATTCAAATGCTACTACTCTGCGCCACCTTGCGTCACTCTGTGAACTTAATTTTCGCTCGATCTATCAATTGTTCAAATTAATACGGGTAAAAAAATTGTGTACTTACAAATGCTGTTTTTAATAAAGTTCCCTCTAAGTACACTTTATAATCTGACAACGCTTTATACACATGCGATAACACCACTTCATAAACTTTTTGACATATTTCCAATTCATGAGTACCTTCAATCGAAACATCTGGTTCGACAATTGGAACTAAACCATTCGCTTGACAAATAGACGCATATCGCGCAAGGGATTTAGCATTTTCTTCAATTGATAACATTGATGGTGTATTTTCTGTAATTTTATATGCTACACGCCATTTGGCAAATCTTGCACCATCTTTTTTAAATTCGGCACATCGTACATGTAAATTATCCAATCCTTGAGTAGCAACATCCTCCGTAAATGGTAAGTTAATTAAACCACCATCAACATTAACACCTGATATGATCCCTTTTTGTTTTAAAACATCCACAAATCGAACGCCTAAAGACAAAAAAAGTTTTTTTTTTATTCAAAAAAACTAAGATTAATATTTTTGTCTAAATAGTTGTTGCCCACGATTTCATTAGCTTCTAAATAGTTATTGCCGGTGATTTCATTAGCTTCCAATTAATTTTCCTAAGATAAAATTTATTCTATGTTCAACTTCGTAACCCATATTACTGAAATCCAGTTGCGTATCTAACCTTATCAGCTGTGGGCGCCAAAATGGTGCTCGCACCCCGGCATCGTACAGGCTATGGTCGCAGCTAGGTGGAAGCTACGCTTCTACGGTACGGCAGACATAGAAGCTATAGAACAGCCTCAGTCTCACGTCCCTTTCTAATAATATCACAAAAAACGGAGTTAAAAGCTTAAAATCGTACACGCATTGCTAATAATTGATTAATGTCAATTTAAATGCATGTTAAAATCTATGAAATGGTAAGCAAACCATTCTCCTTCGTAATGGTAAAAAAGAAAAAGTTTTCAAATTATAAATAAACAATTAAAATAACATAATACTTAAATGATGTTCGTTACCGTTAGAAGTCTTTTGATAAAATGTTTCTGGTGTCAATATAACTCCAGATACATATTGAGATATTTCTTTATCGGAAGTAACAAGCAATTCACGATATTTTCGACGATTTTCAATTATATTTTCCAATCCAACATTATTCAATTTTCGTCCAATATCATCAACAGCTTCATCGGCGGCTATTATTCCTTTTCCTTTAGCCAATAATGCGCTTGTTGTATTTGTTAATTCCAAACATTGTTGTTTCGTTAAATTTTGTACGTTTGTAGTCATTGTAGTATATTTTAAATATGCAAGTCTGTCTCTAGACTTAAAACTATCGTCATTAATAAAGCTATAAAAATCACAGCGTTATATTTTATATTGATAATTAATTTTATTATGATTATATACCGGATAGCACACAATTGTTTAGCCTGTCCTTAAGTATAAAGTTTATGTTATTCATTTTCATATCTATATTAAAAATTATATTGTACTGTATATATACATAATACATGGAGCGTATAATCCTTGTTCAGAAATATCCCTGTTCAGAAGTAAGACCTTCACCATTTACTGTTCTTCGCCAAGTGGTGAATTCCACACGGGATATCAAAGCCAAAGGTTAGTTTGGCTTTGCCATTTCTGTTGTTTACATCCTCCGACGAATCATCAGTTTCAGCGACGTTAGACCCAAGGTACCAAAATGTTTTTAATCGTCTAATTTGTGTTGTTCTTACATGTAAGAATACTTCATTGCTTGTATGTGACCTAATTTCTTCGTATTTTTCAGGTAACCGTATTTTGAAGGCTATCGTACAGTTTAAGTAGAAGGTATACGTTGCCGAATGTAACATTTTTAAGGGTTTGTAAGCCTGTGAAGAATACAAACTAGCTGATCTGTTGAATGTTGCCACACCACTCCACCTGGTATCCACCCTCATTTACATCTCTGTCATCTGCGATCGTTATGAAAACAGGTTATAACTTTTCATCACATCTTCAAATTTCAAGTATAGTTGATTGGAAACGAAAATCACGGTTCGGTCTGAAGATCGGAGAATTTTACTAATTGTCGCAATACTTCTTATTATATACCTGGAGAACAGTGGGAAAACCATTGAAGTGTGAAATAACACTGAATTAAGAGTATTTAAGTTGTTACACTAAGTACATTCTAAGTACATTTCAAGTATAACATTAAGAATCAAACTCGAATATTAGATTTCGCAAATGTGAGAAAAGAAAATTTCAATTTCCAAAATTTTCTCAACATAATGGATACATAAGTTACAGATTATTTTAGCAATAATGTAATATTTTCATAAATTATTACTATTTAAATAGTTTTTAATTTTCTATGTGATTTAGTATGCGAGCCACCCTGTAAAATATTATCTATCTTCTGACTTATTATTTAAAACTAATATGTTATCAAAGCTTATTTTTAAATAAAAAGTAAGGGTCATTCGATTCCGTACATTTGTTTTCAAACTACCAAGTTCATAAAGTCATCTCTATAGTAATAATGTTTTTAAGTTATGTTTTGAACTTGTAAAAGCTAATGTTAAAACAACTGATTCGAAATTTCAAACTAACCGGTTTTAAAAAAACGGTCTGATAAACATTAGAACACCGTTTTAATTATATCAATATATTTGGAAATAACGTGTATTATTTTTCGTTTTGTACATCGTGTTAAAACATATAAAAGAATCTATAATCTATATTCTATAATACTATAAAGCTAGAAGTGAAGCTGACTGACTGACTAACTGACTGACTGATCTGTACAAAACCTAACCCACTTCTAGACATGCTAGAAAGATGCGGTTTTTTGCATTCGACGCGAAATTGCTTCAAACCGACGAGAAAAGTCGGAAAACTTATATTTTTCCATTGCAATCCCCCGGAAAATCGTAAAAACACCCCTCCCTCCAAAATTACGTTTTTCTGTTCTATGCATGCTAGAAAGATGGAAGTTTCACCAATCGACCCGAAATAAAGTCAAATTAACAGAAAACTTCATTACCTCCATCGCAACCCCCCGAAAATGGAAAAAACACCCCTAAAACTGCCCTTTTCACTTCTATTCACGTTAGAAAGGCCGGATATTTTCTTTTCGACGTGGAACAGGTAACAGGATTATTTAAAAAAACGTAAATTTTTTTATCACAACCCTTCACAGTTGGGAAAAACACCCCTAAAAATTACGTTTTTCTGTTAAATACATGCTAAAAAGGTGGGATTTTAACTAATCGGCCCGAAATAAAGTCAAATTAACACAATACTTCGAAAAAATTTAAAACTTACAATGAAACCCTCCGAAAATGAGAAAAACATCCCTAAAGCTGACCTTTTCACTTCAACTCATGATAGAAAGATCGGGTTTTTTCCATTCGACGTGGAACAAGTTCAAAATAACATAATTATTTGAAGAAAGAAAATTTTTCCATCACAACCCTTCGCAATTGGGAAAAACACAATCAAAACCAACCCTTTTGTTCTATACATGCTAGAAACATGCAGTTTTTTGCAATCGACGCTAAATAGCAACAAATTAGGAAGTTAACTCGAAAAACTTAATGTTTTTCAATGCAACCCCCCAGAAAATTGAAAAAAAAACACCCCCCAAAATTACGTTTTTCAGTTCTGTACATGCTAGAATGATGGGATTTTCACCAATCGACCCGAAATACAGTCAAATTAACAAAAAATTTGAAAAATTTCATTACCTACATCGCAATCTTCCCAAAAGTGAAAAACATCTCTAAAATTGCCCTTTTCACTTCTTATCATGTTAGAAAGATCAGTTTTTTCCATTCGACGTGGAACAGGTTTAAAATAACAGGATTATTAAAAAACATAAATTTTTTCATCGAAACCCTTCGCAAATGGGATAAACACGCCTAAAACTACCGCTTTTCTTCTTTACATGCTAGAAAAATGCAGTTTTTTTAATTGGACGCTAAATAGCTACAAATTAAGAAGGTTATTCAAACAACTTAAAAATTTTCATCACTACCCCCTAAAAAATGGGAAAATCACCACCTAAACTACCCTTTTAACTTCTATTCATGCTAGAAAGATGGAATTTTCACCAATTGACCCGAAATAAAATGAAATTGACAGAAAACTTTGAAAAATTTCATTACTTACATCGCAACCACCCGAAAATGGGAAAAACACCCCTAAATCTGCCTTTTTCACTTCTCTTCATGTTAAGAAGATCGGGTTTTTCCACTCGACGTGTAACAGGTTTGAAATAACAAGACTATTTTAAAAACGTAAATTTTTTCGTCGCAACCCTTCGCAAATGGGTTAAACATCCCCTAAAGCCACTTCTTTTCTTCTATACATGCTAGAAAGTTGCGATTTTTTGTATTCGACGCTAAAAAGCTATAAAATAAGAAGATGATTCGAAAAACTTAAAATTTTACATCGCTTCCCCATAAAAAATGGGAAAAGCACCCCTTAAGCTACCCGTGCAACTTCTATTCATGCTCGAAAGATAGGATTTTCACCAATTGACCCGAAATAAAGTCAAATTATCAGAATACTCCAAAAATTTCAACCCCTCAAAAAGGGAAAAAACTCCCCTAAAACTGCCCTTTTCACTTCTATTCATGTTAGAAAGATCGGGTTTATCAATTCGACGTGGAACAGGTTTAAAATAACAGGATTATTTGAAAAATGTAAATTTTTCCATCGCAACCCTTCGCAGATGGAAAAAAAATCCAAAACTACCCTTTTTCTTCTATACATGCTAGGAAGATGCGGTTTTTTGCATTCGACGCTAAATAATTATAAATTATGAAGGTAATTCGAAAAACTTTAATTTTTCATCACTACCCCCTTAAAAATTGGAAAACAACCCCCTAAGATACTCTTTTAACTTCTATTCATGGTAGATGGGATATTTTGCATTTGGTGGAGAATTTCTTCAAACTAATGAGGTTATTCAATAAACTTTAATTTTTCCATCGCCACCCCTTTGAAAATGAAAAAACCTTCCAAAAATCATCCATTTACTACTTTACAAGCTGGAAAGATGCGTTTTTGCATTCAACGCAGAATAACTGCAAATTAATCGGGCAATTCGAAAATCCTAATTTTTTTCATCGCTACCCCTTGAAAATGATAATGTGAGACCTATCTATGCCAAACCCCCATCCTAAACCAACTCCCCAAAAAATTACCCCTCCCCTCAGAAAAAACCTCAAAATTCCTCCCATAAAAATTCCGCCCTCAAAAAATACCCCACCCCCCCCCCGCCACATTAATTCTCTAATGGTAAGTACTTTTTGTGAAGTATTTTTTCAACTTTTTTTGCAATTCATGTAAGGTTTTTTTCTGTGACGCGGAGCCACGGGGTCAAGATCGAGCAGAGCAAGTTGATAGTCCTATAAAGATAAACTAGGTTTAGTTAACATTTTACGAATAACACCTAGCCCAAATAATACGCTAACTTTTTTTTACCTGATGCAATATCTTTCATCTGTAACGAAAGGGTGCGTTTGATAAAGAAAATACTTTAAATATATATTTTGTAAACTTTATTTCACTACTCTTTGGATAACAATTACAACTTTTAGATTATACTTTTGAATTGTATTAACTTTTAAATTTAACGAACGTTAATTTGTTACTGAACTGGTGAGCTGTTGTCCTGCTTTATATATCTAAAATGCACGCGATCTAAGAAAGTGATAGAATCGCATCGAATATTCTTTACATTCCAGAACATACTTATAAGGTAAATCTGTTTTTATACGTGAGTATATAAAAAGAGACAAAGATATGCGCATATACGTAAATGTATCGTTCTGCCTTGTTGTTTGTTTTTTTTCTAGAATTTTACAGTGTTAAATACAATGTGTACTGTATCACATAGTTTAATTACAACGTTGATATTGATGGGTTAGAACCCTTAGATAGTGTATCTGCTATATGAGTGTGAGTATTTAAGACTTTTCGATACCATTTTATAAATATTACGAATTATCTAACACATATGACGCTCATCGCCTCAAAAACTCAAATAATTCGACTATTTCGTTTAGGAGATATTAATTGTTAAAAATGCAATTTTATATATGTATCTAAGTTTCAAATTGTAAGTATTTGCATAGTATTGAAACTCCTTTTGTCATATGTATTTTACATATGACTAGCTTTTTTTCTTTGGGTATTAAAAATTTATAAGTAACATATGGGATTCGACATAGAGCGGGCGATATTATTCATCGCGTATAATAATATCGTACCTCATTATGCCAATATCTTGCTAAAACACTTCTATACAATCATTTTCACTGTATTTCTTATGCATTCAAGCAATACGCATTCAAGTAATTTGTTAAGAACAGTGCGACCAAATAATGCTGAAAATGCCACAAGGTATTATCAAATATTGTTGTTTTACTTTATAATTTTGGTACGTTAGAAAAGCATTAATTATTAGCGAATTTCCTCCAAAGGAAATGCAGCTATTGTTTTTGCACCAATGTTGGAATTTCGTAAAAATTTCTTCAAATGTCCATCGATCCTACCTATTAGATGTTAAAAATCACTATCACTATATATATATATATATACATATATATATATATATATATATATATATATATATATATATATATATATATATATATATATATATATATATATATATATATATATATGTATATATATATATATATATATATATTATATGTATTATATGTGTATATATATATATATATATATATTTATCATTTTTCTCAAACTCTAATGTGTACAGAGATATTTAGAATTTTAACTTTCAATCTTTAATTGTAAATATTTCTGTAAATATTAGTGTAACAGAAAAATGATAAGAAACAAGATTACAGTAAAACTTAGTACCTACAACTTAATTCCTGATAAATTTTTCGATTTTTCAAATATTAAGGGAGACAGTCAAATTTTGTGTTTCCCCCTCCCTCCAAACCCCCTTTCCTCTCGTCCGATTTTACCCATTAACGAACTTGACCTTTAGAACACCAAAAGCGCCTCAAATATCAAATTTCATTCCAATCGGAATAAAACTGCGACCGCTAGAGAGTCCACAGACATTTTCAACAATCTTTAATTGTAAATATTTCTGTAAATATTAGTGTAACAGAAAAATAATAAGAAACAAAATTACAGTTAAACTTAGTACCTACAACTTAACTCCTGATAAATTTTTCGATTTTTCAAATATTAAGGGAGATAGTCAAATTTTGTGTTTTCCCCTCCCTTTAAACCCCCTTTCCCCTCGTTCGATTTTACCCATTAACGAATGGCTATTAATAAATTTAATTTTTGCAATTACTAGTCATATCAGATATTATATTTAATTTTGATCACACTAATTATGACCGCTAGAGAGTGATTTATGTATTCTAAGGAAATTCGCTAAGTTGACGCAGCTCCTGCGTAACGAATTTTTTTTTCATTTGAACACGAACAGAAATATTTGTAAATGCGTATATAAACGGTAAAATACGGTATTATTAACATCGTGTCAATCATTATTCCAGTCTCCTTAATCGAGCTGAAATATTGTAAGAATACTGTATACCCCGAAGTAGGGCTGTAAAAGGATTTTTGTTTAGCATAAATTTTTTTTGCCAAATGCTAGCCGATATCTGTTGGCAAAATATCGAGTTTCAAAATTTGATATTTAACAATTTCTAAAATAAACAATAAATCAAATTTAGCAACATCAAAATAAACAACAAATCAAAATTAATAATATCAAAATAAACAATAAATCAAAATTAACAATATCAACAATAAAAAAAATTAACAATTAAACAATAAATCAAAATTATAATAACTATAACTGAGTTCATTTCTGAATTCCTAGTATACAAATTCCTCATGGTCCTTTAGGGGTCAGTAAAAGAGGCCTAAAAAGGTCAATTTGCCTGGCTTCGACCTCCCCTCCGCTACTACTACTAATGAATAGTGAACACGCTCTTACACAGAGCTATTTATTTTCAAATTGTCGCTATCAATTTTTTTGACGAATTCACGCAAATAAAATCATTATTTTTATTGTTAAAAATCTAAATGTAAAAATTTCAACACCCGGAATTGATTATTTAATTATAAAAAATTAAAAAGACGCACAAAAACGTTTCAAGAAGATTTTAGAAGCGCAAATTAAGCTCAATTTGCTGGGTATTTGTCTTTTCGAAAATATAGAACGGGCGCCCAGTTCACGGAGCTCCAGCTTACATTTTAGTAGGTAATTTTATGGGAGTATGGATTAGGAGTATAGGAGGTATGAATATAGGAGCATTTTCCCAAGTGACAGTTGACGAATGCAATTTCTTTGATATGCAGTGCATTAAAGTGATTAAACATATCAGCCTATATATATACAATTAGTAATCGTACATCATTATCTAACTTGGCAATATCAAATATAAATAATTATAAACAATATTAGTATAAACAACATAATTAAAAAGCTGATGTGAACGTCATATAACCTCTGTATATAGACTACAGTCCAAACTAAAACAAAATAAAATGAAATATACATTTTCAATGGAATATTCCTCCAATCCAGTGGCGGATTTACCAACAGGCTGTGAAGGTTGGAGTCTAGGGCGGCAAATTTAGGGCCAAAATTATTTTTTTTCTTATAGAAATTAAAAAGATTCATATTTATATACATGTTATTAGGCCCACACAAATAATTCAACATGTAATATGTTTCACCACTTCTACAATTTGCGTAGTCGCGTTTGGTTGCGACGCGGGAACGAGTGACATGACCAGTCTTCTACCGTAGATTTTATCACTGTTGCTGATCTTTACGAATGTTTTTGCAAGTTTTTCGTAGCTGAACGAGAAAATGTTAAGTATTTTGAAGAAAAGGCGATAGAATTAAGCGTCTCAAAGAATTATACAAAAGACATGGGAAAATCGAAAAGGAAAAAATTTTATGATGAAACACCCGATGAAGAAATGAGAATGACTGCGAGTGATACTTTCGGGGTTAACTCATTTATCGTCCTCATTGATAGACTCGTATCCGAATTTAAAAACGGCAGGAGGCCTACAACAGGTTCAATGAAAAGTTTTCATTTCTGATCAAAATGAGTGAATTGTCATCATCAACCCTTACGGAAAAAGCCCTTTTCTTGGAAGAAATGTATCCTAATGATTTAGAGACTGACTTAATTCAAGAATGTATACATTTTCAATGCCAATTTCTGAAAGAATTTTGGTAAAACCAGATTCTGGATCTTTGGAAAGTCTATCTTCGTTCCTGCGAAAACAGAATTTGCAAAACGTTTATCCAAACTTAGATATAGCAGTTCGCATGGCTCTATGTACACCATCGATAAATTGTTCGAGTAAGAGAAGCTTTTCTTGCTTAAAACAGCTGAAAAATTATCTAAGATCTACCTTAAGCCAAGAAAAGCTAAACGCCTTAGTTCTTTTGTGCATAGAGTCAGAATTTCGTGCATAGTGCATAGATTGTACATTATTGTGTAAGTAGAATTAAGCATACCTTACCCCGCTTTATTAGTAGTACATGATTGAGCTTCTATTATTGAAACTATTTATTGTGCAATCTTAACTAAATCGTTGGATTGTAAAAGTAATCTAGGAACTGACACATTGTACACTGATAGAAGGGAATTTCTTGAACCAAGTAAATATTTTTTCTTCAAAATATTTACTCTGAGAAAGAAATCCTTGTTTTCATTTGTAAATAACAAAATCTTTTTACTCACGAAAGGTTATTTACTTTATTCGCAAATTCACAAATAACAATTACATTGATTTGATTTTCTCACAAATTAACAAAATAATAATAACAATTATATCGATTTAATTTACTGTGCACAGTATCGTTTTATTATGTATGAATCGTTTATCATTTAATATTATTGAAATAATAATTTTTATTTGTCGACATTAATAATGGCGGCCTTTCTGGACGATCGTCGCGTGTATCCTTAATTACTTTTTTTTGCCTCCTTTCCGGTCAGTGTGTTTTTTAGCCCCGTTGCTTGTCAGTGTGTTCCTTATTCGGTAGTGATCATTCCGTTTTAATATTGCATATTTGGAACAGTCACTACAGCACACCCCCTCTAGTTTCGACGTTAGTCCTCGAAACGAGCTGGGAAATGCACTCGGCGCCCTGAACGTGTAACAAGCTGAGCGATTGGTTCGTTGTTTTTTGACGTTTCAAGTTGACTTGATGCAGATGTACCATGTGTTGATTCAGTACTTCCTGACGTTTGGGGTAGATTTTGCGCAGATGTACCAGGTGATTTTCGTTCGTTTTGGTGATATTGTAAATCGTTGTGAATGTACGCTGGTTTCAATCTATCGATTGAAATTTTTCGAACAGTGTTTTTTACTAACACGTCGTAATGCTTTGGATTTCGCTTTTTTACTAGGAACGGTCCTTCATATGGTGGTTGGAGTGGTGGTTGAATATGATCCACCCTCACAAAAACATGTTTACAATGTTGTAAATCGGCGGGTATGTAAATGCTGGTATTATTGTTGTGATGTTTAGGTTGTTTGGGTACCAGTTGTTGCATATGTTGTTTGATTTGATTGACAAAATCTGTTGATGGATTTAATTCTTCGATAGCTGTTTGGTTGAAAAAATCACCGGGTACGCGCAGTGTCGATCCATAAACTAATTCGGCTGCAGAAGCTTGTAGATCTTCTTTGACTGCTGTTCGGATTCCCAACAATACGATAGGTAGGGCGTCAACCCACTCCTTGTTTTTTAATGCATGGCATTTTAGTGCCGCTTTAAGGACCCGGTGAAAACGTTCCACCATTCCGTTACTTTGGGGGTGGTAGGCTGTTGTGTTCGCGGATTTTATGCCAAGACGCGTTTTTAGATTAGTGAATAGTTCACTCTCAAATTGCCTACCACAATCCGTCGTGATTGTTTGTGGAACGCCAAATCTAGCAATCCATTCGTTTATAATTGTTCGTGCCGCGGTTTCTGCCGTTTGATCTGGAGTTGGGTAAGCTTCCGGCCATCGGGTAAATCGATCCACTATTGTTAAAAGATATCTGTTAGCCCGGCAAATGGGCAACGGACCCACAAAGTCGACATGTATGTGATTGAATCTCGCGGTAGTTGGTTCGAAATGTGTTAGTGGAGAACGAGTGTGTCGGTGGATTTTTGATTTTTGACATTCTAAACAAGAACGAGACCATTCTCGGATCTCTTTTCTCATGTTTGGCCAAAAATATTTGCTAGTTACGAGCTTTTGAGAAGCGCGGATACCAGGGTGTGATAGGCCATGTAGGACGTGGAACACATCTTTTCGCATTTTTTGTGGCACATACGGACGAGCGGATGATGTGGACATTTCACAATAAATTTTAGCGTCGGGTTGCAACACTTGCGTTTTTTTTAAATTGTAATTTGAGTTATTTAGACACTCTTGTAATTGTTCATCGTTTTGAGAAACGGCGAGCTCCTTGAAATCGATGATTGACGGAACATTTATAACTTCTAGTCGCGAAAATGCGTCTGCCACGACGTTTTTCTCGCCAGGGATGTGTCTAATGTCGGTCGTAAATTCGGAGATGGTGATAAGATATCGTGTTTGTCGTGGCGATGCCTTATCCATGCGCTGTTGGAAAGCAAAAATTAGCGGGCGGTGGTCTGTGTAAACCGCGAAAGTTCTCGCTTCGAGCATGTATCGAAAATGTTTTATAGCCGCGTATATTGCGTATAATTCGCGATCGTAGGTGCTGTATCGCGTTTGTGTTGGCGTTAATCGACGTGAAAAAAACCCTAATGGATGTACTTGTCCATTAATTTCTTGCTGCAAAACCGCACCTAAACTTACATCTGAAGCGTCAGTATGTAGTGAGAGTTTGGCGTCGATTGCGGGATGCGCCAGTCGTAATTTTTGGCAAAGTGCTTCCTTAATTTGTTGGAAAGCCCTTTCCATCGAATTGTTCCATTCTATAGGATCGTCGTTACTTTTTTTCTTTCCCGAAATAGCGTCTAGTAATGGGATTTGTAACTCGGCTGCGTTTTTTATGAAGCGATGGTAAAAATTAACCATCCCGAGGAATCTGCGAATTCCTTTAACGGTGTTGGGTTGTGTATAATTTTTTATTGTTTCAAGTTTATTTGTCAGGGGTTCTAGGCCTTGTGGCGTTATCTTGAAACCCAAAAACTCGACGTAATTTTGTCCTAGAACGCATTTCGAAAAGTTCAAGGCGATTCCCGCGGAAACTAAACGTTGAAAAATTATTTCAAGATGTTGGCGATGTTCCACCGCGGAGGTGGAAGCGATTAAAATATCGTCTATATACCCGAAACAAAAATCCAAACCTTGCAGCACCTCGTCGAGAAATCTTTGGAAAGTCTGGGCTGCATTTCGTAACCCGAAGACCATAAATGGAAATTCAAATGAACCGAAAGGCGTACTAATAGCGGTTTTCGGGATGTCATCCTCGTTAACCGGTATTTGTTGATACGCCCGTAAAATATCCAAAGTAGAAAATATTGTTTTGTTGTGAAGCATGTGCGATACATCTTGTAGAAAAGGTACTGGGTAGCGATCTGGTATCGTAACTGCGTTAAGTCGACGGTAGTCCCCGCACGGTCTCCAATCACCGTTTTTTTTGGGAACGAGGTGAAGGGGACTTGCCCAAGGACTGCGAGATGGACGGCATAGCCCGTTCTGCATCATGAATGCAAATTCGTTTTTTGCGATGGCGAGTTTTTCGGGGTTGAGCCTTCGTGGACGTGAAAAAACTGGAGGTCCGTTAGTTTCAATAAAGTGCTTAACGGCGTGCTTTGATTCAACGGGCTTTACGGAAGGTCGCAGCAAAGAGGGAAATTTATTCAATAAGTCGTAATATTGATCGTCTTTGGTGATGCTTAGCATGGTGCAAGTTTGTCCGGGGGCTGAAGATAATGGGACGCGACAAAGTGTCGTACCATCTTGTAGGCGTTTGCGTTTCAAATCAACCAATAAGTCGAAATGTGTTAAGAAATCTGCCCCTATAATTGGTTTGTTTACAGCAGCTACAATGAATGGCCAACGAAAACAACGACGAAGACCAAAATTCAGTTCTACGAGTCGCTGTCCATAGGTGTTGATGGGTGCTCCGGTCGCAGTCGTAAGTGTAAGTTTGTCTGGCCCTCTTTGTTTATCCTCCGGGGATGCAGGTATCACTGAAACGTCAGCACCAGAATCTATAAGGTAATGTATTTTGTTTATGCGGTCGATAATAGTAAGGCGATTCGAAACCCCCCGTTCACACTCCGCCAAGTGTGAACCGGGCGCTAGTTTGGGGATAGTTCTCTGTGTTGTTTGACGTATTTGCACGGCTGTCGACATCTGGTTGCTTTGTCGGCATACGTTGTATGATACCAGCATACCGAAGGATCTACTGGCGAAGTAGATCTTTGAGATTTTGGTTCTCTATTACGTGACGCGCTGCGACTGCGTCGTTCCATACGCGTTACCCTAGTTTCAATGTTTTCGAGTTTTTTTATTATTTCGTCCATAGTCGTTTTGCGTTGCTGTTTTGGGAATATTTACGGCGTTTACAGTGTGTCCGTGTGCGGGTTGAACCTCCATTATACTGTCGGCCATTTTTGCCAGTTGTGGCAAGGCCTCGTTACTGGCGGCTAAAATAGTTTGCGTGTGGTGGGGCAGCCTTTGTAGCCATAAAGATTTTAAAAAATCATCGTCGAGATGATCACCGGCCAATTGCCTCATTTCTTGTAAAAGATGCGTCGGTTTGCGATCGCCGAGGGATAAATCTGTGAGCAATTTTCGAATTCGCATGCGTTCATTATCTGTAAATGCGCTAAGTAGTTGATTTTTTAAAGTTTCGTATCGTTGCGTCTCGGGTGGGCTTGTTAAAATATTCCCCACATGGTCAAACACAGATTCATCTAAAACGCTAATCACGTAATTGTATTTTGAACTGTCTGACGTTATGTTTGCTAGCTGAAAATTTGCTTCGGCTTGCGCGAACCAATACTGTGGACGGGTTTTCCAGAACGGGGGTAGTTTGACGCTCACCCTATCGACTGATGGTGTTGCCTGGTTTTCGTCACCGGGCATGATGTTTTAATTAACGTAAATATTATTAGCGATAAAATAATATTAGAAAAAATATAAAAAATATTATTAGAAAAAAAAGAAACAAAAATAGCATGCGAATACAATACGTGTGTTTGAAAACAATATTGAAAAAAAAATAATTTATTGAATATTGAATTTTTTGATATATATGAAATCGAATATTGAAAAAAATGAATTTGATATAAAATTGAGAAAAAAAAAATGTTATATTCTTAAATTTTATATTCCTGGATGGAACCACCAATGTAAATAACAAAATCTTTTTACTCACGAAAGGTTATTTACTTTATTCGCAAATTCACAAATAACAATTACATTGATTTGATTTTCTCACAAATTAACAAAATAATAATAACAATTATATCGATTTAATTTACTGTGCACAGTATCGTTTTATTATGTATGAATCGTTTATCATTTAATATTATTGAAATAATAATTTTTATTTGTCGACATTAATAATGGCGGCCTTTCTGGACGATCGTCGCGTGTATCCTTAATTACTTTTTTTTGCCTCCTTTCCGGTCAGTGTGTTTTTTAGCCCCGTTGCTTGTCAGTGTGTTCCTTATTCGGTAGTGATCATTCCGTTTTAATATTGCATATTTGGAACAGTCACTACACATTCAAGAATATGTTTACTTGAAGCTACTTAAATTACTGATGTCAAAATACTTATTTACTTGTGCAAAAAATATTTTATGTTCCCTATACAGGGTGCCGTAAGTAGTCGAGTTCTATAAGAGGGTAGATAGAGGGTACGATTTTGGAACGAAAATTCCTGAGACATTTTTTTATTAGACGCACCGTTAATTTATTATTAATTAAATAAGGAAACTAGGTTGAAACCAGAGTTGCAAAAAGTGCATTTTTTTGATAATTCATTTTTGATTTAATTATCAATTTTTGGAGAAATTTATTGCTTAAAGTTAATTTAATTTTTTTTTGGCTCTCCCAGCTAGAAATGCTTCTGTAATAACGAATTTATTCATTCATTATTTTTCGCTAATGAAAGTGACTTTTTACTGAGTTCGAAACCTAAATGAAAGAGTTGAGATTTGAAGGGTTGGATCTTCGTTTTATAGAGGCGCATGTCTTTGGTGACTTTTTAACAGGCTTGGGACATCCTAAAAAAATATCTGCTCAGTATATCTTGTGTCCCAAAGCTACTATGAATTTTTTCTGTCGCTCGTATCCACAGAAACCGGAAAGTAAAATCTAAGGGGTGGGATCTTGTTTTATGGAGGTGCATGTCTTGCGGTTTTCTAAAAATTGATAATTCCAAAATTTTACTTATTGCATTATTATAAAAATTAATCAATAAAATAATTTTATTAATGCACTTTTGAGAAAACTTTATAATTTAATGAATCTAATTTGCGCATTTTTTTTTTTTTAATTTATTATTAAAACAATTTATTACATTTTTCAAAAAATAAAAAAATTTAAGCAATACATTTTTCCAAAAATTGATAAATCAAAAATGAATTATCAAAAAAATGCACTTTTTACAACTCTGGTTTCAACCAAGTTTCCTTAATTAATTAATAATTAATTAACGGTGCGTCTAATAAAAAAATGTCTCAGGACTTTTCGTTCCCTCTACCTACCCTCTTATGGAACTCGACTAGTTACGACCACCCTGTATATGAGAATCAAACTTCTTGGTTTAAAAATTACTTCTACCAGTGTAGAGGTCGGTAGGGGCGGCAAAATTTGAATAGCCTACTGGCGAAAAATGTGTAAATCTGCCACTGCTTCAATCTTAGTCAAGGGTTCTCACCACTCAGCTACCCACCATTCACCTTCTTACAAATTAACGATTTACACTTCTTGTCCATACGCCGACAGTTTAGTTAATTAACCACCCAATGTTATTTTTTATTAATTGACAAACTGCCACCGTTGGGAATCGCAACCTCCCAGTTCCAAGCAGAGCGCTTTTGACATTACGGCCACTTCGCTTGGTTTGGCCTTAATAATATATCTCTGAAACGATGCCAAATTCAAAATATACAAAGTGTGGTAATCTTAACAAAATCTCTTGATCGATAAGAGTCGAATCCCACTTTTGGTGTAGCTGTCTCCCCAAAAACCTTAATTTTGCAAGCTCTAGTGATTATTAAACTCAAATTTTCTAGCTTATTTGTTCGCGAAAAATCGTGTCCACATACACATGCACGTACAGATCACTAGCCAAAATTTTTTTATTTGTTCTCAGGGAATCCCAAATTATTCATATTCCGGTGGAAAAACATCGAGTTTAGAAGTCGAACGCAGCCTCTGTATACACACCAGGCTGTAGTCTGTATATAGAAGTAAAAATTCAAATAAATGATGTATATATCGAATGATAATTTCCAGGTATCTGGTTTTCACACGAATAGTGGGAAACTAAAACTAAATTTTATTATTTGAATAAATACAATATCAAGTTTGTCAATAGTAAGTGAAACGTAAAATATAATATAGTACATAAAATATTTATTTTATTTTTTTGGCCCCACACTTTTTTAGTTAGATTATCATCAAACAGGCAGACCTGACTGTTCCACAATATTCCACAAAATAAAGCTCCACACCATACAAATGTTATACTTTTGTAAAATTATATCAAAAATTTTATGGATGGTTGCAAAATAAATCTCCATCCTAAATCATTTAAGATATATCTTGCATATTGAATTGAGCGTTATTTTCTGAAACTCCATTATAGTACCTAAATAAATACAATATTTTTTATTTTTTGCGGTACACTTTTCTATGCGTTAATTTTTTCTATGCAAAATGGAAAAATTCATCAGAACTAAAATTATAGTAAAAAAAATTATTCTACAATTTATTACCTGACGATATTTTGTGTACCTCTAATATTTACAGAAATATTTACAATTTAAGTACATATCCACAATAATGAACGTAGCTCCTACTAGGCAATTTTTGTTTATTATTAAAATTATATTTATTTAAATAATAAAAGAAATTTACTTTTAATTGCAATAATAATAATTTACAAAATTAAGTATTTTTTCTATTAACCAGGTACATTTATAATATATAGCGGTAATCGGGAGAAACACGCAGAGAAAACTAAAAAATTAAATGAAACTACACTTTTCAGAAATATCGTTTTTATTTACATAAAAAATAATTTACAATTAAGTATTACGGTACAGTTTTTTTAGTTTTATCAGAAATTGTATATTTATCGTAACTTTTTGTTGGATCATACGGTTCCCATCTACTCGCAGGGAATATATGTTTATTACGTTCATACCAGCTGCGTAATAGAACTTTCCCAGCATGCGATTCTTCTTTTTCAACGGTAGCATCACTGACCATTCGAACATCGTCATGAACGTCAAACTGAAATAATGGACCGCTTTTTCCACGAGCCTATAAAAAATATTTTAATTTGAAGTAATGTCTTCTACTGACAAGAGAGATTCATGTAATAAAAACTGTACAAATCTGAGTACACCAGTACTAAGACTCGTTCTTCATAACAATATTAAAGTTTTGAAATACGGAAAAATACAAATACAAACAAAGATACGGAAAAATTCAAAACATAAATAAAGTATTGCGACTTTAAAATTTAAATATCTTTTAAACTATTAAAGATCCGACAAAACCACTTCTAGTCTTTTTTGTTTTCCATTAACCAATGAACAAATTGAGCTTTTAAACGAAGCTCTAACACAAATTTTTAATAAATTACGAATGAAAATAATGGATCATTACTTTATTTATGTTTTGAATTTTTCCGTATCTTTGTTAATAAAAAAATGGAAAATCAAAATTTTTTAGATTTTCCAACGCGGATATTTTTTAAATCGTTCAAAAAATAGCTCCCAAAAGTAAAAAAATTCCACACTTTTATTTTAAAAATTATCGGGGTTATCCAGATTTGAAAAATTTTTTAATTAACAAAAGCATAATGGAAAAATTGGGGTAAAAATTTTTTGCCGACGGATTATTGTTTGTTTAAGTATCCAGTAATTACCTGCATTTTTTCTTTCCTTAATATTCATATTTAATGGGTTAAAAAAATTTTTTTGTTCTAATGTCGGAATCAAGGTGAGCCGAACACTCGTTGTCAAGACCCGTTTCCATCTCTCAATTAAAATTATAAATATAAGTGGTACAGTTCCTGGAAGTGAGACTTTTTTTAGACAATTTCCTGCTCTTTAAGAATCCACAATAGTTTTTGAGATATTTGCAAAAAACGAAACCCTCCTTTTTTTTACTAATTGTTTATAACTTTTGCAATATTTTTATGCTATAAATGCGGATGAAATCGTGGGAAACAGCTAGTTAAAAATATGTAAATAGTAAAAATCAATAAGTGTGGTTAACTAAAAAAAGCGCTTTAATCGCGTCGATGCACTCTTCTCTCTATGACGCGCTCCGAGTATTCCGCTGGACAGACATTATTTATAAGTTATAACCTCACTTTATCATTTGTTTAAGTATATGTTTAATTTGGTGTGCTAACGCAAGGTAACTTTAAATTTAAAAACTATTGAATTCAAAATTATTTATTTTAAATATATAATTTCAGGTTTTAAACTTTATTTTTACTTTACCGCTGTTACATTTACTTTACTTTGCAGAAAAACACAATGCGCTTCGACGCGCTTTAAAGCGCATCGTGCTTTTCAACACATCTAATAACAAGTAATTAAAACATATGTTCTATGTATGGAGGTTAGAGTATAGAAGGAGATTTATCTCATATGATTGTTTAACTAAAAGAGTGTCCACCGAAAAACGTAAAATTTGGTTTCAGTGAATGGCCACAATGGCCATTGACTGTGAGAAGGTGGGCTTGCTCTGAAGATAGTTACTGTAGAACGAAGTGAAAATTATGGAGGTTAGAGTATAGATAGAATATCATAAAATATATATACAGTTTAATATAGAAATATTCAATTTATGCTTCATTAAATTTTTATCAAACAATTTTTTTATTTCTTTCTTCGATAAAAATTTGATTATTCTAGTTTTTGAACAAAATTTATTAATTGAAATATATATTACTTCAAGTTTCTTAATTATAATTTTGTTATTAAAATACCTATAACTTTTCAAATTGATTGTGACTTGAAAATTGATCACTAATTCAGTGTTTATTATATTAATGGAATTTCTTAAATAAATAGTATTTCTACTTCTTTAACATCTGAGGTTTCATATGATTTATTTAATAATTTAAAAATTCCGCCTTTACAAAGCGGATGTTAGCCTGTCCTTATCTACTTTTAATATATACTTTTAGTTTCTTTAAAATTGGTATTCCAGTACACCAGCGCCATCTTAATTTTCTTCTATTTGGGTATGGAAGTTAGAGTTAGAAGGAGAGTTATCTCTTATGGCTGTTAAACTCAAAAAGTGTCCCCCGAAAAATGTAAAATTAGGGTTCAGTGAATGGCCACAATGGCGCTTGTGAGAAGGTGGACTTGCTCTGAAGATAGTTACTGTAGAACGAAGTGAAGTTGCCAACCGAGAGTAATATAAAATATCACAAAATAATCACACAGACTCGAGTAGTTGACTTATTATCCATAACCTAAAAACTTTATTGTGAATTGTGATTGACTTATACTATTTTTATAGATAGCAGAGAGTTTTTATTATTGTAGCGTGTTTATATAATTTCACGTAATATGGGAATTTATATAATTTTCTATTTTTTTATATTTAGTGTTTTTTAATGTGCAATATTTAAAAAAAACTGTCAGAATAAAAATTTAAAGTGAATAAATATTTTTTCTATATCATAATTTTTTGGTTATTGCTTTTATTGTATTACAGACCACATTGAATCCCATTTTGAATGTTATCATTTTTATTTATAAATAAAAAATAATATGCATAAAAAAAATATATAAACAGTTTAATATAGAAATATTCAATTTATGCTTCATTAAATTTTTATCAAACAATTTTTTTATTTCTTTCTTCGATAAAAATTTGATTATTCTAGTTTTTGAACAAAATTTATTAATTGAAATATATAATACTTGAAGTTTCTTAATTATAATTTTGTTATTAAAATACCTCTAACTTTTCAAATTGATTGTGACTTGAAAATTGATCACTAATTCATTATTTATTATATTGATGGAATTTCTTAAATAAAGTCTTTCTAATTCTTTAACATCTGAGGTTTCATATGATTTATGTAATAATTTAAAAATTCCGCCTTTACAAAGCGGATGTTAGCCTGTCCTTATATATCTACTTTTAGTTTCTTTAAAATTGGTATTCCAGTACACTAGCGCCATCTTAATTTTCTTCTATTATGAGCCACTTTTTATAACATGGAGGTAGCTCTCCTTCTATCTCTAACCTCCATATATTTAGGGCACACTTTTTATAACATGGAGATAGCTCTCCTTCTATACTCTAACCTCCATAGTTCTATGGGCCACAAAAATAGCGCTCGATTTTCAAAATTGTTTAGTTGATATGAGCCTTATTCATTCGTTTTACGGAAAAATGTTTTGAATAAAAGTCGTTAGTAAATTTATAATGAAAAACTTTTATTCAAAACGTAGAATTGAGCGTTACTTATACATGTCGTAGTCTCATTACGGAATGTTTTTTCACGAAGATCTTAGGAATTTCATGAAACGTCGACGTATTGTGCAAACATAAAATGTTAGATGTAGTGCCTGGGCGTTTCGTGAACATACGTAATCTACCTCACTTTATACCGTAGTCTCATCGTCAAATCTCTTTACACGAAGTTCTTAGACATTTTATGAAAAATGGCGTCTTGTATTTATGTATAAAATTATCTATGAATAAAATTAAATTTTTTTAACGTTTTTTAAAGAAGTGTTGTTTGCGATTTTGTTAGTATGGAAGCCAAAGACTTATTTATTGATCAATATAATCAATATTATGATATTAAGCCAAATACACGTCCATATAACGCGATTTAGTTAAATGAAGTAAAAACTAATTTTTTAGTTATGTTAATTTGATTTATAGGATTTAGCTTGCAATTTTTTTTTAAATTTTGAATATATTTTATTAACTCATAAATTGATGTAGAATCGTATAACAACTAATTAAATTACATTTCAAATCTGCCCCTATTCCTAGAACATTTGTTTGTATTTTATAAATACGTATTTCGACTACAATGTAGTCATCATCAGTATGAATTAGCTAATCGTAACTATCTCTGGGATATGGATATTCAGAGATAGTTACGATTTGCTAATTCATACTGATGATGACTACATTGTAGTCGAAATACGTATTTATAAAATACAAACAAATGTTCTAGGAATAGGGACAGATTTGAAATGTAATTTCAAAAAAAAAATCTAGAGTTCTCTTTGATTATTTTAATAATCTTTAACTAATTAAATATATGATTTAAAATTGCATGCTAAAATTTCACTATTTACTGTTCATTCATTTGTTTGTTATTTGCAATCCTATAGTAAGATCATGGAGGCTATATGTTTAGGGTCTATGAGTAAGATATTCGTATCAAAATGGGTTTCGTTTTTTAGATTGCCGAAGGAATAACAAGAACTAAGAATACAGCTGGTACTACTAAAACTAGGCGCGAATATTATCTTTTAAAAATATATGATGTTGTCACTGTGAATGAGCAAAAATCTGTGATAAAAAAAGTAAAGGGACGATCGCATAATTTATTTAATTGCTGAAGAAGAAATATATAATAAGTTGTTGGATATTCATATAAGTTGTGGTCACGGATCAAGAGACAAAATCATAAATATAATTCGTCAAAATTGCTTCATTCAAGGACCTTGTGGGGAGTTGTTCTTGAAATCACGCAAGTCTTGCCAAACAAAAAAAAGTAACACTTTTAGTAAAGTAGTTGTTAAACCAATAACGTCAAGAAATTTCATGACAAGGGGATAAGTTGACTGAATGGATTTTCAGTCTATTCCTGACGGTGATTTCAACTGACTTTTGAATTTCCAAGATCACGCAACTAAATATCTGTGTTTGAGGTTGCTTTGCGTTCAAAACAAGCTGTTGAGGATGCTTAAGAGCTTGTAAAAATATTTTTTCAATTTGGTGCACCTTTAATTCTACAATCCGATAATGGCCGACAATTTGCCAACAGAGTTATAGAAGAATGAAAAATTGTATGGCCACAATTACATATAGTACATGGGAGACCTAGACATCCACAAAGCCAAGGAAACATTGAAAGAGCAAATCAAGATGTTGAGAACATGCTCAGAGCGTGAATGTATGATAATAAAACTACATCGTGGTCGTGTCGGATGCAATTTTGTTCAATGGCAAAAAAATAATTCATTTCACAGAGTAATAGGTAAAAGTCCGTTTAAAGCAGTATTTGGCAGTGACCCAAAGTTAGACCTCAATTCTACTAGCCTACCGGATTATATGATTTCTACCGTAAAAGCAGAAGAAGATTTAGAAATAGTAGCGAACGAAACGGTTGGTGTGAGAAATCAGACACAAGAATCAAATTTAAAAAAATAATGAAAATGAGGATCAACGAGAGAAAGTAGAACAAGCTGAGGATCTCGATTCTTTGTCAGCTGAAGGGTCAAATGATAATTTCGACAATAAAATACTTTTCAATATTGCCAAAGAGACTCTACCAACATTTGAAATTGTTAAAATTCAACTTTAAGATTATGAAACAAATAATATTAGTGTATGCTTTATCAATTAATCTAAATTAGATATGCTATAAAAACAAGGGCCGTGGTATTCGGACACAGGAGGGTCTCCAGCGTGAGTTAAAATTTAGATTAAATTAACGTTCAGATATTGCGGCAAAAACTATTGAAATTAAATAAGGTAACTATTCCAACCGAGTACTTTAGTTTTTCCCACAGTATGTGAAATATATAGAACGCATTTTAGTGTGAAGGCCCAAAACACGAAAACCCGACCAACTCGGGATATGACCGATGAAGTGAAAGATTGTAGTACTCAGTTGAAATAGTTAACATAATGCTGAACTATTGAAATTAAATAAGGTAACTATTCCAACCTAGTACTTTAGTTTTGGGCATAGTATGTGAAATATATAGAACGCCTTTTAGTGCGGGGGCCCAAAAACACGCAAACCCGACCAACTCGGGGTATGGGGTATGACCGATAAAAAATATATTATTATAGCTTTAAACGCTTCACGCTGGGCACAGAGGACCCCTTGTTCTAGGTGCTAGGGACCCGTATGCGGTACCCCTATTTTTTATTATTATTAACGCCTCACGCTGAAGACATACAAGAGACCCGCGTGTGTCCAAATAGCCATATCGTAAAAACAAACTTTTTAGAAGTTATGTTAATTTGATTACAGTTTAAATATTGTTAAGCTGAGGATATCGATTTTTGTCAGCTGAAGGGTCAAATGATAATTTTGACAACAAAAAACTTTTCAATATTGCAAAAAAATTTCTATCAACATTTGAAATTGTTGAAATTAAACTTGAAGATAATAATGAAGCAAATAATATTAGTGTATGTGTGGAATGCCAAGATCAAATTATAACTTCGGAAGTTGTATGCAAAATTTGTATATGAGTTTACATTTCTCATGTGCAAGAAACAGGAAAATATGTCAATTCTGCAGTTCTGAAGAAATCATTCAAACTCAACAAAAAAAAAGCATACGAAGGTCAAAAACGTAAAGTCAATTTGTATTTAAATGAAATAAAATAATTATTTTATATTTAATATCGTAAAAATTTTCTGAGTTTATTTTAATTTAATTTTGAATAAAACTTGTTATTTTAAACTAATAACATTTTATTTTTACACAATACGTCGACGTTTCATGAAATGCCGAGGATCTTCGTGAAAAAACAGATTCCGTAATGAGACTACGACATATCATCAAATAGCAGGTACGGAATTATATGCATCCTTCCATAGCATCTCGGTAGCTTAGTGATAGAGCACTGGTCCAGAATGCAATAGGTTGTGGATTCGATCCCCATCCATAGTATGTATGATTTTACATATCAAACACTGGTTTCAAATAATGTTAGAATTTGTCAATACAAATTAGTTTTCTTACCTTTGTCACAATGAAATCGTAAAACGTATAATGGTGTGGTAAAATTAAATCTTCTTTAACATACATTAATTGGTCAGCCATCACAGTTTTTAATTCGCTAAACTCTTTTCGCAATAATTCTAAACATTTTTGTAAAAATTGGTACATGGAATTACCTGATAAAAGAAAACAATTTTTAATTATCATTTTATCCAGCAAGGAAAACAATCAATGAGTTATTAGTCTGAATAGTATATGCTTGTTCTTTCGTACTAATGAACCCTGTAAACTCAATCAAACTTTGAGCTCAATTTAATCTTTGATTTACTTAAACTAATTCTTACATATAGTCAGATCATCGATTTTATTTACTAAAAATTTCCCATAAGCTTAAAAGGTTTCTTAGCAACTTGGAGAGCACTTTATCTCGGAAAAAGAATTTACAAAAAAAAAAAAAGATTGCCTAATGTAAGCTTACATACAAGCTACTTAGACAAAAAATATTAAAAATTTCTTGATTCAAATTACCTTTCTTCATTCGAACAGTACGTCTATGACCAGAACCATCCCAATAGCTGAATGTAATTTCGATTTCTTCTTCTTTTAATTTAGTTTGTTTCTCAGCCCATTCTTGGCGCAATTCTTCACGTAATCGATTTTCCTCTTCTTCTCTTTCACGATCTGGTAAAAAACTTGTGTCCACATCTGGATTTTTACGAATTTTTTTCTTGAGTGGTGGCAGTATTGCCTCATTTGGTATTTTTTCTATCCAAGATTCAATAATACTATTTACATTCTCTTCTTCATCGTCATCATTTTCGACATTTTCATCCTCATCCAAATTAAATGATAATGCTTGAATCTACATAATAAAGGAACACAAACTTTCTTAACATTATTTAAATCTGTATTTATTTTCATATTCATTAATATTAGGTCTGTTTTAACTTTTAAAATAATCACGTTATCAATTCAAAGTAATGGGACACTGTTTTTTTACAATTTAGTTTTAGATTGACAAAAATAGTAATTTAAAAAAACACAATATTAATTGTAGTGAGCTTTAATTTGTCATCACGTGGTATGTAGCAATACTAGAAGAGAGTCCGAAGCCAGGCAAGTAACCCATTCTGGCTCTGTAAGAACATTCTGCCAGAAGGTGGAAGGTGTATTGCTTGCGCCTCACGTTTTTCATTTAATTCTTAAAGTATTTTCATAGCTATTCAAAAATTCATAATCACATATATGGGGCTAGGAGAAATTATTTTATACTTTTTAGTCCGTTTTAAAAACGTGGTAAATTAAAAATTAATTAATTTAAATAATTATTTTAAGACTAAAACCTACAATGTAATTTCCCACCGCTTCCACTACTTCAAATATTTATCGACACTTCCACCAAATTTCTAAAATTAATTTTATAAGATTTTTATTTCAATATTAGTACAAATTAATGACAGATCCTTGCATTGGCATCCAGTTCTGAGTTATGTTTTAAGTCTCTAGCTCATCGGGAAGTTAGTTTAAAATCGATTGCAAAAGATGTGCCCAACAGACAAACATACAGAAAAGAAAGCGAGTTAATAAAAATGTGGTAAAATCATGCTGTTTTTCAACTCTCTAAAGTAGATTCACCCGTTACAATTAATTTTTTATCAGTTACAAAAAAAAAAATTATCCCGATGTACAATTACTATTTTTTCAACTTTAAGCTATTCGAATGTGTCATAAAAACTTTTCAGTCGATATTGGAATGGAGCCTGCATCTTGGATAATTACCAATTCAAATGTTAATGGTTTGACATATAACTACACGACCGCCTCCCATCATTGATACTGAATTAATAGGCTTAAATAAACACTATAAACTTAAATCAACATTTTTAAAGGAAAAACAGACCCATTTATAATTAAATAATTTCAATATTTACTGCTTACTTGTTTTTTTTGTCGGTTCTTTTCAGCTTGTTTGGCTTCTAAAGCTTTTTGTTTTTCTCGTTCTTTTTCAGCTTGTTTCTGAGCTAATTTTTTTTCACGTTCTTTCACAATATTTTCCTGTTTTGCTTTCATTTCATTCAGTGTCACCAAACCAATGGTCGAACTCTATAAATAAGTAATAAATTCATATTATAAATGATTAGAAAAAAATACTAAAATCTTGCTTGTATTGTTATAAATTTCTTTAAACATAGGTGAAACTGAAATACGATTGAACATTACCGTAGCTTTATTATTTGATTAAGTGGCAATTTTTTGTGGAATCGGTAGACTTTGACCAAAAATGATGATCAAAATTATTTTCAAGATGGAAAAAGACATTCATTCTTACAATAAATATCTTTAAAACTATTTTTTACCATACTAATCGTATATATTAATGTCCTTAAAATCTCAATTAAAATAAAAATTTTTCGGTTAAAGTAACTTATTTTCATAAGTCCAATTCTGTATACACTCAAAATTTACATTGTATATTTTAAATTTCAACTCCTAATGATTTCAACAATTTTAGCCATGATATCTAAAATATATAGAACACCTTTTTTGTGCGGAGGACCAAAAACACACAAACCCGATCAACTTGGTGTATGGCCGACGAAATGAAAGATTGTAGTACGTTGGAATAGTTACATTATTTAATAGTTTTTGCCGCATTATCTAGTGCAGCGGCCCAAAAACACACAAACCCAACCAACTCGGGGTATGGCCTATGAAGTGAAAGATTGTAGTACTCGTTTGGAATAGTTACCAACTCGGGGTATGGCCGATGAAGTGAATCTGCCATAATATAAAAAAATCGCATTTGCGTGTTAAAATATTTAGTATGGTAAAAATTGATTATAAGGATATTGTAAGGATCAATGCCCTTTTACCATCCTGAAAATAATTTTAATCATCATTATTCTTCGTAGTAGATAATTTCCGCTGAAAAAGGAGAGGATTTTGTTAGGTGGGGTGGGGGGAGGTGGTTTGTTAATTCCGAAAAAGTTCCCAGAACTTGTTTACTACAAAATATTAAAGTACTCGCTACTTTAAACAAGTGAAATATGAAATCAAACTATGAAATCGATATACCATACAATCATTTTTTTAAATCGTATCTATTAGTTTTGAGTTATTATGTTTTTGAAACCGTTCAGACATTAAAAACAGAAATTTTGATTACGAGTTTTTAGAAGTTTTATAATATTCATAATTTAAAAAAAAAAAGGTTCGAATTGCCAAATTGAAAAGAAGTTAGAAAATTCCACGTAAACATGGAAAATCAGGAAAAAACAAAATGGGTGGATCTTCGGTTTGACGATTTCGATTAAAGATTTATGGTATTATAAAATTTGAATTTTCTGGGAATTTCGTTCTTGAGATATTTTTTTCACAGTCATATATCTCAAATCCATAGATCCATAGACGTAAACATTCGGTGAAATGTCAACATAGATTTTATACACAGTGTGTGTTGGACAGCTTTTCCTATAGTGAATCAATGTTAAATATTATTTATTACTGCCTGGCCGTGTGGCACTGTATCAAGTCAGTCAGTACGTATGTAAATAAAGTCAGTCATCTCATAGCAGCTATACTGTATGCGTATGGTTGTTTGTTTGACATTTAAGATTTGGGGATTTTGTGATGCACAATGCACATACTAAACTACTAAAGTATACTCTCGTCACATGTGTACTGACTGACTTGATACAGTACCACACGGCCAGGCAGTAATAAATAATATTTAACATTGATACACTATAGGAAAAGCTGTCCAACACACACAGTATATCGATAACATTCGATATCTATTATACCACGTTGTAGTCTATACATAGAACCATAAATCACAAATAAAAGTGATAAATAATGTTAGATTTATTAAGATTTGGTATACCTTAAGTTGTTGCTCAACAGCATCATAATGTGTGGCAAATTTATTCTCAATATTATTAATTTTTAAATCCTCTTCAATTTTCTTCTTGCGTAATTCGATTTCCTGAAGAGCTTGTTCACGTTTTTTCATTAACTGCATAGCTCTTCCTGCCTCACTAGCAGCACCTTTATAATGAGCCATTCTAAAAAATAAATAAAAAGCATAAATAGTTTCTTATATTTAAGTATTCGATGTGAAATATTAAATAATGTTTGAGTGAAACTTACTTCGAATTGTTGTTCTTTTAATTTGATTAGAAACTTTAAAATATTGTTTCTGTTACAGTTAATTTCTCACAATATTGACAACTGTCATCCAGTGTAGTCTAGGGATTTTTAAATTTATAACTGAACTTGTATGTTATATTCATGAAGTATAGATATATATCTATTCTTCATGGTTATATTAGTGCACTATAGATGTAGGTATTCTTATCCGCCATTTTGATTCTGTTGGCAAAAGTCAGTATGTAACGTATATGTAAACATAGATGCTTGCTTTGTATCAAAACACTATTCGGTAATCATGGGTCATTTATTTAAATATGAAATGTTAAAATTTTTATTAAAATATCGTATGTACCCTCAAAAAATATTGATTATAAAAAATGCAAATAGCTTGAATACAAGAGAAACGATACAAGAGCTACATTGCTACACACATGTCAAATGTCAAAATTGCGCTGAATTTTTCAACGTCCACTTCGGTCCAGCTCTTCAGATGGGTCGTTGTGAGCGAAAATAATGACGTATTAGTAACGTTTTCGCCGCGACCATAACGACCGTGGTCGTCATGTGGAACGGCTGAAAGAATATTTTGATCGTTGTAAGCGTCTAGTGGAACGCATTGTTATATAGTATTGGTGTGGTCGGCCGAACTAAGAAGTTAGTAATCGTAGTAAGATATTCAGATTATCTTAGTCGTCGGCCGGGACACTTTATGCTTACTAACATGAAGAATAGATATATTAGGAGAGCGAACGTAATGTTAAAAAAACGGTCAAGAATTGGTGTAACTATCTTTTATCAGTAGGGGTCACTGGTCTCAGTGCCGTACGGAATTTAAATGTTTAAATGTAGGCGCCAAGAAATCACTTTCATTCAGTTAATAAGAAGTCTTAGTTTTATAGATAATAAAAAATTGTTTTCGATTATCAAGTAATAATTAAATAAATATTAATAATAGAGAATTCTTAATAATCTGCAATAAATTAAAAGATGAAGAATCATAGTGATAATTTTGCAATTAATAATAATAATATACAATATATGTTTACAATAACTGACATATATTAGATAAAGAAAGAAGATCACAAAACTGGTAATTACAGACCATATTCCTTTCGTAAATGCAGACACGCATTCCTAACCTTAAACAACCTTTCACTCATAGATATATAGCAGTATATCTATGCTTTCCCTGTACAACATCGTCCCATTTTTTCACATTTATAAAATTAAACAATTTTTATACTTACAATTTTTATTTGTAAGATATGATAACCGTTGATTTTAATATGTAATAATAATAATAATTCCGTACGGGCAGATTCGCACTGCCGCTAGTGACGAAAATAATAACTATGATCTCTACACGTTTTTGAGGACACAAAAACAGACGAATTGCCTATGTCGTTCAATCTCCTAATATATCTATTCTTCATGCTTACTAAGAAACTTTTCTTATGCCGCCATTTTACTTAGTATCTACGTCACGGGCAGTGTTGCCAGATATCCCGTTTAACGGTAGATCTACCGCTTTTTTAGTATTTCTACCGTTTTTTTGAAATTTTTTGAGTAAATAAAAAAATTTTTGAATTTGTGTCATTTTTTTATAATAATAATTTATTTAGAAGTCCCCAGTCGTACAAATACAAAATCAGTCATTACAGACCATATTCCATTATTTGAAATAATGGAATATGGTTCTGTAATTACTTTAAGGTATTATTTTATAATCGGATTTTAAACAATAAGTAATGCAATATATGAAAAATAAAAAGAATTAATATTATTTAATATTTGAAGAAAAAAAATTCTATAATATATTAAATACTAATGTAATATAATTTTAATTATTCTGAATAAACCATATTTTGACAAAATGGAAACCCGACTTCTATAACAAAAAATGCACTAAAAAGTAAAAAAATAATTGCATATTCTTGTGCCAATTTTAGTTCACCTAAGCAAAAATTTTTAAATATATATGTACAATTATTGTTATTTTTGGAGGCGGTGTCAGCATAGAGAAATTCACAAGATTTTTGGACACCGCCTCCAAAAATAACAATAATTGTACATATATATTTAAAAATTTTTGCTTAGGTGAACTAAAATTGGCACAAGAATATGCAATTATTTTTTTACTTTTTAGTGCATATTTTGTTATAGAAGTCGGGTTTCCATTTTGTCAAAATATGGTTTATTTCTCGCTTTTTAGTGACTTTGAAGTTCTATAACTAGTTTTATTTGTCTAAATATGGGTAGACCTACTAAACGACTTACTAATTTTTAGTGAATTTTTTTATAACACATTTTTTTTTTTACCCGTTTTTTTTTTTTTTTTTTAATTTTAAGAGCATTTTTTTATAACAGATTTTCAATTTTATTTACATACATTTTGTTTTTTTTTTTTGTAAAAATTTTTTTTTTTTGGGGTCGGTTTTTTTTTTTGTAAAAAAATTTTTTGAAGTCGGTTTTTAAAAAAATTTTCTTATTTTCTCATTATGAATGAGTATACCCTTTCAAAAAAATTTCGCAGAAATCGGTTATCACATATAAAATGAGGATTTTCCTCGATTTTCCGGGGATCCCCTCATCAGAATGCGATTTGGTGCCAATGGGACCAATGGGAAACCAAACCCTTTAAAACAAAAAAAAATTCAAAATCGGTTCATAAATGTCGGAGTTCTGAGGTGACACACATAAAAAAAAAAAAAAAAAAAAAAAAAATACAGACGAATTGAGAACCATCCTCCTTTTTTGAAGTCGGGTTAATAAAAGTATTTATTTCAAACTATTTAAATTGGAATTTTCACTTTTTGAATCTACCGCTTTTTTTCTTAATCTTCCGCTTTTTAAGAAATCGGCTGGGTCATATAGAAGATCCTCCATTAAAATACTCGTTATAAAATTATCCATTAAATTTTTATCTCACTTATTACAATAATAAAAATTGTCAACACATGAGAAATGTTCTGAATTTGATACATAAACAAATAGATTATGATCAGTGTCGCCAGTCCGATTTCTTGAAAAACGGTAGATCTACCAAAATACAGCGGTAGATTCAAAAAGTGAAAATTCCAATTTAAATAGTTTGAAATAAATACTTTTATTCAGAATAATTAAAATTATATTACATTAGTATTTGATATATTATAGAATTTTTTTTCATCAAATATTAAATAATATTAATTCTTTGTATTTATCATATATTGTATAAATTGTATAAATATTGTTGTATTATTATACATATATTGTATAAAATAATACCTTAAATTAATTACAGAACCATCTGATACAGTGAGCATATGCAGATTTTGAAGTACACAATTTGGTTAAAAAAATTTATTAAATAAAAAACTGTTTAAAAAACATTTAAAATGGGAAAAGTATGTGCAATAGACAATTGTAAAAGTGGTAGTGCTTGTGACAATAAGCAACGGGATCAATTGGGTTTAAAAAACCAGGACTTTTAAAGTACCAAAAGCTAGTATAAATATTCCAAAATTAATTAAATTGTATGACATTATATTAAATATTAATTTTCAGCATTATTATTAATAAATAAAAGTTTAATTTAATATCTGATTCAATAATTTCTTTCATTTTTACAATTCCAACATTACAGGTTACTATTTAATTATTTGATGTTTTTTTTTTATGTAATTATTTTGCGAATTTTAACTATCACTTCAACTTCAACTAAATCCTTATTGAAAAATTGAAATTACTTATCATTTATTTAAAAAAATATTTTATTGGAAAAATACTTTGGCTGGAAATAATTTTTATAATACTATAAATACGTAATGTTTTTCAATTAAAACTCGCGCCTTACACTCTCTGTTTTGTTTCCGGTGCCGAAGGAACACTACTGACATCTTATTTTTGCCAATTATTTGTTTACATGGAGTTATGTATCCTTGTTTAGGGTCTATGATCGTAATGATCGAATAGCACGACCATAGACCATAAACAAGGACACATAACTCCATGTAAACAAATAATTGGCAAAAATAAGATGTCACTAGTGTTCCTTCGGCATCAGAAACAGAACAGAGAGTATAAGGCGCGAGTTTTAATTGAAAAACATTACGCATTTATAGTATTATAAAAATTATTTCCAGCCAAAGTATTTTTTCAATAAAATATTTTTTTAAATAAATGATAAGTAATTTCAATTTTTCAATAAGGATTTAGTTGAAGTGATAGTTAAAATTCGCAAAATAATTACATAAAAATAAAAAAAATAAATCAAATAATTAAATAGTAACCTGTAATGTTGGAATTGTAAAAATGAAAGAAATTATTGAATCAGATATTAAATTAAACTTTTATTTATTATTAATAATGCTGAAAATTAATATTTAATATAATGTCATACAATTTAATTAATTTTGGAATATTTATATTAGCTTTTGGTACTTTAAAAGTCCTGGTTTTTTAAACCCAATTGATCCCGTTGCTTATTGTCACAAGCACTACCACTTTTACAATTGTCTACTGCACATACTTTTCCCATTTTAAATGTTTTTTAAACAGTTTTTTATTTAATAAATTTTTTTAACCAAATCGTGTACTTCAAAATGATCACTTCAAAATAAAAATAGTTACTTGGCTTACTTCACTTCTATTTATTATACTATATTCACTTTGGTAAGGATGAGTATCTATCAAAAACTTGCGACACTAGCGGCATAAAAAGTAAATATAACTTCTCCCATTTCGTTGCCATATTTTGTCAATTTTCCCGTATGACTTATATCTCCTTTATATAGCCTCCATGAGCACGACCATGAAGAATAGATATATTAGGAGATTGAACGACATAGGCAATTCGTCTGTTTTTGTGTCCTCAAAAACGTGTAGAGATCATAGTTATTATTTTCGCCACTAGCAGCAGTGCGAATCTGCCCGTACGGAATTATTATTATTATTACATATTAAAATCAACGGTTATCACATCTTACAAATAAAAATTGTAAGTATAAAAATTGTTTAATTTTATAAATGTGAAAAAATGGGACGATGTTGTACAGGGAAAGCATAGATATACTGTTATATATCTATGAGTGGAAGGTTGTTTAAGGTTAGGAATGCGTGTCTGCATTTACGAAAGGAATATGGTCTGTAATTAACGGTTGTCATCTTCTTTCTTTATCTAATATATGTTAGTATTGTAAACATATATTTGTAATTAATAATTGCAATTATCACTATGATTCTTCATCTTTTAATTTATTGCAGATTATTAAGAATTCTCTATTAGTAATATTTATTTAATTATTACTTGATAATCGAAAACAATTTTTTATTATCTATAAAACTAAGACTTCTTATTAACTGAATGAAAGTGATTTCTTGGCGCCTACATTTAAACATTTAAATTCCGTACGGCACTGAGACCAGTGACCCCTACTGATAAAAGATAGTTACACCAATTCTTGACCGTTTTTTTAACATTACGTTCGCTCTCCTAATATATCTATTCTTCATGAGCACGACATTCTATTGCTTGAAAAACAGCTTAACTGTTTACATTCTCCATATTGAATATTGATGTTTACTGACGCTTACACGTACTTATAATGCCAAAGTGAACGGCAGTTTTAAGAGTATTGTAAGCGTTCATAACCTAAAACGAAAGACAATAAATTGTGATTATAAGCGTGAGTGCTGAAAAAGTGTAAGCGCCCAAAACGAATACACCCATACAATCTCAAACTCTGTTTTGCCATGGATAATAAAATAAAAACATTATTATGATAGATTTATCTATTTAGAAGACTTTACGATTTATTCAGATTATGATAATGACAATACACATATTTTTAAAATTTACTAAACAAAAAAATAAACGATCATAATCTTTGTTGAAATTTGTCAAAAGTACATATCACAATTATTTCAAATATCACTTAAATACAAATGTAGAGCACAAAATTTTATAAGTGATGCAATATGAGAAAGTAATTAAAATATGGCTAAAATATTATAGAAATAGCAAAACAATTTTAATAATTTATACAATTTTTTTACGTATAAAATATAACTTCTGGTATTTGTCCATCTTCTACAGATGTACCATTATTGTTTCCCGCGGCATACGAAAACTGAAACGTTACACGTGAATCACCCGAACCGTCAATTGTAATTTTTCTTGCTCCTTTAGTTCCGTAGTGTGAATCTGGGCCCTATTTAAATCAAATAAAAAATTTACTTTATAATTCAAACATGAATATTTAAGGATGTTTGGGAGATACAATCGGAGGCAAAAGTACTAAAAATTAGAAATTCATGAATAATCTATGTTTGTAGCATAATAAATAGTGTCAATATATATATATATATATATATATATATATATATATATATATATATATATATATATATTTTACTTTTTAGTGCATTTTTTGTTATAGAATATTTGATTTTTGAAGTCGGGTTTCCATTTTGTCAAAATAGGTTTTATTTGTATCTGAATATCTATATGGTAAACTGGGTATTTTTTGCACCTTTATATCTGGTAAAAGGGATACATTAAGTCAGGAAAAATTACTAGTCTCATGAGATTCCAGTTACCCAGGTTTCACTGTATTATGAAACGACTACTTATACTCAGAGAATCGATGAATTCAATATAGGACACATTCTAGATTATAGAAACCTAATTCAAAAACATTTATGTGAAAATCTGAATTTTTTTAAAAATTTGTTACGTAGGAGCTACGTCAACTTAGCAAATTTCGTCAGAATGAATAGTATACAAAATAAATTTCATTCCGATCGGATTAAAAATGTGCCCGCTAGAGTGGCTACAGACACATTTATATAAATAAATACATTTTACAATCATGTAGTTGTTTACTCTCTACAATTCACACAATTTTATTCCGATCAAAATGAAATTTTGTATCCGATAGGCTTATGATATTTGAAAAGCCAAGTTCTTAAATCAGTAGAATTGTTCAAGGGGAAAGATGGACTTAGAGAAATAGCAGTACTTTTTATATCCCAAGATATAAATATCTATCTATCTACAGAAAGAAAAAAAAAACTAAATACAAAATATTTTTTTTAATTTTAGAAAAATCGAAAAATGTATAAGTAGAAAAGTGAATAAAATTGTAAAGTTGATTAAATTTACTACACTTACAACAACTTTACTGATCATTTTTTCTAAAACTCTAAAATATACAGTGATATTTATGATTTTAATTGCAATCTTAAATTGTAAATATTTTCCGATTTTTCCAATATTAAGAGATATTTACCAAATTTTGTGTTTCCCCCTATCTTTAAAGTCCCCTTTTTCCTTGGCCGACTTTGTTCATTAACGAACTTGGGCTTTCAAATAACAAAAGCACCTCACATACAATATTTCATTATAATGGAATTAAAACTGTGACCGCTGGAGTGGCCATATATATATATATATATATATATATATATATATATATATATATATATATATATATATATATATATATGTGTAAATGCGAAAGTTTGTGTGTTATTTGTTACCACTTAGCTCCGTAACGACGGATTTTCGTGAATCTATTATATAGTACCAATGAACATTTGAAGAAATTTTTGCGAAATTGTGTCATAGGTACAACCTCAATATCTAAATTTTCTCCGAAAATTCGCTAAGTATTACTTGCCTTAAGTGTAGCACTAGCCGTGTAATTCGTATTTGGCATGATTTCAATTGGTTCCTTGAACATAACTCGAAACGTATAGCTTGAACCATCACAATTAAATGATGTTTTATTCGATCCACATAATCTATTTGTTGCCGTATGTATCAATTGCAAATGTACATCATATTCAGCAGGCCCATGAATAGATCCATACAAACCAAATCCCACGACGAATATACGCCGATCAACAATAAATCGAATGCGATCACTTGTACCACTGTAACCCCAACGACTTTCAATTTGTTGAAATCTACTCACTGATTGTTCTTTGCCGGTCATACAGCATCTAGGTATCTCTAAAAATCCAACGGATGGTTTTGGATTTACCGTAAAATACAAAAATAGTTGTACAACTTCTCGATCAGTCAATAATCCGCTTTGAGCTGGTCCAATGGCAAATTCTTCTATTGACATCAATGGGAAGCGAATTAACATAAGTGCTCGACACAAAACCGAACGTTGATTTTCGGGGGTTAAAGGTAATTCTCCTCTAGCACATTCTGCTTCTGACCATCGTACAATGGCTTGAAACAATTTTGATTCACCAATTCGTAACGTGTCACGCTCTAAAACAGCAAGTAAAGTGTCTAAATCGATATCAGTGAAACCGTCGGCAGCTAATGCATCTGCTGTATTTTTATCGATCATATCTAAACACAAAGACGCTAATTGTGGTTCATCAAATAAACGCGCTTGCGTTAGCAGTAAAAAAGCATTATCGCTACCCAGATTGCTTTTTAAAAAATCAACACAATGTTTTTCTAAAGCTGGCACAGCATATTTTTTTGCTGTGTATAAAGTAGTCATCACTGTTTCTGGGCCAATTTGTACTTCATCCGAATAAACAAATTTAAGTAATGCCAAAAATGCAGCTGGTTCAACGTCAGGCAATTCAATTTCGTCAGATTTTGTTGCCAAAGTACCATTAAACATCGCATCAAAGACCGCACTTCCAACAGACAGCACAAATTTATGTGCGGGAATCCGTTGTTGTTGATTATCCCTCCCAACAATAAAATGAACATCAGCTAATATTTCATTGTTGAACATAAATGTAAAACGTTCTTTGACTGTTGTTTTTAATGCTTGCCAATTGTAAACGGGCGCACCACTTGGACCCGTTATAGGAGCTGTTGATGTACTACATGAACTTGTACTTGCAGAACCAATACTATTTGAACGACGTGGCAGGGTATTATTTTCAGATTGATCAAGAGATACTTGTTGAATTTGACTTGCATGATTTGATGGCAAAGGTAGCATATTTTGTGGTTTATCTGTTGAGGATGTACAATAAACCTCCTCATTAGTACTGTTGACAGCATTTCCATTTCTTGGCTCACGTTTATCAGAATTCCCTGCGTTTCCCAAAGGATCAGATGACATTTTTGAAATTGTTTAATCACTTTAGAAAAATTTTAAGTAGTCAATTATATTAATGCATTTTTTAACTTTAAGCAAATTTTTTAATAAAATTACACATATATTACTATTAAAGTGCCAAACTTTTAATTTATTTTAGATAAATAATCTTCTTAATTATTTTTAGATTGTTTTGTTTGTAAACACCTATAATTTTTAATTAGAATCAAGTAATCAAGTATTTTAGAAAACGTCAATTACGTCAAATATCTTTGCATTTGCGGTTTAATGATGCCACCACTACACAAACAACGGCGTATTCAGTTTGAAATATTGCAAAATATTGCCATTAGAGCATAGACAATAGATTGAGTTGTATTACATTAGAGCTTGTAACATGGAAGAGGAATAGAGCTTTTTATACCTGGTACATAATATATACAATGAATTATGATATATTAAGTTTAGTTCCGACTTTGTAACGGTTGAAAATATTGATCGTAAAAAAAATTTTTGTTATAGGTGTTTATAAAATGACCTAATTAGTTCATTTCCGCAAGTCCGTCCGACTGTGAATACCATAGCTTAAAAACAAAAAGAGATAACGAGCATAAATTTTGTGTGTGTTCTAAAGCTAAAAAAGTAAGGTCAAGTCTGTGAATAGGCAAAATCGGACCATGTTTGTGCAAAATGGACAAAACTGTCTATCTTTGAAACCGTATGAGATAGAACAAAAATGTAAAGACAAAAAATGTTCCTTTTAAAAAAAAACTTTTATTTGAAACAGTTGTTATTTTCACCTGTTTTGAATAAGATTTGATTTATTTTCAGAATGCTAAAGAAATAATGTAAAGATAGATGATAGTACAACAAAAATATTTAATCAGTAATTATATTAAGACGGTCACATTAAGCTAAGTATAAATAATAAATTAGGGTGTCTGTAATAAATGTAGAAATGTTATTTTGTCGAATTCCATTAGTACAATGAAATTAGATTCTGGTGATAGAGTTAAGTTTTATACACTGACCTCCATCTCATGTATGTACTGCTACTGAATTTTTGCTAAGCTGAAGTAAATGATTAATGAACTATTAAAGTATGAACAAGAACATATTTAAATTTATGCAGGCCTGTCACTGGCCTCATCAGCGTTCGAGTGCATAACTGACAACGCGAGTAAAGAATAAATAGTTTTCATTCAATAATTTTTTTAATAGTTTTAGTCATATTGTTAAATCTTTTATCTTGTATTCTCTGACAAGGCTTCTAGAAAGGAATTTTAATTTATTTAGATTGTTATGAGAGTGTATAAAAATATCAATAATAAAACAATTTATTTTATTGATAAATATTTTCGAGTTTTAATTTGTGGTATTCCATATTCATGAATTTAAAAAAAATTCGTTACGCAGGAGCTGCGTCAACTTAGCGAATTTCCTTAGAGTACATAATTCACTCTCTAGCGGTCATAATTTTAGTGTAATCAAAATGAAATATAATATCTGATATGCCAAAATAGAACGATATATAACGATTATAGTTTATAGTTACTATGGAAACGACAATCAAAATTGACATTTCAAAATTTTAAACACAATTTTAATAAAATAATTTTATAGTTATCTTATCGTAGAGTTTCTGTGGAGATGATAAAATCAACACAAATTTTAACCAACTCCAAAAAAAGAAGGAGAAGATTCTCTATAAATAATATTAAAAAGAACTCTAGGATTTTTCGAAATAAATTTAGATTTTTGCCCCAATTTCCTAGATCAAATTTTTTTGTATTTGATAAATATGTATTTCGAATACAAAGTAGTCATCATCAGTATAAATTAGCTAATTGTAATTAGCTAACGGTCTGCACAACCATCTTTGGTGCAGACCGTCACCAAATTAGCAACAAGTAACATCTCCTCGGAGAATAATTACAATTAGCTAATTCATATTGATGATGACTACTTTGTATACGTATTTATAAAATACAAAAAAATTTGATCTAAGAAATTGGGGCAAAAATCGAAGGTCATGGTTAAGTTACAAGTTCATTCAGATCATTTTTATCAAAAACGAAATTAGAATTTCCTTGGAAGAAATATTCAGGTGCCTTGTTTAAAATGAGCATTCTAAAAATTCTAAAATGAGCAGATAAATCTCAAAATATGAATGAATATGAAATATATAATTCAAAATTTCGATGTTTTTTTTTTTGTGTGTTATATTTATATAACAATGATAAGTATATTTTTTTAAGTGTGTAAAAAGAAATGGAATTATAAAACATGTATTTATATTTTTTTAGAGAATATAAATTTTATATCGTGTGAGTGATAAACAAAGTAAGCATTTAAAAAATATATGTAAAGTAAATACATTTAAAGTGTTATATATCCCTCTTGCATATACAAATTAAATAATATGTTGTATCTGTAAAGACATTTAGTACAAGAATAATCAAAAATGTGAGAGCTTGAGTCGATTCAAATTGGTTCATTTTTATAACGCTCCCTCTGGTGGACACTATTGAGCATAGTTGGTTCTCAATTCTTATTTTCACTACTGCACATAGAATAACTTCATTTTACACTACTGCGTATAGAATAACCTCATTTTAATATACCCACTAGTGCTGCCTCTGGTGGATTTTTTCCTCTGAAGATTCAAAAAAATCCACCAGAAGCAATATTGTTGGGGGGGGGGGGGTACACATGTTTTGATTTTCCCATTGACAGCAACTTTAAACGTACCTAATAAAAATTGAATTAACGGAAAAGGATGTACCTAGAGCAAAATTAAATTTTGCACAAGTTATAGATCATAAACCTCAAATTACACTACTGCGAATAGATTGACTTCATTTTATACTACATCGCAGAGATGGAACTCATGTTACACTATTGAGCATAGTTGGTCCTCATTTTCTCTACTGCACATAGATTAACTTCATATTACCTCATTTTCACTACTGCGTACAGATTTGTGTAATTTTACAGGTAACAGATTAACCAAGACATGCAAGATATCGTCTTAAATTCCGGAAAAGATCTTTAACTTGTGCAAATTTTAATTTTGTTCCAGGTTCATCATCTTTCGTTAATTCCATTTTTATTAAGTACGTTTAACGTTGCTGTCAATGGGAAAACTGCAGAGAAAACAGGCTAATTCTATCAAATACAAAATAAAGTTTTCTATTCTTTAAAATTTAGTCATAAAAGTCCATATGTAACTATAAACAATAATAATAAATATAAATAATAATAAATATATATGTATAAATAAGTATACAGTATGTGTTGGAAAGCATTGCTAATAGAGAATCAATGTTAAATAAATAAATAAAATATTTACTATAAAACTATACACATACATACATCTCGCTATAGGCTTGTGGTCTATGGTGTTTGTTTGATATCATTTAAGAGTGGAGATTTAGTGATGCACATTATAATTGATAATATTACATCATTTTGTATGTGAATGCATGGGAAATATATGGTTGCGTTTTTTAATGGTATTACCGTATTCCAAAAATGGGTTATTACACAATAATAGAAAAAGTGAAAATTATTAAATGGTACTTTGGGGGACATTCGGCACGGGAATGTGTCTATTTATTTAGGCATTTGAGGATAGGCAATCGCGAAGCATTCGAAAAGTTACTCATATGATTAGGTGTTTTGAAAAATGGGGTTGTATATCTGGTTGCAAAGACTGCTACAAAGATAAAGATGATTGAAGCCCCACAAAAAAATGAAGAGAGAGAGATATAGCAGTTTGTAGTTTATTATTTATTGACGATAAAAAATCGACAAAGAAGTTGGTGAAGAATTGGGCCTAAGCAACTCTACAGTTGCAAACATTTGGAAGCGGAACAATTTCAAATATTTTAAATATGTAAAAACCTAAGAGATTTTCGCTGAGGACCCTTATCGCAGGATGGAGTTTTGTGAAGCTGTGATGGAAAAGGCGAATCGAGAAGATAATTTCACCATAAATATTTTATTTACTGATGAATCATCTTTTCCATTACATGGAAAACATAATCCATCTATCATGCGATATTGGTCTCAGACAAATCAGCATCGATATATCAGTACCCGAACTTAGTTTCCACAGAAACTGAATGTCTGGACTGGAATATTGGGTAACCATATTATAGGACCATTATATTATTTCTACAATCGACTCGGATATTGTTTAGCAAATAATGAAGGAATATTCGAACCGTTGGTTTAACTTTTTTTTTGTCGGAATTCTATTTTTTTCTTTTTGGGGTTTTATTTTTCTTTTAATTTGTGTGGATTGTTGTTTTATGTTTACCGTGAATAGAATACTATCATTTATTTTCAAACATTCCACATACAAATAATAAGGGATATTCATAAAAGAATTTTCAATTGTTAGAAGTAATGCTAAACTTAAGAAGACAACAATGAACATATTTAACCCACTCTCATTACATGTTAATGCAGTACTGACTTTAAAACAGTAATCACACAGGCCAGCCAGCATACACAACATACACACTTCATTGACGGATCTTTAGATTCTCAAAAATATTTGAGTTTGTTTCGAAATAATATATTGCCAACTGTTATAGATCTTCCTAATTTAGACCTGGAATCTGTATGGTTCCAATAAGATGGTTGCCCTGTACAGAATGCCAGGATAGTAAGGCTATTCTTGGAACAAACTTTCCAGGAACGTCTTATGAGTGGTTTTGAAATCTTCAAGTAGCCAGTCAGATCGATCTTCTAACGACTTTTTTTTATGGGGTTTTCTCAGAACACAGATCTATTCGAGGAATAGGCCTGGAAATTTGCAACAATTAAGGCAAAGAATTGTTGACAATTGTGCGAATATTTCTACTCAATTGCTAGAAAATACCCGGGTAGATTTCTACAATCGACTCGGATATTGTTTAGCAAATAATAAAGGAATATTCGAACCGTTGGTTTAACTTTTTTTTTTGTCGGAATTCTATTTCTTTTTCTTTTTGGGGTTTTATTTTTCTTTTAATTTGTGTGGATTGTTGTTTTATGTTATACCGTGAATAGAATACTATCATTTATTTTCAAACATTCCACATACAAATAATAAGGGATATTCATAAAAGAATTTTCAATTGTTAGAAGTAATGCTAAACTTAAGAAGACAACAATGAACATATTTAACCCACTCTCATTACATGTTAATGCAGTACTGACTTTAAAACAGTAATCACACAGGCCAGCCAGCATACACAACATACACACTACAGAGTACCCCCACTATTTTTCTTTATTAAGCATTGTGTATAATTATTATAGTAAATAATATTTAATATTGATTCTCTATTAGCAATACTTTCCAACGAATACTATATATAGTTATTAAATCCAGAAAATTTATTTCACACTGTGTTCATAGATGACCCTATTTGGTCTATGCTACTGCGCATAGATTTTCCTCAAACTACACATTTTAGACTACTGCGTATAGATTATCTACATTTTAATATACTGCGCAAAGATTGATCTAATTTTACACTACTGCACCTCATTTCACACTATTTTCATAGAAAGACCTCATATTGCTCTACTGCGCATAGATTTACCTCAAACTACACTACTGCCCATAGATTGGCCTCAAGCTGAAAGTTTTTCTGCGCATGCCTCCAATAGAGTTAGGAACGACCAGCGACTATGAAGTTTGGATCATCGTGGCTTTTGCAGGTAACAGGTAGGAAAGGTATAAAATTGCTACTAACTTTCGTCAAAGTATAAAGCGTTATTTTTTTATATTTTCTTCGGGATAATAGACACTTTGTATAGTGGCAACCCCCCGCCAGACACCCATAAGCTTTAAAAAAATGCAATTTACTTTCGTTATAATATAAGTAGCCTAAGTAGCCAGACAGTTTCGTCAGTTCTAACATTTTGCCAGACAAAGTTGAAGGTCAGCCGTAGGTGCGAGAGCGAGGCAATATACATACGAGCGGGTGCGAGTGAGCTATTTTTTGGATTTATTGGATAATTTCATCATATAGAATTATTTATGACTGAAAAAATTCGTTATGCAGAAACTGCGTCAACTTAGCGAATTTCTTTAGAATATATAAATACTTTCTAGCGGTCACAATTTTAGTCTGATCAAAATGAAATGTCGTATCTGGTATAATTTTGGTATTTGCAAGGTCTATTTTATTAATAAATGGCACAGGTCAAAGGGGTGGGGGGGGGGGCATAGAGAGAGAAGAAAACACAAAATATCTGTCTTAATATTAGAACAATCGAAAAATGTATGAGGAGTAAAGTTGTAGAAAATCTTGTTTGCTACAATTCATTACCTGATCATTTTGCTGAAACTCTAATGTATACAGAGATATTTAGAATTTTAACTTTCAATATTAAATTCTAAATATGTCTGTAAATATTAGTGTAACAGAAAAAATTATAAGAAACCAAATTATAGTAAAAACTAATTTTCTACTACTTTCCTTTTAATAAGTTTTTCGATATCCCTCTTGCTCTAAAAGCCTCTCTCCCCTTGTTCGATGCTACCCATTAACGAACTTGTGCCTTTTTGTAGATCTAGAGACAGCTTTCGATTAAATATCGTGTCAGAGCCTGCAGTTTATACCTGAGCAATACATCAATATCATACAAGATATGTATCTATGGGGATCTATATATCTAAATATCTTGGGATCTTCAAAGTCGCAGAACTACAGGATAAAATGCGCCGAAATTAAAATCATAGCAGTGGAAGGTGAACGATTACATGAATGCGAACCGTCTTTACTGATATGCTGATGCTAAGCTTAACGACTGAAATGACTCGAAATAGCCAGGAGTCGAAGGAATATCAGAAGAGCAGAATCCAGATAGGAAACAAGCCAGGGGATTGATTTGACACACCCACTAAAAAGGAAATTAACAAAATTATTAAAAATATACGAATTTTTATCTTTATTAAATTTATTTCTTTCAGACTTGAATAGATTACAAGAATGTTATGCATAATAATTACATATCACAAGATTCTAATTATTCATCACATAAATCAAAATAAAAAATTCATCGATTAATATTTTTGGATATACATATAATATTCAAAAATTTTAACAGAAACTTAAAATTTGTTTTATTTGTATAATCCAATTCAACAGTTCACGCGTTGATAATGAACTCAGTATACACCCTATATGTAAGCAGGTAGGGAAAGGTCAGTTTGTTGTTATTTTCACTTGTTATAGACAATTAAAAATTTTTCAAAAAAGTTTACCAAGCTCATTTTTAAAATTAAGAAAACAAAGAGTGTGATAGTTTGTGACATAAGGTTTAAAAACAAGTGACAATAACAACTAACTGAGTTAATTACTAAAATACCCCGTATATCCTGAATTTATGTAAAAAAGTTTATTATTTAAAAAAAAGGAACTCTTACGGTTTCAAAGATGGGCCATTTTGCCCAAACATGGTCCGATTTTGCCTATTCACGAACTTGACCCTAATTTTTAGCTCTAGAACACACATACATAATTTCAGCTCGTTATTTCTTTTCGTTTTTGAGTTATCGTGCTCATGGACGGACCTGTTGAAATGGCCGAACTAGGCCATTTTATGAACACCTATGCCAAGCATTTATGTCTGCGATCAATATTTTCAAGCGTTACAAAGTCGGGACTAAACTTATTATACCCATGTATATTTATATATACCGGGAATATTAAAGGGAATTTATATCTCAAGTCATCGAATTAAATATTTTTTTGAGATAAATGTAAGCTTCTGTTCGTTGTTAAAAACTGTCTCTGTAGGTCTACAAGCTTTATTTAATTGTGGAATTAATTTCAACTGGTTCCATAAAATTAAAAACTGAATTTTCTAAAGATTAATTTTTGCTTGTAAAAATTATATTATTGAAAAACTGATTATTTTACTTTCAAAAATTGTTTTTAAAACATTTGTAAAGAAGTATTGATAATTTTAACAGATATCAAAAGTTGACATAATACATGCGTTAAATTATCATATAAAATTTGGTCACCATTATATTTAGTACAATTTTTGTTATGGGCGACCGTAAACAAACCTAAGGATATTCGACGAGGGATGTTTACACACGATAGGGTAAGGGCAACCAATATAATATGAAACATACACACATTTTCCTATTGTTCCATGTTAATTTCATTCGGATGTTTTATGAGGGAGTGAAAGTTTCATTTTATCGACTGTAATTAGCTTAATTACGTTTATTCACACAGCATTGACTTAGGGCAACCAATTGCCCTCGAAAGGTGATTATGAGAGCGTTCCACCAGATGCTCACAACGATTAAAATATTCCTTCAGCCGTTCCACATGACGACCACGATCGTTATGGTCGCGGCGAAAACGTCACTAATGACGTCATTATTTTCGCTCACTCCGAGCTCACAACGACCCATCCGAAGAGCTGGACCGAAGTGGACGTTGAGAAATTCGGCGCAATTTTAAAACGTTAAAGATGGCGACAGAAAAAATTACTTTGTATGATTCGGATAGAGATATTTTAGTGGAAGCTTTTGTTTCTCCAGTAGATGCTCGACGTGCGACCACAGGTAAATATAATTATGTTAAATAATTTTAGTGTATATTTAACATTTATAACGTAACCTAATAATAATAATTAGAAAGAGGGGCCCAAATGGGTCCCTAGTACCTAGACCAAGGGGTCCTTTGTGCCCAACATAACCAAACTTAATTAAATTTAATGTTTACATCAACGGTTAAAACGCTCCATAGTGCATTCCGCTTGGGTTTATGATTGTAACGCTCGCAAGCAAGTGGAACGGGAAAAACCGCGGTCGTGAGCGTGATTGTTGTGAGTGCTTAGTAGAATTAATGTATACTTATTAATTTATTACTTACATCGATGATGTTCGATAAGTGAGGTAATCTTACCATGGGCTCTTGGACTATTAGGAAGACTACAAAACTACTAAGACTACTAAACTTATAAATTTACTTAAGTAAGTATTACTCCAGTATCCAGTACAAATGGCGTCAAAAGTCGAGATATCATTTCAAAATTTTTTGATTGATTTGTGCCTAATTTATTTGATTTTCGAAAAAATACTTCGGATTAAAGTTGTTCATTATAACTATACTAACAACTTTTATTCGAAACAGTTTTCCGAAATTCGAATAAATAAGGCACAAATCAATTATAAAATTTTGAAAAGATAGCTCGACTTTTTCGTGTTCAAGGCGATTTAAAAATAATTTAATAAGCGCTACTTTTGTGGCCATGTATGCAGTAGTTTACATTATAGTATATACTGCAAAGTAGACTAGATGTTTTATTTTTATATTGTTCTCATTGTTGTTTGTAGCCTGTAGATTATTTTTGATTCTTATATTTAAAAAACACTAATGTAAAAAGAAGTTGGATCACCTTAAATTCATCGAGCCCAATACCTGCTCACCCGAATAAGTGAGGCACGCGATGCCACTGTTGAGGGACAAAAGTAACTTACAAAAACCAGTACAATTAATGGATGGATGACGAAGCATAAAAAGTTATTTAGCTTAATTTTGTTTGTTATGGAATAAAATTCATAATTATAAGTAATTAAAATTATATTGCGCAAGTATCTAATTAAAACGAGACCACTATTATTTTTATAATATTGTAATACAGTTTAATTGAACATTATTGTGTGTACTTCATGTTTAAGTTTTATTTATCATAGAATTCATAATTTTGGATGCTATATTTCTGTTTTATATTATTCCAATATTTTAATCGTTAAGTTTTTATTTTTGTATAAGTGGAAAGTTGTGGCAACCCCTACTAGGCAATAATGTTGTTGATCAGTGTAATTAGCCCATCATATACATGTTTATTAATTACTAAAGTCAAGGGACTTTACAAGTCCTGAACTGATATTGATTGTCATACCATTCGCGAATTGTTTGTTTATATTGTATGTAAAATGAAAGGTATGTTTCATTGAGAAAAGAGATTCATGAAGATCGTTTTAGTCGGAATCTTAGAATGTATATAAAGGAATAATATCATTGATATTGTTACTTTAACTCGCTCTGTTTGGAACTGGAAGGTTACGGGTTCGATTCCCAACAGGGGCAGTTTGTCAATTTAAATGAGGTAGTTAATTGACTAAACTCGGCGAATGGACAAGAAAGAAGTAACCGGTGATGCTTGTGAAGAATTTCTGCAGTTACCCTTAACGAATCCCAGATGAATATTGGCATCTTCTTCTTATGTCCTCGTCTCCTCTCGGAGGTTGGCAATCATCATAGCAATTTTTACTTTTGATACAGCAGTGCGAAACAGTTCAACCGAGGATACACCATGCCACTCTCGTAGATTTCGTAACCAAGATATTGAACGATACCCAATGCTGCGTTTTCTTTGTATCTTTCTCTGCATAATGAGCTGTGGAAGATTATATCTTTCATCTCAGCAGACGAACCCAATATATGATAGTTTCCGCTTTTTAATTTTAAACAAGATTTCTAGCTGTTTGTTATCTCTATTGAGTACTTCTTCGTTAGTGACTCTATCAGACGGTATGCGGAGTATACGGCGATAAATCCATAGCTCAAATGCCTGTATACGGTTCATCATTTATTTCTTAATCGTCCAGCTTTCTATCCCGTACAAAAGAATGTGTCTTATGTAGCAGTTTACCTGGCGAATTCTCCACTCTCAGTGGAGAAAGTGTTGATATCGGCATATCGGCATAGTTCCTATCAAAGTCGGCAGCAGCCGCACAACCTGCCAATTGCTACTCTGGATACAGATTCCTTGCCCTCCACTCGCATTATTAATGTATGGTTAAAAATTAATAAAGGTTAAAAAAATAATTATGTGAATGGCCTCCGTTATAGACTGTGGAGTCTCAGAAACGGAGGTAAAACCCCATTATTATTATAATATCATTGATTATGTGATGATAATACTTAAACGATAAATAATATGTCGTCAAACAGTCTTTCATTTCATTTGCTGTTGTTGATCATGAATTATTTGTGTTACAGGTGATTTCATATTCATACCATGTCGACTTTTCATGTGTTTATTATAATTGGACCAATTTGCAAAACGATGATTACAATCAACACATGCGTATGGTCTTTCCCCCGTGTGTTGACGTAAATGAACCTATAATTAACAGACAATAATTTAATGTGTTTTCATTTAATTTAATGCATATTATTTTTTTAATCAAATTAACACTGTCCTCCATCATGGATTAACTATCCCATAATATAAAAATGGTCCAATTTTTGATAAACTAGAGCCATCTAAGCGTACAGCAGAAATAATATGAAACTTTTATACTTAATAATATGAAACATAATGGGCGCTTTTACATCGAATATAATGGGTGCTAAATATGAAACTTTTATATAAAACAAATATTTAAGTTTGAAACTTTTATTTTGTGCAAAAATAAAACAAATATTTCTATCAAGTTCGTTTGATTTTCGTAACGAAACAGTGGTTTTTGCCTTTTTGATAAAATTATTAAAAAACTTACATAAAAATTTTCAAATACAATGTGCACTTTGTAAAGTACGAAAATAGAGAAGATATCTTTTTTGAAGTAAGTATTGCGTAAATTATTATTTATAAATAGAACTATTGTTATAAGTATTAAATCATGATTCAGGAATAATTATTATTAACTCGTGTAATTTTTTAAATTATTATTTAAACAGGCTCCAAAATGACGGAAAAATTGACTGATATTTAAAAGGTACTTTTGGTAAATTAATGTTCATAATTTGTAATATTAATACATTTTTTTTATAATTTAAAATACTTTGACAAATATATTATATTTTCTATTAATCAATAATTTTTATTGAATAGATACTATTTTTTATTTATCCTATTAAAATTTTTAATTGAAATTTTTTTATAAGTGAACATAGTTTATAATGAAACTAAAACACTTTATTGATAATTACTATGAATATTATATATAAAAAATCTGATTGAAAAATTAGATTTATTTATATTAGAAAAGATAGATGTACCACCTTTTTATTTTTTATGCCATAAGAATAGTTAATCCATATAAAAAGGATGGAGGTCAATTGCCTTGCAGTAATGCGTGTTAAAAAGTTTCAGCTCAGAACACACATCAATTATATGAATAAACTGAGATTATATACTATTCTTTTTTGACTTAAATGTACCTCGTATACTTAAGTTCGCTTGGATTATATAAAAATATCATTCTTTTCGTTAATATGTTACAATAATTAAACGATCAATTTTTTTTTTCAAAATATAAATATTACATCATTTTACATTGTCCTAGCTTTTTAACCAAATCGCTCGACACGTTTAATCTACAATTTTTGAGACCGATTTTTATTAAAAATAAACAGTAAATAGTTTTGAAATTTTAAATGAAGTTAGATATTATATTTTGAATAATTTATCAAAAATTCAGCCAATTTCGTCAACAACGCGTTACACACTACAACTACCCTTAAGGGGTTAATCCAGCTGAAAAGTAATCAAAATTTTTTAGTTCTTAAAACAGAATCGATTTTGCTTGAAAGAACTCAATAAGTTTAAACTCTCCATTATGTTTTTTTTCAGTGAGGATATCCGAAGGGTGACACCATTAACACATATCTCAATCGTCGTAAGTTAGAAAAAAATAACTGTGCTGGAGTTTAGAAACAGAGAGAAAACGAAAAAAGACAAAGGCAGCAATGCTATGCAATCTCACAATATCTCTATGATAATTACAAGAAACAAAAAAATATAATTACCTTTAATAACTGTTTCAATTTAAAACCTTTTTTACAATGTTCACATTCATATGGAAAATAATCCGAATGAATTGCTTTGTGATCGTTTAATGTCTGTTTTGCACGAAATTGTTTGCCACAAACATCACATTTATGAGGTTTAACATTTGTATGAACAATATTATGTCTTTTTAATCGTCTTGCAGTTTTAAAACTGGAAAATTGCAATATAGAAAATAATATTGGATATATACATCATAAATAAAATTATCATTACCTTCGGGGGCATAAATTACATTGAAATGGCATTCCTTCTTCGTGTAATGAAGCATGTTGTGTTAAATTTGTTTTTTGTGCAAATATTTTACCACAAATATCACATGTATGTTCTTTAACACCTAAAAAATTTTATAAAATGTATTTAAGGTAAGGTTTTGCATTTATTAAAATAATATAATTTTTTTGACCCATTGTGAAGCGAGATATTTGCAACCATAGTTGAAATTTTTACCATGTGTATACGTAAACGGTTGGCAGATACTTCATTTTTTATAAAACTGGAAATTTTTTTTATACATTATAAAGAGATAAAATTTGTTTGTTTGTATATTCCGGGTAATCTTTGGAACTACTGAACCGATTCTAAAAATTCTTTCAATGATAGGAAGCTACATTATCCCGCATTTATAGCCTATGTCACTAGTGACATAGGCTACAAAAAGTTTCTGTTTTATGCATCCGTGCACTCGTGGCAGCTACTAAATCTATGTCCGTATGGCATGTTAAAAACCTTACTTTTAAACGATGCGAGATAGAGTAATTCTTTAAATATAAAAAATGTTAATCTAATAAGAACATACAACCTATGTATGAGACATTTTTTCACACAACCAATAGTTTAAACACAATTTCAGTTAAATGCCTGTGTGGGTCAGATATACGAATACATATTGCATATACGAATATGCAATAAAATAAATGGGTTACCATTTAAAATTTCAAAGTTAGACCCTGTTTCGGCCTTGTGGTTTCATCGGACCCAAAATCTGATTAGCACATTCGATTCTTCGGGAAAAATTACTAGGGGTTACCGTTTGAAAATTTTTATTTAGAACCACCTTAAACGATTTATTATGCCGTGTCCGTATTACTTTTTGGCACCCTGTATGTTAACACTATATATGTTATACTAGACACACTATATATGTTATACTAGATATGTTTAATTGGCATAGTTGTAATATAAGTAAATTAATCATATTGTATTTTATACTTTTTGCTTTTACTGTAACGAGTAAACTACCTTAAAAAAATTATATTTTGTGTAGTTCAAATGATTCATTTGAATCTTTAAATAAAATACGAAAAGTACTAAAATACAAAAAAAAGTTATACGTATAATAAACAATAAGACGGACGACCATGAATGGATTGTACCGTTTATAAAAAATAATCAAAATCTTTTTGAAAATTATCAAATGAGTCTATAGCTCCAACACTAGAAACAAAATGGATCTAAAAAATTCTTGAAAACCACAAAACCCTTTATAGACAGCGAAGAGTTAAATACGAGCATTAGTATAATATATATATATATATATATATATATATATATATATATATATATATATATTATATATATATATATATATATATATATATATATATACATATATATAATATATGGTTTCCAAAAAGTATGGAAACGGTCGAATAACCCTGTTTTAACTTTGAAATCTTAAATGGGAAATAAATTAGTTTTATTCGAAACATTTTTTGCGATTCACGATAAATGCCGCAATAATAGCAAAAAAAAAATTTCGTAATTTTTGGAGAAATTCTACGGAAGAATAAAAAATAATAAAGTACGAGTTCATTTACTTGAAAAATCCATTCAATGGTGTTAAATCTAATACCTCCTCGCCTTCATAAAGTATTCCATGAAAAATTTTTATTGAATAATTTTTTTCGAATACTATATTAGTAAAAAAATCACTATATTACTTATTTATTTACCGAAACGAAGGAAAATTTTAAGCTAAAATAGGAGGTAACTCATCTGAAACAAGCATACTGATAGAAACAGAAAACTACTACGCCCAAACTAATTTTTGCTTGAAGACTCTGAATTTGCAATAAAAAATTGGGGTGTCCATTTAAGATTTTAAAGGTGATCCCGCGGCCCGCCCCCTTCAGGTATAGGGCCAACTTTGATATCTTTCGATAGCTTCTTTCAAAAACCTGAACACGTATTTTTTCGTTTTTCATTTTAAAGTGGTTTTCTCGAGTTATTCAACCGTTTCCAAACTTTTTGGAAACCCTGTATAATAAATTAGCGAAAGAAATAAATCAATCACCTCCAACAGTCTTTGAGAAACAAATAAAAGCATTTTTATTTACAAAAATCATTATATTTTAAAAGAATTTGTTAATGATACGACACATTTGCAGGTCAAAAACTCATTACCAAAATAAAAAATCTCGACTAAAACAAACTTACCGGTATGTAATTTTTTATGTGACCATAAACTAGCTTGGGATGCCAGTTTCTTATGACAAATATCACACTCGTATTGTTCTCTTAATTCAGGTGGTAGATGCAGTCTTTCATGTATTTTCAATGAACCAGGTGTTTTAAAATGATTGCCACATGTCGAACACATATACTTCCGAACGTTTGAATGTGTATCTTTATGTCGTTCATGATGTTCTTTATTGTAGGAAAATTTCCCACATATTTCACAGCTAAAAAAACATAAATTTTTTCTTAAAAAATTGTTTGTAGTAAAACTGTAAAAATTCAACGAATATTTTACTTATTTAACAATTTCGTTATTTCTATGGTCATTACATCGGAGGTGAAATCCAAAGAATATTTTACTTATTTAACAATTTCGTTATTCCAATGGTCTATATGGCGTTACATCGGAGGTGAAATCCAAAGAAAATTTTACTTATTTAACAATTTCGTTATTCCAATGGTCTATATAGCGTTACACCGGAGGTGAAAGCCTCTGATATATTTTTAATTAAGTAAAATAATTGTATAAAATGTAACGTGCGTTAGTATAGGATATAGCGTGTAAATTAACAAAGTGTTGTTAATTTTCTAACCTTAGGTATTCGAGCATTTGTGTCGATTTGAGCCTTTTTTCCTTAGGTTTTTAGTTGGACGGTTCGCTAGTTATGAAAGGGGCGGGGGTTAGTTTAAAATCGAAATAAAAATTTAGATTTTGTTTGCGAGTGGGAAATTTTGAAAAAAAATTTGATGCAAACCGAACCAAATCTGGCGTAAATTATTTCTTTTAACATGTATTTTATCAGAAAAATACAGTGAGAAATGGTAGATTAGTCATGTTTTAGTAATTCGACATCAAATTTTTAAAAATTGGATTCAAAATTTGGAAACTGTGTTAAAATTGAACAAAATTTCTGGCCTTACGTATGTAAGTTTTTAAAGGATAAATAAAAAGTTAATCTTATGGCGGTTAAAAATTCAATTGCTAATTTATGCGTGTTTATTGGGCAAAAACTAAATATTATGCCCCACATGAGACACAAAATAGTCGACAGGATGAAAACGCGTATTATTTAAATACATATTTATACCGTATGTTTTACATGTTTTGGAAAGCATTGCTAATAGAGAATCAATGTTAAATATTATTTATTATAATAACTACACAATGCTTCATAAAGAAATAAAAATAGTGGGGGTACTCTGTAGTGTGTGTTGTGTACATAATGCTGGCTTGCTGTGTGAAGTCAGTACTGCAGAAATATGTAATGAGAGTGGGTTAAATATGTTTATTGTTGTCTTCTTAAGTTTAGCCATTACTTCTAACAATTGAAATTTTTTTTTGAATATCCCTTATTATCTGTATGTGGAATGTTTAAAATAAAAGATAGTATTGTATTAACGGTATAACATAAAACAACAATCCCACACAAATTAAAAGAAAAAAAAAACATAGGATACCGATTTAAAAAAAAGTTAAACCAACGGTTCGAATATTCCTCCATTATTTGCTAAACAATATCCGAGTCGATTGTAGAAATCTACCCGGGTATTTTCTAGCACTTGAGGAGAAATATTCGCACAATTGTCAACAATTATTTGCCTTAATTGTTGCAAATTTTCAGACCTATTCCTCGAATAGATCTGTGTTTTGAGAAAACCCCATAAAAAAGTCGTTAGAAGATAGATCTGCCGATCTGGCTGGCCACTTGAAGGTTCCAAAACCACTCATAAGACGTTCCTGGAAAGTTTGTTCCAGGAACAGCCTTACTGAGTTCGAGTACTGATATATCGATGCTGATTTATCTTAGACCAATATCGCATGACAGATGGATTATGTTTTCCATGTAATGGAAAAGATGATTCATCAGTAAATAAAATATTTCTGATTAAATTATCTTTTCGATTCGCTTTTTCGAAACTCCATCCTGCGATAAGGGTCCTCATATCTCTTGGGTTTTTCCAGATTTAAAACATTTGAAATTGTTCCGCTTCCAAATGTTTGCAACTGTAGAGTTGCTTAGGCCCAATTCTTCACCAACTTCTCTTGTCGGCTTTTTATCGTCAATAAATAATAAACTACAAACTGCTATATCTCTCTCTTCATTTTGTTGTGGGGCTTCAATCATCTTTATCTTTGTGGCAGTCTTTGCAACCAGATATACAACCTCATTTTTCAAAACACCTAATCATATGAGTAACTTTTCGAATGCTTCGCGATTGCCTATCCTCAAATGTCTAAATGAATAAATTGACAAATTCCTTTGCCGAATGTCCCCCAAAGTACCATTTAATAATTTTCACTTTTTCTATTATTGTGTAATGACCCATTGTTGGAATACGGTAATACCATTAAAAAACACAACCAAATATTTCCTATGCATTCACATACGTAATGAATAATAATATTATCAATTATAATGTGCATCACTAAATCCCCACTCTTAAATGACATCAAACAAACACCATACAGTTTACACCACAATGTTGCTTGTATGTATGTGTATTGTAAAGTTTTACAGTTAATATTTTGTTTATTTATTTAACATTGATTCTCTATTAGAAATGCTTTTGAAAACGGACTGTATAAAAAGATTTGCTCGCCTTTTCCCAGAATATGGTGCCCCATAAATTCCTATTATAGAGGTTAAAATATGCCAAATGTCGAACATTGAAAAAATTAAATGAATAAATGTTAAAACTTGTTGAAATATAATATTTCGTAACATTTTTGTCCATTAAATATCCGCAAAGTAACATTTTTTTAGAGAGTGTGGATGTATACTAAGCGTCAAAAGTCGAGCAATCAAAATTTTATAATTGAATTGTGCTTTATTTATTCGGCTTTCTGTCGAATAAAAGTTGTTAGTATAGTTATAATGAACAACTTTTACCCGAAGTATGTTTTCAAAAACCGAATAAATAAGGCAAAAATCAATTATAAAATTTTGAAATGATAGCTCGACTTTTGACGCTAATTCTACACTAAAAAAGGATTTTTCGAAAACCATCTCCTAAGGGGGTGAAATTTTGAATTAGGGTCCCGCTTTTTTTTTTAAGTTAGAGATATGAAAATTGGTATTTAGGCTATTAATAATAAACAATGTAATACGTTATTAAGTGTTTTTAGAAAATCAACCCTTGAGAGGGTAAAATAGGGTGTCAGAGTTTTCATTTTTTTGAGACACGAAAATTATTATTTAAGTTATACACCATAAAATACATGTTTCCGCGTTTTTTGGAAAATGATCCCTCAAGGGAATGAAACGCGGGGTGAGAATTTGTATGGAAGATCAGTTTTTTCAAGTAAGAGACATAAAAATTAGTATTTTGTTTAAGAAGAAAATCAATTCTTGACGGGTAGAAATCACATGTTAATCAGTTATAAGGTCTTTACAATTACAATTTCTGTGAGTGAGGCCCCAACGGGTAATGCTAATAATATATATATATATATACCAATATTTATGTTGATTTCGATGATTTCGAACATGTTTTTGAAATCCATCATATTTGTCGAGTACTTTTGAACATTCTAAACATTTATAAAGTGGTGACTTTTTATGAATTTCTTTATAATGTACGCGTAATTCTTTTACTGTTGAAAATTCTTCAGTACAGTCATCACATTTCCATTTATAATCCTTCCATTCTAAAATATGTAAAGAATAACGTGATTAATAAAAATTTCAAATTGATTTAATGTTTTTAATGTTGACTGAACATCTTTCAGTGTTTTATTCCAATTTGCAGAAATTTTCAAAGCTTATATAGAGTGATTCATTTTAATCTGCTAATTAATTTCATAGGAGGCAGCTATTGATGCTATGGACTTTTATAATGTATCTTTTGTTTTTTAAATAAGAACTTATATTTTTTATTGAATATATTACAGATTAATCTACCGTAGCAGTGCTGGATGTGCCAATAGGCCACACAGGTCGCGGCATAGGGGCGGGAAATTTCAGAGGGCGCTTGCTTGGTTTGAAAAGCCGTTAAGTTCGTGCGGAATTATTAACGTAATACTCAAACAAGTCAATTATGAATAGATGGAGTTTTCTATATATTAAATGTTAAATCTCATTTGGGTAAATGCTTTAAGTCCCCATCTAGCCCAGAACCTTTTAAAGTCGGTGTTTTATTTTTCCATTTTTTCTTGTATACACCTTTTTTGGTGAGAGCTGAATTAGAGAGAAGACTTGATGCATATATATAAACTTCATAGAAAAAGTTTCATTTTTGACTAGAATGGGAGAACTTTCAAGGCAAAGAGTCACAGAAAAACCTCAGTCTTTCGTGCAACATTATTTAGAGGACGATTTGGTTCAGGAATGTGTACATTTTCACAGTCAAGTTTCCTCTAACATTGCAGAGAAACCTGAATCAACATCATTAATCAATCTCTCCACATTGTTGAGGAACTGAACTTAGATATAGCTCTCCGTATCGCGCTTTGCAATCCGGTCACAAATTGCTCTAGAAAAAGGAGGTTTTCTAGTTTGAGACGAGTTAAGAATTATCAGAGGGCTTCATTATTTCAAGAAAAACTAAACTCTTTAGCTCTTCAATTCATTCAATTCACTTTTCAATACCTAAAATTGTTTGTTACCTAATGAAAGCCTAGATAAATAGATACAAGTGAGTGATTAAGTTAGGTAGGAAGAGGGGAGGGTCGACACAAAGTGATTGACCTATATTTAAGAAAACTATAAAACTCGGCCCTGTACAGTATAGTAAGTGTTGTATACACTGACAGAAAACTCAGTAAGAGTTTATTTCTTTTTAGCTGTTCCAACTAATATATTATTGAGTGTACTAATTAAATTCAGTAATGACTTCCCAGTCAATGTAATCTTCAAATTCATATTAAAGATGGCTGATATTTTCTCTCAGTGTGGGGGCGGCACTCAATGTAAATCTGCTGTATGAATATAATAGTGCTTAATAGGTATGCGTACGAAATTAGCTATATGTAAACTAAGCTGTTAAGTATATATAAATAGATTTTTGTCTGATTTAATACCATGAAGAATTTTCATCAGTAATACGCTTCGACCTTTACGATTTTTTACTCCATCGCTTCCCAATCGTTTCCTACGATCTTCGCGATGTTTGACTACGGCGTTCCCCATTCGTTTTGGCAATGTATTATCCTACAAATAAATTCAATAATTATTTTGATGTATTTTTTGTTACATGTAGTAAAATTTGAGATTCTCTATTTCATAAGACGTAGAATAACAAATAAAAAAATTATGGTGGTCCACCATAACACTGTCTGAAATTTTTTCTCATCTGGCTTGATCCTAACACATAAGTTTGTGAATTTGTAAGGTGCAAGAAGGGTTCGAAAAATTTTTAACTCCCTTAAAAAAATCGAATCGGATCTGCAGAATTCGTGTTGAGATTTTGAGATTGATTTATACCTGCAAGGGTTTTCAATCAAAAATATTCATTTTTGAGTACCCGAAACTATTCGGCAAATATTTGTTTGCCTAATTCTCTTCAATGTATAGTACTTACTTATATTATAAGATTGCATGTTGCTAGGGGGTAAACTGGTGCCACTTTCTTAAACGAAATTTTTGACCCAATTGCAAACAAGAGGAATTTTTGAACGGGACAAATTTTTTTCATATTCTTTGATTCAATATAAATATAAAATGTCTCATTGAGATTGCCGGTACGGCTCTGGTTATAAACAAAATTCAAAATCTTGATGAAACAGTCAACAAATAAGGGAAAAATAGCATACCTCGTAATCGAAATATATATTTATGATACAAAATAATGATTTTAGAAAGTAATTGGAATTTTATTTCATATAATTAGTTTTCGTAGATTATCTTTGATAAACTTTAAAGTAATAGTATCTCACCTGCGATCGTGTTTTTCTTTTAGTTAGTTGTGGTGTTTCTTCAAGTGGATCATCGTTATTTCGACTTTCTAAAATAAAGAATTTGTCTAATTAATAGATGATAGCCAAATTTTTACCATATCACACAGAATTATGTCATTAACTTAAAGGTCGCGCTAAATTGTTCATTCTTCTAAAACAAACTGCCAGAAATTATTATTTTTTAATTGTCAGCATTATTTAATCTCCACTCCCAAATATCGGACCTATTTGTACTACGGGCCACAAAAGTAGTGCTCATTTTTCAAAATCTGTTTATTTTGCACCTTATTCAGTCGGTTTTTGGAAAAATGTTTCAAATAAAAATTGTTAATTTATTTATAATGAATAATTTTAGCCGAAGCATTTTTTAGAAAACCGAATGAATAAGGCACAAATCAATTAAAATTTTGAAAAATGAGCCCTATTTCTGAGACAATGTGTACCTATATGGTAGTAGCCGTTTAGATTCAAAGACTACTTAAATATTTGAACTTTTTTTTAAAGGAGAAGAAATCGAGTACATGGGTAATTACATAATAAGGACTCGTCAATTTCGTACTTTCCGTAAAATTTGATACTAATTCTACTCAATGTCGTGTGTTTAACCATAGTCGATGTTAATAATCTCTGCCATGTATTATCTATAGAATGTAAGGTTTCTTAGAAAAACAATAGATGCGATTCAAATTATTTATTCTAATTATTACTGTTACTACTAAATATTATACTAAATATTACGGGGCTACTGGTTACTAACCAGTAGCCCCGTCTGCAGTGTCCCATTCAAATACATAGGTTATACTCATTGCAAACTGGTTAGTGATTTGCGTCAGAAATGAGTTTCTTTTGAGTAGCTCCGTGTGTATTCGGCCTTAATATTGTACAAAATAAATCACAATCGCCTGCGAGGGAAACCATCCTTTAAAACTACTACAGTAATACTGAATTTAACAACCAGTGTCCATGTTCATTGTGGAATTTCGGTTCAAGTTTAGAAGGATAGAACAAGCAGTACCGAGTTAGTTCAACTTGAATGATACCAGCATCTATAGTGTTTACACTAGCAATACAGAATTTAGCATCTATATAGAGTTAACACTACGGATGGAGATTTTTACTAGAAAATATTGATCTTAGAATCGATTCACAAAAAAATTTTGTTTAAATATTATATGATGTTTCTGTGTGTCGAATAAAAATAATTTTTTTTTAAATAGTAAAAATATGCATGTGATGTGAGCCATTCGTTAACCAAAGCCATTTATTTATTTGATTAGCCCACTAGTAGGCAATGTTCTCTGTTGAGATTTAGTAAATTTGAAAAAAAAGTGGTTTACTTGTAAAAAGTAGATAAAAAATTAGTCATTTAGCTAACAAAATAATTCTTTTTTTAAAAGTTCTTTTAATCTACCCTTTAAAGACTTTCTAGTAATTATGTAACCGATAGCTTCGGGATTAATTGAAAGTATATGGTATAAGATTTATATACACCACAATTACTTGAAATTGCTATAGCGGAACATATTGATGTGGAATATAATAAATCTAAAACCATGAGGTTTATCCAAAACATTGTTATTAGCAAATTGAACTTTAAATGAGTTGTCGTAAATTTTTTGCTGATATCAATGACAAGGGATAATTTGAATAAACTAATCCGAAATTGGTTTTCTACACAAATTTAAAATTGGTTTATTTCTAAAACGAAGCTAGATATCGGTTTTATAATTGAAAGTACAAATCAATGAAATACGTGTAAGGAATCTGCTGGCAAATGGAACCATGAAAAATTTAATATTGTCTTCAATCAATTTTATCAAATATGATTAAATAATTTCAGAAATTGTAAATAATTACATTATTCTCCTATTAAAGTGTAAATTGAAAAACATTTTGCTTTGTTTTTAACTTTCTACAAATAGATTAAATTGAAAATATAACGAAAACGTTCGTCTGAGATTTCGATTGATGTAGAGGTTATTAACATTATTTCCACCGCAATTGATTGAATAATTAGATTTTCTTATTTTTCAATTAAGAAGTTGCCGGTTAGGGAATACAAAAATAAAGGTGACTTGCAATACGACATGGTTGCATTACTTATCAAGCATCCGCCTAAACTTGAATCAAAGCTCCGCAAGATTGGTATATGTAGACTCTAGTAATTTCACATACCATTTTTTACATCTATGAAATCGCAATCATTAACTTCAGGAATATTGAACGTAGATTCATTTTCATTATTATCATTATCACCATGATCATAATATTCTAATTTTAAATTTTCAATCATGTTATCACCATCGGATGATGTTAATATTTGTGTACCTAGTGATCTATGTAATATATCTTGAGCTTTATGTACTTGCTCAGTAAATTCATATGTAATATCAACTTTTTGAAAGCATTTGGAACATACACTTGATGGTAATTTATCATCATCCACAATTTGTATTTGAAAACAGTAATAAATTTTATATTCTAAACTTGGATTCAAATCTGTTGGAGTTTTTATATCAATTAAATCAATTAATGGTTTTACGTTTGCACATAAGCGACATTTCGTTACATCAAACATTCTTTTATTTTGTAATTATTGTATTTATTTCTAATTATTTATAATAATGATGAAAAACATTAATAATTCTAATGTTTACGTTTTATGAGAGATCAAATTCAGTTGTCAAAATCAGCTGTTTTGATGTTATAGTCCAAGCGAATCTTATAGCCCAAAAGCCATGGGCTATAGTCTAGGTATCTAAAGGCGTGTATTCAATAAAGATAAAAGCTTAGGAATATTGTAGTGCTGGAGACTAGACAAGGAGACCGAACTCAAACGGGACAATTGACAAAATATGTCAACGTAATAGTCATATATTTAATACTACATATATTAGTCCAGTTAAGATCTACATCCGTGCTTGCAAAAGGTCAGGTCGTTCTGAATTTTTTATATGTTGTTAGGACCTAAACCAATATTAAAAAACCAGATTTTCAATTTCCAAAGTGCTGTGCAAGCGGCGGTGTACCCAAAAAACCATGAAATTTTTGGACTTTTTTCAGTTCTTGCTCAATATCTCAGTGAAGGAAGGGTCTGACCGGTATAGTTATTCTATACACTTTTAAAGTAGACTAAATTTTCAACAATTTGAAATCAAAACAAGCTCTATACAGCTATTGGTTCCCAAGATACAGTTCTTAGAAAATAGGCCATTTTATCCAAAAAGTGAAATTTTTTCGAAATGGTCACTTATTTCGTAAAATATCTCCTAAAATACGCATCCCACGTCAAATATTATATGTAATAAACTTGAAGTAAATTTAATTAGCTTTCATTTGAGATCAGACTAGTACCTGTATGCCCAGCGATTCTCTCCTAAACGGCAGATAACGCAAAATTGTCATAAGTTAACCAGCGCAGATAACCATCGCAGCGCACATATTTACCAGATGTTTGTATCCATATTTTCGGTAAAAGTAGGTACCAATTCCAATCAGAAGGAAGGAGACAAAAGATCGAGGTCGTACAGCAGTTATCAGAACCAAAGAGTATAGAATAGAGCAGCCGTATAATTGTAAGCGACATCTGGTTTTTCGGGATATACACTATTGAGTTTGTTGGCTTTTGCGGGGGCGACGATGAAGGAGGATTTTTGAAATATGATATCTACGCTTGGGTTTTTGATGATTTAGGTTTCTTAAGACGTAATAGTTAATAAATTAATAATTTTAAAGTAAAAATTAAAAAAAATGGTTCGTTGTCATGTGAAAGGTTGTCTGCCTGACTCAGTAGAGGCGCTGAAACTCGTATACTATGATTTTTCATTAGCTCTTATGGGCTGCTTCTCCTCTATCTTATACTCTTTGATCAGAACATGAGAAAATGACACACACTTCTTCTTCAATGCTTCAAGGGGCCACGCTTGTTTTTGAGAACAACAGTCTCAAAACATAGCTGTACTGAGTGTCCCTTTGTTGGTGCCAATCACCACTATGACTATGTCATCGACAAAACGTTTTCGGAGGTGAGTTTTCGCTGTTCTAACATCAGGTATACAATCACCCTTAATTTGCTGTAGGAGGTGTGATAAAGAAAACTGGCATTCATCACTGTTTTCCAATAGGTAATCGTACACACAATCCATCGCTTCTTCAGTATTACTGGTTATTATACAACAATGGGTTATAATCCGCACAGGAATGTGTCAATTCATTTATTGTGACATTTGAAGGTACACAATCACCAACCACTCGAACAGTTCTGAATATTATTCATTGTTTTGAAAAATATGCTTGTTTATCTGATTGTAAAAATTGCCACAAAATGAACCAAAAAATGAATGTTGTGCGATATTTGTCTCGACAAATCAACATCGATATGTCAGTACCCGAACTCAGTTTCCATAGAAACTGAATGTCTGGGATGAAATATTGGGTGATAATATTATAGGACCATTCTTCATTGTCAGATCTTTAGATTCTCGAAAATATTTGAGTTTGTTACAAGATAATATATTGCCAACTGTTAGAGTTCTTCCTAATTTAGACCTGGAATCTGTATGGTTGCAACAAGATGGTTGCCCTGCACACAATGCCATGATAGTAAGGCAGTTTCTGGAAGAAACTTTCCAGGAACGTCTTATGAGTGGTGAACGTCTTATGATGAAGTGGCCACCCAGATCGCCAGATCTATCTCCTAACGACTTTTTTATGGGGTTTTCCCAAAACACTGATCTATTCGCGGAATAGGCCTGAAAATTTGCAACAAGGCAAATAATTGTTGATAATTGTGCGAATATTTCTCCTCAAATGCTAGAAAATACCCGGGCAGATTTCTACAATCGACTCGGATATTGTTTAGCAAGTGATGGAGGAATATTCAAACCGTTGGTTTAACATTTTTTTGTGTCGGAATTCTATTTTTTTTTCTTTTTGGGGTTTTATTTTTCTTTTAATTTGTGTGGATTGTTGTTAAATATTATACCGTTAATAGAATACTATTATCATTTTCAAACATTCCACATACAAATAAAAAGGGATATTCAAAAAAGAATTTTCAATTGTTAGAAGTAATGCTATGCTTAAGAAGACAACAGTGAACATATTTAACGCACTCTAATTAGATGTTATAGCATACTAAACAACATAAGTTTGAACAACATAACATATCATAACAACTGACCTGTTTATTTAAAAAACATACAAGACCTCCTTCTCATACACATTGCTTAATGTATATATACATATGTACTCTCTCATACTCGTGGGATCTATGATACGAAGATGTAAATTAAACATAGTGTATATTATTTCAAAGTAATAAACTTTGTACACTCGCCAAAACAATTGTAGACTTTTACAAAATGTAGCCAAATTAATAATTCAGATCGGTTCAATTTTATTGAACGGGAGAATCTCCATACTTATACACTTGCGCACAACGATTAAAAATAACCAAAAGAGGCAGAAATAGACAATTGCTGGCTCACTTCATCGTCCACACTTCCACTATGGGAACTAGCAATATACCGTCTGTTTAGTTTACATCTTCGTATCATATATCCCACGAGTATGAGAGAGTACATATGTACATATACATTAAGCAATGTGTATGAGAAGGATGACTTATAGGTTTGATAAACAAGAATATTTTTCAAAATAGTGAATAATATTCATAACGAGTATGAGAGAGTACATATGTATACATTTAGCAATGCGTATGAGAAGGAGGTCTTATAGGTTTGAGTGGTTGGTGACCACTTGAACAGTTATGAAAAATATGCTTGTTCATTAAACATATAAGACCTCCTTCTCATGCACATTGCTTAATGTATATGTACATATGTACTCTCTCATACTCGTGGGATCTATGATACGAAGATGTAAATTAAACATAGTGTATATAGTATTAAATATATATATGGTAATAGTAGAAATTTTATTTATTTCTTGTGCCACTAGCTTAGCAATGTGTATGTACATATGTACATACACATTGCTTAATGTATATGTACATATGTACTCTTTCATACTCGTGGGATCTATGATACGAAGATGTAAATTAAACATAGTGTATATAGTATTAAATATATATATATGGTAATAGTAGAAATTTTATTTATTTCTTGTGCCACTAGCGTCGCTAGTTTTCCTTTTGCACCGAAGTGAATGTTTTGGTCATAGATTCTACACAAGGATACCTAACTCCATGTAAACAAATAATTGGCAAAAAAGATGTCAGTAGTCTTCCTTCTGCATCGGAAACAGAACAGAGAGTATAAGGCGCGAGTTTTAATTACGCATTTAAAAACATTACGCATTTATAGTATTATAAAAATTATTTGCAGCCAAAGTATTTTTCCAATAAAATATTTTTTTAATAAATGATAAGTAATTTCAATTTTTCAGTAAGGAATTAGTTGAAGTTGAAGTGATAGTTAAAAATTCGCAAAATAATTACATAAAAAAAAATAAACATCTAATAATTAAATAGTAACCTGTAAAGTTGGAATTGTAAAAATGAAAATAAATTATTGAATCATATATTAAATTAAACTTTTATTTATTAATAATAATGCTGAAAATTAATATTTAATATGTCATACAATTTAATTAAGTAAATATTTTGGAATATTTATACTCACTTTTACAATTTATACGCACTACCACTTTTACAATTGTCTACTGCACATACTCTTCCCATTTTAAATGTTTTTTAAACAGTTTTTTATATAATTAATTTTTGTTTAACAAATTGCGTACTTCAAAATAGTCACTTCGAAATAAAACTAGTTACTTTTGGCTTACTTCACTTCTATTTATTATACTATATTCCACTTTATTATACTATATTCACTTCGGTACGGATCAGTACCGATCAACAACTAGCGACCCTAGCGGCATAAATATAACTTCTACCATTTCGTTGCCAGATTTTGTCAATTTTCCCGTTTAAGTTCGATCTCCTTGTGTAGTCTCCATGGTTTTGGCCTGAATCCTTCGATACAAAATAAACTATAATATTTTTGCAGACTGTATAAAAATGTTATTTTGTAAAAAGAACTAAAAATAATTGATAATCCAAAATTAAAGAGATTTATAATATTGACTTACATTTATTTCTTCAAATGCCGGTGCAGCACGCGTTGTAAGATAATCCCCTGTAGGTTGGATTAAACTAGGAAAAAGCGGGAAGTTAGTTATCTTACCACGTGGATGAATAATCTTTAGCTGGAATTTGCCGCCAATATTACACTGGTGTTAAATATCAAAATGTTTATTAATTTTAGATTATTTTCTAACACGATCCACAAACTGTGTTCACTGTATCAAATTGTGGACCCTACACTATCCCTTTGAAACTAAAACTTTCTAAAGAGGAAAATTCGAACAATCAAAATACTATTTGAACGAAACGACTATACTATTTGAACGAGAACTATTAACTGTACTATTTAAACGGAAAAAAACTAATAACCGACTCATTGCTCTCATACAAAAAAAAAAACACACAAAAAAAACAACTTGTTTTTAATGCGCAAAATTAACTAAAATTACGTAAAACTAAATTTATTAATTCCGTCCCTGAACAAATGTTCTGAACTATAGCTAAGAAACAAAAAATTTAAATTCAAACAATAAGACACCAAATTAGAAAATTTCATACTATGAAATTTTCATTTACAAAGAATATAATATTTCTATCAATTAATTATAGTAATAAGGATTTATTACTGGGATGGTAATGGGCACAAACGTACGGTGGGTCGTTGGCAGATCCCCTGTTTAGTTCGAACTGAAGCTCTGCGCACGATTCCATCTTTATTAGGAAACACCTCTTCTATTACACCTAATGGCCATTGTAATGGTGCTACCATAGAGGGTGCAACATTATCCTCCTTTATCAAAACTACTAATCCTGGTCTAATTAAAGTGTCATCACTCGTTTTAGTTTGCCACCGTTGTCACACTTGTAACGTTGTCAAATATTCAAGATGCCATCTACTCCAAAAACTTTGTACCAATCGGTCTATTAACTGGTAACGATTGAGACGATTGATGGACTCATTTCAGCAGCTGGCAAAAATTGTAGTGGCGTTAAATTCAAGAAGTGCGCAGGGTTGAGTGCTAATGGATCTGTTGGATCATCATTAAGATTACACAAGGGCCTTGAATTCAGCAGTGCTTCGATTTGGATAAGCAAAGTATTCATTTCTTCATAGCTCAAAATTTGGAAGCCAACCACTTTGAAAAAATGTGACTTCATGCATTTTACTTGTGATTCCCAAATACCTCCCTGATGCGCAGCTCTGGGTGTGTTAAATCGAAATTCTATTTTTCTATGGGATAACTCGTTGCAATACTTTTCTGTATATTCTGCTGAAGTCAAAAACTTATACAGACTATCTAGTTCATTTTTACTACCAACGAGACTTGGACATTTTTACTATCAACGACTATTTGAACGAGAACTATTAACTGTACTATTTGAACGGAAAAAAACTTATAACCGACTCATTGGTCTCATACAAAAAAAACACACACACAAAAAAAAACAACTTGTTTTTAATGCGCAAAATTAACTAAAATTACGTAAAACTAAATTTATTAATTCTCAAAAAGACAACAGTGGATATAGTATAATAAATAAGTATATATTTGTCATTTTGTTAAACTTTAAATAAAAGTTTAATTTAATATCTGATTTAATAATCTTCTAAATGGATTTTAACAATTTTAATATAATTTATTTCTACTTAATCTACTTAATTTATTTGCATTTTTATAATTCCAACTTTACAGGTTACTATTTAATTATTCGATGTTTTATAATTATTTTGTTTTTTATTGTTATGTAATTATTTTGCGCGTTCCCCAGGCATGGTAGGACCTTCTCGTGGGTGGAGAGGCTTAAGTGCATCGATGAAGGGCTATACTACGCTGTCGGTAACTATGTTACTGACAGGAATACCCGACAAGATAGCCTTGAGAAGCACGACCAAGAAACCATGCAAAACCCAAGCTACGATGCGAGGCATTGTGCCTAAAGAACAAGCCGAAGGCTAGGGCAGCAGGGTTAAATGCTGTCATAAACAATCCCCGAGCAACTGGCGAACTCCACTGCATCAATGCCCTCCCCATCAAGGCCGATGGGGTAGTACACGGCCCGATTTACTCGTGGGACCAAACTGATAAAACACTGTAAAAAAATAATAACTCTGGGGCTCAAATCCCTTCAAAAAGTGAATCAACCGAGGCTGCACAAGCTAACACCGCCGAGACACAAAAAACTGTAGGTGCATCCAGCCCAGCAGAAAATCTGGACGATAAACTCCAGAATCCTTTCCTGAAGGTGGAAGTGAAAAATCTCTCGGGTATAGCCCAGAGAAAAGCAACAGAAGAGAAAGCCAGGGCTGAGGAGAAACCGATTCCTTCGATAAAGAGGAAAATCCGGACAAAAAACCCTACACCCCTGTTTTTCTCAGAAACAGTGATACCTGTGGGGTCCGATTCAGGGAATCAACCCTTGGAAAAAACCCACAGAAAAAGAGGTCGAGATCTGAAGATCGGACTATAAATACCTTTGCTGAAACCGCTGCAACAACTCTCAATGCTGCTAACCCTCATTAGCCAAGAGCTCGTTGATTGACCAGAATATCGGGGTTGCCACCTGGACAGGGGGCCCTCGTTGTGCGGTGCATAGGCACAACAGCCATAAACTGGCTCATGGAGAACGTCCCGAATATCAGACCATGGGACGGAGTATGACCATGGAATATCAGACCATGTCTTGCCGATGTTAGCGTTTTGTCAGAGAGATCTTACATCGGTAAAATACAACATGTGGAACGAAACTGGAGTGGTAATCATCGCTTCGGTCTACCTACCCTATGATGCATCTACTCCACCACCATCAACAGAGATGGAAGACCTGATCCAGTATTGTAAGGCAAAAAACCAACAACTGATCATGGGATGTGATGCAAACGCTCGTGACACTGCATGGGGAAGCACAAATATAAGAGGTGAGTACCTCTTTGATTATATCATAGTTAACAACTTAGATAAAGTTAATCAAGGCAACAAGCCGACTTTTATTAACAGAGTTCGGAAGGAAGTCATTGATGTAACATTGAGCACTTATGAAATCAGTGGAAACATCAAGAAATGGCTAATATTCGATGAACCATCTGCATCGGATCACAGACAAATCTATTATAATGTGGAGGTGAGAATGGACTAATGTAATATACACTACCGGGATCCGAGGAGAACAAATTGGGACGAATATAATTCGACAATAAAGTTGAAACTCGCAACAATCCCGAAAAAAATTAAAAAAGTATTTGACATTGAGATTACTGCAACTAAGCTTCAGCATACAATAATTAACTCCTTCCAAGAAAACTGCCCGGAGGTCTCAAAAGACATCAGCATGCCAACTTCTTGGTGCAATGAGGGTCTAAGGAGTCAAAGGCGAAAGGTTCGCCAGCTATTTAACAGAGCACGGGGGATAGGGAACTGGGATAAATACCATGAAGCCCTTACCGAATACAAAAAGTCTCTGAAGAAAGCCAAAATGGACTCATGGAGGAAGCTCTGTCAAGATGTTGAAAACACATCTGAGGGAGCAAAACTTCATCGTATCCTAGCGAAAACACCCGCTGACACCATCGGGTCACTTCGTAAACCCCATAGTGACTATATTAGCTCCGCGAAGGATACACTCTTAGACACTGATCCGGATTCGGTGGCAGTGGACGGTGAAAATCTTTCTCAAAAGCAGCTTAACCAAGATCTCCCACCGACAAGCGAGGACTGGAGAAGAGCGGCGATTGTCATTAACCGCTCAAAGATTGAATGGGCATAAACTCATTTGATCCCTACAAAGCACCGGGATCAGAAGGGATATACCCAGTGCTTTACAAAAAGGAGCAGAGCATCTTTTAACTCTGCTTGGTCATATATTCAGGGCAAGCCTGGCTACGGGTTATATCCCAACAGTATGGAAGCCAGTAAGAGTGACCTTCTTGCCAAAATCGGAGAGGCTTAACCACTCAACGGGAAAGGACTTTAGACCAATTAGTCTGTCATCGTTTTTACTGAAAACAATGGAACGAGCAATAGGATTTCATTTGGCTCATTGTCGAGAAATCCGCTTCATGCCAACCAACACGCGTATCAAGTGGGAAAATCCTGTGAATCAGCAATCCACAACCTAATATACAGGATGGAGGAGGGATTCGCAAGAAAACAAACCACCTTGTGCGTTTTTCTTGACACAGAGGGGGCATTTGACAATGTCTCTTACAATCCCATGGTTGTTTCTGCAAGTCGGCACGGAATAGAAGACACCTTTTGCAGGTGAATAAACTCTATGCTAATAGGAAGAAGAATACAAACTTCCCTTTTTGGAGAGTCTGTCACTGTGAGAGCCACAAAGGTATGGCCGCAGGGTGGTGTCTTATCCCCACTCCTGTGGAGTCTGGCAATGAACAGCTTACTGACGAACCTCAACCAAAATGGATACTACACACAGGGATGCGCGGACGACATTGTAATTGCAACCCAGGGACCTTGTGAAGGCACAATCTCGGAGCTTATGCAAAACGCTCTAAGACTCGCACAGGAATGGTGTTTCAATCAGGGATCGAAAATAAACCCTGGTAAGAACGCACTAATTCCATTCACACGGAAAAGGAAGGTGGATAACATAAAACCATACATCCTCTTCGGTGAAAGACTACAAATCGCAACGGAAACCAAATTCTTAGGAGTGCTGTTAGACTCTAAACTAACATGGAATCTGGAATACATAAAAAATAAGAGCAAATCTTCTCCCATGCTTTGCAAGAAAGCATGTGGAAAAGTTTGGGGTCTAGAACCCAAAATGATCCACTGGCTTTACACAACAGTAGTTAGGCCCATTATAACATATGCTGCTCTAGTGTGGTGGCCAAAAGTTAACCAGATTACAGCATGCAAAAAGCTGCCCAGGATCCAAAGATTGGCCTGCTTGTGCATCACTGGATCCATGAGCAGTACACCTACAGCTGCCATGGAAGTCATACTGGGGCTGCTTCCGCTAAGCATTGTAATAATAGCTAAAGCGAGATCCAGCGCCTATAGACTGTCTTGCAATAATAACTGGATTAATAAAAATCAGGTTGGACATACAAGGATCGTGGGAACATCAATTATCTCAGACCCCGCCTTTGAAATAGGTACAGATATACTTCCCAAGACATATTCCTTCTCAAAACCTTTCACTGTAGTATGTGATAGGACCATGTGGTCGGAAGGAGAATCATCCTACCTCAGGAAAGGAATCGTCTGGCATACAGACGGATCCAAAAGGGACCGGGGTGGGAATCTACGGTGAGAGACCTAATGCAAACATAAGCCTCAACTTGGAGAAATATGCCACGGTCTGGAACTGAGGTATCTTCAAGGGTAGTCAAGGATTGTCTGGAGGAACTTCTGACTGGCAAAACGGAACAATGTTAAATTGATATGGGTGCCGGGTTAGTTGTTTCGAAGGAAACGAAAAGGCAAATACCTTAGCAAAGAAGGGAGTTGGAATACCCTTCACTGGCTCAGAGCCTATCTTAGGAATCCCAAGGACTGCATGTAAACAGGTGATCAACGAGTGGTCAAATGCAAAACACCGTAATCACTGGGAAACAGTACCGCGGCAAGAGCTCGAGTAGGTACTGCTTCAGAGTGCAACAAAGAGGCTATCTCTCGATGCACTGAGACTGAACAGGATGCAACTGCGGAGGGTTTCCGGATTCATTACCGGGCATTATCCCCTGCGGAAGCATCTGCACACAATGAGACTCCATGACGGGTCCATTATGTGCAGATTGTGTGGCAAGGAGGAGGAAACATCCAGCCACATAATCTTTGACTGCGAGCGTCTAGATTACAACAGATACAGGATATTCAGTGCATCTCACCCCGAATATATGAACGTTCGGGAGGACCTGATAAGCAAGCTCCAGGCAATTGCCAACATATGGGAGAAGCGAATCTCGTCGGACTGAAGTAGGAGGGGGAGCACAATGGACCATAAGGTCGAAGTGCAATAGTTTTTACCCCGATATTAATCAATCAATCAATTATTTTGCGAATAATTTTTAAATATCATTTACTTCAACTAATTTTTTTATTCCATTTATTAAACAAATTATTTTATTGGAAAACTACTTTGGCTGCAAATAATTTTTATAATACTACATAAATGCGTCATGTTTTTCAATTGAAACGCGCGCTTTATACTCCCTCCACTGTCGCCGGTGCAAAAGGGACACATCTTATTTTTGTCAACTATTTGTTTACATGGAGTGTGGACTCCTTGTCTAGTCTCCATGATTGTAGTCATTGGCTAACGAGAAGATTTTCTAAAGGTATGGTTTTAGTAAAGAAAGTCTTGTTAAAATTTCTCTCATTCAAGTTTACTCTTGTTAACCTTACTCTTATTAAAATTACTCTTATATTGTCTCAGGATATGTTACTCGTTGCTAATTTGGTGACAGTTTCACGATTTGGAGACAGTGAAACTCACTAAATTAGCAACGAGTAACATATCCTGAGACAATATAAGAGTAAACTTGAATGAAAGAAATTTTAACAAGAAATTAAAATTTATTATATTTTAATTTATTTTGGTTAATTTTTATTTTATTTTTATTTTTGTCTATTGATCTCGACTTTCTATCTACAGTAGGGCCTCGCTAATCCGGACTCCCGCTTGTTCGGTAATCGCTGTAATCCGGCCGGGCAATGGGGTTCGCCGGGGAGGCGGGCGGGTGTAGGTGCGGGCTGGCATGAGCCAATTCGTCGTCAGTCTTTTGTTTATCGCCTTTCGTGTAGTACGTATAGTGTCAATTTAGCGCGCTCGCTAACATCATGGCGCCGCCACGTAAACATTCAACATTAAAAGACAAATTGCGGATTATAGAAATGTTAGATAAAAGTGGCAGCTCCCCTGTCATTGCTCGGAAGTTTGGTATAGGCAGATCAAATGTAGGCGACATAAAAAAGAACAAAGACAAAATCTAAGATTAAACATGTGTTTTATTACCATTAAATATGGCATACTATAATCCGGACGCCTCGATAATTCGGAAAGGGTCTTGTTTTTGCCTCTCCGGATTAACGAGGCCCTACTGTATTTCTAATTGTCAAAGAGTAAATTACGACTAGCTAATTTATACTGATGATGACTACTTTGCAGTCGAAATACGTATTTATAATACAAAAAAAAAACTGATCTAGGTAAAGGGGCGAATGTGAAATTTTATTTCAAAAACTAGAGTTCTCATTAATTATTATTTTATAATCTAATAGTTTTTCCGAGTTTGAAACAAAATTTGATGCAAATTCGTTGATCTAATTTCAGTCATTTTTAACAAAATACGACGAATGCAAAAAAGGCTTTGTAAACAAATAAATGCTGCGCATGAACTATACGTCCTGTAGGTAACGGCGAGCAACCGATAAGTTCGTGAGGCTTTACTGTTGACATTCATGCCTCGCAGAAGTTGCTCGAACACTCTGGCGCGAAGATATAAAAGCAGGGTCAGACACTTAACGGGCAGACCTCGTACGTTATGTAAAAGTAGTTTTTTTCTGTTAGTTACATAATATAATCACCAGAGGAGTAACGCTTAGCAAGTTTCGTCTATACTTACCTCGTACAGCCATATTGACAAAATCGATGTTTTTGATTACCAAATTGTTATTTACAATCGCTGTAGGTTGGAAAATGTACTAAAATAAGAACATATGTCATTTTTTAATATAAAAAATTGCATTCTGAATATAGGAAATAAAGTTTTATAACAATTTTCTTTTATTATCAAAAAACCTGCAAGTTAGAATTTTTTTTTTTTCAATAAATTTTAGATAATATATTTAAAAAAGAAAAACTGTATATTAGAGTTTAAAACATTTTATTCTTATTGAGCATTGTAGTAAATAATAAGTACAATGTTAATAAATAATGTTTAAAATGATTAGAATTTTACTAAAACGTTTTCCATTTATTTTTTTAATTTATATTTATAACTTACTGCTTGCACATTAAATATTTAATTTTAATATAATCACACTAAACGATTTGTAAAAAATAAAATAGGAATGAAATTATTATACAATTATCAATGTTTATGGTGTTCTAGGTGATTCGATATATTCAACTTCAATAATTTCGCCAATATTAGTCTGAAATATAAAAATGAAAATAAAGATGAAAAATGGTAAATTTTTGGCATGTTCACAACTTTCGAGTGATAATTTCTTAAGAAAATGAAACAAAACTGCATTAAAAATATTATTTCACTAAATAGTTTTCGCAAATTTAGAACTGAGGTTACATGTGTAAAAAAATGAATATTGTAAGCTTTCCTTGTAAACTACATTGTATTGTCGTGACAAAAAAACTCAGTGCACATCGTATTCGCCAAACATGTCAATTATAAAAGCCACGCGTCAACAATAAATTTGGCTGGCAGAAATCTATTAATTTCTTTCTATTTATTGTTCAAATAATGTATTTAGAAAAAACAGTCATAGGATATTTAAACTCAAAATGTGACCAACCTTTTGAATTTATAAAAAATAAGTGAAAAATAAATGAAAATTTTATTTACAAATCCAAATATATCAGTAAACAAGTGAAAATAACACCTGAGTTGATTGCTTAAATACCCGGTATATACTGAAAAAAGTTTATAACAAAGGTTGTTTATTTTTTAAAAAGGAACATTTTTTGTCTTTACATTTTTGTTTTATCTTTTATGGTTTCAAAGATGGGCAGTTTTGCCCAAACATGGTCCGAATTTGATCATACTTTTTAGCTCTAGAACACACATACAAAATTTCAGCTCGTTATCTCTTATCGTTTTTGAGTTATCGTGTCCACGGACGGACATGTGGAAATTGCCGAATTAGGTCATTTTATGAACACCTAGCCAAGTATTTATACCTGCGATCAATATTTTCAAGCGTTACAATATCGAAAGTTAATACTTAGTTTTTATTAGTATAGTATCACTTAGTTTTCAAAATATTTGATACCAAAATATCATGGGTTTCGTTACCGAACAGTCTATGCTTGTGGAAACTTGAACCTTTGTAATTTAAAAAAATAGTGTTTTTCATTACCCAACACACTATTAACCGTGGAAAACTAACAGTAAGAATCAAATTTACATATTATTATTATTGATCGATGAGTATATCGCAATTTCCGCCTTTGCAGTAGTTTCTTATACTTACTTGAATAATTTTTCGTTTTTCTGGTTTGATTTCAAAGTATGGTGTTGAATAATCTTGTGATGATGAATAATCCTGTGGTGAGTATTCTGGTGATGATGCATAAACAGGAGACGGTGAATAATTACCAGTAGCATTGAAAACAGTTGGTATAACACCTTTTTTTAATATCCTTCGACGCCGTGAATCTGTAGTAAAGTCACTTTTTAAAAAATGTTCTGAACATATTCTGTGATTACTTTTTGGTACTAGATGTGGCACCATCGTCTTAATTGCATTCACCCATTGCTCTAATAAAGTATCATTTGTTAATGGAAACCTAAAATATTGAATCGGTAATGAACCAATAAAAATAATTACCAATAAGTATATTTTATTTTAAACTTCACTATACCTGTGAAAACTGATATGTGGATGAAGTTTTTCTTGATTTTTACAATATGGTACAAGACACGATTTAACCATATTCACAAATCAAGTAATTTATTATTTTATTTGTTGTATATAATATTTTTTTCGCTGACAATAACAAATTTTTATGGTTAAACTAACCAAGTTATTAAAACACAGCCGGTGTTATATCTATGACTATGGTTCAATAATGTATATTATCTATGATAAAATCTATATTTTTTACCTCTATATACATCGGCTTGTGCGACTGCAAAATGTCTCAGGAACGGAAAGTTTGTGAGTAATGCAATTTAACACTAGAAATGCAATAGTTTAGAAATAATCATATCGGAGTTTATTCTAGGGCTATTTCAGGTTTTTGTGGTAGTTCATAGAATTCTCTCAAAAACGATTTTTATTAGGCGATTTTTGACCCCGATACAACTTTCGAATGAAAAGAGCAACAGTGGTAAGTTTTCGAATATAGACATTTTACGGAATTATAAGATACTGTTTTTTCGCTCATCGTTAAGGAATAAACAGTTAAAAAGTAATTCTTTGAATTAAAGTTTAATTCAAAAATGCAAAAATCACGGACACGTTCACAATTTTTCTTTATACACTATCATAATTCCAGTGCCTACACCATAAGTCCTTTAAAGTTGATATTTGGCATACAGTTAGATTTAGTACCCAAATCAAAAGGAAAATTATGAAACCCCGAAATTTCTATCCCGAAACAGAAAATTTTTGCATATTTTGTTTTGAAAAATTTAACATTATAAATGCCCATAGAAATATACTCTTCTGTGATTGGTCCATATTCAATTTCCTATTGGTCGAGCTTAATATTCGTGTTGCCATAAATATTATACTCAACTTATATGAAATACCATATGATTTCAATGGTTTTTATAAAAGTTTTTTCCATTTAATTTAAACGATGTATATTAAATTCTACAATAATTCGATGTAATTTATTCATAAGATGATTGTATAGGTAAAGTCTAGGCTAGGTACTATAACTTTAAGATGTTTTTGTAATAATTAACGGTAAACGGAAGATTTAATAAATTCATTTTGAACTTGAACTTTGATGAAATACCATTTAAATGCAATCGTTTGCCGAAGTAAGAACAAAAAATTTTGTTATTTGGTATTAAAAAAATGTTTGTAAATTAATTTCGTGATCATTTCGTTCGATTAAATAAATTAACAACAACTTTAATAATGAGTTTCTTGACAAAAATAAATAAAATTTTTTCTTGGGCCAAAACTTTAAATATCTCGGAAACAAATAGAGATATCGAAATAATAATCGCAAATTCTTGCATTTTAAGTCAAAATGAAACATGCAACTTATATACTACATCTAAATAAATAATTTTTCTGGTCATGTAAATTTTATACAGGCAATCAAGAAATATTTGGGTGCAAATTATAAAGTTGATTCTGATAAAATTTCACCTTTTATTAAAAAATATTTAAAAGCTGCTGTTACTGAAGGTGCTTTAGTACAAACAAAGGGTAAAGTATTAAAGTACTGTGAGTTAACGTTATATAACGCGAAGCGGTCTCCGTTGTAAACTTGAATCTACTTAGATAAAGAGTTATGTAACGCGAAGCGTAAAATAACGCAAAGCATAACAAAGCGCGTAGCGTTTTGTTCGAAGCGTTACGTAACTTGAAGCGTTCGGCTTTGTATATTTAAGCATTTCAAAAAACAGTGATATGCGATCAAAAACATGTAAAAAAGGGCTGAGTTTTCGGGGAAATCCTTAAGGTAATAGTTGCTTCTTAAAAAGTGACAATATGGGATAGAGGACCGAGCTATTTACCAAGTGTGAGTGAAATGAATATAAATTTATTATGTAAATTTTTCCTTAGAAAATTAATGAGGAGTAAATTGATAAATGTAAGGAAAAATTTGGTTGTAATTTATTTCGCAAGTTTTCCCTTAGTATATTTTTAAAATTTTATAACTTGGCAGTTTATAACTTCAGTTTTTTTTACATGCATTTTGTTTTTTTTTGCAAAAATTTGTTTTTTGGGGTCGGTTTTTTTTTTGTAAAAATATTTTTTATTTGAAGTCGGTTTTTAAAAAAGTTTCTGATTTTTCCATTATGAATGAGTATACTCTTTCAAACAAACAAAAAATTTTCGCAGAAATCGGTGATCACATATAAAATGAGGGTTTTCTCGATTTCCAGGGGATCCCTTCTTCAGAATGCGATTTGGTCACAATGGGACCAATCGGAAATCAAACCCTTTAAAACAAAAAAAAACAGAATTCAAAATCGGTTCATAAATGACGGAGTTCTGAGGTAAAAACATTTTTTAAAAAATACAGACGAATTGAGAACCATCCTCCTTTTTGAAGTCGGGTTAAAAAAAGAGACTGGATCGGGGGATCCAGGACAGAAGTGAAACTTCACTCGCTTTATATTGAAACATAATTTATATAAATTATAAATATTTATAATTAATTATGTAGAATGACAATAAATTGTAATAAATGCTAGTGCCATAGTACTAAATAAAAAAAGTAAGCATGATTTAAAACATAGTTTTATTTACAGTTTTTACAATTTTTATTTTGTATTCGATAAATTTGTTTTAAAATAATGTTTAAAATTTTAAACTTTAGTTATAGAAGCACCAGGTTCATCACAACTTATTACTGTTATAATTGGTTGTGGTAACTGTAATAATAAGACACATGAGTTTTTGAATCAATTTGACTGATAAATCTAGAAAACACAGCGTCTATAGTAGTTCCTGACTTAGTTGTTGGTTCAGTAGATTTGTTAATAATTTCTAATTGTAACTGATTATTTAAACAAAAATTTATGAACGTAAGGGGAGCAACTTACTACATATTATGGTTATGTTCCAAAATTTGCTGCTAGCGCTTTGAGTGTTAACGCCACGAAGCACGCTGCGAACAGCGTTCCAAAATTGCAAGCGCGTTGCTTGCTACTGCAGCCATGAAAATTGGAACGTGGTTCACAGCACTTACAGCACGCCGCCATGTTCATTGCATTCACTGCTTCACCTTTTCAGCGGCAGCAGTCACAGCAGGAAATTACGTCAAAATTCATGACGTCATTTTTTTCACATTACTGCTGCAGCATGCTGTCATGAATTCTGGAACGCGCAGTGAAGCGCTACCAGTGCTCACAGCAAAATTTTGGAACATACCCTATATTATACGTATATAATATGTATAGATCAACTTACTACTATACGTATAGATCAACTTACTACTAAATTATACGTATAAATTTAATATAGTGTGAAGGAGAGAGCGCGCCGTAGAACGAGCTCGCACTATACTACGTATATGCATGCATATGAGTGCGTACTATGTATGTATTCTATACGCCTAAAGTAGGAGAGAGTGTGCAGACAGCATTGTATAACGTACGTTTATTTTACATCTTCGCATAGCAGATCTCCCACGAGTATGAGAGAGTACATATGTATACATTAAGCAATGTGTATGAGAAGGAGGTCTTATAGGTTTGAGTGGTTGTTGACCACTCGAACAGTTTTGAAAAATATGCTATATGATATATATATATATATATATATATATACCGTACGTTTAGTTTACATCTTCGCATAGCAGGTCTACCACGAGTATGAGAGAGTACATACGTATACATTAAGCAATGTGTATGAGAAGGAGGTCTTATAGGTTTGTTTTGTTACTGTTGTGTTGTATGTGCCTGTATAAATTTGAGAGAGTGGGGATTTTTTGTTGAAAACAAATATTATTAATTGTTTTGATAATATTCAATCATTACTATGTGAATGCTTTTGGAAAATACGCGTTTGTGTATTTTATTTATTGGTATTATTACAACAATGGGTTATTATTACACAAAAGAAGAAAAAGTGCAAAAGTGTTTCAGTTGATAATTTAAAAGAATACGCTTTAAATATAAGTTTTATTCTAGTGAGTCAACGAACGGCTGCCAACAAATCGGCTCGGTTAACAAGCCTCACACAAGACCAAATATCAACACCATCAGATATTTCAAAGCAAACAAAAAACACTACACAAGAAACACAACACAGCATAACTACATTAACCACACATCCATATACGTACCACCACCAAAAAATCAAAACTTCACACAAAAAACTTCACCCATTGTAATACAAACACGACTCACACATGACCAAATAACACACTACTCAAAACCGACGGACAACACCCCATTCGCTCCTCGAACACGAAAGCGAACACAACACAAAACAACATCACACACACCACCCAAAAGGCGATGTCGCAGAACACAATAAACATACATACATTTATACACACTACAAGAGCACCAACACCCTTACAAGCACACTCACACACATTCTCCGGTTCACATGACAGGCTAGAACAAAAAATAAAAAACACAGTTTACCATCACTTGACTATGTCCGTGCGGTAAACTAATCGGACTCAGCCTTGAATAAAAAAATAAAAAAGAAATAATAATAATAATAATAATAGCATAAACATTTATCTAACATTAAGTTTTAAATGCTTAGTTGCTATTTCCAAATACACTTTATATATCAGTTCATGCATTATCTATACAAATGTTCTTGATTGGACTAGGCGACAGAGGTATTGTGTATTTTTGATTTTATTTTTTTTATTCTGTATACCTCAGAAAGCAGTAACTTTTAAGCTTTTTATATCCCATATTTTTCATTGAATGAAAGCGTTATTTTGTTATTATGGAATATTTTGCTATTTTGAAAAAAAAATCAATCATTTTATATCATTTTATTTATTGATAAAAATGTATATACACATGTAGTATATATACATGTATATATAAATTCGTAACTTTTGAAATAAGGTCCAAAAAATTTTAATATTGTTCCAACAAATTCCAACAAGTCCTAAGGAACATATTTGGATACTATTTTGGTCAGTTTTCAAACATTGCTCTGTTAGCGTGAACCTCGCAGAGCATTTGGAAAAATGTTATTAACTTTTGAAATGAGGTCCAACAAATTTTTAAAATGTTCCAACAATGTCCAACAAACGACCAACAAATTTGTTGGATGGGTTTGGGAGGGGACTGCTATAAGTGCTCTGCTAAGTTCACGGGGGTCATGAACAGATACACAACATAGGGTGCATTCATCTTGGACGCTCACACGCTTTAAGCGCGTTCAATCGTCCTTTTCAGCGTTCGACTTGGCGCTGTGAGTGTCAAAAAATCACTCTTGCGGCTGAGTTCATGAGGTAGATCTCGTGCTCACAGACGCTTACTATACAGAGGCAGGGCAGCAAAAGCGTGAGCGCCAAATCTTACTATTTATCAAAACGAATGCTACGTGAGCGTAGCTAACCAAACTTTTGTCATATTTATTAAAGTGCTTAAAATTAAAATTGTTTACAAATCAGTAAAATTGGCTAACTATTTACCCAGATTATTTTCGATCAATTTAAATGATTCAGAATCTGGTAAAACATATCCTATTTGTGTTACTTCCGACGAAATAAAACATCGCCATGTTGATACAAACTAACGCTCACAACGTCCAAAACGAACGATATGTTCTGATCGATTCTAAGCGTTCGTAGGCCAACATGAACACCAATAGTTTGTGCTCAAAGCGTGTGAGCGTCCAAGACGAATGCCCCATAATAACCACTGACCTCCACTATATGAACTAACTATCCCATGCATGAAGAATAGATATATTAGGAGAGCGAACGTAATGTTAAAAAAACGGTCAAGAATTGGTGTAACTATCTTTTATCAGTAGGGGTCACTGGTCTCAGTGCCGTACGGAATTTAAATGTTTAAATGTAGGCGCCAAGAAATCACTTTCATTCAGTTAATAAGAAGTCTTAGTTTCATAGATAATAAAAAATTGTTTTCGATTATCAAGTAATAATTAAATAAATATTAATAATAGAGAATTCTTAATTAATATCAGCACTACAAACGCAATTTTTGCCGTCACGGATCATATTTTTACAAAAATAAATGAAGGCTTTAAAGTAGCTACTCTATTTCTTGACCTGTCTAAGGCCTTTGATCGTGTGAATCAAAATTTACTCCTTTCTAAAATTTATGCATATGGCATTCGTGGTCAATGTTACAAACTCATTGAGTCATATTTATCCAATAAATCTCAGTTTGTTGAATTAAATATAAATGGAAATACTTTCAAGTCACAGTGGAGGGCTGTCAGGTCTGGAGTCCCACAAGGGTCTATTCTGGGCCCTTTGTTGTTTCTCCTATTTATTAATGATTTGCCAAATTCATTAACTCAATTAATTTGCAAAGTTGTACTCTTTGCCGATGATACGACCATCATTGTCTCACACAAAGATACAGATGAGCTTATAAAAACTATTAACAATATCATGGAAGTAATGGAAAGCTGGTGCCACGTAAACGATTTGCTTTTAAATCGCAACAAAACAGCCATTATGTTCTTTGGTTGCGGTGTCACTATCAATACACATTATCTTTCTGTAAATAACTCGACATTTTTGGGAATTGAAATGGATACAGGATTGAATTGGAAAACTCATATTGATACCCTATGTGTTAAATTAAGTAGAGCTTGCTATTAATTAAGAGCTTTGAGAGCAAGGGTTGATTTCAAGACCTTACTGTCAGTTTATTATGCTAATTTTGTTTCAGTTATGACATATGGCATAATAATATGGGGTGCATCAGTGAATGCCTCGAAAATTTTTAAAATTCAAAAGAGAGCCATACGAATTTTCTTCAATTTAAAAAAAACTGACAGTTGCAAAAGCTATTTTCAGAATAACAAAATACTGACGTTTTATTCCCATTTTATTTTAGAAATCTTTAAATTTTTTATCAAAAATAGAAATGTTTTTGTGATCAATAAAAATCAGGGTAATCGTTATATGATTCGTAATCCATCTGAATATGTGCATCCTAGATGTAAATATTCATTTTTAGAAAAAAACTCACGGTATCTCGCAATTCTTTTTTATAATAGAATCGGTAAAGGGTCAACTGTTGGTGACATTATGAGAGATAGGAGAATGACTTTAATCAATGCAGCTCGAATGTATATGCAACAACAGTGTTTCTATTCACTGGAGGAAGGACTAAAAAGCAACTTCTAGTTTTTTATCTTTTGACACTTTTCGTGTGTATTTTTTATCACCAGAATACGAAATTTTATATTATATTTGTAAATGACTGCAACTGGTACACAATACTATTGTTTCAAACTTCTTTTAAGCCTTTTGACTTATGTGTATATTGTATTTTATATTATTAACTGTATTTTTGTACCAGGGCTAAAATTAAAAAAAAAAATCTAATTAGCTTATTTATTTGTATTTTCAAATATTTTAAAATTTTACATAATTAAATTGACATTTTGATTGTTTCAAATCATTTAGCTGTAAGTCTCAGACTTATATTTTGTTTCATTGACATTGTACTGTATGTTTATATTTAAACTTAAGTTTTGAAAAATTTGACATCTTAATTTTTTTTAAATCATTTGATTATAAGTCATTGGGCTTATTCCGTAATGGTAACATCAATAAATTATAAGTTGGCATCACTTAAAAAGGAGGGGTAGGGATGGATGGATCTGTGTTCCACCATCATAAACATCATCAATCATAAATCTTCTGCTGTCAGAATCATGCAATGACTGAGAAACAAAAAATTAAATTAAATTGAATAAAAACAAAAAATTATATTTTATTTTGTTTAATAACAGACTCGGCCTTGCGCACTACCGTGCTCTAGATAAGATTAACTAAGTATAATTTATAAATAAATAATAAAAATGATTCCTCTATCATTACAATAGCATACGTCATACGTCATACGACTTTTGATGATGTTTATGATGGTGGAACACAGCACCATCCATATCTACCTCTCCTTTTTAAGTAATGCCAACTTAAAACTTATTGATGCTATCATCACGGAATACACTCATTGGCTTATATTTAACATTTTGACCATACTGTCAAATTACATACAGTACTATTATTTTAAATACTTTTTGTATGTGTGGTATTTTTATTACACTGGACTGTACTGTTAATATAGTACTACTATTTATTATCTATTTATTAACTTGTTTATGGGACGATGAAATTTTTCAATTTTGATCAATTTTATTGAAACCAACAAGAGAGAGCTTATATCTCTATTTTAATTTATTTATCTCATTTTATTTTATTTATCGATTTAATTATTAATCTAATTTTACTTGCTGTTCCGTTTGTGGTTTTTTCATAGTTTTTACACAAACTTTTAAACATATCATTGTATGTTGGAACAGCCCCTAAAGTCGGCCATGAACGCAAATTATTGCGTTTTCCATTCGTGTCTATACAGGTATGGAAGGCGTAATCCCTTCGATTAATTTTTTTTTTTCTCTTTCTTTTTTTTTGACGCATTCAATACAATTGTAAATTGTTTATTTTGAATAAAGATTATTATTATTATTAATAATCTGCAATAAATTAAAAGATGAAGAATCATAGTGATAATTGCAATTAATAATTATAAATATATGTTTACAATACTAACATATATTAGATAAAGAAAGAAGATGACAACCGGTAATTACAGACCATATTCCTTTCGTAAATGCAGACACGCATTCCTAACCTTAAACAACCTTCCACTCATAGATATATAACAGTATATCTATGCTTTCCCTGTACAACATCGTCCCATTTTTTCACATTTATAAAATTAAACAATTTTTATACTTACAATTTTTATTTGTAAGATGTGATAACCGTTGATTTTAATTGTAATAAAAATAATAATTCCGTACGGGTAGATTCGCACTGCCGCTACTGGCGAAAATAATAACTATGATCTCTACACGTTTTTGAAGACGCAAAAACAGACGAATTGTGTCGATAATGCATGAACTGATATATAAAGTTCATTTGGAAATAGCAACTAAGCATTTCTTGGGGGCTGGGAGGTTATGGGTTCGAATCCCGACGTAGGCATTTTGTCAATTATTGAAAAAAATAAATAAATAAAAATAAAAGATGGGGCGGTTAATTGACTAAACTGTCGGCGTATGGACAAGAACGAAGTAGCCGGCTATGCTTGTGAAGGTTTTCTGCAGTTTCCTTCACAAACTCCAGATGAGTATCGGCATAGCTCCTATCAAAGTCGGCTGCAGCCGCACATCTTACCAATTCCTACTCTACACACAAATTCCTTGTCCTCCACTCACATCCTTCGGTATACACAATGGACCTATGGTCGAAGTGTGCCCCTATTATTATTATTAATAATAAAATATTATTATTGAATTGACCTGAGATAATTATTTTAAACTAGCATTACCCGTCGCGGCTTCGCCCGCAAAAATTTATAACCAAGTAACAAAATATTTTCTCCCCTCAAGGACTGATAAATTATACACCTATACATCAATAAATTCTACAACTATACCTTCCTCATGAATCATTTTTATAATATGTAAGGACCAATGTATACAAAAACTTGACAAATTATATACTAAAACCTTCCTCGAAAACCACTTTATCCATTGGTGAAAACAGCATGAAAATCGATGCAGTAGTTTTTGAGTTTATCGCAAACAGACAGACAGAGAGGGGCAGCTGGGGGACTTCATTTTATACTATGTAAGGATAATAATGTAAGAATCAAAATCATTATTGTCTGCATTTTATCAGTATAAATAATAACCATAATAATTATTATAATAATAATCTAAAATAATTTTAATAATGTGGAAAAACAATTATCAACGCACAGGGGATCGAACCCTGGTCGAAATATTTGTTGGCGGCCGTTCGTTGACTCACTCACAGCACCTTTAAAATTCTTAATAGAATAAAACTTATATTTAAAGCGTATTCTTTTAAAATAGCAACTGAAACTACAAAAACAAATATTAATATTTTATATAGCTTGTAAAAAAAAATTAAAAAATTTTGACTAATTCTAAAAATTTAATCAATATTGGTGGATTCACATATCAATGATATAGTGGAGGTCATTTCCATCTAAACGCACAGCCAATGAGTGTGTGACACACTGTGTGCACACAGCAAAGCACGCTTTGTGAGAAAGTGCAATAAATGGAACGTAATTTAATTCTTCACACGATTTACAGATGGTGTTCATAAACATTTTTCACTACACACAATTTTTTCTTGCGTCTTTCTGTGTTCACACGCTGTAAAACGAAGTTGTTAATGGAACACACACTGCTTACACACTGGGTGCATTCTTCTTGGACGCTCACACGCTTTAAGCGCGCTCAATCGTCGTTTTCAGCGTTCGACTTGGCGCTGTGAGTGTCAAAAAATCACTCTTGCGACTGAGTTCATGAGGTAGATCTCGCGCTCACAGACGCTTACGCTTACCGTTGATTTTAATATGTAATAATAATAATAATTCCGTACGGGCAGATTCGCACTGCCGTTAGTGGCGAAAATAATAACTATGATCTCTACACGTTTTTGAGGACACAAAAACAGCGAATTGCCTATGTCGTTCAATCTCCTAATATATCTATTCTTCATGATCCCATGCATGGAGGCTATATAAAGGAGATATAACTCATACGGGAAAATTGACAAAATATGGCAACGAAATGGGAGAAGTTATATTTACTTTTTATGCCGCTAGGGTCGCTAGTTGTTGATAGGAACTCATCGGTACCGAAGTGAAATACCGAACGTTTAGTCATCTTCGCATAGCAGACCTCCCACGAGTATGAGAGAGTACATATGTATACATTAAGCAATGTGTATGAGAAGGAGGTCTTAATGTATACATATGTACTCTTTCATACTCGTGGGAGATCTGCTATGCGAAGATGTAAACTAAACGTACGGTATAGTATAATAAATAGAAATGAAATAGCCAAAATTATTTTGAAGTATGAAATTTGTTTAAAAAAATTTATTAAATAAAAAACATTTAAAATGGGAAGAGTATGTGCAGTAGACAATTATAAAAGTTGTAGTGCTTGTGACAATAAGCAACAGGATCAATTGGGTTTAAAAAACCAGGACTTTTTAAAGTACCAAAAGCTAGTATAAATATTCCAAAATTAATTAAATTGTATGAAATTATATTAAATATTAATTTTCAGCATTATTATTAATAAATAAAAGTTTAATTTAATATCTGATTCAATAATTTCTTTCATTTTTACAATTCCAACATTACAGGTTACTATTTAATTATTTGATGTTTTTTTTTTTATTTTTATGTAATTATTTTGCGAATTTTAACTATCACTTCAACTAAATCCTTATTGAAAAATTGAAATTACTTATCATTTATTTAAAAAAATATTTTATTGGAAAAATACTTTGGCTGGAAATAATTTTTATAATACTATAAATGCGTAATGTTTTTCAATTAAAACTCGCGCCTTATACTCTCTGTTCTGTTTCCGATGCCGAAGGAACACTACTGACATCTTATTTTTGCCAATTATTTGTTTACATGGAGTTATGTGTCCTTGTTTATGGTCTATGATCCCATGTTATAAAATTGACCCGATTTTTGGTATTTATAGAGCCATCTATTTGTATAGCAGAAATAAAGGAACTATGAATATATTTAAATTATGAGTCATATATTAGGCGCTAAATATGAAACATTTATATAAATAAATATTTAAGATAGGCCAAGCCACGAGATTTTTTCATGTAAAATGTGTTAGAAGAAAACAAACTGCGCCATTGTTTGGAGAATAGTTCCATATGATATTGTGATATGTTTTTCACTAGACTTTATTATTTATAACTTTTTTATTAACAATTTTATGCAAAAAATCGCTGTTATTTTAGTTTTTTGCTTATAAAATTAAAACTATCAAAGCAGAGATTAGTAGATCAAAGTAATCGCACACATCACAGCAAATACACACACACACACACACAACAGCACTATATAGTATTACTATATACATGCTTCTCCATGCCGGCTGGTTTCCCCCCACTCTTCAACTACTCTCGCGCGCTCGGTCGTTTCTCGTAATGTTCAGCTTCATTTCTAACATATTTCTCAGCGTGTTAATGCAAAACCAAGATGAATATATTTTGAAGTACGAAAATTCTACTTTCGAAATCGTTTTTGCAAATTGAAATCAGACCATATTTGTAGCATTTAGGCCTGCTGGAAAATTGCATAGTAAAAAATTCAAATGACCACAGATCAAAAACTATGTATCCGACAGTGCCTGCCTTGTACACATATAAAGTTTATATTAATAACTAATACTGGCCGGAGGATCTACGCTACAACTCAAAAAATAACCGAGTAATGAATTTTTGAAAAAACTGCACTTTGGTCGGTTTTTCCCGATTTTCTCCGAAACTAACCGCCCAATCGGATCGTTCGTGTTCTCATTTTCTTTATATTTTCATTCTCTACAATTTCTCAGCGATTTTTTGCAGAAAATTGTTAATAAAAAAGTTATAAATAATAAAGTCGAGTGAAAAACATCACACAATATCATATTCTCCAAACAATGGCGCAGTTGGTTTTCTTCTAACACTTTTTACACAAAATGCTCACACCAAATCTCTGTAGCTTGACCTAAGATTGAAATATTTTATTTTGTATCATAATAAATTTGTATCATAATAGATGTTTCATAATAAATTTGCCAAAGTTATTTGATTTTATGATTCAGAAATATTTGTCAAATTCGTTTGGTTTTCATAATTAAATAGTACGTGTAAAGTTTTTTTTTTTTTTTAGGGTATGTTCCAAAATTTGCTGCGAGCGCTGGCAATGCTTCACCGCGCGTTCCCGAATTCATGACAGTACGCTGCAGCAGTACTGTGAAAAAAATGACGTCATGAATTTTGTGCTGTGACTGCTGCCGCTGAAAAGGTGAAGCAGTGAAAGCAATGAACATGGTGGCGTGCTGTAAGTGCTGTGAACCGCGTTCCAATTTTCACGACTGCTACTGCAGTAGCAGTGAGCTTGCAATTTTGGAACGCTGTTCGCAGCGTGATTCATGGCGTTAACACTCACAGCGCTGGCAGCAAATTTTGAAACATACCCTTAATAAAGTTATTGAAATAATTAATTGAAAATTTTCAATTAACATGAGACAATGTGTATTAAGTTAAGTTCATAATTTATAACATGAATACATTTTTAATAATTTAAAACACTTTGACAAATATATTATATTTTTTATTAATCAGAAATTTTTGTTATAAATACTATTTTTTATTTATCCTCGAAATATTTTTAGTTGAAATTTTTTTCATAAGTGAAAACAGTTTATAATATAATTAAAAGAATTTATTGATAATCATAATAAATATTATTTTAAAAAAACTCATTGAAAAATTAAGATTTATTTCTGTTTAATCTTCGCGCCAGTTTGATATATAATTAGTTCTCGCTAATAAACTCTGTACAAATAGATGGCTCTAGTGTACGATAAATTTTTTAAGTTTTATGCCATAAGAATAGTTAGTCCATATAGTGGAGGTCAGTGATAATAACTGACATTTGTTTGTCAAATTCTCGGAGAAGATCGAGTCTCATATTCGTTCGAAGAAAAAGAATAAAGGCGGAATAAAAAATAAATAAGACGGCTAATTTATTAAATACTGGTAGTTAAAATATACACAAATTATTATTATTTTATGTGGTTAATTATAATAAAAGGTATAAAAAATTTAATTGAAAAATGCCATTTAATATCTTAATTGAAAATTATTTTTAACAAAACTGTTTCATTCTGAAAAAAAATTATTTTTACTTGAAGAAAAAAAAAATTTCTCTTAAAACTCTTGTCAATTTTTTATTAACATTTTTTTGTTTATTGAAAAAATAAATAGTTTTATTTATTAACAAGATGAAGAATAGATATATTAGGAGATTGAACGTTAAATAAACGGCCATGAATTGGTGTAACTAACTTTTATCAGTAGGGGTCCCTGTTGTCAGTGCCGTACGGAATTTAAATGTTTAAATGTAGGCGACAAGAAATCACTTTCACATTCAGTTTATAAGAAATCATAGTTTTATAGATAATAAAAAATTGTTTTCGATTATCAAGTAATAATTAAATAAATAATAATAAAGAATTCTTAACAATCTGCGATAAATTAAAAGATGAAGAATTATAGTGATAATTTTGTAATTAATAATAATAATATACAAATGTATGTTTGCAATAACTGACATATATTAGATAAAGAAAGAAGATGACAAAACCGGTAATTACAGACCATATTCCTTTCGTAAATGCAGACACGTGTTCCTAACCTAACCTTAAACAACATTTCACTCATAGATATATAAGAGTATATCTATGCTTTTACTGTACAACATCGTCCCATTTTTTCACATTTATAAAATTAAACAATTTTTATACTTACAATTTTTATTTGTAAGATGTGATAACCGTTGATTTTAATTGTAATAAAAATAATAATTCCGTACGGGTAGATTCGCACTGCCGCTACTGGCGAAAATAATAACTATGATCTCTACACGTTTTTGAAGACGCAAAAACAGACGAATTGTGTCGATAATGCATGAACTGATATATAAAGTTCATTTGGAAATAGCAACTAAGCATTTCTTGGGGGCTGGGAGGTTATGGGTTCGAATCCCGACGTAGGCATTTTGTCAATTATTGAAAAAAATAAATAAATAAAAATAAAAGATGGGGCGGTTAATTGACTAAACTGTCGGCGTATGGACAAGAACGAAGTAGCCGGCTATGCTTGTGAAGGTTTTCTGCAGTTTCCTTCACAAACTCCAGATGAGTATCGGCATAGCTCCTATCAAAGTCGGCTGCAGCCGCACATCTTACCAATTCCTACTCTACACACAAATTCCTTGTCCTCCACTCACATCCTTCGGTATACACAATGGACCTATGGTCGAAGTGTGCCCCTATTATTATTATTAATAATAAAATATTATTATTGAATTGACCTGAGATAATTATTTTAAACTAGCATTACCCGTCGCGGCTTCGCCCGCAAAAATTTATAACCAAGTAACAAAATATTTTCTCCCCTCAAGGACTGATAAATTATACACCTATACATCAATAAATTCTACAACTATACCTTCCTCATGAATCATTTTTATAATATGTAAGGACCAATGTATACAAAAACTTGACAAATTATATACTAAAACCTTCCTCGAAAACCACTTTATCCATTGGTGAAAACAGCATGAAAATCGATGCAGTAGTTTTTGAGTTTATCGCAAACAGACAGACAGAGAGGGGCAGCTGGGGGACTTCATTTTATACTATGTAAGGATAATAATGTAAGAATCAAAATCATTATTGTCTGCATTTTATCAGTATAAATAATAACCATAATAATTATTATAATAATAATCTAAAATAATTTTAATAATGTGGAAAAAAAATTATCAACGCACAGGGGATCGAACCCTGGTCGAAATATTTGTTGGCGGCCGTTCGTTGACTCACTCACAGCACCTTTAAAATTCTTAATAGAATAAAACTTATATTTAAAGCGTATTCTTTTAAAATAGCAACTGAAACTACAAAAACAAATATTAATATTTTATATAGCTTGTAAAAAAAAATTAAAAAATTTTGACTAATTCTAAAAATTTAATCAATATTGGTGGATTCACATATCAATGATATAGTGGAGGTCATTTCCATCTAAACGCACAGCCAATGAGTGTGTGACACACTGTGTGCACACAGCAAAGCACGCTGTGTGAGAAAGTGCAATAAATGGAACGTAATTTAATTCTTCACACGATTTACAGATGGTGTTCATAAACATTTTTCACTACACACAATTTTTTCTTGCGTCTTTCTGTGTTCACACGCTGTAAAACGAAGTTGTTAATGGAACACACACTGCTTACACACTGGGTGCATTCTTCTTGGACGCTCACACGCTTTAAGCGCGCTCAATCGTCGTTTTCAGCGTTCGACTTGGCGCTGTGAGTGTCAAAAAATCACTCTTGCGACTGAGTTCATGAGGTAGATCTCGCGCTCACAGACGCTTACGCCACAGAGGTAGGGCAGCAAAAGCGTGAGCGCCAAATTATTATTATTACTTACTATTTATCAAAACGAATGCTACGTGAGCGTAAGCTAACCAAACTTTTGTCATATTTATTAAAATACTTAAAATTAAAATTGTTTACAAATCAGTAAAATTGGCTATTTACCCAGATTATTTTCGATCGATTTAAATGATTCAGAATCTGATAAAACGTATCCTATTTCTGTTACTTCCGACGAAATAAAACGTCACCATGTTGATACAAACTAACGCTCACAACGTCCAAAACGAACGATATTTTCTGATCGATTCTAAGCGTTCGTAGGCCAACATGAACACCAATAATTTGTGTTTGTAAGCGTAAGCGCGCAAAGCGTGTGAGCGTCCCACTGTGTAATGCACCCACTGTGTCACACTACGGGTATGTTCCAAAATTTGCTGCGAACGCTGGCAGCGCTTCACCGCTTGTTCCACAATTCATGACAGCACGCTGCAGCAGTACTGTGAAAAAAAAAGACGTCATGAATTTTAACGTTATTTCCTGCTGTCGCTGAAAAAGTGAAGCAGTGAAAACAACGAACATGTTGTAAGTGCTGTGTACCGCGTTCCAATTTTCACGGCCGTAGTGATAGTGGTAGCGCGTTTGCAATTCTGGAACGCTGTTCGCAGCGTGCTTCACAGCGCTGGCAGCAAATTTTGGAACATATCCTCCGTTGCTGTGTGTTAATTGTTAAATGGAAAGCAACCATATACACACGAATATGTGCCACAAAAGTAGACCAGGTATTTTGTATCCATGCCAAGACCATTACTTGTTCCAGATGAGGACTCAATGTGATCTTCTGAGATACTTTGAACACTCTTTCGTTTCAAATTTTATTGTGGATGATTGACATTACTCTCCGGTAAATACCTGGATAACTCTTATGATGTACAGATGATCGAGAGGATTTGATAATTCATTTATAAGATAACTCATTTAATTAGAACATGAATAACAAATAATGAAAACAATAATAATATAAAACGTAGTTACGTTTGCGCATGCGCACATATAGTATTAGAGCAACGGGCATAATTTTTTAATGAAATATTAAAAAACAAATCAAGATAAATGAAAAAAAAAATATAAAGTATTAAAAATAAGTATAATCATCGCTAACTTCATATAAATTTTAAATAATTTAAATTAAAAAATAAAAAACGAACAAATAATTATTTATAGCGAAAATTGGAGAAAAAACGACGAACAAACGGACTGTCTATAAAAATTTGCAAAAACTTGAACTCCCCCGCCAATTTAAGGGAGGTCAAAAGTAGCGCCCTTTTTTCAAAATTGTATAGTTGATTTGCGCCTTATTAATTTGATTTTTGGGAAAATGTTTCCAATAAAAGTATATTTATAATGAATAAATTTTAGCCTTATCATTTTTTTATAAAATCCGCCATTTTTTTATAAATGCCTTTACGCACATTGCCTATTTTTGCACTTTGGCCCCAATTTGTGACTGAAAAACTTTTTTCCAGGATGGATGTCTATTAAGACATTTGATCATCATCTTATTAACTATCCATTTACGGGGGTAAGATTCGAATCCACCGAAAGTGTTTTCCCATAAGGTTTGTGCGGAGACCCTTTTTATGTATAGTAAGTAACATTTTGAATTTGGCGCTACAGAGTGGAATCTCTCAGCAATAATGCCCGGAATACACGAGGCTAGTTTATCAAGCTAGGATAGCAAGCCAGTGCTAGTAAGCTAGTAATTTTAGGTTCGTGTAGAGAGAACTATCTTCGTTTTTAAGCTAGCAAGCTAGTGAAGAAGCTAGTAAGCTAGCTTGAGAAGCCAGGAAATTTGAGTAAAACGGCATCCTATTTTTTCATCTACTAGCAAGCTAGTAGCACACGCATCACTGAATTTACCATCTTGACTTTGCTTACTATCTTCGTGTGAACGGTAAAGCTAGTACATGAAAAACTAATGTACAGTGGTCACGTGTTTTTTTTACTCATTACTCATACACAGTCTCGCGATAGTAATGATACTGGCTTAAAATTTCCTAGTATCATGTAAACCATTCTAGCTTGTACCAAGCTAGGATAGAAAGCTGGCAAGGTAGCTGGGAATACCTAGCTTGCTATCCTAGCTTGAAAAACTAGCCTCGTGTATTCCGAGCATAAGATTGGGGTTGCCTTTTTAGGCTGCGTACATTTGGACGCTAACACGCTTTAAGCGCTCATACGTACATTGTAAACACTCACAAATACATTTATTTCGTCATAGTGAAGACATCAATTGTAGTGCATTACAATCTATTAAATTTGGTGTCTATATTCAAATGCAACGTCTTAAAATAACGATATCGAGCGTGAGCGCTGAAAGTCGAAATATTACTGTTCATAAAGAAATTATTGATAAGTATTTCACTTTGATATTATATATTCTGTTTTTTTAGTACAGTTTTTATACCGGGTGAATATAGTGTATTATACAAGGGTATATTGAGTTTAGTTCCACGATAACTCAAAAAAGAAAAGAAATAAGGCAAAATCGGGCCATGTTTGGGCAAAATGGGAAAAAAAATTGTCTATCTTTGAAACCGTAAGCGATAGAACAAAAATTTGAAAACAAAAAATGTTCCTTTTTTAAAATGAACAACTTCCGTATGAAAATTTTATTCATAAGTTCAATATATACCGGGTATTTAAGCAATTAACTCTGTTAGTTGTATATTTACACTTGTTTAAAATTGGTTTTATTTTTTTCCAAAATTTTGCAATAATGTATGAGGAGGATGATTCATAGGGAATAAAACACGTTATAAGTAAACTACAATTCTATTGAATAAATTATTCTGTCATCTTTTATCAATTGATTTATTTAACTATTGTACTCGTATAAAGAACAATAATAATAAAAAATGTGTTTTATTATAATTATTAATTTTATAGAAATGATCGTTATAAAATATTAAATACACATGACACTCCCAAATCATGCGCAATACCGTTAAAATTAAGATATATTATACGTTGATTGGGTGTAATTTTACCCACTATTTCCTCACATATTTCCTTTCACGATAACCTTAAAAACCTTATGCAACATTCTTTCACTTTTCATAAGTTTTTTGTCAGCGAGCGTTTCGCATATGCGTCTTGTTATGTTTTTTGCTAGTAAAATAAAGTGGTTAATCGATTAATCAGTAATTTAAAAAAGCGTAATTTTAATTTTTCCCCCCTTTAATTAAATAACGCAAATATATAATATATCCAATTACATATATTATAATTATTGAAATACATACTATAGTTACAAAAATTGTTTAATTCATAGTTGAAAACGTATGATGGAAAAAGTTGATGGAAGTAAAACAACCTCAACAGGTTCGTATAAAATTGTTTCTGATACTAAAGAAGGTACCAAATAATTATATACTTTTTATTATTATTAAAATTAACTAAACAATTTTTTTTCAACAGGTTTAAAAGAGTTAAATTCAAAAAATGATCATGATGGATCAGAAGATAAAATGTTGGAAGAGGACACTAAATTTGTTACAAAAAATGAAGCAGAATTGAAATTTATTTATGATGAGAAGAAAAATGGTGATGCTAAAGTGGATATTGGTAAGTTGTTTTTATTTAACAATAGATAAAGTGAAAAAATTCTATGAACTATTATTAACGAAACATCATTCAAGTATCGATGTGTGCTCAGATCTGTCGTTTAGAATTTTTATACCCAGTATATGTAAATATACAAGGTATGTTAAATTTAGTCCCGACTTTGTAACGCTTGAAAATATTAATCCTTGACATAATGCTTTGTATAGGCGTTCATAAAATGGCCTAATTCGACCATTTCCGCATGTCCGTCCGTGAACACGATAACTCAAAAACGAAAAGAGATAACGAGCTGAAATTTTGTATGTGTTCTATAGCAAAAAAGTGAGGACAAGTTCGTTAATTGGCAAAATCGGAACGTGCCTCCCCCGCCAGAGGGGAAAATATACATCTTTGAAACCTTAACAGATTAAAAAAATAAAAAAATTTAATAATAAAAATCTTCGTTTTAAAATAAACAAGTGTGTTTTGAAAAATTTTTATTCAATAGTTTTTAAATTTTTACTCAATAGTTTTCACATAATTTGTGCTCAAAGAGCAAATGACATTCTATTCATATTCGAACGAAGGCGGGCATATGTAGATACATAACATCTCTTATATTATTGGTATATGCAGGTATTGGTATATGCTGGGTATACCAGTATACCCAGGTATTAACAATTCGAACATTGATATACAACTCAGTATATACTGGGTATTCAAAGGATTAACTCAGTTAGTTGTTACATTACTTGTTTATTTCAATTATGGAACTCAAAAAATCTAATAATAGAGATTTGTCGATGCCTACTTAGAAAGAATACTTGAAGTTGACCTATTTAGCGAATTTTCGAAGAAAATGTAAGCTATTAGTTTTTAACCGATAAGGGAATTTTGAAAAAATTTCTTCAAATGGTCATCCAACCTACATGCATATATATATATATATATATATATATATATATATATATATAAAATCATACCGAAGAATTTTCAGCCGCAAGCGTGATTTTTTGACACTCACAGCGCTAAGTCGAACGCTGAAAACGACGATTGAGCGCGCTGGAAGCGTGTGAACGTCCAAGACGAATAAACCCTAGGTTACTTCCATCATTTTAAAAACCTATGTCAGCTAAACAGTCTTTTATTAATTAAGTTCATACTCGTAGTTATAAAACATTCAAGTGATTATTACTTATTAAATAAATTTTTTAATCTGTTATCAATGGATAGAAAATAAAATGTCATTTTACGTTTATTTGCCATATATTTTGCTTGTTATATTTACAGATTGCATATGTAGACAAATTAAATAAAAAAATTTATTTTTAAATGTAATAATTAAATGATCAATTTAAGATTAACAAGCGATCAATCATTTCATTTATAAATTATAAATGATTTAAGTAATACATAATAACCAATTTCTCAAATCACAAGACTCTGGGAAGACAGGGAAGGATGTCTACAAATATAATGACTATTTTATTTGTAGACTTGTCCACGTATTATTGATTGGTTTTGGAGTTTGTCAAATTGATTATTAATATTAATATTTGAGTGAGAAAAAAATATATTATTCTACCGCTGTCTCATATTAACAAAAAAAAATTGAAGAAAGGCGCAGTTCGGTTCCGTGCCGTCAATTTTTGTATTATCGCTGACCGCTCTAAGCCCGATAGGCCAGCTACGTGATCGTCGTTTCGGCGCTGGCGTAGCTCTCGCATTAGTTCGGCACTTTTTAGGCTCGATGGATTCTCTGTACGACGCGAGTTTTCCTCTTATAAGTGTTTTCTATAATTCCGAGCGTATTTACTAGTCATATGAAACGAAATCTTCAATTTTTTTTGTAATTTTACGAATACCAATTTTCCGAATCGAATTTCAATTGTTCGGCCACCAGTGTAACGATAAAATAGACGTTATCACGTCTAAAAATGTATTTTATACAATGACGGAAGTAACATAAAGACAAGACAAAGAAGGCAAATAAAAATATTGATAAAATGACCGTTATTGTCATATTCTGGATGTATGTTCTGGGAAAACTAAAATTTTTTTTAAATCTAGAGGATGTTTGATGACAGAAATAATGTAGTCATTATAAAAAGACGAAAAATTATCACAAAAAATTCGATCATCCTTATATGTAGCATTATTTTTTCAATGAGCGACCGTTATCGTCATGTTCTGGAGAAAGGAAACTTTTTTATTAAAAAAAAAAAAAACAAGTAATGTAACAACCAACTGAGTTAATTGTTTGAATACATAGTGAGTTGTATGTCATTGATTGAATTGTTAACAAACAAATAGTTTCTGCGTATTCGAATTGTTAATAATTCGCTTTCCGAGGAACATTTAATCACAAATTATGAGAAAACTATTGAGTTAATGAAAAAAAATTTCAAAAAAAAGTGGTTTATTTTAAAAAGAAAAAGATTTTTTTTCTATCTCTTACGGTTTCAAAGATGTATACCCCCTCCCCCCGTATACATTTTTGGGAGGAAACATGTTCCGATTTTGCCCATTATCGAACTTGACCTTACTTTTTTTGCTGTGTAACACAAAATTTCAGCTCGTTATCTCCTTTCGTTCTTGAGTTATCGTATCCACAGACAGACGGACGGCCATGCGGAAATGGCCGAATTAGGCCATTTTATGAACACCCATTCCAAGTATTTATGTCAAGGTTAATATTTTCAAGCGTTACAAAGTCGGGACTAAACTTAATATACTTTGTATTTTTTTTTCATATACTAGGTATAAAAATCTAGAATTATAAATTTTTTATGTTTGAATTAAAAGGTTGAAAAACAATATTAATAAATAAAATTTTGGAGTTCACCAAAATTCTTAAATAAACTTTAAACATCCTTTAACAAAATCCCGATGAGAAATTGCGAATAATTTTCATTCTAAGATTTGTTTTTAATTATCAAATAGCCGCTAAAACGTGGGTATAACATATATAAAAGAGAAGAGCATTTATCAAAAAATCTTTTTGAAATACCCACCTCTGTTTACTTCGTGTATATCTGACTATGGTTCAGTATGTTCAAAAATTAGGAAACAATGTATTTGGCCTCACTTAAAGAGTTTTCTCTCACTTATACACAGTTATGATTTATTCATGTGACAGTAATAAAAAAAATTAAATTTATTTTAGGAGATTTAAAAACTGGTTTTGTTGGAATGGGAAAAGAAGAATTAATGCGTTATGCAAACGATCCATTTTGGATACGCTTGCGTTGGATTCTATTTATTCTATTTTGGTTGGTGTGGTTACTTATGTTAGCTGGAGCTATTATTATAATTATAGCCGCGCCAAAATGTACTGCGCCACAACCTAGAAAATGGTATTAAATAAAAATAAATATTTGACAATATAAATTTTTTTAAATATTTTATTCTTTAGGGAAGGAAAATATATATTTTTTTTATTTGGCCATTACTTTTTATAAAAAAGACAAATTGTTATTAGATACACTTTTTTTGTTCTACGATCATCATTAATAATTCAATTGCTAACGTATAAATCAGTGAAATTTTATTTATTACTCGTATGGTTCTTTATAACCACTAGAATCATGGATAATGTGTACCCGTTTAAGTATTTGTCATAAAAATGAAATTTTCATTTTTAAGGTGGGAAGAAGGACCACTCATCGACTTAAATTTCTATTATAATAATGATAATAATGATACCAGTGTTTTACAAAATATCGGTGTTAAAAATTTGATATTATCTGGATTGGAAGAAGCATATTCAACAGATGAGGACAAAGATTCATATGTAAGCAGTATAATCGAATCAGGTTTCAAAGTTATTCTAGACTTAACACCTGGGTCTACACAACAGTGGTTTAATGCATCCGTTCATCGTCAAGAACCATATACAAATTATTACATTTGGGCATCAAAAATTCCACAATTCTGGGTAATTTAAGATAAAAATTACCAATAATTATTAATTTTCTAATATTTTGAGTAATTTTTCTTGTAGATATCACCAATACGTAACACTTCATCGTGGATAAGCTCGGTGGAACGGCAAGAATATTATTTGAAACAATATGAAAAACCTGATTTAAATTTCCGTAATAAAGATGTTGTGGAAGAATTTAGTAAAATTATTCGACATTGGTTGAATTTGGGTGTGTCAGGATTTCGATTATCAAGAGTAGATCGCTTATTAGTGGATCCTGAACTTCGCGATGAATCAATTGGATCGGTCAATTCAAAAGCATCGTCTGATGAACCGGGTTATTACACACACAAGTATACAAGGAATCAAGAAGGTTTAGGTGAAGTGTTATTACTATGGCGTAAAATTATCCATAATTTAACAAATTCTGAAGGTAATTATTTATTTATCAATCTTCAATAATAGCCAGATAGATGGATAGAGAGGGGTCTAAAAAAAGTACTGCACTTCGACCTTATGGTCCATTGTGCTCCCCCTTCTACTTCAGTCTGATGAAATTCGCTTCTCCCATATCTTGGCTATAACCAGGAGCTTGCTTATCAGGTTTTCCTGAAGGTTCATATATTCGGGGTGACATGCACCGAATATCTTGTATCTGCTGTAATCCAGAGGTACACAATTAAAGATGATGTGGCTGGATGTTTCCTCCTCCTCACCATACAATCTGCACATAGAATACAATACAATACACCCGTTATTGAGTTCTATTGAATCCGGCAACCTTCCGCAGTTGTATTCTGTTCAGGTTCAGTGCACCGAGAGATAGCCTCTTGGATGCATTCCGAAGCAGTATTTTCCCGAGATTTTGCTGCGGTATATTTTCCTAGTGATCACGGTGTTAACATTCATCCACTCGATCACCTGTTTACATGTTGATCACCTGTTTACATGCAGTCTTTGGAATTTCTAAAATAGGCTCTGGGCCTACGAAGGCCCAGCTTTCCGCTTGAAAGACTGTGGTATATTTCCCCAAATTGAGGCTTATGTTTGCTTTGGTTCTTTCACCGTAAATTCCCACCCGACCCCTTCCTCAGTTTTGGATCCGTCTGTATACCAAACGATTCCTTTCTTGAGATAGGGTGGTTTTCCTTCCATCCACATGTCCCTATTACAGACTACAGTGAAAGGTTTTTATTTTGGGAAGTATATCTGCCCATTTCAAAAACGGGATCTGCGATGATTGATGTTCCCACGATCCTCGCATGTCCAACCTGATTTTTTGTAATATTACAAGATAGTCTATAGATGCTGGATCCCGCTTTAGCTATTATTACAATGCTTAGCGGAGTCAGCCCTAGTATGATTTCCATGGTAGCTGTGGGTGTACTGCTCATGGATTCAGTAATGCACAAACAGGGCAGTCTTTGGACCCTGGATAGACTTGTGCATGCTGTTATTTGATTAACCTTTGGCCACTACACTAGAGCAGCATAGATTATAATTGGCCTAACTACTGTTGTGTGTAACCAGTGGATCATTTTGGGTTTTAGATCACAGATTTTTTCACATGCTCTCTTGCAAAGCATGAGCAAAGATTTTCTTTTATTTGTTATGTATTCCAGATTCCATGTTAAGTCTAACAGTCTAACAGCACTACTAAGTAGTCTTTCACCGAAGAGGATGGGTGGTTTTATTTTACCCACCTTCCTTTTTCCGTGTGAATGGAATTAGTGTGATACACCATTCTTGTGTGAATCTTAGAGCGTGATACACCATTCTTGTGTGAATCTTAGAGCGTGATACACCATTCTTGTGTGAATCTTAGAGCGTTTTGCATAAGCTCCGAGATGGTGCTTTCGCAGGGTCCTTGGATTGCAATTATAATGTCATCCGCATATCCCTGTGTGTAGTATCCTCCTTGGTTGAAGTTCGTCAGTAAGTTGTTCACTGTCAGACTCCGCAGGTGTGAGGATAAGACACCACCCTGTGGACATCCTTTTGTGGCTCTCACAGTGACGGAGTCTCCAAGAAGGGAAATTCGTATTCTTCTACCTATCAGCATAGAGTTTATCCACCTGCAAAAGTTGTCTTCTACTCCGTGCTGGCTTAATCATGGAATTGTAAGAGGCAATGTCAAGAAACACAAACACGGTCTGTTTCCTTGCGAATCCCTCCTCAATCCTGTATATTAGGTTGTGTAGGGCTGATTCAGAGGATTTTCCCACTTTCCCACGCGTGCTGGTTGGCATGAAGCGGATTTCTCGACAATGTCCCTTGAACTATATGAAGTTTTATTAGTCTTTCCATTGTCTTTAGTAGAAATGATGGCAAACTAATTGGTATATCTATTAAAATTCTATCCCGTGGAGTCATTGAGCCTTCCCGGTTTTGGTAAGAAGGTCACTCTTACTGGCTTCCATACTGTTAGGATATAACCTGTAGCTAGGCTTGCCTTGAATATGTGACCAAGTAGAGTTAAAAGATGCTCTGCTCGTTTTTGTAAAAGCACTGGATATATCTCGATTGGCCCAGATGCTTTATAGGGGTCGAATGAGTTTATTACCTATTCGATCTTTGAGCGGTAAATAGTAAACGCCGCTCTTCTCCAGTCCTCGCTTGTCGATAGGAGGCCTTGGTTAAACTGCTCTTGAGAAAGATTTTCACTCTCTATTTCCACCGAATCCGGATAATGATTCCGGAACAGTGTCTCGAGTGTATCCTTCCCGGAGTTAGTGTACTCATCATATGGCTTACGTAGTGACCCAATGGTGTCAGCGGGTTTCTTCACTAGGATACGATAAAGTCTTGCTCCCTGAGATGTGTTTTCAACATCTTGACAGAGCTTCCTTCATGATGTTTGTTTTGGAGTAATAGCTTCATGGTAGTTGTCCCAGTTCCCTATGCTTTTTGCTCTGTTAAACAGTTGGCGAACTTTTTGCCTTTGATTTCTTAGGTCTTTATTCCACCAGTTGACTTGCTAATGTCTTTTGAGATCTCCGGGCAGTTTTCATGGAAAGAATTAATTATTGTATACTGAAGTTCAGTTACAGTAAGCTCAATGTCCAGTACTTTTTTGTGATTGTGGCGAGTTTGAACTTAATTATCGAATTATATTCGTCACAATTTGTTCTCCTCGGATCCCGATAGTGTATATTACATTGGTCTGTTCTTACCTTCACATTGTAATAGATTTGTCTATGATCTGATGCAGATGGTTCATCGGATACTAGCTACTTCTTGATTTTTCCACTGATTTCATAGGTACTCAGTGTTACATCTATGACTTCCTGCCGAACTGTGTTGTTAATAAAAATCGGCTTGGTGTCTTGATTAACTATATCTAAGTTATTAGCTATAATATAATCAAAGGGGTACTCACTCTTGCATTTGTGTTAGTACTCCCCCATGCAGTGTGATGAGCGTTTGTATCGCATCCCATGATCAGTTTCGTTCCTCATGTTCTATTTTAGTTTTATCTCTGTAAGGTATCTCTGACAAAACTCCAACAGCGGCAAGACATTGATGGCCTTTCTTGCATAAATGCAAGTTCTGGGTTTCTCTGTAGTTTTATTGTAAAAAATTTGTGCTCCAGCATTTCCTAGTCTAAGAATCTTATGGTTCACAGCCCAAGGTTCCTGGACTAGGGCTATGAAAATTCCCCTTGCCAGCACATTTTGACAGAAGACAGCGGCGGTTACCTTACTGTGCTGGAGGTTTATTTGAAGCATTTGAAGAGCTGGCATTTTTGCCGTCTGATACTTTTAATGCTCTATGGTTGGCTTGACCAAGCCTGAGGTATAATTTAAACCCTCGGTCTTGAATCAATCTTAGATTCTGGAATTTATCGTTCAGATTTTCTTTTGGGCTGGGTGCAACTGCAGTTTTTTGTGTCTCGGCGAGGTTAGCTTGCGCACCCTCGACTGATTCACTTTTTGAGGGGATCTGAGCCCCAGAGTTTGTTTTTTTGCTGTGTTTACCCATCGATGGGGTAGTAGACAGAAAGGGCATTTTTACAATGGAGTTCGCCCGTTGCTCCAAAGGAATTGTTCATGACAGCATTTAACCCTGCTGCCCAAGCCTTCGGCTAGTTCTCTAGGCATAATACCTCAAACCGTAGCTGGGGTTTGCATGGTTTCTTAGTCTGGCTTTTCAAGGCTATCCTGAACGACATGGGTATTCCTGCCGGCATAGCATAGCCTTTCATCGAAGCTCTCTAGCCTCTCCACCAACGACAAGGTTCTACCATGCCTAGGAGAGGACCAGAAAGTTATATATCATCTTAAATCTGGGAGAGGATCGATATCGGAATCTGTTCATCGTAGACTTCTTGGCTAATCTCTTAATAATCGTTTTATGATAAATTAAATGAGTATGAAAATTAAAGATTCAAAGTAAAAAAAAATGTACAAAATTTTTCTGTGTCAATATTATTGAGAGTTACAAATGTAAAGTGATTTTAGGCTATTCAGAAATAATTTCTGAGGGTTTTCGGGTTTTTATTCGACGAAACTCAATTTCCATAAAAAAATATTTGAAGTTTAATTTAATTCGAAATCTTCGGATAATCATCAAAATTAATAAAGTACAAACAAATTAATTTTTTTATCGCAGGTGTATTAATGTTAACTGAAGATATAGAAAATTTACAACCATATACGTTTAATGACACAATTTTAACCATAGATCTTCCAAGTTATTCGCCAGTATTTAATTTAGAACATCGGGCACAATTAGCAGCAAACCTTGAACAAGGAATCCAGAATTCATGGGCCGTAGTAGGCGCTGATAATTGGCCAGCATGGAAAGTATGTAATATAATAAATTTAAAAATGTATGAATTTATAAAAATTAAATTTTTTTTATAGTATAAAGCTGGTACCTTACCTGAAGATGTTCTACAGATTTTAACATTTTTATTACCTGGAACACCAATCGTTAGTACAGATATTAATAAACTATTAAAAAATTCCATATTGAATGATTTGATAAAGTTACGTTCATCACAAACAGTTTTGTTTGGAAATTATACAACGCATTTGTTATCCAATGATAATATTTTCGCTTATACAAGGTAATTGTAATTTCTGTTCTACGAAATTCTTCATTTTATTTAACTTCAGAGTGAAAAGATTCTATTTATACGTTTTTTAAAATACCCATTAGAATTATTGAGTACATATTTGCTTAGCGAAATTCGTTTTATTATGGTTCTGAAAACAGGGATTTAAACGTTTAATAAATGTAACGATTTTGGTTTCGGTTTTGGAAAGTTAAATGGGTTCTTTGTATGGTTTGGAGCTTTATTTTGTGGAACATATTTTAATTTATAAATTTAATTAAAAAACAATACTTTGCAAATTCCATCTATTTATTTATTTTAATTAAATTTATAAATTAAATCGGTTTTAAAATTGATAAAACGCTTTCGCTTATAAAAAAATATGAAAACTGTTTCTGTTGCGGTTATTTAGTAATATTTAATAGTAAATTTTATAAAATAAATACATTCCAAGTTCCAACTATAATAGAAGTTAAAATATAAACATTTAAAAACTTTGCTCGCTTGTGTCAGGTTAAAGTTTATATTATAATGGAAAATTATTGAAAAATTAAGATTTTGTAATTACATCTAATAAAAAAACTGAATGTTTTTTTATTGTTTAGTTTTCGCACGAGCCGCACGGCATTTTATGTTTATTTCTTGCTACTAACCACACAAGTATGGAAAGCTCTAGTCATCTAGTATGTACTTCAATTTGGAATTTTTTGTTTTTGTTTTACGGCATAAGGAATCGCAGTCCATATGTATGCCAGTGATAATATATAAACATTATTTACTAAGAAAACAGAAGTGCGAGCTCGACTAGTCTCGAAATTTAAAAGAAACAATTACCCCTCAAACTGACTCACTGAACATCGAACGTTGCAGACGGAGAGCCAGAGCCTAAGTTTTTTAATAGTCTCTGAATTTACAAAGCCTAGTTTTTTTACAGTTTATTACGGTGGTTGTGTACACAAACATACTGCGGTCAGTCAAGCGAACAGGTGTCTCAGAGACACTATGAAAGCTATCGTATCCCCCGAGGTAAAAAATGAATTTAATAAGGCTGAAAATTGTTATACAAATTGTATATTGCATATAAATAAAAGTTATGACAGTCAGTCAGCTGAATGTGGGGACGGAGCTGGTCCGTCAGCCGCAATGTATATACAAAAAATAAATAAATATGCGCAATTCGTTTACTACACTTCAAAACTTTTGTGAGGGTATTAAATATTATATCAAATATAAGCAAAATGGCCAGTCATCGATTTTGTGGGACAACGCCCGTCAGTCAGCAAAAAAAGAAATAAAAATTTCAGGCGCGCTCCTCGGCGTTGCAGGCAGTGGCTTGTTTTTTTCTTTATTATTATTTAACTTATATTATTGAAAATTTATTATGTATGTACAAATTATACATTGCAAATAATATTACAATAATTCACTCACTGTGCTTCTCAATGATACGTAATAAAACAACATGATCGATCGTAGGTACCATTGATCGATTCTTTGGAAAACTTACAAAATAATTTTCCACTTCAATTACTTCAATATTTTCTGATTGCACGAAGCTTTCAAAATATAAAATAGACAAGGCTAAGCTATCATTGGGTGAATGCGTTTGCATCTGTTAAAATGCTTTCCAGTTAAAAATCCATTCAAAGATCCACTTGCCAGCAATTCTGAGTCAATATATTTGAAATTCCGCAGTTATCTATATATTTGCCAACAGCTTTAAAATAAGCCATCTGAATATGAAAAGCACCAAAATGTATAAAGAGATTATTAAAATTCTGCTCATTTTCTCTCTCCGTCGATTGAATCTGTAGCGCAATTTTCTCTATAGCTAAGTCATATGTGACCTGCATATACGGTTCATTACATTCAACTGTGACTTTTTGAGCTTGATGCATTGTTCTGTAGCAAACTAAATTTCTCCTGGATTTAATGACAAAGATACATTGTTGTATTTAAATTATATTTTGCACGAATTCGTAAAATTGCTTTTCATTTTTTTAAAGTCTCCTCCGTAAATTATGTTAACGGCTGCTGCTATTTGAGGCATAATACACAAATTTTATTCATTTTGAAACGAAACACATGATGCTATTTAGCTGAAAAGCCGTCATATTCCGGAGTAAAGGATAGTCGGTGGTGGGGACAAAAGAGTATCTCTCTATAGGTACAATGCGAGCTATTGTGTACATAAATTAGGTCTCTTACCTGCGATCTTTCCTACTCTGATTTAATATCGCCTGCAACACCGAGCACGCGCGAATTTTTATTTCTTTTTTTCTGACTGACGGGCGTTGTCCCACAAAATGATGACTGACCATTTTGCTTATATTTGATATAACATTTAATACCCTCACAAAAGTTTTGAAGTGTAGTAAACGAATTGCACATATTTATTTTTTGTATATACATTGCGGCCGACTGACCAGCTCCGTCCCCACATTCAGCCTTATTAAATTCATTTTTTACCTCGGGGGGTACGACAGCTTTCATAGTGTCGTTGAGACACCTGTTCTCAGTTTCGTTTGACTGACCGCAGTTTCGTTTGAAAATTTTTTTCATAAACCCAGTATATACCGGCAAATAATTATATAAGCAAATAATTCAGTTGTAATTTTCACTTGTAAAATTACACAAACGTATTTATTTCAATGAAAAAAACGAACTCTGTATAAGTATGAAACACAATATCCGATAAATAGTGGATTTGATTTATTTTGCAAATGGCCAGTCTTTCCACAAAATTTTTGATTACATTTTCCTTTGAAATTCCATTAAAAGTAAGGTTTTCAAAAATGATTGACGTACTTAATAAAAATATTAAATATATTTTGGAGAGTCTAGATATGATAGCATTACCTAACACATCTTTGCCCTTGTGTTTTTTTAATTTTTTTAAAAAATAATTTGGCATTAAGCTATTAATAATATAGTATTACAATACATTAAGCCATTAATAATATTTGGCATTAAGTTATTAATAATATGGTATTACAATACATTAAATAAAAAATTATATAAAATATTCGAGAAAATTAAAAAATAAAACAATTATTTCTTCTGAAAAATAATATGTTTAAAAAAAACAGAAAATTCAAAAAATAAATGAGGACAATACGTAGACGCTAGGATGTAAGACACGGGATTGGGGAAGTCGCTATCGAGACCCATCGGAACTGGGAATAGATCATCGACATAGATGTTGGGGGTCATGGATTGTTAAACGATAGAGAAAAATTAGTGTAACATTTACTATAGACAGCACAGTGTATTTTAGAGGGGTATTAAGACATAGGTGTTCGAAGGTTTAAGGAATAGGGCTATCGATTTAAGGACACTTTTGTTGTTTAGGGACAGGACGAATGAAATATTTATAGGAAGTGCAACATTTTGGGACTTAAGGTTTCTATAAAGTATGGCTCTTTGGTGGGAAAGTAGGGGACACTCAAGGAGTACATGATTTTCATCACAACAATCGTGACCGCAAACGCAATTTGCATTATTTTTTATGTTGATTTTGTGTAAATAACTTGGTAGACAGTTGTGTCCAGTTCTTATTCTACCACTGGTCACAATTGTGTGACGACCAAGCTGCAGGCCGTCGAACCAAGATTTAAGAATGATTCTAGGTCGTAGTGCGGCTATTGCAGTGCCTTTTATTTTGCTGCTATAATCCCATTCATCTATAATATGTGTTTAGCACCCTGCATAGAGATCGCTGTATGGTGGTAAGTACATGTTGCCTTCTCCATTGAGTGCCCTTTCTTTAGCTAATAGATCCACCGTTTCATTTCATCATTAGAAATTTTGTAGAGCTCATACTTTATAAGGGATATAATATGGGAATTATTAGGATTAGCAATTGGATTGAGTCGAATGGAGGCTTTTCGGGTCAGATACTATTATAGCACCTGCCCTTGTGTTAAAAAATTTAGAAACTTATATTTATTTATATTTATTTATATTTATTTATTGTTATTTTATTCTTATTTGCTACTGGATTCAGATTATGGTAAGGCTTTACTTTTTATTAAGTAGCATTGTCCGAGTATTTCGTAAATTAAGAAAATTATATACTCTAGAGTCATTCCATATGAAAACACCTAATCGGCAAAGCTGGCATATTTCAGATTTTGCTAAAAATTTGTGGAAATGTTCTTTAGGGTCTACACAAAATAAAGCAATTAAAAAGGCGTATTTTTGGGGTTTACTGTTTCGGCTGTAAAAATTTTTCTATTAGAGATATCCACTTGATTACATGGTGGCATTTTAAGGACGTTCCAGCACTGTGTTAAGTTGGGCGGGCACCAAGTTTTACATGCTTCTAATGAAATTAGAGGGAGTGAGAGAGAATGATAACTTTGATATTAATTATCTCGCGTTCTAAACGGTTAAAAATTCTGACACTTCGGGATTTATTAGAAAACGTTATGTTTAGCCTGAGAAAAAAATGAGCAAAATCTGTCGAAAAGTGGTGGTATGCTAACATCCTTAAAGCTAAAACAAAGTAGTTTCTGGGGAAAAAATAAAAATTCACATACATCATCATATCCATACAAAATAATATGGTATTGAAAATACGTATATTTTAATGGTTTTTCGTGATTTTCAACTGACTACGGTACCTGTACTATTGAATGTAGAGGGCTAATTGTTCTCATATATCAAGTGCACATATTGTACGAGAATAAAAAATTAAAATCAACTCCGTTCCGTTCCCTCGTCATAAAAAAAAATCTTAGCTTGAAATTTTCAGAATTTGTATAATTCAGGCTATAATTTGGATGTGTCGCAGTAATCATAAAAGTTTCAAAATTACAGGATACTTAGTTCTTACCTTCAACTTCAAAAAACTGCAAGGACTTTCTGGTTGTTTTCATTGCTCGCGTATGCACAGGCGTTTAAAAAGTAGCAAAAAATACAGTGATATGTTTGGCTTCGCTACTTTAAAGTAATACTTTATGCACCAGCCAAGTAGCCGAGCGTTCTAAGGCGTCATGTCTGCGCAATATGCAGTACTTGGAAACTGGTAGTTTGTCAATTATAAAAAAAATTAAAAGGGGCGGTTGATTGACTAAACTGTCGGCGTATGGACAAGAACGAAGTAACCGGCTATGCTTGAGAAGATTTTCTGCAGTTTCCTTCACGAACTCAAGATGAATATCGGCATAGTTCCTATCATAGTCGGCTGCAGCCGCATATCCTACCAATTCCTAGTCTACTCACAAATTTCTTCCACTCCACTCACATTCTAAGGCATCACAATGGACCTTATGGTCGAAGTGTAGCCCGTCCAGGGCAGCCTTTACAATCTACCTCTACCTCTATGCAAAAAGTATTACTTTTTGCAGTAAACCAGAAAGTCCTTGCAGTTTTTTGAAGTTGAAGTATCTAATGGTCTAAGAGGGCTACATAAAAGTGAACTAATAAAACATAGTCGTGATTTTTTCTCATAAGTTTCACATGATATCGTCAAAGCAAGAGCCGCATTTTGTAGAAGTCTCAGGTGAGGCAGAGAGTGTGGGTGGGTGTCAAACGTGTAGAGTTTTGATTAAAAAAAACCGATCGAACATAGTTCTGAAAATTGGTGTAGTATTATTACATATTGAAAATAGAAATTGAAAGAAAATGTTCCCAGAAATGTAGGTTGAGGCCCAACCGCTCCCAGAAGCGATAAAGTGGTTAACTTTGAATTGAAATTGGACTCATAAAACATAGTTCTGCAAATTTGTTTACTGCAAGTTTACGATAAAATTAGACTTTTCACAAATTTGCAGAAGTTAAAAGTGAGGCTCTATATACTCTTAGTCTATAAGTATCCAGTAATTTTAGAACTTTTATTTTAACTGCCACACGTCCAAATTATAGCCTGAAATATACAAATTCTGAAAATTTCAAGCTAAGATTGTTTCATGACGAGGAAACGAGACGTGCTGATTTTAATTTTTTTCTCGTACAATATGTGCACTTGATATCTGAGAACAATTAGCCCTCTTCATTTAATAGTACAAGTACCGTAGTGAGTTGAAAATCACAAAAAATCATTAAAATATACGTATTTTCAATACCATAGGATATGGTGATGTATGTGAATTTTAATTTTTTCCCCAGAAACTACTTTCTTTTAGCTTTAAAATACCACCTTAATCAAATCTCTAATAGAAAAATTTTTACAGCCGAAACATAAAGTCCAAAAATACGCCTTTTTAATTGCCTTATTTTACAAAGTTTGAGCAAAATCTGAAATAGCACAGCAACGATTTTTTGTTTGTTTTGGTGTTCTCATATGGAATAACTCACTAGTCAATACAATAATTTTAATAAAAACAAAATACTTCCTTGAATAAAATAAAAACGATAATCAAATTTGCAATCGTTTTAGGGAAAAATCTGGACAACCTGGATATTTAGTACTTTGTAATCCAACAAGTGAAAGTATTACAGTTGATGTTACTAGCATTCCAAATATGTCAGAAGATTTGACAGTTTCCATTGTTAGTCAGAATTTTACTACTGTCAAACCAAAGTAAGTATTTTTTCGAAAATATTTTTAAACTATTAAAAACTAACTTTGTCCGTTATGTATTTGTTTGGCCACCACATTGTCAATTGCTCGTTTTTCAATATATTGTAATATAATATTCCGGCTGAACCATTTTGAGGGTGGATAATAAATATCTATTTCTATAAGACCTTAGTAAATTCGTGGAAAAATATTTACCGATTCATTAGCTTTTGACTAAGCCTCATACACAACCTCATTTGCGTATAATTAGTACTGACGAGTAATTAAACTAGGAATTTGGTAAGTATTTGAGTGTATAGTGATATATGTATGTACCTACATGTCTAAAACCGCGTGGCGCGGACAGAGAGGCAGGGACAAGAGTGTGCATCTATGCAACACTTCCGTGTTGGAGTTACAGGTTAGATTGCAGTGGCTGCCGGCTGGGATACATGTAGGCTATGAGGCCCATTGTGATTTCTGAAAAAGTGGTTCGTCCTACAAAGAGCCTTTACTTCTTTAACCATTTGGAGCTATTGAAGAATAGCAGAAGAAATTTGACGTCGAGATAATTTAGTTCAGAGAGGTCGTCAAAGAATGGTTGACCCAAGTGGTTCAGTCTTCGCATAGTAAGAGCTGGACAGTGACAGAGGAGGGGGAGTCATTGTTTCCTCTTTCTCCTCATTGTGACAGCTCCTGCAATAGCTTGGTGCACTGGTAGGCCCAAACGTTCGGCATGTTTGCCCCCCAGACAGTGACCTCTAATGGCTGCTACTATATTGCTTATGGAAGAGTTACTTCGATAGCTTTGTGCCATTTCTAGCGATCTCGTTGACTTTGTAATTCCCTGGAATATCCCTATGGTCCGACACCCACATAAGGTTTACATTAAAAGTTGCCGATAGCGAGTTGGTTAAACCAAAATAATTATCCCCATTCAATCTTTTTCACTCTCCTAGGGGTTTATTATTATTTTTCATTAAAATCGGTTCAGCAGTTTAGCCGAGGAAACGTAACAAACATACATAATTACTTTCGCATTTATAATATTAGCATTGATTATCCAAAATAAAAACTTATATTTTGTTTTAGGTCAAAAGTTTTCGCAACAGGTATTCCATTACCGCTAAAATCAGCTGCTGTTTTTACTTACGTTCATGCTGATAATTAAAGTAACAAAACGTATGACCCATACTTTTAATCGAATAACAAAAATAATACTAATGTAATTGTAACTCTTTTAAAATATATTGTATTTAAAGCCAAAATCGTTTTAATAAATAATGGCATACTTATGTTTTATAATGATTTAAAAAATGCCGGTTACCAATAAATGTGGCTTTTTTAAATAAATTTTTCTTTATATTGAAGCAACAAATGTTTTTTGTTTTTGTAAAATCCTTTAAAACCATTTATAATAGAATTTAGAAAAAAATTAAGTAATCTGAAATGACTTGTAACAGAGTCCTACCTATTTTCAATATGTGTCGAAGTATATTAATTTTTCCAATATTCAAAAATATCAACGAGACTACAATCGTTACATTTTTAAATAATTATATGTAGTAACTAGGGAGCATGTGGCACAAAAGGCATATGATTTGTTAGTCGTTAAGAATGATAGGGAATCGAGTTTCGGTGCTTGTGAATAGAGTTTTAGTAAGCTAGGTGATATTGTCAGATGTTCTGATTTTTCGAAATAAAAACTTTCAAAATTGTATAAAATCATTTCTAAATTATTTCCTCGTCGTCCAAATTTACGCAGGACCAATAGTTCTCAAGATATACGGCTGAGAAAAGTTTAGCGTAACGATTCATGAAACTGTTAAAATAAGGTTTAAAAGGGATAAAATGCGCTGTGTGGCATTTTATTGAAATCTTACGGGTCGACATAAACCTGAACGTATAGAACTTTTCATATGATCTTATGCGCATGTGATTTTCGGGCACTCCACAATAAGATGAACAAGGACGTGAAGTATTGTTTACTCATTTCTTCACAATGGTTTATTTGATTGAAAAGGTCTATTGGACGCATTTTGTCACTTTCAAAGTCAGTATGCATCGTTTTTGTGCAAAATTAACTAAGGGGTAAATTTCATAATAATCTGTATTCGAGAAAAAATAATTTTCGTAACCTTTCTCCTTCAATAATTTTTTTTTAACTTTTTGCTATGTTTTCTTAGTGCCAAAACGAAAATAATTCTGTTGGAAAATCTCCACTTGTATTTTTTAAGATGTAAGCTTTTTTTAAATTTATTTCACTGGGTTACAAATAATGAAAAATCTAGTCACGAGGAAATAATTTCATAGAGCTATTAATTTTGAAAATTAGTCATACATATAGAGAGAGTCATACTGTTTGAGACAATATGTTCTGATTCGAGAATTAGATGTTCGAATCAACAGCTGTTATGCTGAGTGGTTGCGCGTCGGACTTCCATGCAAGAGGACCCGCGTTCGAATCCGACTCAAGGCATATCAATTTTTTCATCTATTTGTTTTTGAGTCCAACTAATAATTAAAGTGCTCGCGTCGATTCTTCTCACTCATTTCCAAAATGGCAGAACCAATTACAGTGACCTTCCTCATTACGACGAACAAATAACTCAATACCAAGAAGATTGTAAATCGACTCCATTAGTAAAAAATCAATCGAAGTGATCACCACGTGTAATTATCCATCGGTATTATCTTGTTGATCAGTTTTTATCTATCGAATTATAACGTAATACAAACGTTGTTTAATCTTTTGAAAGTGTTAAATCTTATTTTGCTGTGAACATTATTCATAACGAATATAGTTTTGTGTGTTTAAAACAATTGTGTGTGTTTTTTTTTGATATTTGTTGAAATAACAATTTTCGTTTTGTGACTGTTAATTTTCATAATGATCAATAATTATATTGTGTTTGAACATTTTATTATTCATTTATTTTGAACATCATTGTTTTTTGTTTGTTTATTATAAAACTACTAATTAAATCAGTTAAAATATTAAATATCGAATTATTTCATCACCAGGATCAACTTATGCTTGGATACTTTAGCTTTTCACCACGACTAGCTAAATCACTCACTAAATCAAACATTTTGGTCCTTCGAGCCGGATGTCTAAGCAAGGTGATTTTGGTAAAATTTGTGTAAAAAAAGAAAATTTTTGAAAAAGAAACAACCAGTCACGAGCTCAAGTGCTTTGCGTTATCTTACTCCGTTCATCGATCAAGATGGCCTGATTCGAGTTGGCGGACGTCTTGAACAAGCTCGACTCGACTATGACTCAAAGCACCCCTATATTCTCTCGAAAGATTCAACTTTGTCTCTTTTAATCATCCGAAACGCCCATCTTCGATCACTCCACAGTGGGACCCGTAGTACGTTATCAGCAGTTCGACAACAATTTTGGATACTTGGAGGACGCCTAACAGTTCGAAAAGTAATTTTGAAGTGTGTGATCTGTGCACGGCAACGTGCTAAACGAGCCCAACAACTCATGGGACAACTGCCACCCACTCGGACGACTCCATCGCGTCCTTTCTATCACTCAGGTGTTGACTATGCGGGACCATTTACCATTAAAACATGGCGTGGGCGTGCGGCCAAAATGTACAAAGGTTACGTTGTTGTGTTTATCTGCTCATCTACATCTGCAATTCATTTGGAGTTAGCTACGGATTATTCTACAAGTGGCTTTATCGCTGCGTACAAACGCTTCACTGGACGTCGTGGAATCTGTGCTACACTCACAAGTGATTGTGGAACTAATCTAGTTGGTGCTGATGCTGAGCTTAAACAACTTTTTACGGAATCATCCATGCAGCTCAAAAACCTTCGTGCATTACTTGCAAACGACGGAACTCAATGGCATTTTAATCCACCTTCTGCTTCACATTTTGGTGGTCGATGGGAGGCTGGAGTTAAATCCGTCAAACATCATTTGAAGAGGGTCATCGGTAATACTCTTCTTACATATGAAGAATTCACTACAGTTCTGACACAAATTGAAGCAGTGTTGAATTCAAGGCCTCTTTGTCAGCTTACTGATGATCCAGACGATCTCGCAGTGTTAACACCTGGACATTTTCTCACTGGTGGACCCTTAACGACTATCCCTGAGCCAACATTACTCCACGTGCAATTATCTCGTTTATCTCGTTGGCAACTAACACGCCAAATTATCGATAGTTTCTGGGCAAAATGGTCCAGAGAATATCTTCAACAACTACAAGCTATATACAAATGGCAATATCCTGAAAATCAAATCCAAATTGGATCAATTGTGCTTGTTGTTGATGAACGATATCCGGCATCTAAATGGCCATTGGCTAAAGTCATCAAACTGCATCCTGGATCTGATAATATCACTAGAGTAGTGACACTCAAAACAGCGATTACAGTTCTGAAACGTCCTATTGTTAAACTGTGTTTGCTTCCCATTTCTGACTCAAGCACTGCCAGTAACTAAAGAAAGATCAGCAAAATCATCACTCCCTAGAATATTTATCATTGATCCAACATTTGGTGCAATGCGGGGGAGTATGTTTGAGACAATATGTTCTGATTCGAGAATTAGATGTTCGAATCAACAGCTGTTATGCTGAGTGGTTGCGCGTCGGACTTCCATGCAAGAGGACCCGCGTTCGAATCCGACTCAAGGCATATCAATTTTTTCATCTATTTGTTTTTGAGTCCAACTAATAATTAAAGTGCTCGCGTCGATTCTTCTCACTCATTTCCAAAATGGCAGAACCAATTACAGTGACCTTCCTCATTACGACGAACAAATAACTCAATACCAAGAAGATTGTAAATCGACTCCATTAGTAAAAAATCAATCGAAGTGATCACCACGTGTAATTATCCATCGGTATTATCTTGTTGATCAGTTTTTATCTATCGAATTATAACGTAATACAAACGTTGTTTAATCTTTTGAAAGTGTTAAATCTTATTTTGCTGTGAACATTATTCATAACGAATATAGTTTTGTGTGTTTAAAACAATTGTGTGTGTTTTTTTTTGATATTTGTTGAAATAACAATTTTCGTTTTGTGACTGTTAATTTTCATAATGATCAATAATTATATTGTGTTTGAACATTTTATTATTCATTTATTTTGAACATCATTGTTTTTTGTTTGTTTATTATAAAACTACTAATTAAATCAGTTAAAATATTAAATATCGAATTATTTCATCACCAGGATCAACTTATGCTTGGATACTTTAGCTTTTCACCACGACTAGCTAAATCACTCCCTAAATCAAACACATACATATAGATAAACCTCTTGTCCTCTTATTCTAAGTTGACCTACACGCCTAACGATATATGTGAAAGTATAATTAACGACAATAACTTATAACAACAATCATTCGCCAGGCCAGGAAATTATTAAAAAATTTCTGCCACCAGTTTTAGTTATAGACGACAACCAATCGTTGGAACATAAACAGAAAATTTATAAAACTTAAAAACTATTTTTTTAGCTGTGGCGTAAAGTAAAACGATAACGGTTTTTATTGAAGTGTTTTTTTTTATACCCCGCGGTATACCGTCTGTTTACATCTTCGTATCATATATCCCACGAGTATGAGAGAGTACATATGTACATATACATTAAGCAATGTGTATGAGAAGGATGTCTTATAGGTTTGATAAATAAGAATATTTTTCAAAATAGTGAATAATATTCATAACGAGTATGAGAGAGTAGTTGGTGACCACTAGAACAGTTATGAAAAATATGCTTGTTCATCAAACATATAAGATCTCCTTCTCATACACATTGCTTAATGTATATGTACTCTCTCATACTCGTGGGATCTATGATACAAAGATGTAAATTAAACATAGTGTATACAATATATACGAGTGTATTATAATTTTAGTCCCGACTTTTTAACGGTTGAAAATATTGATCGCAGAAAAAGTTTTTGGTATAGGTGTTCATAAAATGATCTAATTAGTTCTTTCCGTATGTCCGTCTGCCGTGTCTGTACGTAGACACGATAACTCAAAAACGAAAAGAGATAACGAGCCGAAATTTAGTGTGTGTATTCTAGAACTAAAAAATAAGGTCAAGTTCGTGAATGGGAAAAATCGCACCGTACTTCCTCCGCCACCCCCTGTAATTACCATAAGATTGAACCATTGAAGTTAATGAAAAAAAAAGTTTCTTTTTTAAAACTAAACTACTTTTGTTTGCAGATTTTTTCCATAAACTCAATGTATAGCGGGTATTTAAGCAATGAACTCAGTTTATTGTTATTTTCACTTGTTTATAATGGTTATTTTTAAAATGGCCGAGATTAAGGGGTTTTTGCCTGTGTAATGGTTATTTTTAAAATTATACGTTTATTTTTCCAATTTCTTTTAACATGATATATTATTCATGTGTTTGTGACCTCCATCCGTCTTATATGAAATAGTGGAGGTCAGTGCTTTTTCTCAATATGTATCCATGGCAATTATTAAACACGATATTTTGATTAAAAGAAGTTTTGACAAATATATTGGATAATAAATAATATTTTTATTTATTATTTAATCAATAAAATTTATTTTATATACATACAAAAGATGGAAGACAATGAATGTTTTGAAACACCACGAGAATTTTTTCCACATGAAATTAATTTTCGTGCACCGTATTCAGCATTGAATCGATTTGTAGGTGATAATGTGGAACCAACGCAAGATATCTCACAAATTTCAGAAAGTTTTTTATGGAATCAAAATGGTTACAATAGAGGAGAAACTTTATTAGATACAATGCCATTGTATCAAAATAATAACACAATGAACATATTACCAAAATGCAATGATAGTCGACAAATTCAAGAAATTCATGAGCAATTTAAGTTATTACAAGATCAGTTTAAAGCTAAATGCATTGCTTTACAAGAGATTCAAAAGCAAAAAATGATATTAAAAGAAGAAAATCAAAGACTGATAATAGCGTATGATTTTTTTTTTGTATTTAATTTTATACAATAATTTTCTTGGGGGAGCAGAATGCAGGGTATGAAATCGAGTTGCCATGATGACAGTTGTAATATTGTTGCGGATATTATTATGATAATATTAAAATCTCATATATTTCTCTAAATATTTGAGTTACAGAAATACTGGTTCGATGTTCAATTGTAAAAAAAATTTATTTTCTGCAACATGATTTTGGCCATTAAAAAACTTCACTTTTCGAGGGTACATATTTTCCCAAATTTTTAAGCTATATTAATATCACGAAGATCTAGCTATCCGAAACGTACTTTTCACCGACGATAGGGTAATCGTTCGTTCTATTAATCGAAAATAGTTTCGAAGTTGTCCATATTATACTGGGAAAATATCTACTGCTACTCTCTTGAGTTGGAGGTGTACGATACGAAAACCCGTCAAATTAAAAAGTTGTTCAAAACTAACGCGGAGGTTATAGTTAAACTGGGCACTGAACGCCAAAAAACCACTTGTCCAAGGAAATGTATCATTTACATGGCTTCAAAACCAAGAGTATTATGGACGAACGTCTCAAACATCGTTTTTTAAGTCTTACATTTATAGAAGAGTAAGCTGCTCTCATATGAGTAAACGTTGCGGACTCGTAAATTGCAAAAATCCAATGACTGATCCGATAAGTATTCAAAACTACCACCAAATCCTCCTTTCAAATTTCCCATGAAAAGTCTTCCCCGGAAATCAATAAAATACGTACGTTGCTCTTAAAAAAGTGATACCCCATGTCACACGATGTCGTAAAATTGCGAAACATTTTTGCATAGTATGGCATAGAAATCATTATATTTTATGGATTTATTGTATCTTTAAAAAAATTGTTGTGAAATCCTTTTTTTACGTTTTACTAAAACATCTTTTATAATCTGTAGATTAGCAAATGAAAGAAAGAAAGCGGTACATATAAATAAAAAAATTAAATATATTCAAGAAAATCAAAATGTTTTATTGCGATTAAAAGATGAATATAAGTCATTGAAAGATATTCAGTTAACAAAACGTGATTCTCAAACCGATAAGGAAATACAAACTATATATGATGATGGGCTTCAAGTTAACTGTTATAATGAAAATACCGTCATTGTTAAAGAGTAAGTATATAAAATTGTGTTTTTTTATTCATGCGAACATGAAGAATAGATATATTAGGAGAGCGAACGTAATGTTAAAAAAACGGTCAAGAATTGGTGTAACTATCTTTTATCAGTAGGAGTCACTGGTCTCAGTGCCGTACGGAATTTAAATGTTTAAATGTAGGCGCCAAGAAATCACTTTCATTCAGTTAATAAGAAGTCTTAGTTTTATAGATAATAAAAAATTGTTTTCGATTATCAAGTAATAATTAAATAAATATTAATAATAGAGAATTCTTAATAATCTGCAATAAATTAAAAGATGAAGAATCATAGTGATAATTGCAATTAATAATAATATACAAATATATGTTTACAATACTAACATATATTAGATAAAGAAAGATGACAAAACCGGTAATTACAGACCATATTCCTTTCGTAAATGCAGACACGCATTCCTAACCTTAAACAACCTTCCACTCATAGATATATAACAGTATATCTATGCTTTCCCTGTACAACATCGTCCCATTTTTTCACATTTATAAAATTAAACAATTTTTATACTTACAATTTTTATTTGTAAGATGCGATAACCGTTGATTTTAATATGTAATAATAATTCCGTACGGGTATATTCGCACTGCCCCTAGTGGCGAAAATAATAACTATGATCTCTACACGTTTTTGAGGACGAAAAAACAGACGAATTGCCTATGTCGTTCAATCTCCTATTTATCTATTCTTCATGCATGCGAAACTCAAAGAAGTTTACTATAGAGTAAATAACTAATATTTAGAAGATTAATTTCTACTAACAATAAGATCGTTTTTTTCTGCATTTATTATCATACTAGCTGCCCGCGCAGGCTTCGCACTGAAATGGTGTCTGAACTATTTGTTGTATGAAAAAATGAGTCTAGTTATTTTATAAATAAGTTTAAAAAAATTAAAACCTGACTACGAAAAAAAGCACAAAACAAGTTTTGTAAAACAAGATTTTGCAAATTTTGCAAAACAAGAGTTGTAAATATTTACAAGGCTCTTTCAACTTCTTTCGTGTTATTGTCGTAGTCGGGTTTTAGTTTTTTAAATTAATTCATTAAAGACTTTTTAGTATAATATAAAAAATCTGTGAATTAAAACCATTCATTTGATACCAAACTCGATACATTTGATAAATTTTATTTTGTTGCTTAGCGTATTATGCAAGTCAAATCCAACATGTTGGATTTAAATGAAGTCACATAGCCTATGACACGCGGAATTGTAATCCTAAGCAACATTATTTGTTAAAATATGATAAGTTGCTTAGGAGCTACACGTATGAACATACTAAACATACATACATAGACTGCTAAAACCATAACCTACGTAGTCGGGTAAATTATACATTTTTGGAATCTATGAATTAAAACTTTTCATTTGATACCAATGTGAATTTTTTGTTGTTGCTTAGCGTACTATGCAAGTCATATCCGCCATGTTGGATTTAATATGATGTGACATCGCCTATGACACGCGGAACTTTAAGAGGAAGCTAACGACACCTCATTTGTCAAAATATGATAAGTACCTAGCTTAGGAGCTACAAGGGAACATACTAAAATAAATCATAACCCTCCGTAGTCATAACCTCCACAGGCGGATAAAAATAAATTATATATATTCGGAATTTGTGAATTAAATTCTTTTATTTGATACCAAACTCGATATATTTGCGAAAGTTTTTTTTGGCGTGCGTGTAATGCAAGTCATCCGGCCTGCCATGTTGGATTTAATATGACGTCACATAGCTTAAGACCCGAGAAACACCAAGACGAAGCTATCGACACGACGACACCTCATTTGAGTGTTGATAAGTAGCTTAGGAGTTATAGGGAACAGATGAACATACTAAAAGCTCATAACCCTCCGTCTTTAGGTAAAAAAATAGAAATAGTCAAATTTGTAAAAAAAGAGTAATAACTAAGTACATTGTAATTAGAATTTCTCCAGAATTAATTTTTATTTCGCTTCCTAGAGTTGTATAGAGTTGAAATTATTAGTAATTTTTAGCTCAGGTTATTCAAAGAATTGAGCTAATCAAGTCCGACTTAACGAGATTTGATCGTGTTGTTAATTATCTAATCGCAATATAATATAAATTGAATTGTCACCAACTAAAATTCTTATTTAGATCAGATTTGAATGCGATTCAAGATACGGTACAGTTGTTAAAACAAAAAATTATGGATAAACTATGGAGCAATGATACTGGCAATCATTCAAAAATATTTCAAGAAGAAATAAATATTTTACAGGATGAAAATCAATTTTTAAAATCCAATTTAATTTTAAAAACAAATGAAACTGAAAAATTAAAAAATGATCTAAAACAAAAAACATATTCCACTGAAAAAGTTCGCAAAGAGAAAAATATTTTGAAAAGGATTATTTTAAAATTAGAAAAACGGCAAAGGTAAAAACAGCGAAAAATACATGTTTTTTTAAAGTATTTTGATTCTATGGAGATTTTTAGAGATTTCATAAAAAAGTATCAAATAAAGGATAAAGAATCGTCTAGATTAATTATCAATGAAACTGAGAAAAATATTGTGCAACATATTGTTAAAAGGTAAGAATCGAGATTGATAGAACAAACTTATGCAGACTATAACGATAATAAGTTCGTTAATGAGTAAAATCGATCAAGGAGAGGGGGTAGACGGGGGAAACACAAAATTTGTATATATCTTCCTTAATATTCGAAAAATAGAAAAATTTATAAGAAGTAAAGTTGTAAAAAATTAGTTTTGCTAAAATTTTGTTTCTTATCATTTTTTCTGTTACTCTAATATTTACAGAAAAATTTACAATTTAAGATTAAAAGTTAAAATTCTAAATATCTTTACACATTTGAGTTTGAGAAAAATGATAAGGTAATGAATTGAAGCAAACTTGATTTTCTACAACTTTACTCTTCATACATTTTTCGATTGTTCTAATATTAAGAGAGATATTTTATGTTTTCTTCTTTCTCTATGCCCCCCTTTCCTCTGGACCAATACCATTTAGTAATAAAATTAGCCTTGCAAATACTAAAATCATATCAGATACGATATTTAATTTTGATCACACTAAAGTTGCGACCGCTAGAGAGTAATTTATTAATTCTAAGGAAATTTGCTAAGTTCTTCCTGCGTAACGAATTTTTTATTTTTAAAGTTGGTTAAATCAGGGCGTTCTCAGTCATGTTTGATGATAGGAAACACCATCTAAGAAAATAATCGATGATCTTTAAATAGTTGAACAGATTTATATCCAATATAACTAAGAACCCATCCTGATCCGCAACCTTCAAATATAAAAAACCGTATTGAAATCCGTCTATTTGTTTTGGAACTACAATGTCACAGACATACAGCTTAAGCTTGTAAACTTTGTACGTTCTTAGCGTTGTTTGATGAAAATATCACTTCATTGTATCAGGGTTTTTTTTTTTATTAAAAAATTTCATTTGTTATATTTGAAATATTTCTAGGTATCTTCTCAAGAAAACATACATTAAATACCAAACAAACAAAAAGGACACAAGTCAAACCAGTACCTACAATAGATCAAGTTCTGCAACAAGTAATTGTATAACATCTTCGAGTACTGCTGAAAGAGACTAATAATTAGTATATTTTATGTACATTCGAAAAATTGAAATCAAATTTCAAAATGTTTTTTTTAATATGTCCGCCGGAGTCATTTTTTTGAAACTAATATACTTGTTATATTGTTTTTCATAAGTATTAAATTGAGATGCTATTTAAACATAAAAGTGTAGTATAGTATTGATAAGTTTTGTATTAAAATCTATACCTACAAATAAAAAATTTTAATAATGTAAATTTTGAAATCCCAATTTACCCTATTAATTTAAAAAATCCCAAAGTGCGTAAGGTTGTCACCTCAAAGTTCTGGGAAGTCGGGAGTACGACATATATTATGTTAATCTTGTAATGTACATATTGGTTTTTAATATTTGTTTATTTGTGTATACTTTCGTGTCAACATACAAGTGTTTGTCCAAATTCCTTTCGGTTACGTATGACAAACTGTAGAAGACTATAGCGTATACCCGACACATTTCATTGTCATTGAATTTATTAATCAAATTAAATACTGATATGAAAAAATTAACTCGTCAACCAGGAATCGAACCTCGGGCCTCTGGATAACCGGTCCAGTGTGCATCCACTATACCAAAGACGATTGTGATGTGACAGCCAACTTTCTCATATTATTCTAATTTTTATATATATATATTTTTTATATATTTTTTAGACAGTATAAACTTCTTGTTGAAGTGATATTATTATTAATATTTGTTTATTTGTGTATACTTTCGTGTCAACATACAAGTGTTTGTCCAAATTCCTTTCGGTTACGTATGACAAACTGTAGAAGACTATAGCGTATACCCGACACATTTCATTGTCATTGAATTTATTAATCAAATTAAATACTGATATGAAAAAATTAACTCGTCAACCAGGAATCGAACCTCGGGCCTCTGGATAACCGGTCCAGTGTGCATCCACTATACCAAAGACGATTGTGATGTGACAGCCAACTTTCTCATATTATTCTAATTTTTATATATATATATATTTTTTATATATTTTTTAGACAGTATAAACTTCTTGTTGAAGTGATATTATTATTAATATTTGTTTATTTGTGTATACTTTCGTGTCAACATACAAGTGTTTGTCCAAATTCCTTTCGGTTACGTATGACAAACTGTAGAAGACTATAGCGTATACCCGACACATTTCATTGTCATTGAATTTATTAATCAAATTAAATACTGATATGAAAAAATTAACTCGTCAACCAGGAATCGAACCTCGGGCCTCTGGATAACCGGTCCAGTGTGCATCCACTATACCAAAGACGATTGTGATGTGACAGCCAACTTTCTCATATTATTCTAATTTTTATATATATATATATTTTTTATATATTTTTTAGACAGTATAAACTTCTTGTTGAAGTGATATTATTATTAATATTTGTTTATTTGTGTATACTTTCGTGTCAACATACAAGTGTTTGTCCAAATTCCTTTCGGTTACGTATGACAAACTGTAGAAGACTATAGCGTATACCCGACACATTTCATTGTCATTGAATTTATTAATCAAATTAAATACTGATATGAAAAAATTAACTCGTCAACCAGGAATCGAACCTCGGGCCTCTGGATACGTAAGTCTACAGTTTGTCATACGTAACCGAAAGGAATTTGGACAAACACTTGTATGTTGACACGAAAGTATACACAAATAAACAAATATTAATAATAATATCACTTCAACAAGAAGTTTATACTGTCTAAAAAATATATAAAAAATATATATATATAAAAATTAGAATAATATGAGAAAGTTGGCTGTCACATCACAATCGTCTTTGGTATAGTGGATGCACACTGGACCGGTTATCCAGAGGCCCGAGGTTCGATTCCTGGTTGACGAGTTAATTTTTTCATATCAGTATTTAATTTGATTAATAAATTCAATGACAATGAAATGTGTCGGGTATACGCTATAGTCTTCTACAGTTTGTCATACGTAACCGAAAGGAATTTGGACAAACACTTGTATGTTGACACGAAAGTATACACAAATAAACAAATATTAATAATAATATCACTTCAACAAGAAGTTTATACTGTCTAAAAAATATATATATATATAAAAATTAGAATAATATGAGAAAGTTGGCTGTCACATCACAATCGTCTTTGGTATAGTGGATGCACACTGGACCGGTTATCCAGAGGCCCGAGGTTCGATTCCTGGTTGACGAGTTAATTTTTTCATATCAGTATTTAATTTGATTAATAAATTCAATGACAATGAAATGTGTCGGGTATACGCTATAGTCTTCTACAGTTTGTCATACGTAACCGAAAGGAATTTGGACAAACACTTGTATGTTGACACGAAAGTATACACAAATAAACAAATATTAATAATAATATCACTTCAACAAGAAGTTTATACTGTCTAAAAAATATATAAAAAATATATATATATAAAAATTAGAATAATATGAGAAAGTTGGCTGTCACATCACAATCGTCTTTGGTATAGTGGATGCACACTGGACCGGTTATCCAGAGGCCCGAGGTTCGATTCCTGGTTGACGAGTTAATTTTTTCATATCAGTATTTAATTTGATTAATAAATTCAATGACAATGAAATGTGTCGGGTATACGCTATAGTCTTCTACAGTTTGTCATACGTAACCGAAAGGAATTTGGACAAACACTTGTATGTTGACACGAAAGTATACACAAATAAACAAATATTAATAATAATATCACTTCAACAAGAAGTTTATACTGTCTAAAAAATATATAAAAAATATATATATATAAAAATTAGAATAATATGAGAAAGTTGGCTGTCACATCACAATCGTCTTTGGTATAGTGGATGCACACTGGACCGGTTATCCAGAGGCCCGAGGTTCGATTCCTGGTTGACGAGTTAATTTTTTCATATCAGTATTTAATTTGATTAATATTGGTTTTTGTTCCTTATGACTACATTTGATGGCAAGAATTAGAAACAGAGTATTCAGTCTCAACTGTGATAGTTACCTACATTTGGGTTAAGAGGATTATGTTATTAAAATAAACATAGAATCATTATTTTGTAAATAAAACTCATTTATTTTTATGAAAAATGACAAGTGATAATTATGGTATGAGATTTTCACCAAGAAAAACGAAAGATATAGGATATATTGTAGTGTGCCATGCACAGAAAATAATGACTTCACTGATCGATTTCATAAATTTCTTATATTTGGTCAACGTCTTATAATCTATATATCTATATATATATCTAAAATAAAATAGCATACGCATATGAGATGACTACATGTGTACTGACTGACTCCGTACAGTAACCAGACGGCCTGCCTGATTACTATGCGTAGTCAGTCAGTACACATGTAGTCATCTCATATGCGTATGCTAGTTTGTCATTTAAGAGTGTGTACTGACTCATTTAAGAGTGATTGTGTACTCATTACATGTGTACTGACTGACTCCGCACAGTAACCAGACGGCCTGCCAGTAATAAATAATATTTAACATTGATTGTCTATTGGAAAAGCATTCCAACACAGTCTATATATATATATATATATATATATATATAAATAAATATATATATATATATATGCTAGTAGGGTCGATCGAAGGTGTGCTCTCAGAAAAAGCAATAGCTTTAGGGGTCTTCCTTGATATCGAGGGAGCCTCAAACAATACAATGGTTGGGGCGATACGCACTGCATTAATTGAGCGTTGGGTAGAGGACATCTTGGTAAGATGGATCTGCAACATGCTCGAAGTGAGATGCATTACCACAACTTTAGGGGGACAATCAGTTAGAGGCTTTGTAGGTAGAGGGTGTCCGCAGGGTGGAGCCCTTTCGCCATTACTGTGGTGCCTCAAGGCTACGCTGATGACATATCCATACTTGTCAAAGGCAGAGACGAGGGCACTATCTATGATCTGATGCAACAAGCGCTCTCGTTCGTGGAGCGTTGACTAAGAACTTTCTGTCAAACCGGAAAAAACGGGCTGTGTATTGTTTACAAGGAGACGAAGAGTTACTCAACGGATGATCAGCATATCTGGCATTCAAATTACACAAACCAGAACGATTAAGCATCTGGGAGTCATCCTGGATGCAAAACTGAACTGAGGTGATCATTTGATTTTGAGACTAACCAAGGCAAATAGTGTCTTCTGGATGTGCAGGAGAGTATTTGGACAGTCTTGGGGACCGAACCTCACATGGTGTACTGGTTATTTACAATGATCGTAAAGTCAATGCTCACATTTGGCTGTGTAGTATGGTGGACAAGAACCTCTTTGGCTGAAGCCAGGAAAAAATTGGACCACCTGCTCAGAGTCGTATGCCTTAGTGTCACTGGAACGCCATGCAAACAATTCCTACTGCTGCGCTGGTCGCGCTTCTTGGTATTCCGCCGATTCATTTAATGATTGAAGTGGAGGCCATGACAGCTGCCTATCGACTTAGGAGTTGCAAACAGTGGCACTGTAGGACAAACACAGGTCATACGAGTATAATGAACAGGTTGGTTTTCGATTTATCGTTTTGACCGAAAATTTAGGGTAATCGTTCGTTCCCGTGAAGAATGGGATCGAGATATACCTAACTTTTCACCCCCTTCCGGACCATATCTTTATACGGATGGGTCAAGTGCCGGAGATTTATCTGGTACGGGGGTTTATGGACCAAGAATAAAGGAATCGATTCCTCTTGGTCAATATGCGATGGTTTTTCAATCAGAAATCTTCGCCATGCTGAGAGGTGCCCAGATTTGTAATACGAAAGGTTATAGTGGGGTACATATCAACATCTTCTCAGATAGTCAGGCAGCAGTTCGGGCCCTTGAGGCGTCAAGATTTCAATCGAGGATAGTCTATGAATGCTTCGAGGAACTGAACCACCTGGCACTGAATAACACAGTCAGACTGATCTGGGTACCGGGTCACTCTGTCGTTAAAGGAAACGAAGTAGCGGACTCGTTGGAACGAGAGGGGTCGTCTCAAATGCTCCTTTCACCTTAGCCTATCATTCCTATAGCAAGATGCTCCGTAATTTACCGAATCAAGGGGTGGCTGCGATAGGCCAAGTTATGCATAAGCACAGCTAGGCCATTCGACTGTGCTCGGTTGAAACTCAATAGAATGCAGTTGAGAAGGGTGGTGGGGCTCTTGACAGGACACTGTCGATTGAACTACTATGATCCCACTTGTAGGGTCTGTATGGAGGACGATGAAATCTCCATACATGTTATATGCACCTGCAGAAACCTGCAGGGTGTCAGGTATATAATGTTTGGGTCCGAAACCTTGGATCCATCAGTCCTGAGAGCAATCCCGGCGGAGAAGTTGTGGGCCTTCTGTGTGGCGTCTGGCCTCGACAGAATCCTATACCTTCATCTGCTTAAAATAGCACCTCTTATCAGGAGACGTCTCGCTTTCAGGTGACAGGTTATTCTCAAGGAGGGCACAGAGGACCCTTTGGTCTCTAGGTGCTAGGGACCCATTTGCGGTACCCCTCTTTCTAATTATTATTATTACACTAGATCTTAGATTTCGATATCTAGTCACCTTTGTGCAATACATACATCTCTAGGTTATATTGATTATTAAAAAATCAATTAAAACGGGGAAAATTAAACATTGGTTTAAAATCTACAAATCATATTTTTGTTGAATATTCTTTATTTATGATTTCATATCTAGAGCACGGTAGTGCGACAGGCCGAGTTTAAGGGGTTTTTTGTCTTCGCACAGTACTATTACTACACGAAATATCAGAGCCGATTTGACCTCAAAATATCTTCTGAACGAATAGAGCTACAGTGCTGGTTTTTCAAATATAAGCTATTTAGGGAATTAAAAGAGAACAAGTTTTTGCTTTTCGTTAAGAATAAACGGTTAAAAAGTTATTTTGGTTCAAAAACCGTAAAATAGTGGGTACGCCCACAATTTGATTAGACAGGATAAAAACGTAGGGCCTACACCAGATATCCTTTAAAGATGATATTTGGCATATAGTTAGGTCTAGTACCCAAGGCACAGGGAAAATTATGAAATCACGAAATTTATATCGGGAAATGGGAAAACTTTTGCTTTTTTGTTTTGTTAAATTTAACATAGGAAATATTGCTGTTCTATGATTGGTCCATATTTCTATATTTATAGTAAAATGTTAGCACATACCACTAGTGAGAAGAGTGGGCGATTTTTTACAACTTTGTTGCTCTACTTCCAGAAATGCGAGAAGTGTGCGGTTTTTTGCATTCGACGCGGAATTTTTGATACTTTAAATAAGAATCTTTGGGAAAATTTAATTTTCCCAACGAAACATAAGGAAAATCAAAAATTAAATTTATGTGTTTAAGATTGAAAATTAAATTCTTTAATATCTCTGTACACATTAGAGCTAGAGCAAAAATGGTAAGGTGAATTGTAGCAAACTTGATTTCCTACAACTGTATTCCTTACGTATTTTCGATTGTTCTAATATTAAGAGAGATATTTTATATTTTGTGATTGTATATTTTTTTATATGATTTTTTACAAGAAAACCGATCTTACATGATATATGAATGCTGTCCGCTCATTGGTCTATGACATTTCTATAATACCATTGGTTAATATCTAACATATGATAAATTATAAATATTATAAATTAATTGAATAATCTTAACATTGTTGTACGAGATTCTGTACAATAAACATACAAGTGTTACAGATTTAATTTTTATATATATGAATTTATGTAAACGAAAATCAGATCCGCCCTCCATTCCATTTCGGTGGTGATTTTTTGGTGCCGACTCAAAATTATTTAGGTATCTACATTAGTGTAGGATGTCATCTTAAATTGAATATGGCGGCCGCCGCAAATGGCGATTTAAAATTTCCAAATTCACCCCTATGATATGGGTATCAAATAAAAGGGCTTCATGACGTCATTTTAAATCCAATATGGCGGCCGCCGCAAATAGCGATTTTTAATTTCCACATTAACCCCTGTGATATGGGTATCAAATAAAAGGGCTTCATGACGTCATTTTAAATCCAATATAGCGGCCGCCGCAAATAGCGATTTTTAATTTCCACATTAACCCCTATGATATGGGTATCAAATAAAAGGGCTTGAACGAAACACAGTATATAAAGTGATGTTATTCGAAATCCAATATGGCGGCCGCCGCAAATGGATATTTACTATTTCCACATTAACCCCTATGATATGGGTATCAAATAAAAGGGCTTCATGACGTCATTTTAAATCCAATATGGCGGCCGCCGCAAATAGCGATTTTTAATTTCCACATTAACCCCTATGATATGGGTATCAAATAAAAGGGCTTGAACGAAACACAGTATATAAAGTGACGTTATTCGAAATCCCATATGGCGGCCGCCGCAAATGGATATTTACAATTTCCACATTAACCACTATGATATGGGTATCAAATGATAGGGCTTGATGAGCAAAACTCAAAAGTAAAGTGATGTCATTCTAAATCCAATATGGCGGCTGCCGCAAATGGAGATTTACAATTTCCAAATTAAAGGGCCCCTATGATATGGGTATCAAATGAAAGGGCTTGATGAGTGATATATATATATATATATATATATATATATATATATATATATATATATATATATATACCTTTAAAAAAATAGTGATATCCGATCAAAAACATAAATGTAAAAAAGGGCCGAGTTTTCGGGGAGATACTTCATATAATAGTTGCTCCGTAAAAAGTGATGATATCCCAATTAAAGAGCCGAGCTATTAATAAAGTAAATAGTTAAAACTAAAATGTAAGAATATAAGTGCAAAATAAAATGAAAAAAAAATTAAGAATTTTCTCATAATTTGTGATTAAATGTTCCTCGGAAAGACGAATTGTTAACAATTCGAATACGCAGAATTGTTAACAATTCAATCACTGATATACAGCTCAGTATATACTGGGTATTCAAACAATTAACTCAGTTAGTTGTTACATTACTTGTTGAACTTAGATTCTAAATTGTTAGATCCCAGATCTCTAATTCTCTCACGGTAGTGCGCAAGGGCGAGTTTAAGGGACACATTTGGACTTTTACTTCTGCTTAATTTAGGCTCATTTTTTATACAACATTAAATAGATAAGCATATACTTATATATATAGAAAACATCCAAGACTAGGGTCAGTACCAATATTTGGATTCGAACCTGGGAACTCTACACAAAAAACAAGGCGCTGTAACACTCCTTTTCCAAACCGGTCGTCAAATAAAATAAAACAGACGTAAAAATTACACAATTAATCTTTTATTTAAATTTACATTTGCATCTTCCTGGCCTTCTGCGACGCAAACATATATCAATGATCTGTTCATAATCCGTTTTTTCAGTTTCGTCTCTTTCTACGCTGAGCAACGCTAGGTCGGATAACCTTTGTTGACCCATTGCAGCCCTTAAATATGTGAGCATTAAATTTAATTTACTGAATGATCGCTCACAGCTTGCGATTGACACTGCTGCAGTTTGGATTGTATTTTTTTTAAATAGGTAGTTAATAAATTTCGTTTTTGCCCCCCCCCCCCTTGATGAAGCCCAGGGCACACGCCCTGCCTGCCCCACCCTAACTACGCCATTGATTGCTAGTCCATAAGTGGAAGTGTAGCCGATGAAGTGAGCCAGCAAATGTCTATTTCTGCCTCTTTCTTTTTCTTTCAACCGTTGTGCGCAAGTGTATAAAAGTATGCAGATAATATTATGTCATGTAATACTCTACATATATGTATTATTTATACAAAATTTCGTGAATATGCAAAAATTTGTTTGCATATTCGTTTATGTGAATGGTTTGGTTTTTGTATTAAATTTTTCCCCATTTCTAAACGATGTTCAAATGATTTTATAAATTCTAAAACATAGACTAGGTTAACTATAGTTTCAAGATGTATTGTACTACAATTTCTGTAAAATATTGATGATAAAATATACTTATTCTTACTTACTTTGCATATTCTACTTCTCATATAAAGCTTAATTCAAATGAACAATATGTCTTAAACAGAAATATCAGAAAAAGGAGAAAATTGGTTAAAGGATATCAAGACATAAAATATAATATTTAACAAGATATAATTTATTATTTACACATAAAAAATTCGTTACGCAGGAGCTGCGTCAACTTAGCGAATTTCCTTAGAATACATAAATCACTCTCTAGCGGTCATAATTTTAGTGTGATCAAAATGAAATATAATATCTGATATGACTAGTATTTGAAAAAATTAAATTTATTAATAGCCCAAAAAAAAAACGGTATAACGATTATAGTTTATAGTTACTATAGAAACGACAATCAAAATTTTTTACAATAAAATATAATTATTTAATGTATTCGTGTCAAACAAACACAAAATATTAAATAACTCTCTTAATATTAGAATAATCGAAAAATGTATAAGGAGTAAAGTTGTAGAAAATCAAGTTTGCTACAATTCATTACTTGATCATTTTTCTCAAACTCTAATGTGAACAGAGATATTTAGAATTTTAACTTTCAATCTTTTATTTGAATATTAGTGTAACAGAAAAATGATAAGAAACAAAATTACAGTAAAACTTAGTACCTACAACTTAACTCCTGATAAATTTTTCGATTTTTCAAATATTAAGGGAGATAGTCAAATTTTGTGTTTCTCCCTCCCTCTAAACCCCCTTTCCCCTCGTTCGATTTTACCCATTAACGAACTTGACCTTTAGAATACCAAAAACGCCTCAAATACCAAATTTCATTCCAATCGGAATAAAACTGTGGCCGCTAGAGTCCACAGACATTTAAAAAAAGTACATATGTATATATGTATATACAGACTGTGTTGGACAGCTTTTCCTATAGTAAATCAATGTTAAATATTATTTATTACTAGCTGTCCGTTTGGTACTATATGAAGTCAGTCAGTACACATATAAATAAAGTCAGTCAGTTATCTCACAGCTATACTGTATGCGTATGGTTGTTAAAGAGTGGGAATTTTGTGATGCACAATGCACATACTGAAGTGTACTTTTATCACATGTGTATGTATTTATTTCAAACTGTTTAAATTGGAATTTTCACGTTTTGAATCTACCGCTTTTTTTCTTAATCTTCCGCTTTTTAAGAAATCGGCTGGGTCATATAGAAGTTCCTCCATTAAAATACTCCTTGTAAAATTATCCATTTTATTAAATTTTTATCTCACTTATTACAATAATAACAAATTGTAGGTTTGAGTGGTTGGTGACGACTCGAACAGTTATGAAAAATATGCTTGTTAATCAAACCTATAATACCTCCTTATAGGTTTGATACCTCCTTATAGGTCCCGAATACTTGGCCCTTTCTTACATTTATGTTTTTGGTCGGATACAATATGCACAAAGAATACAGTTGGTTGTGCTGCTAATGGCACTAAATACCGAAATCGAACAGCTATTGTCATCTAGCAGTGGTGCTCACAACTCACAATTTCGAGTAACACAAAAATCGTACTTATACGCTTCTATGTATATTGTATTCTTTGGTTTCACCTATCTTTTGAACGGTGTGAGATAGAGGAAATTTAATTTTTTTTTTAAATTTATATCATAAAAGAAACAAGTTTTACTAGATACTTTTGAAAAGTGAAAAAAAACTAGATCGTAGGGACATTTTGAAAAACCGATTTGAGCTGAACCAAGACGATTTAAAGAGTTTTTTATGAACCAGACAATTTCTCCCTGTTTACTCTTAATTGCTCCACTATTAGATATAACAAATTCACATTCGTTATATGAGAAATAATCGAAAAACATGAAGCGGCTATGGAAGTGATGGGAGGTAGGCCAACTTCACAACCCGAATTTGAATGAATATAATTAACGAAACTTAAAAAGAATTGAACTGATCAATTGCTCTTAATTGATCCGCAGTTTTTATTATTTGCTCCATCATAGATTTTGAGAAAAACTCAAAAAAGTAAAAGTGAAAAAAAACTAGATCGTAGGGACATTTTGAAAAACCGATTTCAGCTGAACCAAGACGATTTAAAGAGTTTTTTATGAACCAGACAATTTCTCCCTGTTTACTCTTAATTGCTCCACTATTAGATATAACAAATTCACATTCGTTATATGAGAGATAATCGAAAAACATGAAGCGGCTATGGAAGTGATGGGAGGTAGGCCAACTTCACAACCCGAATTTGAATGAATATAATAATCGAAACTTAAAAAGAATTGAACTGATCAATTGCTCCCGAATTGCTCTTAATAGCTCCGCAGTTTTTATTATTTGCTCCATCATAGATTTTGAGAAAAACTCAAAAAAGTAAAAGAGAAAAAAAACCAGATCGTAGGGACATTTTGAAAAACCGATTTCAGCTGAACCAAGACGATTTAAAGAGTTTTTTATGAACCAGACAATTGCTCCCTGTTTACTCTTAATTGCTCCACTATTAGATATAACAAATTCACATTCGTTATATGAGAAATAATCGAAAAACATGAAGCGGCTATGGAAGTGATGGGAGGTAGGCCAACTTCACAACCCGAATTTGAATGAATGTAATAAACAAAACTTATAAAGAATTGAACTGATCTATTGCTCCCAAATTGCTCTTAATTGCTCCGCAAAACTCATTAATTGCTTCTCAATTGGATCCAAACTAATGATAGAAAATCTGTTCACATTAAGACCTAACCGGATGCTGGAGCATTCAAGTGGAATTCTGAGCGCGTAATTCATTCATTCAGGTTCCTTCTGTCTCGAGCCAGGAGACACCGAGATACAAAGCAGCGATCGGAAGGGTATCGAAGGAGACAACGAAGTCGGCTTCATCCTCGGGCAAGAATTTTACGAAGGGGCATTTTGAATTAGAGTCGGAATCCAGCTCTCGCGAATGATTCTCGAGCAGTCGATTTGTATTTTTAGCAGTGTCTCTTCCATCGAATAAGAAAAGTGAGGTTAAGTTCTATACAAAAATTAATTTTAATTAGCGAAAAACATCGCAATTACGGCGGAGCAATTAAAAATAAGGATGGAGCAAATTGAAGCGACAAAAGAGCAATCGTTTCCGCCCTTATTTTATTCATTTCCATCCAGAATATCTATTCCCCACTTAGTTCCAAGGTAGTCGAGCTGTACATTGAGATAACTCATTCAACTGGCGATAAATAATTAATAACTCGGTAATTATGAGGGAGCAAATAAAAAACAAGCTTCCACTAATGATTCCTGAGTAATTATGAGGACGCCATCAGTTCCAAGTCAAAATAAGCCCTTCAGAATGATATTCCAAAGTAATTATTTTCGTATGTGTTTGAATTACGCGCTCAGAATTCCACTTGAATGCTCCAGCATCCGGTCATGATGTGAACAGATTTTCTATCATTAGTTTGGACGCAATTGAGGAGCTATTAATGAGTTTTGCGGAGCAATTAAGAGTAATTCGGGAGCAATTGATCGATTCAATTCTTTTTAAGTTTCGATTATTATATTCATTCAAATTCGGGTTGTGAAGTTGGCCTACCTCCCACCACTTCCATAGCCGCTTCATGTTTTTCGATTATTTCTCATATAACGAATGTGAATTTGTTATATCTAATAGTGGAGCAATTAAGAGTAAACAGGGAGAAATTGTCTGGTTCATAAAAAACTCTTTAAATCGTCTTGGTTCAGCTCAAATCGGTTTTTCAAAATGTCCCTACGATCTAGTTTTTTTTCACTTTTACATTTTTAAGTTTTTCTCAAAATTTATGATGGAACAAATAATAAAAACTGCGGAGCAATTAGGAGCAATTATTTGGTGTATTATTTATTAGGAAATTCCAAAGTGTCGGGCCAACTTCCTGGGGGTGCTTATTAGTCCACTTTTTCTGTCACCACAATATGTTGGTTGGAACCTTTCATAACCAGAGGGCAATAGTATGTACTTACTCTAGTAGTAAAAATCCAATAGAGGGCAGCATCCTTATTTTTAATTGCTCCGCCGTAATTGCGAAGTTATTCGCTAATTAAAATGAATTTTGTACAAAACTTAACCTCACTTTTCTGATTCGGTGGAAGAGGACGCCATCAGTTCCAAGTCAAAATAAGCTCTTGAGAATGATATTCCAGAGTAATTATTTTCGTATGTGTTTGAATTACGCGCTCAGAATTCCACTTGAATGCTCCAGGATCCGGTTAGGTCTTGATGTGAACAGATTTTCTATCATTAGTTTGGACCCAATTGAGGAGCAATTAATGAGTTTTGCGGAGCAATTAAGAGCAATTCGGGAGCAATTGATCAGTTCAATTCTTTTTAAGTTTCGTTTATTATATTCATTCAAATTCGGGTTGTGAAGTTGGCCTACCCCCCACCACTTCCATAGCCACTTCATGTTTTTCGATTATTTCTCATATAACGAATGTGAGTTTGTTATATTTAATAGTGGAGTAAACAGGGAGCAATTGTCTGGTTCATAAAAAACTCTTTAAAGTGTCTTGGTTCAGCCAAAGAATACAATATACATAGAAGCCCATAAGTCCGATTTTTGTGTCACTCGAAATTGTGAATTGTGAGCACCACCGCTAGATGACAATAGCTGTTCGATTTCGGTTTTTAGTGCCATTAGCAGCACAACCACCTGTATTCTTTGTGTATATTGTATCCGACCAGAAACATAAATGTAAGAAATGGCCAAGTATTCGGGAAAATCCTTAATTGAATAGTTCCTTCTTAAAAAGTGATGATATGAGAGTTATTCGAGAGAGTTAACCGAGCTATTTACAAAGTAAATAGCTCTAGACTTCATATAATAGTTGCTCTTTAAAAAGTGATGATCTCCCATTAAAGAGCCGAGCTATTTACAAAGTAAATAGCTCGGTAAACTATTAACTAAAAAAAATTAATGACGGGTAATTTGATTAAATGTAAGAAAAAATTTGGTTGAAATTTATTTCGTAAGTTTTCCCTTAGTATGTTTTTAAAATTTTATATAACGCGGCAAGTTATTTTTTCTGATGAGTTCAAATATTTTAAAACTTGTTATACCGATTAAAATTTTAAAAACATACTTGTTATACCTGTTAAAATTTTAAAAACATACTAAGGGAAAACTTACGAAATAAATTTCAACCAAATTTTTTCTTACATTTAATCAATTTATTTATTTACTTTGTAAATAGCTCGGCTCTTTAATGGGAGATCATCACTTTTTAAAGAGCAACTATTATATGAAGTCTAGAGCTATTTACTTTGTAAATAGCTCGGTTAACTCTCTCGAATAACTCTCATATCATCACTATTTAAGAAGGAACTATTACATTAAGGATTTTCCCGAATACTTGGTCCTTTCTTACATTTATGTTTCTGGTCGGATACAATATACACAAAGAATACAGTTGGTTGTGCTGCTAATGGCACTAAATACCGAAATCGAACAGCTATTGTCATCTAGCGGTGGTGCTCACAATTCACAATTTCGAGTGACACAAAAATCCGACTTATGAGCTTCTATGTATACTGTATCTTTGCCTATGTATATTGTATTCTTTGGTACTATCTTTTCTGAAAGTTTCATCTCCTAATTAATCCAAACCGCCCCAAATCTTTGATCTCGCATCAATTTTATTTTCATATAATTTTAAGTCTATTATAAAAATAAAAAATTTTCCAATTTGAAAAAAATAGAACGAAAAGTTGGTCCGCGATGGGATTTGCGGCATTAAACACAGAACAGAATAAATCAAAGTTTTTTTTGGACAAAGAATAAAATAAATCAAAAGTGGCAAACTTTGAAAAACTATTGGGTAAAAAAATTTTTGAAAAATATTTAGAAACGTTTTTAGTGGAGTAGTATAACATAAAAATTTCAGTCAACTCAAAAGGGGTCGGGTTCAAAAGTGATTTGGCGTGGAATGCCTCTTATACTTATGAGATAAAATTTTTTGTATTCAAAGATTTTCCCTACCTTGCAAATCGCACCGTTTACAATATAGGTTACATTTCGTGTATTCGCGTTTTATTCACAGCATATAAATTCAATGTCAGTGTCCGTCAATTCAGTTTCGTATTGAACGGTCTCTAGTGAACTGTAAGAAGACACCGTATTATCTCAACGTTTTGTTATAAAATTGTTAATTGGTATAATATTGCTATAATTTTGTTTGTAGATTTAAGTTTTATTTCTTAAATAATATTATTATCATGTTTTAAAAATAACAACACTAATTTTATTAATAAATACATGGAAACACGTGTTAATTTATCTATATAAATTTTATATATTAATTTTCATCAAAATTTTGTTTAATTTCTTTGTTTTATCAATTAAAATTTATTTAACACGTTTTTGTAATTATTATATTATGTTAACAAAATTTTCAACACATATGTTTGAAAATCTGACGTGGAAATATTAATGTGTTTAAATAATCCAATTTCAACGCTTTAATTCTTGTTGTAAATTAGACATTGTTGCATCAGAAACAATTTTAATATAAATTACACGTGTTTAAATAGTTTTGGTGTTTTAAGGGTTCAGTAACGAATTTATATATAATATAATAAGATTATTTTTATTTTCGAAAAGTTAATAAAAATGAAATATATATATTTAAAAGATTTTCTTTTTCGATTGACCGTGAATGATCTTCATAATTTTCACCTGAAAATTCTTGTGTGACGAAATACTGTAAGATTTCAATTGCTAATAATTTCAAGACTAATAATGCGTTAACAATGATTGCGCCCACACCTGGTGGATCATGTCTTTACGTATCTGTCACTCTGTATTTGTTTTACATGCAACGTCAACGTACCAGCGTATGCGCATACGCGTGAGTGGTTATGAATTAGCTTTGTGTAAAGCATGAAGAATAGATATATTAGGAGATTGAACGACATAGGCAATTCGTCTGTTTTTGTGTCCTCAAAAACGTGTAGAGATCATAGTTATTATTTTCGCCACTAGCGGCAGTGCGAATCTGCCCGTACGGAATTATTATTTTTATTACAATTAAAATCAACGGTTATCACATCTTACAAATAAAAATTGTAAGTATAAAAATTGTTTAATTTTATAAATGTGAAAAAATGGGACGATGTTGTACAGGGAAAGCATAGATATACTGTTATATATCTATGAGTGGAAGGTTGTTTAAGGTTAGGAATGCGTGTCTGCATTTACGAAAGGAATATGGTCTGTAATTACCGGTTTTGTTATCTTCTTTCTTTATCTAATATATGTCAGTTATTGTAAACATATATTGTATATTATTATTATTATTAATTGCAAAATTATCACTATGATTCTTCATCTTTTAATTTATTGCAATTATTAAGAATTCTCTATTATTAATATTTATTTAATTATTACTTGATAATCGAAAACAATTTTTTATTATCTATAAAACTAAGACTTCTTATTAATTGAATGAAAGTGATTTCTTGGCGCCTACATTTAAACATTTAAATTCCGTACGGCACTGAGACCAGTGACCCCTACTGATAAAAGATAGTTACACCAATTCTTGACCGTTTTTTTAACATTACGTTCGCTCTCCTAATATATCTATTCTTCATGGTGTAAAGTTTTAAATTGGTGTAGCGTAGAAACGCGTTTAACTCAAACATTTGGATATGTTCTTTGGTGGGGAAATTATAAACTAGAGGAGCTGGTAGGTCGATGAAATATATGACGTATAAGTATTCGTATAGGTCGATGACATATAAGTTTTTAGTATTCTATATTGTCAGCTGTTACTTTGTGATTTGTCACTAAAATTTGACGCTTAACGCTGCGATTTATCGCTACAATATTTCCAGATAGCGTGCATGTTGAATATTAACCAAGTGACCGCATTTTTCGCTAAAAATCAGCGACAAGCGATAGCATGAAAATGCACCTTTAAGGTGCTGATTTTTAGCGACAAATGCGGTCACGTGGTTAAAATTCAACATTCACGCATCTAGAAAATTGTAGCGATAAATCGCAGTGTTAAACGTCATATTTTAGATACAATGCACAAAATAACAGCTGACAATATAGAATACTAAAAAATCTACATATAGTTTGCTTTTCATTTAACCACACAGCCAATGAGTGTGTGACACACTGTGTGCACACAGCAAAGCACGCTGAGTGTGAGAAAAATAACATAATCTGTTTAAAAGCGTCAAACTGTTAGTGTTAGAACAATTAATCTAGAGCATGGTAGTGCGACAGCCCGAGTTTAAGGGTTTTTTTTTGTCTTCGCGCTTACAGTACTATTACTACACGAAAAATCAGAGCCGATTTGACCCCCAAATATCTTCTGAACGAAAAGAGCTACAGTGCTGGTTTTTCAAAAACCGTAAAATAGCAGGAACACCCATAATTTTCATTAGACAGGCTAAAAACGTAGGGCCTACACCAGATATAAGGGCCTACACCTTTAAAGATGATATTGGGCATATAGTTAGGTCTAGTACCCAAGGCACAGGGTAAATTATGAAATCATGTAATTTATGTCGGGAAATGGAAAATTTTTGCATTTTTGTTTTGATAAAATTAACATAAGAAATATTGCTGCTCTATCATTGGTCCATATTTTCTATATATATACTTAAAATTTAACAACACACCACTTTTGAGAGGTGTACTCGATTTTTTAAAACTTTGTTGCTCCACTTCCAGATATGCTAGAAGGATGCGGTTTTTTGCATTCGATGGCAAATTTAATTTTCCCAACGGAACATATGGAAAATCAAAAATTAATTTTATGTGTTTAAGTCCACTTTCAACATTTGAGAAGGATGCCTTTTTTTGCATTCGACGCGAAATATCTCAAAACCTATTTGTAGATAAAAAAAATTAAAAAATTCAATTTTCCCAACGCAACATCTGAAAAAATGGGAATAAACCTAAAATTTTTCTATATATATATACTTAAAATTTAGCAACACACCACTTTTGAGAAGTGTGCAGGATTTTTTAAAACTTTGTTGTTCCACTTCCAGAAATGCTAGAAGGATGCGGTTTTTTCCAATCGACGCGAAATTTCTGAAACCTTAAATAAGAATCTTTGGGAAAATTTATAATTCCCCGAAAACTCGAGCCGAGTTTTCGGGGTGATCCTTCATATAATAGTTGCTCCTTAAAAAATGATGATATCCCAATCAAAGAGCCGAGCTGTTTATAAAGTATATAGCGAAAACTAAAATATAAGAATGTAAGTGCAAAGTAAAATGAAAAAAAAAAATTTGGTTGAAAAAATTTATTTCGTAAGTTTTCTCTAAGAATGTTTTTAAAATTTTATATCGCGGCAACTATTTTGTTTTCTTTTGATTCAAATATTTTAAATTAAAACTTGCCGCGTTATATAATTTTAAAATTTTAATTGCGTGCTAGATCGCTGTCCATTTGTACTGGTTTAATAATTATTAATAACTAATAATAATTCAAATATAATTTATCCGATCAAAAACATAAATGTAAAAAAACATTTACGTTTTTGATCGGATAAATTATATTTAAATTATTTTGAATTATTATTAGTTATTAACAATTATTAAACCAGTCCAAATGGACAAGCGGTCTAGCACGCTCTGCTTGGAGCTGGGAGGTTATGAGTTCAAATCCCGGCACTAACAGTTTATTAAATAAAATTAATGTGGCGGTTAATTGACGTTACATCGAGAACGAAGTAACCGACTTTGTTTATGAAGGTTTTCTGCTGATTCCCTTCACGAACTCCAGATGAATATCGACAAAGTTCATATCAAAGTCATCTGCAGCCGCACGACATGCCAATTCCTAGTCTGCACACAAATTCCTTGCTTTCCACTCACATCATGAATGTATCGTTAAAAATTAATTAAGGTTAAATAATAATGATGCGGTTAGGCCATGTTATAGACCATGGAAGCTCAAAAACTGAGGTAAAACCCCATTATTATTATTATAAATAAAATTTACCAATTGATAAAAATACATTTTTGAAAATTATTGGTAGTACTTTCGGTTACACACGCACTACACACAAGTTTTTCTTGTGTCTCTCTGTGTGCGCACGCTGTAAAACGAAGTTGTTAATGGAACACACTGTGTCACACTCCGTTGCTGTGTGTCAATGGAAAGCAACCATAATATATAGCCCTAAGGGCCAACGCACACCAAAAGAGCAAAACTGCTTTAAAGTGTTAGCGTAACACTGTTAAAAATAGAACATAGGAAATTACATTGCGTGCGCACACTGATAAAACGTTAAGCAAAAACGTTTTGTTTTGACTATGCCTTATCAGTGTGTGTATGCAATGTAATTTCCTATGTTCTATTTTTAACAAAACAGTGTTAGGCTGACTAACACTGTTTAAAGCAGTTTTGCTCTTTTGGTGTGCGTTGGCCCTAAGTGAAGCTGACTGAGACACTGACTCACCCACTCATGTATACAAATTCTAAGGCACTTCTAGACATTCTAGAAAGGTGCGGTTTTTTGCATTCGACGCGAAATTGCTTGAAACCGACGGGAAAAATCGGAAAACTTCAATTTTTTCATTGCAATCCCCCGAAAAATCGGAAAAACAACCCCCAAAAACTTTTATTACAGTTCATGTAATGTTTTTTTCTGTGATGTGGAGCCAAGGCCAAAGGCCGCCCCGGAGGTCAAGGGGGGACCCCTTGCTAGCAGAGCGACTAATATATTATATTTCTTCTCAATACCCGATGAATTTAGAACATCACAAAGTAGCAGCTGACTGATGTTTCGAATATATCGATGCGGGTTTTCGAGTTACGTTGACGCTGATAGAACCCGACGAAAAAGCTAAACGAAGTTTAGCTTACAATATTTCCAGATGGCGTGCATGTTGAATTTTAACCACGTGACCGCATTTGTCGCTAAAAATCAACGGCAAGCGACAGCATGAAAATGCACCTTTACTTTTACTTTTTTAAAGATGTCAGGAGTGTCATTTTTTAAATCAATATGGCAATTTGTAAACAGACTCAATATAAGAAAAAAAATGAGTTAAGCCTTTTTTCGATAGTTTACAATTAAATTATAAATAAATTTTAATCATTGTTTTTGCCAATTTTGATTAGGTAATTTTGACACAGATGTTTTTATTAACACAATAAAATAAAACATAACCACATTTGTACACCTTTAATTGTTTATTATTTAAATAATCAATAGTTAATATTATTTTAATAATAAATATGTTACATACAAAATAATTTCATTTTATTTTTCTAGTTCTTGAGATATTGTGAAAGTTTTAAAGCTCCTAGCAAATTAATGTAAATATCAACAAATTATCTTACAAGTGTTTCCTTTTTTTTAAATTTGAATTTCTACCCGATTTTTCTTATAATTATTTTCTATACGCTCCCTGGCCGCAAGGAAGTGGGGTAGGGTACACATACAGCCAATAAAAAAAAATAAAACAATAATTTTTTCTTTGTAAATATATTTTTCCAAATATTTTGAAAACGAAAAATAATTCGGGTACACAGATAGGGTGGCTAATGACCTCGTCGGCCTCTACAGCTTTTGTTTGAATGTTTTTTTGATAGAAATCCTCGTTCAAAAGTTAACCCCCCCTTTTTTTAGTTTTAACATAAATCCACCCCTATTTTTGCCTACTCATTTGGCCGCCATCATGAAATGTAACGGAAAAGGTTTGTTACAAAAAATGCTACATGTTACACAAAATTTTTAGCCTTATAAAAGTTACCATAAGTTATAACATAAAAGTTTGTCGCATAATTTAAAAAAAATTTGTTTTAAGTGCTATTCTATTTATTTATTTTTTTGCATTTTAATCAAAAACCATAATAGGTACATATTTCAGAAGATTATATTACGAATAATTTTCGTTTTTTATATTTCCAATTTTATTGATTTTTTTAAGGAATTTAGACCAGGAATTTAAGAAAGGTAAAAAGTTTGCATCATCTATGGAGTTCCTACGATAAGTTTTTATATTTGGTCATGAACAGAAACCTTCTTGAACCTGACAAACTAGCAGTGTTGGGATCGAACCAGCAACTTCCCAGTTCCGAGCAGAGTGCCTTAAACAATTCGACCACTCGGACTGGTTTTTAAAACCGTAAGAGATAGAAAGAAATTGGATTTTTGTATACAGATACCTTTTGGTATTCTAATGGAGTATACTAAAATACAATTTTTCCTCTAATCCCTTACGGTTTCAAAACCGTGTTTCAATTTTATACATAAACATACATAATTTATGTATATGACAGTCTCATTTCCTCTTTACAAATAAATGTATCTTTCTGCTACACTTACATATTATAACATATACAGTGTTGCATTTTTGATACCCTAATGACCAGTCTTGTGAATTACACCCTGTATATCCATCTTATGTATTACAACCTCAATACGAACTCTTCCTAACCCGAACTGATTATTTTAATTGTTAAATTTTTCGCACCCCTTAAAATAAATTTCGATCAAATCAACAAAAAAAATTATATATATATATATATATATATATATATATATATATATATATATATAATTAGAAAGACGGGTACCGGAAATGGGTCCCCTATATATACATGTATATATACATTATATATATATATATATATATAATAAACTAAAATATTAGGGATCTACTACTATTCACATTATTCTAGAAAATTTGATAAAATTTTTGAATATTTTTTCTTTCAGTTAAAAAATGTGTGGAATTTGGGCTTTATTTGGATTAGATACTAATCTACCACAGCAATGTAGTTCATCATTTACAAAAATCAAACATCGGGGTCCTGATGCATGGCGAATTGAGTACGACGATCGTTTAAAAGTAAGTAAAAGAGCCTTATTATTTATATGAAATTGTATGTTTGGCGTAATATGTATAGAAGGTTGTGACGGAGGTTAACTCTACCAAGCTCTGAGACTTCTGTCGCCACTTTTTATACCCGGTACAATATCGGTAATCAAACAAGATATTTATATTTGAAATTCTTGACTATTTTCGGGTAGATCTTTTATCACCGGAATCCGAAATTTTATTCACATATTTAATATATTTATTATATATTTTATAATATGTTCCGTTTGTAATTTTTTTCATGATTTTTCCCATAAACTATTAAAGAAATGTTGGAACGTTTCTTGCTTCAAACGTATGTTTGAAGGACCATGTACGCACACTTTTACGTGTGACAGATAACGATTTTTTTTTCTCTCTATGACGTATTCAATACAATGTAAAATTGTTTTATTTGAATAAAGATATACAATATAATATACACAATAATGTTATACTGTTATAGCGCCGATTGTGTAACGGTTTAAAAAAATGATCGCAGAAAAACCTGAACGAACTGAAACTTTGTGGGTGTGTGTTCTACAGCTAAAAAGATAGGTTGAATTCAAAAGTTAGGTCGAAAAGCAAGATCGGTCTGAGAATTCCCCCGCTACTTAATTGAAACTTTGTTTTCATAAACTAAGTGATGTTGCCAAAAATTTATTACAAACATTTCTAATTGTCAGTATATATAGGGTATTTAAACAATTTAAAAACTCAGTCAGTTATATTCACTTTTTTAAAGCTAAATTAGAAATAAGTATTCAATTTTTTCACAATTTTATCTATATAAAAAAAAGTATGTATTTAATGGGTCGTTAACTTGACGAAAATCCATTATAATTATTAAATAAAACAAATATTTGAAATTTTCGTAAAATCAATTTATTTGGCTAGTTTATAACACAGTTCCTTCCTCAGAAATAAAAAATGAAATGGAAAATTTTTTTTAAATTTAATTTTTTATTTCTGAGGAAGGAACTTTGTTCCGAAACTAGTCAAATAAAGTGATTTTACGAAAATTTCAAATATTTGTTTTATTTAATAATAATTAAAAAATTAAATGCTGTTTGTTGGGAATAACTTTAAAACGGCTGGACCGATATACCTAATTTTTTTTAAATTGTTCGTAATAGTCCAAATAATGCTTTTAGGGTAAGAAAAATTGGAATAGTGGCCCGGAAAAGCAAGTGAATATAACAACTAACTGACTTCATTGCTTAAATATCCGATATATAGATAGATTGTAGCGGTTGTCCTGGACGGGACACACTTCCACCATAAGGTCCATTGTGATGCCTAAGGATGTGAGGATGTGAGTGGAGTGGAAGGAATTTTGTGTGTAGACTAGAAATTGGTAGGTTGTGCGGCTGCAGCCGACTTTGATAGGAACTATGTCGATATTCATCTGGAGTTCATGAAGGAAACTGCAGAAACCTTCACAAGCATAACCGGTTACTTCGTTCTTGTCCATACGCCGACAGTTTAGTCAATTAACCGCCCCTTTTTTCGTATTCTTTTTTTTTTTAATAATTGACAAACTACCGACGTCGGGATTCGAACCCATAACCTCCCAGTCCTCAAGTAAACAGAGCGCGTTAGTCCGCTTGGCTATTTGGCTGGTTTATACCCGATATATACTGAGTTAATGAAAAGATTTTCAAACAAAAGTGGTTTATTTTAAAAACAGGAACATTTTTTGTCTTTAAATCTTTTACCGTTTTTTTTCTCCCCGACGGGAAAAATATTCCACTTTTTAGCTGTAGAACATAAAATTTCAGCTTATTATCTCTTTTCTTTTTGATCTGAAAACGTTTATTCGCTCGTTACACTGGTGATCGGTCAAACATTCTTGTGACGAAATACTGTTTAATTTCAATCGCTAATATTGCGAGACTAATAATTCGTTTACAACGGTTCAGCCCACAATAGATACATCATGAAAGTGCATGCGCGTGAATGGTTACGAATTAGCTTTGTGTAAAGTTGTAAAATTGATGTTGCGTGGAAACGCGTTTAGCTAGAACATTGATTCTAGTATCATTGCCGAGAACTACTAGGAGGCTAAGTGAGACAATAAATATTCGCCGGAATATAAGCAAAAATCTGTTTTAAATTGAAAATTACAAAAAAAATTGGAGATTTCGTCTCATCTTAAATCGTAAATATGCTCGGAGTTATAGAAAATGCATATCAGAAGAAAACTCACGTCGAAAGGAATCCAACCAGCCTAAAAAGTCTAGTACCGAACAAATGCGAGAACTACGGCAGCTTCGAAAAAAAAATGAAAAAACGTTTACATAGCTGGAATACAGCGGCAACCGACATTCCAAACGTCTACGGAACATGTGTAGGATGTTTTCACGATAAAAACACGGCACAGACCCGAACTGCGCCTTCCTTTTTTTGAGTTACCGTGTTTACAGACTGCGTTCACTATTTTCAATCGTTACAAAGTGGGAACTTAACTTATAATATCCTTACATATATTACCTATTCATATGGTGGCAGGGTAAAGAAGAATATTTAAAAAAATAATTTTGTATATAATTCGAATTTTTTAAGTCTGCTTTAATTAAGTGTAAATATATTTTTTAATTTATTGGCTCAAATACTTTTAAAAATATTGAATAATATTATAAAATTTACTCCGTTGTTTACATACTGAAGAAAATTATGTAAAAATATTTTTGCTAAAAAGTTCTTGGACTCATACTTCAATACATCCTAAACTAATAAGCTATTTATCTTTTATTTAAAAATATTATTTGAGTTTTGACCTTCGTAGAATAATAGCTAAATAATTTTGGTTGTAAATTATGCAAATTGTTTTATTAATTTATGCTCTCTTGATACATATATGATCATGTAAAAGATTTCAAATGGTATATAACATTTTTTTTAGGATTCCGTAGAAAAATCCTTATAGTCCTTATAGACTAAGAGCTGGCTACGTAAAAGTGAACTGATAAAACATAGTCGTGATTTTTTCTCATAAGTTTCACATGATATTGTCAAACCAAGAGCCGCATTTTGCAGAAGTCTCAAGTGAGGCGGAGAGTGTGGGTGGGGGGTCAAACGTGTAGAGTTTTGATAAAAAAAAAAACCGATCGAACGTAGTTCTGAAAATTGGTGTAGTATTATATATTGAAAATAGAAATTGAAAGAAAATGTTCCCAGAAGTGTAGGGTGAGGCCCAACTGCTCCCAGAAGCGGTGTTTACTGCAAGTTTACGATACTATTAGACTTTTCCACAAATTTGCAGAAGTTAAAAGTGAGGATAAATAAATAAATGACCAAAAAAATTAATTTTCGAAAAAAATTAAACAAAAATAAAGCTCGAATACTATTCTGAAAATTGAAGTAGTATTACATATTGAGAATAGAAATTGAAAGAAAATGTTCCCAGAAGTGTAGGTTGAGGCCCAACCGCTCCCAGAAGCGGTAAAGTGGTTAACTTTGAGTTGAAATTGAACTCATAAAACATAGTTCTGCAAATTTGTTTACTGCAAGTTTACGATACAATTAGACTTTTCACAAATTTGTGAAAAGTCTAATTGTATCGTAAACTTGCAGTAAACAAATTTTCAGAAGCTAAAAGTGAGGCTAAATACCAAAAAATTTAACTTTCGCAAAAAATTTGTATAACGTATTTGTTCGGTACTAGGCTTTTTAGGCTCGTTGAATTCCTTTCGACGTGAGTTTTCTTCTGATATACATTTTCGTAACTCCGAGCATATTTACGATTTAATATAAGACGAAATCTTCAATTTTTTTTTAAATTTTCAAATACAACCGATTTACTTATATTCCGGCGAATATTTATGTCTCACTTAGCCTCCTAGTAGTTCTCCGTAGGCTCTTCACAATGATACTAGAATCAATGTCCGAGCTAAACAAGTTTCAACGCAACATCAATTTGTAACTTTACACAAAGCTAATTCGTAACTATTCACGCGCATGCACTTTCACGATGTATCTGTTGTGGGCTCAACCGTTGTAAACGAATTATTAGTCTCGAAATTATTAGCGATTGAAATTAAAAGTATTTCGTCACACAAGAATGTTTGACCGACCACCAGTGTAAGGAGCGAATAGGCGTTTTCACGTCAAATACCCAATGGTCGTGTTCGGAACAACTAAGTTATCAGTAAATTAAGTAAGTCAGTCAGTGTAAAAAAAATTAATTCTGAGCATCTAAATTCAGCGTGCTTCTCTCAGGCACACGTCCTAACTTGGGGGATTTTCCCCTAATTACGTGGATTTAATGGCATGAAATAAGCATGTGTATCGAATGTAAATAGTCATTTTGATAAAAAATACGTCAATCTCAGAAATAAATCACCTAGATTTTCTACTAGGCTATATTTAATCCACAAGTTTAGGGAAGAATCCTTCAATCTGCCAGCACTTACTAAACAAAATGGCTTTACAATTAGTTGTTTAGTATCTGCCAAGTGTCCTGGCAAAACACTAACTTAGATATACTTAACAATTTACTTAATTTACTGAGGACTTAGTTGTTCTGAACACGACCAATGATGTTTATTTAATGTAGGGATTAGTTTCCAACATCTACCTTTTTAGATTGGTTTCACAACATTATATGTATTGACGAATATTGCAAAAAATTTATCCTTAATTTTCGAATTTAATGCGCCTCTGCCTTCCAGTCTGTATAAGAAAATCATTTTATTATTAAATCTGATATGCTTTATGTTATTTAAATTAATTTGAATAGCATTCCTTATGCTTTACAAATAACCAACAAAACACTTTGAGTTTCAATTTGAAATCAAAGTTCAAGGATATCTTTCATAAACCAATTTAAATTAATGTCTACTCTACCAATTATTTGAATTTTGCCGCCGTATTCGATTTCTTAGTATGAAAGTACATTTCAGAAATAAGTTAAGGGCTTATTCCGTAATGGTAACATCAATAAGTTTTAAGTTGGCATTACTTAAAAAGGAGAGGTAGAGATGGATAGATGGTTCTGTGTTCCACCATCATAAACATCATCAAGAGTCGTATGACGTATGCTATTGTAATGATAGAGGAATCATTTTTATTATTTATAAATTATACTTAGTTAATCTTATCTAGAGCACGTAGTGCGCAAGGCCGAGTCTGTTATTAAACAAAATAAAATATAATTTTTTGTTTTTATTCAATTTTATTTAATTTTTTGTTTCTCAGTCATTGCATGATTCTGACAGCAGAAGATTTATGATTGATGATGTTTATGATGGTGGAACACAGATCCATCCATCCCTACCCCTCCTTTTCAAGTGATGCCAACTTATAATTTATTGATGTTACCATTACGGAATAAGCCCTAAGACCATTACACAATGAAAAAAATAAGGTATAAGAGATAATAAATAAGGAATAAGAAATAGCACAGCGACTAAAACACAATGAGCGATGAGCTACAATATTCAACCAATCATAGCGGTTGAATGATTGCTGCTGGTGTGTGCACGAATGTCAAAAACATAAATTTATTTACAGACATATTATTAATAATTTAATTTTACAGATATTTGGCAACTGGAGATCAGGTGTTCTCTGTGGCATTGACATATTGGATAGGAGAGTCGACTGCGCATAACAATCATGTGATTGGCTGGCAATAAGAAATAAGGAACAGATATCCACCGCGACGGAAATTCTGTTGCTATTTCTTATTCCTTATTTTTGAATTGTGAATTGATCAACGGCTCTGCCATCTGCTGGATTCCACTATTTCTTATCTCTTATACCTTATTATTTTCATTGTGTAATGGCCTTTAATTGTCATAATGCTGTTGGGTTCATGTAGTATTCCTGTATTAAGGCGTTTCATTTGGATGTAAACGTTTACTATAGATAGTACATTGAGGTGTATTAAATGTATTTGTAAGCGATACAAGAGCCAAATAAAACGATGTTTGTAATGTTTATAAGCGCTTAAAGCGTGTAAACGTCCAAATGGTACGCAGCCGTAGTTTAAAGTGTGTAATCATCCAAATGGAACGCAGCCTATAGTATTCACAACAATCCCAAATTTTAATTTCGTTTTTCTATAATTAAGATTATTTTCTGTAGTATCTCGAAGGAGTATACACATTTTGCTATATATTTTGTATAGTACTCACCCTAATTATTTGCTCAATCAACTCTTTACATGGGTCGAGGACACGCGCTTTATTTGACTCGCCTAGTTACACACATTTTGTATATACATTTTGTGTAGTACTCACCCTAATTATTTGCTCAATCATCTCTTTACATGGGTCGAGGACACGGGCATTATTTGACCCGCCTGGTTACTCTACTGTTAACTTACTCGACCAATCTACACAGGATGTTCCAAAATAACTACCAGAAAAGTCTCCATAATTTTTCTGTTGGAGTGACAAAGATTTTTTTTTACATAATTAACGTTTTTATAGCATGGATGTTTTGGCTTCCATCGTTTGTCAATTGTTGATAGTTTACATGGAATGCAGCCTATGAAATTACATCAATATCCGCACCATTTGTTATTATGTAATGGTGAATTATACAATTTTAAAAAAGTAAGTTCAAAATAAAATGAATTTTTGACATTTTGAGTAGAGATATAGTTATTCAAATAATAAAACTTATACTACAATACTCGAAACAAAATTATATATTACGAAATTTATTTAAAAAATATAATTAAGAAATACACATAATATTATAGATACCAGTATTTCGATTGCAAAGTAATCATCTTCAGTAAGAAAATTCCATATAACACATAGAAATAAAATTATACCTTGAGAAAAACAAAAGTTTAAACATACCAAATGAACTTAACATGTTCAACGATTAAATACATTTTTAAACACATAAAATTTCAAATTCGCCCCCTTTACCTAGATTAGTTTTTTGTATTATAAATACGTATTTCGACTACAATGTAGTCATCATCAGTATAAATTAGCTAGTCGTAATTTACTCTTTGACAATTAGAAATAGATAGAAAGTCGAGATCAATAGACAAAAATAAAAATGAATAGAAAATTAACTCAATTAAAATATACTAGATTTAAAATATAATAAATTTTAAATTATATTGAAATTACTCTTGTTAAAATTTTTTCTTCACATTTATTCCTGTTAACTTTACTCTTATTAAAATTTTAATTGAGTTAATTTTCTATTCATTTTTAACTTTTTAACCCGACTTCAAAAAGGAGGATGGTTCTCAATTCATCTGTCTTTTTTTTTCCTCACCTCAGAACTCCGTCATTTATGAACCGATTTTGAATTTTTTTTGTTTTGTTTTAAAGGGTTTGGTTTCCCATTGTTCCCATTGGCACCAAATCGCATTGATGAGGGATGATGAGGGGATCCCCGGGAAATCGAGGAAAATCCTCATTTTATATGTGATAACCGATTTCTGCGAATTTTTATTTTTTTTTGAAAGGGTATACTCATTTATAATGGGAAAATAAAAACTTTTTTAAAAACCGACTTAAAAAAAATTTTTTACAAAAAAAAACCGACACCAAAAAAAAAATTTAAAAAAAAAAAAACAAAATGCATGTAAAAAAAACTGAAAATCTGTTATAAAAAAATGCACTAAAAATTAAAAAAAACAAAAAAAAAAACTGGTAAAATAAAATGTGTTATAAAAAAATACACTAAAAATTAGTAGGTCGTTTAGTAGGTCTACCCATATTTAGACAAATAAAATCAGTTATAGAACTTCAAAGTCACTAAAAAGCGAGAAATAAACCATATTTTGACAATATGGAAACCCGACTTCAAAAATCAAATATTCTATAACAAAAAATGCACTAAAAAGTAAAAAAATAATTGCATATTCTTGTACCAATTTTAGTTCACCTAAGCAAAAATTTTTAAATATATATGTACAATTATTGTTATTTTTGGAGGCGGTGTCCAAAAGTTATGTGAATTTCTCTATGCTGACACCGCCTCCAAAAATAACAATAATTGTACATATATATTTAAAAATTTTTGCTTAGGTGAATTAAAATTGGCACAAGAATATGCAATTATTTTTTTACTTTTTAGTGCATTTTTTGTTATAGAATATTTGATTTTTGAAGTCGGGTTTCCATTTTGTCAAAATATGGTTTATTATTTTTGTCTATTGATCTCGACTTTCTATTTATTTCTAATTGTCAAAGAGTAAATTACAACTAGCTAATTTATACTGATGATGACTACATTGTAGTCGAAATACGTATTTATAATAGAAAAAACTGATCTAGGTAAAGGGGGCGAATTTGAAATTTTATTTCAAAAACCTAGAGCTCTCACTAATTATCATTCGATAATATAATATTTTTAAATACATCAAATTAACTTTTCAATTCCATGCTATCCTTTCTATTTCCGCTATTTCTACCTTAACTATTGACGCTATAGAAAAATTGTTTGAACAAAAAATGTGATAATTTTTATTTTCTACAAAAATGCTCTGAACAAATTTTCGATAACTGAACGGTTGGGAACATATCAAGGAAACAAAAATATAAATCTGCGTAAAATTAAAAGCGGTAGGAGACGGTTGTTCCAAAGTGGTTTTCGCAGTTAAGGGTTATTCCCTCTAACGATCTCACAAGGTCAAATCGACGTTAAAATTATTTTAAAGCAAAACACTAACTACCCTACACTCTTTATACGTAAATGAATAACAAAACAAAATTTACAAAATAAATAATTTTTTTTTTTAAATTACAGTTAAAAGCTGAATTTGGTTTTGAATTTGAAACAAAATGTGATGTTGAAATAATATTACATTTATACAATCATGGTGGAATTGAAAATGTAGTTAAAAATTTAGATGGTGTTTTTTGTTTTATACTCGTTGATTTTCAAAAACAAAAAGTATTTGTTGCAAGAGATCCATACGGTGTCCGTCCTGGGTTCAGATTATACAGCGAAAATGCTGGTGTCTTGGGTATGTGCTCTGAGGCAAAAGGTTTAATTTCCTTAACAAAAGAAATGAATGGCAACAAATGGATACTAGAGCCGTTGCCTCCATCTACTTTTGAGGAATATGATTTAAACAATGAAGGATCTGCAAAACTTTTTAGACGTGAAAAATATTATAATATTGGTGATCGTCCATCATTTACACCATTCATTCCATATGAAAGTAAGTTTTATATAAAAAAGTCTAGAAGAATGTATCAAAATTCATGAAACAGTTTTTCCCGGCACGTTCTATTTAAATTTGAAAAGTTTGAATCATTTCATAGATTGTGTTTCAGTAAAATATTTTTACATTATAGGCTTATCGTCAACAGATGTTCATTGTAATATTCGAGCATTATTAACACAATCATGTAAGAAACGTTTAATGGCTGAGAGACGTATTGGATGTTTACTTTCGGGAGGATTAGATTCTTCATTAATTGCGGCTTTGACATTGAAATTAGCAAGAGAAGCTAATTTACCATATAAAATTCAGGTATTATTTTTTTTGTACTACTGTTGATTAGTTTTCATTAAGGTTGTACGCGCGGTGCGAAAAGGAATATATATATATATATATATATATATATATATATATATATATATATATTCCTTTTATATTATCTTTTATCGCTTATCTTATACATATATATATATATATATATATATATATATATATATATATATATATAAGAGAGCATATACATATATATATATATATGTATATGCTCTCTTTTTAACTCGCATATATCAATTTAACTGTCTCGCTCACACTCACACGGGAACGTTTTTGCTCTGGCAAATGGTGGTTTGCTCTGGCATTCGATAATACGTTTTCTATATATATTTTCTTTACTGTGTAAAAATTTCAAGACAGCTTATGAAATAACAAAAATGAAACCATTTTTTATAAATATTTATAGTGTTCTGTAAACAATTAGGAGGGATGAAAATGTTCTGACAAATTTTTTATGGATTCAGAATACTATCGAAAATAATTTCCTAAAGTTTCATGACTGATACTTTGACTAAATTGAATCTTTTTTCCTACCCTCTTTGAAATTTCAGGGTAGTTCGCCCCGGCCATTGGGGGTTGCCAGAAGTAACTTTTATTGTCGAACATTATTGAAGATTAAGTGAGTAACTTTTCATGACTTTTGAAATGACAACTGAATATACGTCACTGCATCTCTTCCTCTAACATGGTGATCTGAATTTAGAAAATACTGTACTGTAGTACTGTACTGTATAGCATGATTCCAATTGGCTCTCAGCCTCAACGGATATAATGACGTCACAACCAATCACAAGTCGTTTTTCTTATATAAAAATTTATTTATTTTTTATTAATAATTAATGAAAAAAAAAATTGTTAATAAAAAAAAATTATCAAAACATACTTCAAATGAATTATTCTTTCATTTATATATGAGTTTGTAGCGATAAAAAATTAATGCAACTTATCTATTATGCCATTAGTTTTATTTTCAAATATAAATTTTGTTTTTTAGTTCTGAGCGCGGAACAACTGACAATGAATTATCTGTTTCAAAACAAAAATAATATAAATTGCGTAATGATATCGTATATATACTTATCATTACGCAATCAAAGCTAAAATACAGCTACCACATAATAAAATTAATATTATTCAATATTTCAGACATTTGCTATTGGAATGGGTGACAGTCCAGATATAATTGCAGCACGTCAAGTTGCGAAGCATATTGATTCTGATCACCATGAAATTATTTTCACAGAAGATGATGTAAAAGAAATTCTTGACGATGTGATATATTCATTAGAAACTCCAGACATAACAACAATTCGTGCTTCGGTTGGAATGTATTTAATATCAAAATATATTTTAAAGAATACCAGTACAAGAGTTTTACTTAGTGGTGAAGGGGCTGATGAATTAGCACAAGGATATATTTATTTCAGAGATGCTCCTTCACCTGATGCAGCTCATGAAGAAAGTTTACGTTTATTACAAGATATTTATATGTATGATGGTCTACGTGCTGATAGAACTACATCTGCTCATTCGTAAGTAATTGGGTACATTGGGCACAATTATTCATTTATTTGAAATTTGATTCCTCCATGTATTTAAGGCATAGAGATAATATATATATAGAGTTGGCAAATCATAGGCGCGCGTGTAAGTGAAAACGTCTCCTCAATAGAAAGAGAGGTCAGACATCCCGGAGGTAGAGCTATCTTTTTCTAAATGACTAATATATAATGACTATATATTAGTCATTAAAAAGAGATAGGTATACCTCAGCTATTCTCTATATGCAGCTATCTGAGGTATAACTATTGACTCGGTTTACCTACTCTACGTATATATTATCTCTATGATTTAAGGGCGTCCCCTTAAATATCATATATTTAAAGAGGATACTAGATGTGATGATCAACCCCCCTCCCCCAGAATTATAGTCCACGTAAGTGGACAACCAAGTTTGAGGGGTGGGTAAACTTGCGTAAGACTATATATACAGGAAATATTATAGCCAAAATCGACCCCTCGTAACTTTTGAACAAACGGAATTATAAGATAAAAACCTCTCTTCGCTAATCGTTAAGAAATTAATCGTTTAAAAGATATCTAACTTCAAAAACCCAAAAAAGTCGACACACCCCCAATTCACCACGTATGATCTATCAATATTCCAGCGTATTTCCCGATATCCTTAAAAATTGATATTTGGCATACACCTAGATCTAGTACCCAAACCGACAGCAAAATTATGAAATCCCGAAATCGAAAATTTCGGCATGTTTACTTTTTATAAATTTAACCTTGTAAACGCATAAAGTAGTATTCTGCAATCTGATTGGTCGAGACATTAATTGCCTAGCATCTCAAAAAGTATAAATATTTTAAACAGCATAATTTGAGAACCATTACGTATCTATACTTCAATGCATTAAGGACGTTCTCAAAGAGCAGTCGTGCTCAACTTAAAAAAAATTCCATTATGTAACAATACAATAGATCAAATAAAATATAGATAAGGTACAGTGTTACTTTTTGGTGCAGTGTTGCTATATTTTATTTGATCTATTGTAGTTTACATAATGGAATTTTTTTTTAATTTGAGCACTTAAACAATATTTATAAGATAACTAATACCGCTTGTTTTTGTTATTTTTGTAGAAAGATATTTGTTATATCTTCAATTACTTTTTCTGAGTTTTTTAAAATATTCGTAAGAAAATTACTATTGATATTTAATAAAACGTGTGTGAAAACATTAATCGGGGTAAGTTTTATATGATAAACATACAAATTGTAACAGCCAATATTTACAAGTTTAGTACCGTAAGGACCATTTAAAAAAATTCTACGTGTGGAAGATACTTTTAACTACATGTATTCAAAATTACAGAAGAATCGTAAGAAAACTGATGTTCTTGGGAACGTCCTTAGCATTGATTTATAATTATAAAGTAATTTTTTCAAAAAAACAACATTTTTCTGGATTTAATAACTATATACGTAATTTTGTTAAATAATATTAAACACCATTTTCCATATTATTAAAATTAGATCAATCTATGCGTAGTATATGAAAATGAGGTAATTCTATGCGCAGTAGTGTAAAATGAAGTCAATCTATGCGCAGTAGTGAAAATGAGTTCCAACAATGATCAGTAGTGTAAATTGAGGTCCATTTATGCGCAGTATAGTAAAATGTTGTCAATCTATGCGCAGTAGTGTAAAATGATTCCAACTATGCTCAGTAGTATAATGAGGTCTATGAGGTCAATCTATGCGAGTGATCGTGTTCAACCGTTAGAAAGTCGGGATTAAACTTATGATACTCTTGTGTATCCGGGTATAAAAATCGGAGGCTAAAGAAAATAGTTTTAATTAAATTTCAAATTTTGCCCTAATTCCTAGATCAATTATTTGTACTTTATAAATACGTATTTCGACTATAAAGAAGTCATCATTTGATGACGTATTTCATTTGATGATGACTACTTTGTAGTCGAAATTTATAAAATACAAATAATTGATCTAGGAATTGGGGCAAAATTTGAAATTTAATCTCAAAAACCTAGAGTTCTGTTTGATTGTTTTAATAATCTTTATAAAATAGTTGTAGATTAAATGAAAAAAATTACGTTTTTATGCTTGAGATATAACTTTTTTTAATTCAACCTGTTTATGATAATCTATGTATTGGTAACTCTAGCTCTTGGATATCCTCTTTGGTGGATAAATTAGAAACTAGAACTAGTAGGTGTTTCAAATAACCCATGAGCAATTTTTGTTATCTAATACCCTTTAATAATTACGTGTTTCAATGTGTTTAGAAAATCCCCTCCCTGAATCCCTTATATAATTATTTACTTTAGTTAAAATTAATTTACTGTAACTAATTTACTTGTACAAAATTTTACCGGCCAAGTAGCCGCGCTTGTTAAGGCGCTCGACTTGGAACCGGAGGGCTATGAGTTCGAATCCCAACATCGGCAGTTTGTCAATTAAAAAAAATTAATGGGACGGTTCATTGACTAAACTGTCGGCGTATGGACAAGAACGAAGTAACAGGCTATGCTTGTGCAGGTTTTCTGCAGTTTCCCTTCACGAACTCCAGATAAATATCGGCATAGTTCCTATCAAAGTCGGCTACAGCCGCACAACCTACCAATTCCTAGTCTGCATATGAATCCTCCACTCACATCATATAAAAATGTATAGTTAAAAAATTCATAAAGGTTGAAAAATAATGATCTGGGTGGCCTCTGTTATAGACCGTGGTGTCTCAGAAACGGAGGTAAAACCCCATTATTATTATTACTTGTACAAAATTTGATTCTGAATTAATTTTCATTTTAAGGTTGGAGCTTCGTTGTCCATTTTTGGATTTACAGTTCACCAGTTACTATTTAAGTTTACCAAAAGAAATGCGACAACCACAAAACGGAATTGAAAAGCATTTATTACGTTCAGCGTTCGATTTTGAAAATTTGTTACCGCATAATATCTTATGGCGGCATAAGGAAGCATTCAGTGATGGTGTTGCATCTATTAAGAAATCTTTATTTCAAATTATACAAGAGATTATTGATTCTAGAGTTTCAGAGTTTTGTGAAAATACAATTGGAAAAAAATACACACATTGTACGCCCAAAACAAAGGAACAATTGTATTACAGGTAATTTTTTTATTTTTCTAGAACTATAAATCATTCAATAAATGATTACAATTTCAATTAATAATATCGATTTCAGACAAAAATTTGAAGAATTTTATCCAAATCAAATGTCCAGTTTCTGTCCATATTTTTGGATGCCTAAATGGATTAACGTAAGTGATCCATCTGCAAGATTTATAAGTCATTATGCAGCAGATAAAAAATAATTTTTTTATTAAAATTGCAAATAAAACGGATTAAAATAAATTAATTAAACAAGTTTTTGATTGTATTCATTTTGCATGTAATAACACTCACATTATATGGAATATGGTTCAATGTTACCTAATCACATAATACAATGTAAAATAAACATTTTCCAGTGATTATTATACTCAGTGGCGAATTTACCGGATAGGCAAGGTAGACAGCTGCTTAGGGCGGAAAATTTTGATCGTTTACACTAGATATATCGCTACTTGAGTGATAAAAAATAGAATTTTTCATTTGAAAAATTTTGTTTTGATATAGATCTCTTGTCATAAGATTCTATCGAAAAACGACTGAAGATATCTGGTTCAAAATTTGTAAGTGTATTGTAGGGGTTAAATTAAAATTTTTGTTAGTAATTGAGCCTATATAGACTAAACTGGCCTTCTACCATTAACCCGCTTCCAATTTTGGCAACAGGTCCTATTTTAAAGAGTAGGGCTCAATGTATATGGACCAATAACCAATAATTGAAAAAGTGGACCAATAATTGCTAGAATAAAAAATGCAATGACTCATGTTTGTCTAAGTCTAAGCAATGTCTAAGTTTGTCTAATAACGATTGTGAGGAAATCTAACCGTTTCATTCACGCCATGCGGTCAGTCATACATTACTTAGAAAATGCCTCGTGTTTTTCTATCACTTATTTAGGAATTATTTCTATGAATCCTGGGTTGAATTTTGATGTATTATAAATCTCCGCAGATATTTAGACGTAGAGTTAGTTAAAATTGTGGTCGTCGAAAGATGAAATTATTTAAAATGTAAGTTTTCATAAATTCTTTATTAATCCATATATATTAATTAATCATACATCTGTTTCAAGTGTTAAAATTCAATTACACAATACAGAATATTTTTTTATATAAAATGTGGTGATTCTTTAAGATCTCGATATTACAATAGTTTGATTAATAATAATTCAAAAATAATATGGAGTCGAAAAAAAGGGAATATTACATAACAAACACGTACAAGTTTTATTTTGAAACCATCAAGTTCGAAACCAATTACATTTCATAGTAACAAATATGTCGAGAAATTATTATTTTTTTAAAGGGGCGCGTAAAATTTTAATTTTGATGTTTATTAAATAAATTTTAAATATTAAAATATTTGGTTTCTAAATAAAAAAGTTTTCATAAAACCATTTTAAAAATATATTTTCTATTTTGAATTTTAAATATATATTAATATAAACCATTTACATTTAGCATTTTAAATGTATTTAAAGAGCATTTAACCACTTCCATTTAAAAAAGGCTTTTATACCCATCCCTGATCGGCAGAGTAGATTAGTTTCTATGAAAAGCAAAGTTGTCAATGTGAAAATTGCTCCAGGCATGCCACTTAGGACCATTCTTGGCGCATGGAAAAATGTACCGAACCATTTTAATGGTGTTGCCAGCTTATTGTGTGAGGAGCAAGATTATAAGAATATCAAGAAATATTTTTATATTTGTGATTTTTGCTTAAACTGTCTTACCATTTACACAAAATTTAGTACAGTATTTAATAGACAGTAATAAAACAGTATTTTTGGTGAATAATAAGATAAATTTTAATGAGAATATAACTACAATACGCTTTTGAACTTTAAACATAAAAATTCAAATTATAAAAATAAACATAAATGAATGAACTTTAATTATAAACGTTCTATATCTATTTAGTCAAGCCTGACTTATAGTCAGCCGTCTTAAGATGAAGGCAAGCATCTGAATTTTCGATAGTTAAGCTGCTCCTGTTTTTACTTAAAATAAATTTCATATGTGAATATATTTGCCTGCTCAAGTAGGTCAGCGAGTCATAGGTAGCTGACTCTTGTTATAGACGTTTCATTTGCTGTTCTTAATCAGAAAACGATACATCTTCTTTTTCGCAAAGTGAAAAAATACACATGCCATTGCAGCAACAAATTTAATTTTTTTAAATCTTCATATTGAAGATTTTCTGTGTCAGCAATCTCTAAATTACTCAAATGATCTTTAAATAGGCGAGTGCCTGACCCAAACTTTTTTTTGAATTAAAATAATGTCTATAATTATGGGAATTTTTTTAAATTACCACTTTGGAATGTGTTTCTGTCATTTTGTTAATTTTATAGGCTTATGTAATTTTATTGATGAATCTTTCTTACTTTCCAGTTTATATAGGATGGCGCATAAGTAACGTTAGGATTTAATTAGTGAATAAATTTTTTATATATGTTTATTTAGTTATATAAATGATATATATTTTGATATTAAATATATATATATATATATATATATATATATATATATATATATATATATATATATATATATATATATTGATATTAAATGATATATATTTATTTTGAAAGTCAGCATTCGAATACTTATGCGCCACCCTATATAATATTGCATTATCACTCGTTTTAAAATAAGTCTATAATAAAAATTTAAATATATTCATATTCCTCGATTAAAAATTATTTTTAAGACCCCATTGTGATTATAAATCCATTTTAGTTTCAATTTAATTTCCTTTAGTAAATAATTAAATATTAAAAATCACAGCTCGTATCAGTTTTGATTGTTAAATTTTACACACATTTTGAACAAGTTCTAAACAATAAAATTTATTCAACATAAGAATTAATAAATGAAATCGTTGCGACATCTAAAGTTATTTTATTAAATAACCTTATTATATTTATTAAATTGTAACAAAAATAATGGGTCTAATAAAAAAAAGCCACACTTAATCTCTATTACTAAGGCTGTAAACTGTTTTGTAAATACTACCGGGGGCAGAGTTTAATCTTATGACTGAAACTATTCCATGTAAATCTCTATAAAAACTAGTAATGGCTCATGTTAGTTTTCAAAAATATTAAAAATTCTTCTATATATGAGACCCTACAATAATTTCCATAACTGAGATCATTTTTGAGAAAATGCGTATGATGAAACGGGGTTAAATTCTGATTAAAATGAAATGATTTTGTAAGTAAAACATTCTTACAATAATACGCAAGTACATTTTAAATTTTACCTGACAAAAGATCATGTAGTTCTGGATTTTGGGTATGTTGTAAGTTTTCAATTCTGCGTGCATCGGTACGGTTTACGTCCCTTTTCTGATTTTTGGTCACTACTAATACGTCCTACGAAAAAATAAATTCTAAAAAAAAAAGTAAAGTGATTGCATCTTCTCTATTTAATGATTGAATTTCTATTTCTGTTTACCGTTTTAACTATGTTCACTTCGCGTATATCATACAACTATTCGACGATACCTGGTGAATATAGAAAACCTAACGGGAATACATAATTGATAATATTGAATGTTCATATTCATGTCTAATTATCTAAATAAAATTATTTTTGATAATTATACTTGATAAAATGTGTTCAAGGAATCCAGAATAGCTTACTTAAGAGACAGCACTAGATCTACGCTATTTTCCACAGTAGTGCTATTACATATTATGCACTTTATACACATAGACTGCGGTTCCTTATAGCGTAAAAGAAAAAGAATCTCAAATTAAATACTACACTTAAGTCTACACTCTTTGAATAAAAAATTCCCTGAATCTGAATAGATTGTTTAATATTTTCCATATGCCTGAAACTACCTTAAAACTGTCTTCTTTCTTTCGTGACTTATAACTTTGAACACAGCTAGTTAATTTCTATATAATTGTATACCAACGCCAATTGATTATATATTTATAACAGTTTAAAAAGATAAATTCCAACAAATACAAATGATTATTTTCCATACAAAAATATATACTATGCTGTCATACTACGTTGTTTATAGTATATTTTGCCAATCTACTTGAGTAATTTAAAAAGTTAAAAAATCTTGATACTTTTTATTTAACGTCTTCAATTTATTAATGCAAGTAAATTTTCAAACAGTTATCTTCAAATTTATTGTACAAATTTGACAGACGATCAAGTTATTTCTAGGGACTATTTAAATACTTATATGTTCAAAATATAAAGAAGCAGGTTGGGCGAATCATTGAGAGAACCGCTCCTAAGAGTGTAACATTACAATCACTCTCATGTTTCTACCTGAGGACGTATAGCATTCTTTGTATGCATTTTCAAAAACCTGATCAGCATACAAAAAAATGTCTACAAAGCTCTATATTTTTTGCAAATTTTGATGAAAACTATAATTTTTTAGTGAGTTAATTTTCCGGATTTCCCAGTGAAAATTAGGGCCCCGATTTGTTGACTTCGGATTCAACGACACAAAAATAGCCCATATATCAAATTTCATGAAATTTGAATAAATACAATCCGATATATTCTGTGTTATATAAAACTTGTCTAACAATTGAACACAAAACAATGCAAACAAATTTTGAAAACTCTCAAAAAAATTGGTTATTTTTACACTTTTGACTTGACTATAAATATGTAAGGGGCAAAACTTCAAACTATTGAAATAGTTTGGATCACATAAGGAGTAAAAACTCAATTTATTGATAAAAATAGTGCTGATCATGAATTCAATTAAAAAATATCGTCGCACTTTGGTAGAAATATGAGAGAGGTATCTCCAGCGGTAACAAATCGAAGATTTCGTTATGAATATCTCTAAAAATAAATATTGATTTTTTGAAATTTTTCCAAGAGGTATTTCCTCTAACTTTTCCCATGGCCCATTACTTTCCGAACTTTAGGCAATACATTCCCTTCCACCCATATGGAGGTCAGTGATATAGTACTTTTTTAATCCATCTTTTCTAGAATTACAAATAAACATAGACAACTGAAATAACGCGATAATAATTAAAATAGGTAGGTAACGCATATATATATTTAATAAAATTTTTTTTTAAAATAATATATAATGTACAGAATATAATATAATGAAAAAAAAAGCTTCATTTTAATTAATGAAAATTATTTACTTAAAAATTCAATTACTTATTTATTTCTCTTATTTACTAAATATTAAAATTTCTGTGACAGAAAAAATATATACAAAACGCGATACAAACTAGTAAATTTTTTTTTATATTTTACATTATTCAAATTAAATAATCAATAGTTGCCAATTTATATAAAAAAATGTTATTTTGTTAATGTATAAAATTCGATCGCGGACATCAGGGAAATAAATTATCCTTAAATCCCAGGATTAATATGAACGCTTCTTTATGCGATTGTTTCATCAATGCCCACAGGCACTTAAAGCAAATATTAAATGCGTTTAGCGGTAAAAACTGCGGACTTGCTAATCGGTTATTAATATGTCATGCCCCACGCAACTACCTAGTTAAAAAATGATAAACAGCCCTCAGCAAATTTAAACTGCCACCAATTTCCTTTCAAACGTTTTTAACGACTAAACGCACTCAATTGAGATTAATAAAAATAACTACTGACCTCTATCATATATAGACAGCTGTTATGACATAAAACGTGGTCCAAATTTAAGTATACACTAAAGCCATCTACAAGGGAAAGATTAGAAAAAAAATTATATAAAAAACATACGCTTTTTTAGAAGGCGTACGTTTTCTACTTTTGTATAATTCGAAAAATGACACGATTTAATAATTTAATAATAATAATATCTCGTCTATTGATTAATTTTGATCACCATTTTCACTGTAATCATATAAATAAATTTTTATTTGCATTTGTATTATTTTTGCAAAGAAAAATTTCATATATACCACTTAATATGACTTATTAGAAATTCAAGCTAAGAGAGACGCTATCTAGCGTTAAAAAAAGAACCATTTGTGAATGTAAACAAACAAAGAACACATATTTACTTATATATGAATTGTGCATTTTTCATTATAAAAATCGTATAGTAATTATTATAATAATGCCTGCAAATTGTTGTGAACAGAACTGTATATCTTCAAAAAGAACACACGTTAAAATAATTTTGTTTACACAACTGTGAAGTATTTCTAGTTTTGTCACCGCGGCCATCTATAAAAACCCAATAATTTACATATGTTCATGGTTCATTTACTTCCGCTAGTGTAAGCATAAATTGGACCATTTCTATACTAGAGGACAGTCAATCCATGCATGGAATGGAGGTCAGTGAAAATAACTACTAAATATTTCACATTAGTTCAGAACACTTTAGTAAGCGATCGCTATTTTAATCAATCAAGTTAATTGCGATCACCTTTTGAACCAATCTTATTGATGAAACTAGTGATCGTACATCGTGGTAGTAGCTTCAACAATTTCTTAATTATACAAATAATAAAACTAAACGCCAATATGATTTAAGTTTTATTATTTTTATAACAATTTTTCAATTTGTTAAAAACTAACAAAAATTAATTCTAGTAACAATTTCCTGTTATACAATATTATCTAGAGCACGGTAGTGCGCAAGGCCGAGTTTATATTATATACCGTAAGCAATTAACTCAGTTATTTGTTATTTTCACTTGTTTTTTTATTTATCTTCCATAATCGACGCATCTCATTACGTAATAAAAAATACAATGTTTTTATTTTATTTACTTTCAATGTTTTTTATTGCACTTTGTTGAGGGCTGTGATATGAAGAATCTGTCTCACCGTAAGTGACTAACAAAATTAGATTATCCGCTGTCACCGTGACGTCATAATTTACTAGTCTGTGGACGAAAATATGATAATTTCCCAGTCTGGTCAAATACAACCTAAAGAAAGTCATGTTATTTATAAATACTACTTCGAGTCGAATTATTTCTACTTGCTTTTTAATAAAGCGGCTTTGTTGTAATATAATTTTAGTATAAAAAATAGTTCCGATAAAACCAATTCATAAAAGTCTGCTCAATACAAATAATGAATAAGAATATCATGGAGAGATAAACATGTAGAGTAGATATATTTACTATTATATAAATAGAATGAATAATAACTTAAAAATTTTTACTTAATCCGGATAAATTGTATTTTAAATTTGAACAACAATTCATTTCTTATTATCTCCAGAGATTATACAAAAATGTCGAACGCTCGATTATCCGTAATAATTATTCACCATACAGTCTCCAAAATTTGGGAAATTCTACACGGATTGACAATACAAATAAATAACAAAATAATATTCATAAAGAAGTATATTATAAGACGACTTACTTTAGTTACATTATTTCACCATCAGAGGTATGGTTTATCTGTTTACGACTATGATGTGGAGTAATTAAAAAACAAAGAAAAAATCCAATTGTTATTTACATCTATTAATAATCGGTATTCATTAAACCATAAAATGCTTTCGTAACAACACCCTAAACTCAGTTTTAGAAAATTTATCTATATGTATCATGTTAAAAAACAATTCCATATAAGTGCTATTATTAAATACATAGAAAAATTTTATTACTGAAAAATTGTCAATATTTTAGTGCCTATATAAATTTTTAACGAATAATAGTTACCAAATATGTGTTAAACGTATTTCCTTTTTGTGATGTTTCTTCGGCTATGTTTAAAAGTTAGGCATAATGTTACGTATCTCAGAAAGCTCTAAAATTTATATATCATGTTAAAAAATAATTCCATTGAAGTGCTCTTATTACATACATAGAAAAATTGGTTTACTCAAAAATTGTCAATATTTTAGTGCCTATATCAATTTTTAACTAATAATAATTATTAAATATACGTTAAACGTTTTTTTCTTTTTGTGAAGTATCTTCTTCGGCTATGCTTGGTTTTATTTAGTTTAGTTAGGCATAATGTTACGTATCCCATCTTAAGAAATAAAATTTCTTTACATAATGGAATAAAATATTTTATCGATTTCAAGAGCGAATTGGGTGCATACATCAGCCAAAATTTCATAAAACAATGTTCAAATTATATCAAAAAATCAATTTACTACTAACGCCAAAAAAAGTTGTCATGTCTATTAACAAATTCTTTATACTTTTTCCTCGTAAACAATTTTATATTTTACTGGCGAACTAGATTATTGGATCTTGAGAAAAAACTAGTAAGTTAATATTACAGAAACTTTTTCGTTAGACCCCGTAAATGAAAAAGTTGGATTCGTATTTGATAGAATTTGTACTTCATATAAACTCTTTTAATAGATTTAAATCATATGGTTTATATTAATTATAAAATATATAATTAGTGTTACACAAAACCATTGTAAATATATTTTGGATATGTAATTCTGCAATATTGAATACACAAAATATATGAATTTTTTAACAGTCAGCTAATGAGATTATATCTCAAACCACATCGAAAAACTACACTTTATCAAATAAGTAATTTAAATTAAACATCATTTTATCAAATAAATAAAATTTTAAAGTTAATGAAATCTATAATCCAATCAGTGGGGGGGGGGGGGGGTATTCCGCCACACAAAAGGTGGAATTGGAATGATTTTGAAACATGTTGTTAAAGTAGAAGATCCTGATAAAAATACAACTTTTTGATTTTGAGGTGTGGGGGGGGGGGGAATGAACGCGATCCGCTATCTTGATTTCAAGATGCGATAAACAATTTTCACAGAATAACTAACGGTTATTTCTAAACCATTACTACTCCACCTTTTGTAACAGGGTGGCTACAGAAATAGCAAAATAAAATTACCTGACTTTTCCATGACTACTAAAGTAAATGTCCAGGTATATAAACACGTGCCATGATACACATGTATAACAAAGAAACGATCTTCCAACTTCTTTTAATCATCGGCGAACTTTTCTCTTGAATTGAAGGATCATAAACAATTTTTTCGCTTTTGGTAACCAGATTCCAAAAATTAATTTTTATAATTATCATAGTTAAAGTTTGTCCATATGAATTTAAGATATTTGTCTTAGGTATCCGAAGAGACAAAATGTAATGAGCACTCATTTTAATTTTAGTTGATTAAATTAGATTTTCCAGGGCCATGACATTTTCAGGGTTTTCCTGACATTTCCCGGTTTTTTAAAAAGTGGTCACCCTGTGTAAGGTCCTATAGGGGGCTTAATCCCTGACTAACTGGGCCAAACGATTTATAAAATAATAAATTACTAAAATAATATAAGCAGAAAGTATGTTACATTAAGAAACAAAAATTTGGACGTATTCTATTTTAGTAATTTATAGTATAATAAATAATACTTTATTAATTTCTATAGTAAATTTGCATTAGATTTCGTTAACAAAAATAAAAAATAAAGAAAACTTTTATTTTAAATTTATGATAAAATTATAAGTTATATTTACGATTAAATTATTAATTAAATAATAAAATGAGCTTTCGTTATATAATTTTAAATATTCAATTTTTATAATTAAATAATGTTCATTTACGACAGAGAGGATTGGATTTGGTAGCATTAGAGTTCTATTACACGAAGTACCTTCATTACAGGGGCGTAGCTACCGCCGTATCTGCCGTATCAATTATACGGGGCCCCCGACGCGCGTAAGCAAAAATTGAGAGTGTATATTTAATTTGAATTGTTTGTAAAAATTTTGGAAAAGGTGACAGATAGATAAATATGATGAAGAAATATTTCTATTTAATTTTATGCAAAATTTTTTTTTCTTTTGTGAGAAATCTTTACCCTTCATAAGGGCCCCCAAACAAATTTTTATACGGGGCCCCGCCAAGGCACGCTACGCCACTGCTTCATTACCAAATAATTAATGTATTGAGATACGCAACATGAATAGTTTTCTTCAAAAAATAAAAAATCAATATATAAAATTTGTCATAATTTAATTAATCTACTTAACAATATATTTCATTAAATATCAAGAGTTATTGCATGTAAAAAAATAACATTTTTATATTTGATATGTTTCAAAAGATTTTTTTTTCACAATTGAATTGTTTTTTATTTTATAATTTAATTTTTTATTGTATATCTAGATGCCAGCCATGAAATTTATCATCACGAAAGACTAGATACAATATATATATATATATATAAAATGAGATTAAGAAAAAATATTAATAAGAAGTGGTCACATATGAATAGTAGCCGCTGTGTAACGGGCTTCTCCTCTTCGCCAACTCCATTGACTCGGTCGATACTATAAATAAAAACAATATAAATGTTAATTAATAAATATAAAAACTGTGTTCGCCGAGAGTTTAACTACGCCTGAGTGTGAAAATAGATCAGTAGACGGGATTATCTGCAATCTAACAACACAACAGTCGATCATTAGAAAAATCGAACAGGATTACATTCCATTCATTATCCGAAGATTTATCTAGCGATAATAATAATATACCAAAATAAGAAGTAAACACAAATTTTTACTGAGCCTAATTTATAATCTTAAAAACAGTTTGCATAGAGAATTTTATTAAAAGCAGGGACATTAATAGTGATATTTTAGATACTTTTATGTAAAACTCAGTGAGTGAGTTGGTCACCCGAGATCGTAAGTAGTCCTCATCAGTATCGAATGTATTTAAATACTCATATCAGCGAAATATAAATAACCTGGTAGAGTTTAGACACTAGAATGATTCGTTACTAAGAATGTAGCAAAGTATTTCAGTCACCCACACATTTATATCAGAGTACGAGCGATGAGACCCTTTAGCTCAACTCATGATCTAATGTATTTTTATCCTTAGAGGTTTAAATTCTTATTTGATCGAAATTATATGAATGGTTTGATGTTTTGCTACTTACAATGGCTTTCAATGGATTCATTAATATTTTTTTAAATTTATCAAAATATTTTACAAAGGAAAAAACACATTTTTTTGAGAATGGTCCGATTTTCAATACTCTATTTGCATTGTATTGTGTTCAACTGTTAAACAAGTTTTATATAACACATAGAATATCTCGGGTTGTTTTTATTCAAATTTCAAGAAATTTGATATACATATGTGCTATTTTTGTGTCACTGAACACGAATCCGAAGTCAACAAATCGGAACCCTAATTTTCACTGGGAATACCGGAAAATTAACTCAAACTTACTAACAGATGATAGTTTTAATCAAAGTTTGCAAAAAAGTATAGAGCTTTGTAGACATTTTTTTGTATGCTGATCAGGTTTTTGAAAAGTTAAAAATCGGAACCGTCATTTTCACTGGAATACCTGGAAAATTAACTCAAACTTACTATCATATGACAGTTTTCATTAAAATTTTGAAAATCAGACCGTTTTCAAAAAACCAAGAAAAAAAATTAATTAATCGGCCATTGTAAGTAGAAAAACCTAAAACCACCATTCATATAATTTCGATAAAATAAGTCTATTACGATCGTTTGTGGTTACGCTCTTCAATTGAGCGATCATTTACCTATCGATTCAGTAGAGAAGAGTGCAGTAGCGAAATTTTCTAGTATTTCAAGTATGCGGATCTCAAGAGAATTATATCTATGTATAAGTTAAACAATAAACTCATATATACATTGATTAAATCTCCAAAGTATCTAAATGTAAGGTAGTAAAAATACTTACTCATTTTATGATCCTCTTTGAAGATTTAAATTTTATATGTCATGAGTTAAATAGGAGCGATTTGAACTCATGGATTTAATCGTAGTCCCTGGTTAAAAGGAACAATATCGTTTCGATTAGAAGAGCGAAGTTTATGAATCATTTTTACATAGCATTTATTTGCACGTCAATTTTGAACCATTTACCGACGTTACCGTATTTCTGATGACAATACAATAATATGGTACAGCAAAAATGACGTTCTTTTTAATGAAAAATAATAATGGCAATTTATAATAGAAAATATATATTAAAATGTATATGTATCATCCTTATTAACTATCAACACTATAATAGCGCTCTTTTTTCATAATTTGGTGCCGGCTTCCTCGCCATCAGTTGTTTGGAACATAATTTGTTGGTATTTTAATAACAGACAACTTTTATTCGAAACATTCAAAAAGAAATCATCACAAATCGACTGTTAAAATTTGAAAAAAGTCATTTAAGAAGTTGATCTAAGTTCATCTAATAAAAAAAATTCGTTACGCAGGAGCTGCTTCAACTTAGCGAATTTCATTAGAATATATAAATCACTCTCTAGCGGTCACAATTTTAGTCTGATCAAAATAAAATATCGAATCTGATATGATTTTAGTATTTGCAAGGCTAATTTTAGTACTATATGGTATAGGTCAAGGGGAAAGACGGCATAGAGAAAGAAGTAAACACAAAATATAAAATATCTCTCTTAATATTAGAATAAAGGAGAATATTAGAAAATCAAGGAGTAAAGTTGTAGAAAATCAAGTTTGCTACAATTCATTACCTGATCATTTTTCTCAAACTCTAATGTGAACAGAGATATTTAGAATTTTAACTTTCAGTCTTTAATTGTAAATATTTCTGTAAATATTAGTCTAACAGAAAAATGATAAGAAACAAAATTACAGTAAAACTTAGTACCTACAACTTAACTCCTGATAAATTTTTCGATTTTTCAAATATTAAGGGAGATATACCAAATTATGTATTTCCCCCTCCCTCTAAACCCCCTTTTCTCCTTGTCAGATTTTACCCATTAACGAACTTGACCTTTAGAATACTAAAAGCTCCTCAAATACCAAATTTAATTTCAATCGGAATAAAACTGTGACCGCTAGAGAGTCCACAGACACATAAACGTATACATATATATATATATATATATATAATCGGACAAGGGGGAAGGGGGTTTAGAGGGAGGGGGAAGAAATTTTTACGAAATTCCAACATTGGTGCAAAAACAATAGCTGCATTTCCTTTGGAAGAAATTCGCTAAAAATCATAAAATTAATATTTCTTACATATAGAATATCTCTATATTTAAAAGGCGGTCTAACATTATAGATTTACTGAATGATGTAAATTCAACCATATAAGATAGAAGCAACAAGAAAAAAATTAAATTTTACTAATTAAAAATGATTTACTAAATACACAAACCTGTGACGTAGAACAACAATCCCATCCTTGCTGCACAATGTAGAATAATAATTAAGAGTTATTCAATTATAAATTATTATTATTAAAAATCAGGATTTATTTTAGATTTTATAATATCTTGGCCAAAATATTTTATACCGTGAAGCTATTTTTATTTTCTATTTTCGGATGTCTATGATTAAATAAGGTATTTGCGACTTTTATAAAAATTGCCTTAATATTTAAAATATCAGTAAAGCGGAGTCAGTCCACTACCCCTCCTCATGGTCTAACCTGATATGATCTCATCAATGTACTATGCGCCATAAAAGTAGCGTTCGTTTCAAAATTTTATAGTTAGTTTTTTGGGAAAATGTTTCGAATAAAATCAAATGAAAAAGGCACAACTGAATTATTAATATTTAGTAAGCAGAACGATACTTTTATGGCCTTGTGTAGAGAGTAGTTTGAAATCGATTCTACTGAAATGATTGTTGTTGTATGATTAATGAAGTCAGTATTAAAAATAAAGGCATTTTTAATTTCCATTATTATTTATAATACATATTATTTCTCGCAAATAGTTTTGAATAAGTTACAAAACACTAAAAAATAAACTGCATGTGTATATTTGGCAACAGGAATTGTATTGCCTTTAAAATGTGCGAAATAATAGCTTGATTTTGTTGTTTAGAAGGTTACTTTAAATAATATTTGACTAGCGTAAACTTGCTTTGAAATTTAAGTAATATGTCTGAACATTGCTAACATTCTTTGGACATCAAATGCTTAATATGATAAATCATACACTTCTAGGATGGCAATGTTTTGAGATTTTGTTCTTAAATATTACTGATTAGATGAACAAAAATTCGTCAAGTAGGATTTACAAGAGCATTTTCTCAGACAAAACAAAAAATACTAGAATATTAGTAATAATATATGGTAAAAATTGTTAATAAATGAATTTACCACGTTGGCAATTGTATTAATTATAAATATATCTGTCAATTTTAGAAAACATGATCACATGATAAATTGTAGTATTATTAGAGACAAATAAAAAATTTTGTTAACATTCTTTGACATCAAATGTTTGATATGAAAAATCATATACATCTAGGATGGGAACTTTCTCTTCTTTCAAGCTACGAGATGCTATGGTGATGGAATGCATGTGATTTCTCATTATCTTGATGTCGTTGTATTATTAATTTTAGATTATTTTCCACACAAAAACAACTCTTTATGAAAAGATAGAACATACAGTTTATTTTTACGTTAATCATATAAAACACTTACCCTAATTAAAAATTGTCCACTACTTGTATGAGGATTTCTGTAGGCATATAAAACCCAACCAACTAAGACACTAACTAAACCCATTAAAAACATAACACCCATTACACTAGACATTCCCATTTTTTCAGCGATTAATTGGGATGTATGTAAATCATCTGAATGTTGAGTTGATGCTGATTTTTTTGGATTCATCATTAATGATTCGTCATTTTGATTAATTTTATTTGTATGATTTAAATATTCACCATTATTCGCTGCCGAACAGCGATTTACATTTGTGATTTGATATTGTTCACAACCTTTAAACATCCATTCTTGTCGTTTACGAAATATTCCACTAGAACATTTTTTCATTGTCTCACACCATTTACATTGAAAATTTGTTGATTGCGTTAAGCAACTTGTACAATTATTCATTTGTAAACATGTTGGTGATGCATTCAAATATATCACAGTCCAATTTTTAATATCTTCACGAGAAAATTGTACACGATGATATTCATAAATGGTTTTACGTCGTACAACTAAAACAGATCAAGTTGTTTATCAGCTTTAACAAAGCACATCTATATACAAACTATATAGCCTGCAAATGTTTTAAGGAATAGGATTCGGGCTACCACAAGTCAGGGGGGAGGGGGAGAGAGGAATACATAATATATCAAATATATATCAAAGTAGCAGGCTTGCCTAAAGGCGTAGCCGAGGTGGGGCAAATTTTGCACGCAATCCCTTTGGCTGCTGGGTAATTAAATTCAAATTAAAAATACTTTGAAAATTTCAACCAAATATAATGAAACTACAACTGCGCAGTCCATAATGTTCAAAAAAGTAGCAATATATAAAATACAAAGAACACGACAAAATTGTCACAGTATCGAAAATGTTAATTCACACTGATACAGTTTTTTTCTCTAACAATCTGCCTTTGTTCGGCTAATATTATTGTACACTAGCGGCTTCATAGGTAGCACCCTTTTCTTCAAACTTTTGAAGTTGATAGTACACTCTTACGTAATATATATGAGCCAGCAAAAAGTTGGTTTATCAAAGACTTCATTTACGATCATTTTCGTCATATTCTCGTATGATTATATTCTATATTTCCCTAAAAATTTACCACTTATTAATAGCACAGTATTAAATCCTTTGATATTGTTTACTTTATATGCGTCTATGGATGCGTATGTAAATGGTTGAAGCTTGAAAAAATTTTTATCAATTTTAAATTCTAAGATTCTTACTAAAATATTAGGAAATTGATAGATAAATACATAATGCTCCCGATTTTTTGAGTTGACAAAATTGAGAAAATTTTAGTTGGAAATCCTATAGGAATAGAGATAAATGTCATAAATAAACAAATAAAATCTAATTTTTTTCCCACCCCTAAATAAAATAATCACTACGCCCTTGGGCTTGCTGCTTTCACCTTTTAGATGTCTATTTCATTTTTCACGCCTGAACAAAGGAACTATCGGTCGGGATTCTGAATTCCGTTTTCATGTACGGCAAGAATAAGAATGATTCAAATGTGGACTATGTTTCATCTAAATAAATTTAATTACAAGTACTTCGAAATTATATAGAATAGAAATTATATTATATAGACTACAATTTATCTAAATGGTATTTCGGTCTACATACTTTTTAAGTAATAGATCTCATAGTTTTCGAGGTGTTTGAAAGAAAAAAAAGAAATTCGAGGTATAAACCTTAAGGTTCATTCTTTATTACTATCAATTAATATTAAATTCAAAGAGTAAGCTGGAGCTTGCTGGTTTCTAAATTTCTAGAAGGTATTTGAAGGGATGAATTGCAGTACTATTCAACATAATAACACTATAGAGGGAAAAGCTACTTACAGAATATTGTTCTATCAATAATATATGCATCGGAAAGGCCAACTTTAACCGGATGATGATCATCTTTGATATCTTCAATAATAACAGGAACATCTTTATATACAAAAACAATATCACCACTTTTATATAATGTTGCTTCAAATGTAAATTCACCATCTTTAGGTTTGTCACGTAAAGATACTTTTTCCCAGAGTACAGTAAAAGAATCACCTGAAAAAATTTTAATTTTTTTAATACAGCAATTATTTTACAAAATTTGTTTAAAAGAACGTGTACATTAGTGGTGTACAACTCAATACCCTAAGCTAAGTCGGGAGACATTAAATAAAACGTAGCCTTTTTATCCAAAAAGGCCATTTCATTACATGAAACATGGACAATTACATATATTCATAATACTTTAGCGGACCACGCTTTTGGTTACATTAAGTTATATTACAACACAGGTTAAATCAAAATGATGGATAGTATTACCGGCATTACGAGGCAAATTTCATACCGCCGAAATTATCGATGGAACACATATATAAAATTTTTACTATCTCGGGTAGAACCATTTCAAAGAATATCCAAAATCATTTTTGACATCGAGTACTTTTTTGGACATTGGTAATTAAATTTAATGCCTACTAAGATTATTATTTACAAGTGCTGCGTATTAGAAAAGTAAGTTTAAAGCCCCCTGCATATTACTAGCCAGTAATGGCCGCTAGTAATTATCCTTCTACTGTTTTCGTGTGCATGGGAACTACAGTTTCAATGTCCAATTGGCTACTGGCGGTCATCAAATTCAAACTGGTTTGAGTTTAACCATAGGGCAAATAACAGGGTCACTTGATCTAGTGGCAGAGATTATTGAACGTGTCTTAAAAGTACCGACAGTAGAGCGCTAGACTCATGATGTCACACATCTTCATGTTGCACTCACCCCGTCCGCACAAAAATGTCCAGTGGCTGTCAAGTAATGGAAGTACATTAATGCACAGGTGTGTAAGTCTACTGCCAGACCATTTCATTGGTTGCCACTTCTAGACGACAGTACTGATCGCCACTACTGTCCCCGTGTGTAAGGGGTTTAAAGATCCTAGTGAGGAAATAAAATTGAGAACTCAAATTTGGAAACTCAAACAAGTCCAACTTTATTGAAAATTTTGTTAAAAAAGTCTGTCAAAAGAAGGTAGTCTTGTAGTTTATTATAAAAGTTATGCATACATTAAACCATCTTTGGAAATTTGAACTATTGAAAAAACGAATAATATACCGGACCTATTAACCTCATTTTTAGTAAAAGTAGCACTTGTAAAAAATTATCAAATTCTTTTTTCAAATCCGATGTTTGGAATTAAAATTACACTCGAAGATAAAAATAAAGCATACGGATTTTACCAGTCATTCCTCATTTAGAAAATTATCTGTCAAAATAGCCCACAAATCATCTACACTGAAATAAATATTGAACAATCCGGACAAATAAACGAATCCCAAAATCACTGTCGATACAAATATTCCAAACAATATTAAGAATATTGTTATTAAATAAAATATATTCGTTACAAACTTCTCCATTAGTACAAATTTTTAAAAAAATTCTAAGAATTATGAAAATGTATTCTTGATGTATTTTTACACTTTACGTTATCGTTGTCAACAAGCAAATAATTTTATTATTTCGTCTATCTGTCAAACTCGTAACATTAGCATATAATTTTTCGTCTAAATATTTCAATAAAAAATGCAAAGACTGGAAAAATTTATCAATTTATCTACAAGCATTAATAAACCAATTTATTAATTCATCTTAAGATAAGTAAATATTTATTATGTAAAACGAAAAAATTTCCACTGACGTACTAAAGCTTTATTAAACTTAAAAAAAAGATGTTCTAATTCGACCCGTGTGCTTATAAAATTGTCGTAAACCTGCAATATTGAATCATGTTAATGCATTTGCGTTCCTAAACGACAAATTTTTTGCGTTCCTAAATTTCCGTAACCAATAATATTACGTTGACGTATAAAATTTGGGTTATGTTGTTTTGAAATTTTAATGGTATTCTATTCAATTGCATATAAGTACTTGCCTCGATCTACATATTTAACGTAGCTATCGTTCGATAAACTTGTATCAAAATTTGCCATTAATGGTGCTATATATTGTGTGGCTGCCAACCAAGAGTGAACATATTCCCCTGTATAAAGAAAACCACCAGTTGCAATAGTGATATTTCGAATTGGATGACCATAAAATGGAAAATCAAATGATAATTTCACCGTCTGAAAATACATAATTTGACATTAAAAAATATCATAAATTATATTGGTTAAAGTTTTATATCTACAAAAAAAAGGCCGTATCAGTCCGTTGAGATAATAATCTCGACTCAAACGAAAATTTTCCCTTATATCACATTTTATTATACCTAAATAGTATATCATTTTAATTTTGGATCTATTAGCGGTCATTAATCTCGATAAGTTCCTGACTAATTGAAGAAAGGAGAGGGGTGTGTCTAGTCAAAAGTATTGATATACAGTCGAACCTTAATAAGCTAGAACTAGATAAGTCAGACTAATTACAATTCCCGTTATTTTTCCCTTTGATATAAAATTTTATGAGTGAGAACGGTAAAATGTCCAGACGTTTTTCACGTCTGGACATCTATAACTAAGAAATACTTGTTTCCTTACACCTTTATAAGCGAGGTCTGTATATACTTAAAAGAAAACAAATCGAAATTTTATAATTTCAAGAAAGATCAACTTAATTAAGTAATTAAGTTTTAAGCCGAATTATAAATTTTCTGGGACGATGAAATATACGTTTCCACCAACCTATTTGCCATTAACACAATTTTATTACAGTTATGTACTCAAAATGTCTAAACAAAAAATTAAGGTGTTTTCGTTCACTGATAAAATTAAGAGCCTGCCTTGAGGGATATGGAAATATCAAGAGCAGTTGAGTTGCTAAATTTCCTGTTAAAAAGTGTCTTGTGAAGTGGATTAAACAAAATCTCGATATAAACATTCCAATAAATGAATTATTATACCTCTGTAAGTGAGAAAAGCCGCTTCGGTACCATTACTAGTTGAGTTCTTTGAATATTCGAGTTCGACTGTATTAATAAATAAAACTACAAAATTTAACTAAAAATCAAAATAATTAAAAGTATTGCATTGAAAGACTTGCCTATCGCAGCTTACCTCCATGCATACTAAAAATGATACTCTAAACAAATATGATACAGTTCTTCACATATACTCATGTGTCTTTCATGTTTCTTCCCCATATTTCCGACTTTGCTGGCAAAATAATGTTAGTAAAAAATTCCTTCAGGCAGGTCTAATGAATCTCAATAGAGTGTTAATTATTCAGGACAATTAAAAGCTTATTTTTTCAAATTACACTCGTATCTTAAAAAGTTTTATAAAGAAATTCCTGCTTAAAAATGCATGCATTATACCTACCGCTGCTCTTCGATGTGATTGTGATAACAATTCATTGACTTTAACGTCACTACGATTATCCATCTCAAGCCAATGTTTTTGGCCAGCTTCTGGATCTACCATAAAACTACTCGTATAGTATAAATGATCCTCTTCATATTTTTTTGTAAAATTTTTTTCACTCAATGTTTTATCTAAATTTTGTTCTTCTTCAGTGAATTTATCTATTGATATTTCATCATCATTATCATCTTCATTCGTTTGATTGACTTTTGTTGTATTCAAGCCGGTAGTTATGCTATTATTGAGTGATATATTTGAATTCGTTGTAATGTTCTCAGTTACTTTGTGAATTGTTTCAAGCACATGTGTGGGTTTTACTTAAAAAAAATTCATACAATTAAATTAGATATTCATGTGAGAAAACTCGATTTTCTATTACATATAAGTACTACACATATCTTCCAACTTTCAAATAGTTGACTCTTAAACTAATTTTTTTAAGAATTTAATGAAATTGAAATATAACATAAGCCAGTGTCCTTTATTTATTTTTTAAATTTCTTTTGACCGTTTGTGAAGCGGGATGTTTGCAATTGGTTTTTTAAAATCAGGATTATATTAGTATTCAGGAAATTTTGCTGATTATAAAAGTGTTTGTTATTCGTTGTTATCATTTCTGACTATTGTTTAAACCCCAAAAGTTTAAAAGAAGAGAAAGTCCCATCCTAGATGTGTAGCATCAAAAGAATGTTAGAAGAGAAAAAGATATGCACAAATATACAAAAATTTCAAAAAAAATTGTACGAAATTTTATTTTCCATCAAAAATTTCTTACTGAGATTGTTTCATATTTCCAGTAATTTAGTCACTAAGATACTTAGTTGAAAGAATCAAGGTTAAGATACAATTTTTTTACCAACTTTTATTTAACTTCATCTGTTAGTATGTGTGGGTCATTTATTGCATTAAAAACTTCTAATTGAGTTAGAGCTTTGAAATTTTGTACACGTGATAATACAATCTAGTATATCTCATATCGTTCTATATAGATAGAATTCGAAAATATTCGTTTTAATAAAAATTTGTTGGAATTGTCACATTGGATAAATATTTGAAGTAACGGAAAATTACATTGAGGTTTTTAGTTTTGCAATAAAATAATATTTAAAAAAAAGCTTTTTAAAAACAAGCTTTTATTTAAGCCATGTACTAAAACGAATAAAATAAGTTTAGGTTTTCGTTAATTCACTGTTAAAAGTATACTGACTTAAGCGGAGATACCTACCTACATAAAAATGATTAAATATTTGTTTTCTTGTTAAATTATTTGGTTTCAAAAAGCTTGTAGTGCAAAATGTTCATAAAAGTAGGTACCAATTAATTTCATTGGACAGTGATTGGTTGATAAGCAAGTACTTGCTGAAGTATGTTTTTTCCAATTCCACAAAAAATATTAATTCATTTTCAGCGATAAAGATAGTACGTTTATTTTATAAGGATCTACTAATGTGAAATATGTATGTAGGTAGGTATGTCCACTTAAGTAAGTATGCCTAGCATTAGAATTACTCTAACGAAAACCTCAACTTATGTTATTCGTTTTAATACATGGCTTAAATAAAATTTTGTTTTTAAAAAGGTTTTTTATGCCTGGTATATATGAAATATACAAGGGTATATTAAGTTTAGTTCCGACTTTGTAATGGCTGTCTGTCTGTCAACACGATAACTTAAGAGATAACGAGCTGAAATTTTGAGTGTGAGTTCTAGAGCTAAAAAGTAAGATAAAGTTCGTAAATGGGCAAAATCAGACATTTTTGAAACTGTAAGATATAGAACAAAGTTTTTTTCTTCTTTTTTTTTTAAATAAATAACTTTTGTTTGAAACTTTTTTTTATAAACTCATCCAATTAACTCAGTTGGATGATATTTTCACTTATTTTAATAATATTTTATTAAAATCATAAAATTCAAAAAAATGAAGATTTTTCCACCAAACCTGCTGTGGAAATTATTTTATTAAATAAAAATTTCACGGTGACCGGATAGAAAAATATTCATTTACATGCATTTTATGATTTAAAATAAATGTATCTTAATCCTTATCCTTTCAACTTAAGTAACGACAAAATTACTGGAGATATGAAAAAATCTTAGTAAGATATTTTTGATGGAAAATAACATTTTGTACAATTTTTGTTTGGAAGTTTTATATATTTTTTGGATGGAAATTTTCTATTTTAAACTTTCATGGTTTAAATAAATAATATTCAGGAATTATAACAACGCATAGTAAAAAGTTTTATAATCAGAAAAATGTAGCGGATTTTAAAAAATCCGTCAACTATAACTTTTCCCAAAGAATTGTGTTCCTACTCACTTCACTATAGTGCATAATAACATTTTCACAAATGTTGATTCTGGGTTTAATATGAAAGTAATGGACAAAATAGGACAGTGTATTCCAGGGATGGGGAAAACAGAAAGTGTCCCTTTTTTAAAAACTGAATGGTTTTCACATAGTATTCGTGTATAAAGTATAACAGGTCAACTATTAATTATTATAATAAATAATAATAATAATTCTGTATTTAAACGGTAAGTTATTACAGGGTTAGTGTCTTTTCGTTACAAATATAAGCAAAACAAAAACAAATATTACAAGGTTTTAAATACAATATATATATATATATATATATATATATATATATATATATATATATATATATATATATATATATATATATATATATATATATATATGTGTGTAAAGTAAAAAACAGAAGAAAAAAAAACAAAAAATTAATTATTCATTGCATATACTAAAAAATAAAAATAAATGAAAAAAGTAAACAGCAAAAAACATACATAGTGTAGTGTTTTCAAGAGCACGGTGAAGCAATTCAGTAGTCCGCTGCAAAGCTTTAAAGCATTATCACAATAGTTGTGTATATCAATTGTTTTTTCGATACTTAGATTTGATAGTAAATTGGCAACAAGAACTCACTTTGACTCCCATTTGGAAGGTGTCTATGGAGAAAAGCGTTTCTAACTGGGTAGAGAATGGGACATTTTAGCATAAAATGTTCAAGGGTTTCGTTTTCTTTCATATTGCATAGTATACAGAGCTCCTGAGGATCCCATTTATATAGAATACCATTGGTATAAAATCTTACTTCTTGCTCTCCCATTAATCTCAGTTGTGCTATGGTCCTTATAATCTTTATTTTGAGGGAACTTTAAATAATCGCGATCATTTTCAGGGATATAATATTTATATACCGTGTTAAATGTTGATGTTAAGATTCTGGATTGATCTTGTTGGAAAAATTCATCCTTGTATTTTGCTAGAATAGCATCCCGTGATTCGCGTGCTATAGATAGATTTTGTTGGTCCCATGTGTATCTAAAACCTAGTGCTATCAAAATCCCTTTAACTTGTGATGTCCAGTTAAATTTACATATACCTACATGCAGGTTTTCTGATTCTAAGGTATTTAGATAGCTTTTCTTCACAAGTCTATCGTTTGGTAGTGCTAATAATTTTAACCACCAATCGTATACCACCTTGAATGCCCTCGTGCCTAAGTGTGGTCTTCCGGTTTCTGAACGTACTAAATAGTTGGCTGTGCGTCGAGGTAGACACAGGATATTCTTAAAGTAGTTGCTTTGGACCTTGTCGGCAATATCCAAGTATCTAAGACACCAAGTTTCTGCGCCGTATAGCATTGTCGAAGAAATAATCGTGTCAAAGAGTGTTTCTTTGGTTTCCCACGTGTCAGATTTTGTTGCAACTAGTAAATCTCGTACAGAAGCACATGCAGCAGTAGCTTTCTTCATATTATGCTGGGCTGCTTCAAGAAACAGGCCTGAGCTTGAGAAAATTATTCCCAGATAACTAATTTTGTTCACAGTGTCTATTGGTTTATTGTTTACGTGGAAGTGTTTCGAATTATTGGGTAGTCTCCCCCCTTTCCTAAAGACAACAACTTTTGATTTGTCTGTGTTAATTTGCAGTTGGTTTTTAGTGCAGTAATTATGAAAGCAATTTAAGCTATGTTGCAGTTGGAGTGAAGTACCGGCTATTAATGTTGTGTCGTCCGCAAAGAGTAGATGAGAAATTCTAGTATTTCCGTGTACATTCAACCCATAAATATCGTTATCCAAAAATTGCTCAACTATTAATTATTATTCCAGTGAAATCAATAAAATTCCCAACAGAGTTTGAAAAATTATCTCTATATTGTTTTAAATTTGATGTGTGCTCGTTTTTTAATTTTACATTAATTAGAAAAACTGACATGCAATTGAACTTGTTTAGATTTGATAACTGTTTCTATTTATATTTAACTTATTTACTGACTTATTGATTACAGCAGTACCCGTCGCATCTTCGTCCACAAAAATTGCAATTGTAAAGACCTTGAATTACTCTGAACATGAATTTATTTATTTGTGATTTCTCCCAAAATAAAACGGAACCTCAATATAAACTCTAATCTCCTATTACTCACCCTAAAGTGTTGATTTTTTTAAAACGCTAAGAAATTTTTTTTTAAATCATGGGTCTAAATAGCAAGATTTATGTATCTCATAATGATTTACGTATCTTTTTTATTTTAAATGAGATTTTCATTTAAAAAAAAAAGATTCCCATACAAACTCTCAACCTCCATTTGATCCTCTTAAGCACTGACCTCCATAGTACTCTTAGGGATTGATTTTATAAAAACGTTGAAACACGCAGGCGCGGATCTAGAGTTCATTTTTTTTTAAATTTTAATAAATTATTCGTTAAAAAAATTTTCTATTATGAAATTTGTATTATTTCAATTACTAAAGCACTAGAAAAGAGTATTAAGTCAGCATAGAGAAATTCACATAACTTTTGGACACCGCCTCCAAAAATAACAATAATTGTACATATATATTTAAAAATTTTTGCTTAGGTGAACTAAAATTGGCACAAGAATATGCAATTATTTTTTTACTTTTTAGTGCATTTTTTGCTATAGAATATTTTATTTTTGAAGTCGGGTTTCCATTTTGTCAAAATATGGTTTATTTCTCGCTTTTTAGTGACTTTGAAGTTCTATAACTAGTTTTATTTGTCTAAATATGGGTAGACCTACTAAACGACTTACTAATTTTTAGTGAATTTTTTTAGAACACATTTTTTTTTTACCCGTTTTTTTTTTTAATTTTAAGAGCATTTTTTTATAACAGATTTTCAATTTTATTTACATGCATTTTGTTTTTTTTTTGGGTCGGTTTTTTTTTTGTAAAAAAATTTTTTGAAGTCGGTTTTTAAAAAAATTTTCTTATTTTCCCATTATGAATGAGTATACCCTTTCAAAAAAAAAAAAAAAATTTCGCAGAAATCGGTTATCACATATAAAATGAGGATTTTCCTCGATTTTCCGAGGATCCCCTCATCACAATGCGATTTGGTGCCAATGGGACCAATGGGAAACCAAACCCTTTAAAGAAAAAAAAAAAATTCAAAATCGGTTCATAAATGTCGGAGTTCTGAGGTGACACACAAAAAAAAAAAAAAAAAAAAAAAATACAGACGAATTGAGAACCATCCTCCTATTTTGAAGTCGGGTTAAAAAGAACGCGTGTTATGGTTTTGGTAACGTGCAAATAACCATATGAGCCATTTTTTGACATCAAATGCTTGATATGAAAAATCATACACATCTAGGGTTGGGGATCGAACCCGCGACCTCTGGCATTCTAGACCAATGCTCTACCAACCAATCATTTTATAATATGTTAATAGTAAATAAACAAAATTAATAATACAATGGCATCAAAAATGATAGTGAAAGATCATATGCATAGCACTACCATAACATCTAAGGGAGCTCAGTTGGTAGAGCATTGGTCTAGAATGCCAGAGGTCGTTCATATCAAGCATTTGATGTCAAAAAATGGTATAAATGTTCAGACATATTACTTAAATGTCAAAGTAAACGCTAGTCGCTTCCGTTGGTATAATATAACCGAAAGGCAACAATGGAAATAAATAGACGCTAGTTTACAAAAAACAATTTAACCATATGAGCTTAAAAAAAAGCCTTTCCCTTATATCGAAATCACAGACACTCCTATTTTATTTATTTGTATAGATGTATAGATTTTATGTATTGTATTTGTACTATTCAGATGCTTGATAGTCTCAATAAATTAAAAAGACAAAACGTCGCATATTGCTCTTGTTTATTTTTTAAAATGGCCTTATCATAAACTTTTCTTTAGCAGTAAAAAAAAATGTTTTTCTGAATATCAAACAACGAATTTATTACCATTTGTAATATATATATATTTTTTGTAACAAAATATTACAAAAATTTAGAAAATGAAGCCGGTGAAACAACTTGTTAACATAAAAATTTAGTTGGAAAACAATTTTTCACTTTTTTCTTATCAATCTAATTCATATTAATAATTTATTAGATAAAAACCTGTCAGTTTAAAATTATTTTCTAAGAAATATGACTAACATAAATCTATTAATAAATTTTCCTTTGAATTAATAAATAAATAAGAAACACTTCAATTAAAAAAAAACAAATTCGTAACTTTTATTTTTATAATTTATTGTACTATGGGCTGGGCCACAAATGTAGCGATCATCTTTTTAAATTTTATAATTGATTTGTGCCTTATTTATTCGGTTTTTGGGAAGATGTTTCGAATAAATGTTATAGTATGTTTATAATAAACAACTTTAATCCGAATCATTTTTTTGAAAATCCAATGAATAAGGGGCAAATCAATTATAACATTTTGAAAATTGAGCGCTACGTTTGTAGCTGAGTGTACATAATTTACTACGTGAGTACCTAATTGTGTAAAATATGAAATTTTTCACACCGAATACACTGACATTTCATGGAAGCTATTTCTAGTGAATTGGCACTGTACATTGACATCATGACTTCCTTCGTAGAGGGATACAATAGTTTTTTCATCAGAAGATTCACATGTTAATCTATAGATAGATATATCTTTGGGTATAAAAAGTATTACACTTCGACCTTACGGCACATTATGCTCCCCCTTTTACTTCAGTCTGACGAGACGCTTCTCCCATATCTTGGCAATAGCCAGGAGCTTGCTTATCAGGTTTCCTGAAGGTTCATATATTAGGGATACACCGAATATTTTGCTAAAGATACACCGAATATTTTGCTTTTGCTGTGACTAAGAAATTCGCAGTTAAAGATAATGTAGCTGGATGTTTCTTCCTCCTCACCACACAGTCTGCCCATAATGTATCCATGTTTTCGTATGTGATAATTTCAGGTGATGAATCCGATAACCATTGGATATTGTATTCTGTTCAGGTTGAGTGCATTGAGAGACAGCCTCTTGGACGCATTTCAAAACAGTATTTTCCCGAGTTATTGTTGCGATATATTTTTTTATCCCATTGATCACGGCTGTTTAAAGTCTATCCACTCATTGATAACTTGTTTACATGCTATCTTTGGAATTCCTAAAATAGGTTCTGAGTCTATGAAAATCACTATGATCTGGCTCATTTTCTAGCTCCAATAGATCTACTAGGCAATCTCTGACTATTCCTGAGGTGATTTCAGTGGCAGGCAAGGCTTTTAGAACAGCTTGACTGGCCGAGGTAATATATACGTTTTGGTTTATGTAACCCATGTCGGAAAATCAATTCTTTGAAAAAGTTATGTCTTTTTTACCCTTGGGAATACATTTCTCAAAAACAAATACATACAGCTATCTTATGCAAAAAATTATAAACGACGTTTTTTAAAAAGTTAATAAAAGAAAAAAGGTGGAAAAAAAGAATTTCAGCTCTTCAAGAAACGATAAAAAAACTAACCTAAGGAAAATAAAAAAATTCCAGACTTAGACAAAAAAAAAACATACTTTAATATTTAAAGTCATTCATTATTCGAAATTTATTTCTTATTCCATAACAAATAAATTCCGAAAAGTGGTTTGATGGCGATTGTCGAGTAATTATATTACAAGATAGATAGATAATTGCATCATGGGTATGAAAACGTCTGTGAATTTATTGTACCCCGCAGTCGTCAACCCAATCCAACACGGGACGCGAGGTAATAAGCTAAAAAATTTGCATAAACCCTTCTTTTCACATTCTAAACATTCGTTCAAAAGTCACATATAATCACGTGTACGCGTCTTAAGATATTCTAGAGCAAAGGTCGCGAAACTTTTCTGTTTTAAGAAAACGTTAACTACAAATTATACAAATGAAGTTATTTTTCAAAAAAAATTCAGTTGATTTGTGCGTAATCTATTTGATTTTCGATGAAATACTTCGAATAAAAGCTGTTTTATTCTAATGAACAATTATTTTTTCGAAAATCGAATGGATTAAAAGCACAGGCAGCTCCTATTATAACACCAATGAACAGCAAAAACGATTTAGTAGTAAATTAACATTGATATAATCCAAAGACACGGCTAGAAATAAAAATTCTTACCGTTAGTTTCGTCATAATGCAGTCGTTGTCCTGTACCATTTTCACCTAATAACTTATTCTGTGTATCCGATAATATTGTTATTTTCGTTTTAATTGTTGTTTTATTTTCAAATTTCGTTGTTGCTGTTGGTTTTGAAACACGATCACTTCTATTGGTATCTATAGGATTTTCGTCTTTGATATTTGTTACATCTCGTTTATGCACTCTTTTTAAATCAATTAATGTGTCGTCAAAATTATCTAAATATGGGTTAATGTCATATAATTCGATGTCACTGAATCCTGAAAAAAAAAACTATTTTAAATTTATGTTTAACTATTGGTTTAAATTATTGGTTGTACGAAAAAATGTTTAAAACAAAAAGTTGGTTGTTTTTATGAGATAAACAGTTTGATTTCGAACACACCAGTCTCGTGTCCAAATTTGTATAACCTATGTTACTTGGTAAAATTATTTACCATACGGCGAACCACCATTAAGTTTGGCTCAGATGTTTTTAGGGTGTATGGGAACAGACAGATAAACAGACAAACAATTTTTTTAAATTGGTTTTCTGGCATCTATTATCATTATATATACTAAATTTAGTAATACCAGCCCAAGTAGCCGAGCGGTCTAACACGCTTTGTCTGCTTGGAATTGGGAGGATACGAATTAGAATCCCGGCGGTGGTAGTTTGTCAATTAAAATTAATGGGGAGATTAATTGACTAAGCTATTGGCGTATGGGCAAGAACGAAGTAACCGGCTATGTTTGTGTTTTCTGCAGTTTCTCTTCACGAACTCCAGATTAATTTCTGCATAGTTCCTATCATGGTCGGCTGCAGCTGCACAACATACCAATTCCTAGTCTGCATATATATTCCTTGTCCTCCACTCACATTATACAAATGTATCGTTAAAAATCAATAAAGATTGAAAAATAATTTAGTATTATTTTGAAAATATTTTTCTATGTAAAGAATTGACCTTTTCTACAATTTTATAAAAAAATATAGATTTTAAGCTGTATTCCAGGAGTTCCCAATTTTTTTGCCCTTAGTAAATTTATTAATAAATTTCATTATTAATAAATTTAATAACGAACTCTATTAACGTAAAATCAATAGTTTTGAGATATTTGATAAAAAAGGTTTGCGGGACCTTTGACCTTCCATAACTTTTTTTGCACGCATGATTTCGTTATGGATTTTTTGCCATTTTTTCATAATGCCAAAACGAAGATGATTCTGTTGGGAAATTTCCACGAGCATTTTTTAAGAGGTAAGTTCATTTTTATGTACTATTTCACTGGGCTAAATTCATTTTTGTGTCCAAAAATATATTTAAAGGATAGACTGGCCTACTCCAAAATGTTGAATTTTGAAAGATCGTTAGAATTGACAATACCTATAAAAATAAGAAAAATCTCATCTATCGCATTCAGTAATAGAAAGTTAAAGCAATCATTCCGTTATAAATTTGTATTACTATTAACTATAAAAATTAATTATTTTATTTCACAGTTCCACGTATTTTCCTGAATAATAATGAACGGTAGCATCAGGGCCGGATTAACCATTAGGCAGAGTAGGCAACTGCCTAGGGGCCTCGCATCGGCTAAACTGAAAATGTTTCATAGAGTGAAAATTTAATTGGAAAATTTGTATCCTCAATCACAATAGGTATTATTGCATTTTTTCGACGCATGCTGTCAGTTGATGAAATACTTCATACTTACAGAACAGAATCATTTAGTATCGAGTAGTAGAACTAATATTATGGATGCGTTGCGGTCGGCTGAGTGAGTACTAGACTTCATTCACATTGGGGAAATCCCCGATTCGTTGGATGCATTACGTAGCGTAGTTATATGATAAACAAAAGTTTCGAAACACTTGTTGCGATTTGTGAGTGACCGTGAATTTAGTTTAAAAAGTTTTACTGTGCTCTGTGTTTCAAAACTTAAGAATTGGGATAAGAGTGCTAGATTTTTTTATAAAGACTGCCAGTGCCTTGATAAAATCGGCGAGACGACGAGCGTGTGTAATACTAAAACTGAAGTTACCACTGTTACCAGGTAAGTTTGATAATTGATTGCGATTGTCGCGGCGACTAGAAGCTTATCGGGAAATTAATTCTCTGTTTGTTTGGATTTCTAACAGATTTCATGACAAAGACCAACGATGAAATTAAAGAGTGATGCAGTTCAAGTACTTCATCTTACTATTAGATATGATGCGGGGATTGCGGAGAAAGATAAAATTGTATCTGCCGAGGAATCTTTTAAATTGATTTTTGATATATAGAAGTCTGATGACATCAAACGCAACGGGTGAACGTAAATTTTCAAAATTGAAACTAATAAAAAACTGTCTTCGTTCGTCAATGTCTCAGAACCGTTTAAATTCATTGTCGATACTGGCGATTGAAAATGATGTATTGGAAAAGGTCAACTTTCAAGATGTTATGAATGATTTTGTATCCAAAAAGTTAGAAAAGTTAATATTTAAACTGAATGTACTTGACAACTTGTTTTATTTCATTTAACAAGAATAAAGTTAAAATTAAAATTGAAAAGAGTTGATAATCTTCAAACGGCTGGAGAGGGGCCCAGACATGGTTAATCCGGCTCTGGGTAACATCTACATCTACAAAGAATTGTTCGTTTGAACTCATTTTTTATATAAAAGTCATTGTGCATGAATATTTACGGTCGACCGATTTTTTTTTCGTTTTATTTAAACATAAACCCATTGTAATTAAATTTTATACAAAATTTACTAGAATTTATCAATATTAATTTTTTTCGGGAGTTATCACATTTATTCCATTAAAATAACGCAGACAAGTTTAACTTAGCACACGCTTGACTAACTAATAGATAATCAACATTTTGCTCAAGATAGTTTAACTACTTAATTTTAAGTTTTTAAAATTTTTGTCTTTAGCAGTTATAGTTCAATCCACGACGTGTTAAATTCCAATTTTTTAATACTAATTCTTCAGAAACGAAACTGGACGTCAGATCTCTCTATGTGTATTTATATTAATTAATAACATATAAACAATTAAGTTCGTTATCTTTACTTTGTTTTAACGCACGTACAATAACCTTAAACTAATAAATCAAAGTGTTTTTTTTTAATTGATTCAATTAACTGGATGAAATATATAGGCATAGGTAACGAGATTTCGGGTTCTCCAACGGCCCTCAGATCTTACCCTTATGGTAAGACAGTCATGGTTCTGTCGCAATAATACGTGCTTTACGGTAAACTACGATTACGGTTTACCAAACGGTCAATAATAAAAATATAAAAGTATTTTTCAATTACTAAAAACAGAATATTTATTTTAGATAAAAGAAGTTACATGCAGATTTAACAAAATAAATATAACATTAACGTATACAGGGGTGTATTTTAAATATGATGTGATACCTACTAATAATATATGATAAAATTAAATAAAAAATAGATAGAAAGTTACATTAATTGTTTTGTTAATTAATCTAATTTGTAAATAATAGCACGAGGAAATTTCCGTAAAAATAAATATATGTGCATAAAGAAATGAAATACACTCACTAAGGGGCCGTTCATAAATTATGTAAGGCGTTTAAGGGAGGGGGGGCGTTGACTGAATATTATAAGTTCTTACCATAGGCAGGGGGAGGGATAGAGAATCTAATATTACGTAAGATTTTGAATTGGAAATTTTACCACTTTCGCGCTAAGAAATGGCATTATTGGATAACACCATCTGTACTTTTTTCTCTAACTTAGTATTGAATCTTATAAAAATTATATGCTCTCTCTATTATTCTATTGTTGATCTCGTTGAACGGGGATTTCCATGTTGCTTACAATCTTAAAAATATACGTTTAATAATACCCATGATGTAGAGTGGTACGACTAGAGGAACAAAATGATTCAGCCATTCCGGTAATAGGGAATATGCATGAAATTTTTTTTTCACATTTATTTTCAGAATATAAAAATACTGTTAATACTGGAATAATATTTAAAAACGAAATTGAAATCCGACAAATATCAAGGAAGCTATAAGCTTTTAAAGATTATTATCTGTCTCTTTCTTGCAAAAATACTAAAAACGGAGTTTTACATGTATTTTAAATAGTGAAAGGGTAATATGACGTCACATAACATATCAAGAGGGCTATCACCCTCTTTGTCTAATCGGGAATTTCAATCATTCATATCTTGCTTATTTTTAAAGTTATTTAAATAGTAATTTTACCTTGATATTTGTCAAGTAAACATCCTTCAATTACAGTGAAAAAAAATTTTCAGCATATTCCCTATTAAATCGATATAGACTGGTGGGTCAGCCCATGGGTAAATAATAGAGTTTTGATTTATTATCTATTTCTTTCAACACCTTAGGTTTTACCAAAGAATACAATATACAGTTTTACTGAACTAATTCTAGTCAAAACTGTGATAGGTTAATGAGATTAATATTATTGCAGTGAATTAATGATATTTATAGTAGTAAGATTACAATAAAGGCTATTTTCAGAACAAACGGTGTTTTATTTTATAAATATATCCATTTCTTACGAAAAATTTTTTTAAGGGGAAGGGGGGAGTAGTTGTAATCTTATCATGTCTTACAGTAAGGGGGGGGGGGACCAAATTAGCTCTCAAAACCTCTTACGTAATTTATGAACGGTCCCTAAGAAGCTGTGACTTAATTTGTTAGTGCACCGTCCCGCGTAAAAAGAGGTCTCTGATTTGAGTGCTACTGGTTACATTATCTCTTTCATAATTTTAATTTAGAACAGAAATTAATTAATCTAAATAATCGTATTAGATTTGATTTGTATAATTTTGCAATTGACTTATTATTAAAGCTACATTAAATTTAGAAATATGTTTCAAAATAAAAATATAAGTGTAAAAGCTAAGTTACGGTTTATAAGATGTTATGTTTGGCCAGTTTTGTTATATGGTAGTGAAGCATGGACAATCTCAAAAAGAATGGAGTCATCTTTACTTGCTTTTGAAATGTGGGTTTGGAGGCGAATACAAAATGTTTCTTGGAAAGATTAAGTGTCTAACGAAGAAGTGCTAAATAGAGTTGGTGTTAAGAGAGAACTAATGAAGACGTTGAAAACAAGGCAGCTGTAGTTCGTGGGCCATGAGATAAAACAACAGTCTATAGAGCATCTAATATTGAGCGGTAAAATCTTGGGTCGTAAATCCAGAGATAGCAAAGCAATAAATTTTTTAACATCACTGTCTTCTCAAAAACCTGCTGAGCTTTTTCACATAGCTTACAATTGGCAGCAGTGGAAATCCATGATTGCCAACGTCTGTTGAACAGACATTGGCACACAATGATGATGATGATCAAAATTTTATTTTGTATTGTATTTTTATTTTCTAAATCTGTTTCAGCTAAAAATTGTTCAGTTTTTTATAAGGAACTACCTTTTATCCGCAGCTTGGGGCGCGTTTTATTGTTATATCGAAATCATTAATTTGAATAATGGATCTACCCAAATTTCAGATTTAATAAAATTAAACCATTTTTAAAATTAAAATCTAAATTGCAAAATCAGCTGATATAACACTATTGGTCCAAACAAGATCACTGATTACTGCTAATAGACGAAGCTGATTGGCCTACCACACACTTAATCCTTTATTTCTAAAATCTTCGATTACATATTCCGAAGATAATTACGATTCGCTAATTTATACTGATGAATACTACTTTGTAGTTGAAATACGTATTTATATAAACCATATTTTGACGAAATGGAAACCCGACTTCAAAAATAAAATATTCTATAACAAAAAATGCACTAAAAAGTAAAAAAATAATTGCATATTCTTGTGCCAATTTTAGTTCACCTAAGCAAAAATTTTTAAATATATATGTACAATTATTGTTATTTTTGGAGGCGGTGTCAGCATAGAGAAATTCACATAATTCTTGGACACCGCCTCCAAAAATAATAATAATTGTACATATATATTTAAAAATTTTGCTTAGGTGAATTAAAATTGGCACAAGAATATGCAATTATTTTTTTACTTTTTAGTGCATTTTTTGTTATAGAATATTTTATTTTTGAAGTCGGGTTTCCATTTTGTCAAAATATGGTTTATTTCTCGCTTTTTAGTGACTTTGAAGTTCTATAACTAGTTTTATTTGTCTAAATATGGGTAGACCTACTAAACGACTTACTAATTTTGTGGTAATGAAAATTAGTGAAATAATTTTTGAAGCCTCAACGCACAATTTTAATTGCTAAAAAGGGAACAATAAGATCTTCGTTGATTTATTTATTTTTAATCTTTAAAAAAGGACTGAATATAAAATCAAACTTGCAAATCAAAGAATAATTAATCAAATAATTATTGAACATTGATTTTAAATTTTTAATAAAATCAAAGATAAAAATTATTATTTTTGGAATTCACACAAGCAAGTTACGAATAGAATATTATGTTGTAGTATATACAAATATTGGATTGGTAAGCTAGAATGTCACAAAATATGTTTTGAAAAAAATTATGTTTTTTTTTGTTATTCGTTTTAACATGTCTGAATTTTGGCTGTATATAAAGACCCGATTCTACCAATCCAGAAGGGAGTTCTAAAATTCAGTCCGAAAGGAACAGTAGTGCGGTTTAATGTTACCATTGTTGAATTAATCATTGTTAAAAATTAGTATTGTTTGAATAAAAAAAAAATTTGTTGAAAAAAAATAATCTTTTTGTTTATTTATTTTTTTTTTTTGTTTCGAGTATTTGAATCTGTAGTAGATTCAACAGTGCTCCTTTTTTTTAAGTTAAAAAGAGAGCCAAGATACCGCGACAATTGGCGACCGTGACAGGACTTGGAGACGCATTCACAATGGTAATTTTAAGCCGTATTACTGTTCTTTTCAATCGAACAATTGGATTTTCGCCTGCCCAATAGATCTGCAAGGGTGGGTTAATGAGAGAGACCAGGAGCGTAAGGAGAGTTTTGATAGGGCTCGGCAAGCAATGTTGGCCATTGCCGAGGAGGGCGACCGAGTGGAGACGGGACTCGTTTACCAACCTTAAGAGTCCGCCTGGGTGCGTAACAAAGTAGTCAGCAGTAAGGTGGAAGGTGTCCATTGTGGATTGGCACCGAAATGGAAAAGTCCTTACAGGGTGCTGAGATGTGTACCAGCTGGTGTCTATGTACGGGATACAGTGCCTCCCACGAGGATACATGGATGTGTCTTGAAGCCGGCCAGTGCAAGGACCGCCGCCAATGGGGATCGGGGAAGATTGAGTGTGGGGAACGAAGTGTTTGGCCAACTACTTCCGGATCGATTGGGGGGTCAAAGGCATGGAGGTGAGGGAAGACGATGTGATGTATTGAGTGTGGACGAGCCAGAGGCCAGGACAATAGAACCAGGGTAGAACTTGTGGCCCAGACGACCGGCAATTAACACCAGGCACCGTAATAGGAACTAAGTAATGTGTACGTGAGCTCTTAAAATAGTTCTAGGCCAGAAAATTGGTCCACCTTTGAAATGTGGAGAGAAAATTAGAAAATGTGTGTTGAGGTCTAATGGGGGAGATTTTGTGGTAATGAAAATTAGTGAAATAATTTTTGAAGCCTCAACGCACAATTTTAATTGCTAAAAAGGGAACAATAAGATCTTCGTTGATTTATTTATTTTTAATCTTTAAAAAAGGACTGAATATAAAATCAAACTTGCAAATCAAAGAATAATTAATCAAATAATTATTGAACATTGATTTTAAATTTTTAATAAAATCAAAGATAAAAATTATTATTTTTGGAAAAAAATATATATAAAATTTATTTACAGATATTAAAATAATTTTTATATATAACAGTTAAAATGTTGTAAATAAGTAAATAATTTTTTTTATGTAACCAAATTCACACAAGCAAGTTACGAATAGAATATTATGTTGTAGTATATACAAATATTGGATTGGTAAGCTAGAATGTCACAAAATATGTTTTGAAAAAAATTATGTTTTTTTTTTGTTATTCGTTTTAACATGTCTGAATTTTGGCTGTATATAAAGACCCGATTCTACCAATCCAGAAGGGAGTTCTAAAATTCAGTCCGAAAGGAACAGTAGTGCGGTTTAATGTTACCATTGTTGAATTAATCATTGTTAAAAATTAGTATTGTTTGAATAAAAAAAAAATTTGTTGAAAAAAAATAATCTTTTTGTTTATTTATTTTTTTTTTTTGTTTCGAGTATTTGAATCTGTAGTAGATTCAACAGTGCTCCTTTTTTTTAAGTTAAAAAGAGAGCCAAGATACCGCGACAATTTTTAGTGAATTTTTTTTTTTAGTGAACACATTTTTTTTTACCCGTTTTTTTTTTTTTTTTTAATTTTAAGAGCATTTTTTTATAACAGATTTTCAATTTTATTTACATGCATTTTGTTTTTTTTTTGTAAAAATTTTTTTTTTTGGGGTCGGTTTTTTTTTTGTAAAAAAATTTTTTGAAGTCGGTTTTTAAAAAAATTTTCTTATTTTCCCATTATGAATGAGTATACCCTTTCAAAAAATAAAAAAAAATTCGCAGAAATCGGTTATCACATATAAAATGAGGATTTTCCTCGATTTTCCGGGGATCCCCTCATCAGAATGCGATTTGGTACCAATGGGAAACCAAACCCTTTAACACAAAAACAAAAAAAATTCAAAATCGGTTCATAAATGTCGAAGTTCTGAGGTGACACATAAAAAAAAAAAAAAATAAAAAAAAATAAAAATAAAAATACAGACGAATTGAGAACCATCCTCCTTTTTTGAAGTCGGGTTAAAAATACAAATAAATGATCTAAGAATATAAAATATTATCTTGTTTTTTAGTGGACCCACTCTGTATAGACGCGTCAAAATATACGTCATGATGTTACTTACATACACAAACAATGAAAATATTATGTTAACTATCATTATAGTACAGTCAATAGAGAATATTGTGCTGCGCTAAATTACAGGAGTTATTTTTTAAATAATTATGCCCATTGTCACCAAATCGCATTCTGATGAGGAGATCCACTGGAAATCGAGGAAAATCCTCATTTTATATGTGATCACCGATTTCTCCGAAAAATTTTGTTTTGTTTGATAGGGTTTACTCATTCATAATGGAAAAATAAGAAACTTTTTTTAAAAACCGACTTCAAATAATAAAAAACCGACCTCAAAAAAAAAACTGAAACTTTTACAAAAAAAAAACTGAAAATCTGTTATGAAAAAATGCACTAAAAATTAAAAAAAAAAAAACTAAAAAAAAAATGTGTTATAAAAAAATGCACTAAAAATTAGTAGGTTTATCCATATTCAGACAAATATAATCAGTTATAGAACTTCAGAGTCACTAAAAAGCGAGAAATAAAAAAAATTTTGACAAAATGGAAACCCGACTTCAAAAATCAAATATTCTAAAACCAAAAATGCACTACAAAGTAAAAAAATAATTGCATATTCTTGTGTCAAATTTAGTTCACCTAAGCAAAAATTTTTAAATATATATGTACAATTATTGTTATTTTTGGAGGCGGTGCCCAAATTTTATGTGAAACATTAAAATTTAAATAAATACAATATTTTTTCGAAATAAAAACGACAATATTTTTTCAATTTCTCTATGCTGACACCGCCTCCAAAAATAACAATCATTGTACATATATATATATATAAATTTTTTGCTTAGGTGAACTAAATTTGACACAAGAATATACTATTATTTTTTTACTTTTTAGTGCATTTTTGATTTTAGAATATTCGATTTTTGAAGTCGGGTTTCCATTTTGTCAAATTTTTTTTTATTTATTGACTTTTTCTCTTCTAATAATTGTTTAAACAATAAAATGCTAATAACTTAACTTTTAAACCTACAAATTACCTACAACTTTTATTAAAAATTTTTTGTCTAAAATTAATATTTTTAAAGTTATAACGCGTTTAATGTTGCAGCACTACCGGGCGCAAGGTTAATAAAAACGAAGTATGCATAGTATAATGATGAAAATTCAATAAATATGTTAAGAAATATGAATGATAATGACATAGTCAACAATAAATAATTTTCTTTCTAAACAATTATTAGAAGAGATATCGGCAAAAAAGTCAATAAATAAATAGTAATAGTCGTAAAAACTGTTAAGTGATACGAAAAAATTAATGAAAAAAAAAGGAAATTTAATTATCTACAAGAAACATTATTACCATTTTTGGTCAAAGTGCACGGTAATGAAGATATAGATACAGTTTTCCTCAAAACGGCGGCACTTCCGGGGTCGAAATTTGTAAGGATTTTGTTCATTTATATTCAGTACGTGATACTGAACCTAATTTTAAAAAAAAACTCCTATAATTTAGTGCAATTCGGACAATAGTAAAGAGCTTCTCTATTGATTGTACTATGCGCGAATCTAAGAAACATGAAACATCATTAAATACAATTATTTTAAACTGTATTTTAAATTCGTTGAAATTAATCATTGAACAATAATAGCGTAGACCAGTGATGATATATATAAGTAAATAACCTCTGTAGACAATGACCTTTCTCTACTTCAAACAATCATTGGCGCCTACTATATGAAGTAAATTCAATTGAATTTTGAGATTGAAAAAATATATTTGAAACTTGTTACTGAATTTTAACGACTTTTCTTTCTTAAGAATATTCAGCTATATCAATTACATTTTATATTTCGATTACATCGATGAAAAAGTTAAAAAAATGTTTTGTCAAATGACGATCATTCTTACCTGGTAGATGACGAGAATAACCATCATTAAAATTTATATATTTTCGCACAGTAAAAAAAATTTAATATAATCGTAGTTGATTCAACTACGCGGAGAGTATAAATATGGCGAACCGAATGAATCTGTTATCTGAATTACGCGCCGTATTTGAAAGAATTTTACTAAGTTTGACGTAAATTTATAAATTTGTTGATTGAGAGTGATTATCACTTGAACACAAAATATACATTATTGAAATTAAGAGGAATACGTTTCATTTGTTGCTACTTGAATTAGTCACATCTCTCTATGCAATCCCTGTCTACATAGTTCAGGTACCCGATTCTGTATTTTAAGTGAGATTGCTCACTTCTCGCATTTTCATCTTACGTGAGTTTACTCGCCTGATTCTGTAAGGTTGTAGGGAAAATACGAAATTACTGCGTGATTTGGATCATAGATAATATATAGTAGTATTTGACATTGGCATCCGTGTAAAAATAAACAACTTTGCTTTGATTGTTTAATTTTTCAATATTTCACTTTTTCAACATAAATGTGACTGATAAACAAAAACAAATGATTTTAAATTTCATGCCCGACTTTGGACGAGATAGATAAATAACCAAAGAATACATATATACATTCTTTGACATTACCATGAAGAATATTTATCTATTCTTCATGGACATTACCATTTGTTGTTTTAAGTCATCGATTATTTCTCTCTCTCTCTCTCTACTTCTTTCTTTCTCTCTTGAAATTCACTTATACGTTATGAAATTCCTTGTCGAACAAACTCACGTGAGATGGCTCACATTTTCACTATGGTGAAAGTTACGGAATCGTGCTCACATTTAGTATTTTCACCAGGTTTCAGTTACAGAATCACTACCCAGTTTCAGTATTAACTCTGGTCTCTGAATACATGATGTTCACATAGATTATGTCACAAGTGAGAGTTCGGCCAACTACCTAGCGTAGTTGGATCCACTATTTTATTTTTTACAGTGTATACTACACATAAGTCTATACGCGTTGTTAAGACCACAATTTCAGATTGATCGGAACGAAATCTGGTGTGTGCCCTGCCTTTTGTATTTGAAAAGACAATTTCATGAATGGAAAAAATAGGTTAAAGGGAAAGGGGGGTTAAGAGGGATAGAAAGGATAAAGTTGTGGAAGATAAATTTTACTACTATTCATGACGCGACCATACTTTTTAGTAACTCTAGATAATATTTAAAGAAATATTTGCAATTTTAATATTCGAATACTTCAACACTTAAATTAATAAATAGCCCATCAAAAACAAAAATTTTCGTCAACTAAAATAGTAAAAATCTATGTGAGGGCCCAAGTTATTTAACAAAAGTAAGTAAATAATTATAATTAAAAGTAATAGAATCAAGTTAAATAACTTGATCCTCACATAGTTATCACTAATTTTTGTATGCGAAACCTTTACCCCTTTCACATTTTTGTTTTTGGTGGGATATCATTACTATTTGTTAAGTTTGTTTATGCTACTTATGATGCATAAAATGAAATATACCTATAGTCTATATTTTAGTCAAGAAGAAAACACAAAATATAGAATATCTTTCTTAATATTAGAAAAATCAAAAAATATATAAGGTGTAAAATTGTAGGAAAACAAATTTACTGCAATACATTACCTGATAATTTTTTCTTAAACTGTAATACATACAAAGATATAAAGATTATTAAGATAATCAAACAGAACTCTAGGTTTTTTGAAATTAAATTACAAATTTTACCACAATTCCTAGAACAATTATTTTATTTTAAAAATACCTATTTCGACTACAAAGTAGTCATCATCAGTATGAATTAGCTAATCGTAACTATCTCCGGGATATGGAGTCAAAGATATGTTACTCGTTGCTAATTTGGTGCGTGCTTCACTTATAAAATACAAATAATTTTTCTAGGAATTGGAGCAAAATTTGAAATTTAATTACATACAAAGATATTTAGGATTTTAAATCGTAAACATTTCTGTAAATATTAGAGTAAAAGAAAAAATTATAAAAAACCAAATTGTAGTAACGTTAATTTTTTTATAACTTCACCTATATATTTTTTTATTTCTCCAATATTAAGATAGATATACAAAATTTTGTGTTTCTCCCTGCCTCTAACTCCACCCCCCTTTCCTTGTCCAATTTTCCCATTAACGAACTTAGCCTTTCAAATACCAAAATCACCTCACATACCAAATTTCATTTTGATGGGATTAAAACTAGTCACTAGAGTGACTGCAGATACATCACTAATAATAATATTATGAAAAAAAGTTTCAAATAAAAGTTGTTTCTTTTAAGAAATGAAAAATTTAAGCTTCTTTTTACGTTTTCGAGATAGAAATTTTCACCTCACCTTAGTGGGGGGAGGTAAATTTCTGGTTTTCAAACTTTTCTGGGTGGTTTCAGCGTAAGACCTATCTTCCTACCAAAAATCAACTTTCTAGAGCAATGGAATATTGATGATGAATCAGTCAGTGAGTGAATTTGGTACATAGAAGTATATTCATTTGTAAAGAAGCCACGAATATCTTCACAGTTTGAGTGGATCAGTCTATTTTCAAAATGACGAGGGGGAAACATATTAATGTTTCCCCCACTTGTAATCCATTTATTATTTTATTTAAACGTGTGAAATATAACCAGTATAATAAGTTGCTCTTCTACTTTTAAAAAAGTTCCCCTTACGCGCATATAATAGTCAAAACAAATGAATTCAGCTCTACCGTCAGACAGATGGTAGTCCCACGCTACGTTTTAAATTTGAGCTTCATAGATTTTTTGATTCCTGAGATATAGAGGTCTAAAAACCGTCTCAAATCCTTCGTGTAAAACAAAGTACGGCAGACGTCTATGCTTAAACTTTTCATGACGCACTACCGTGCCATGTGTTAACTTGACATTCACTACTCAGCCTACGCAGCTCATATACGTCGACTAAATGAGTTTTTATGAATTCAAATTTATTTTTAACTAAAGTAGCGACAAAATAAAGTGCAATAGGGGTTTTTGTTCTCCTTTTCTGGAATTATTAAATTTGTTGTCAATATGGAACAAAATAGCATATATTTTTATAAAATATGAAACATTGAAAAAAAAAAAATATACAGACTTAAGACTTAAATACTAGGTTAAGACTTAAATATTAAGAAGTAAGTTTATAAAGGATGTATTCGTCAAAACTAGCCATGAGAATATCAAAACTGCAAAAACGTATAAATAAATTTAACAGTGACTTACATTTATTTGTACAGAGTAAAATAGATAGATATATAGTATGTCCGTTTCTTAGAAACAGATATAATATATAAGAATTATTGCCTCTTTTCCTCATCTTTACAAATAAATAACATTGAAGTGTCTGTGCTTTCGAAATAAAGTCTTTTTCTTAAGCTAATACGGTTATTTATAAATTTTTATTTGCACTTTATAAATTTAACAGTGACTTACATTTATTTGTACAGAGTAAAATAGATAGATATATAGTATGTCCGTTTCTTAGAAACAGATATAATATATAAGAATTATTGCCTCTTTTCCTCATCTTTACAAATAAATAACATTGAAGTGTCTGTTTGTGCTTTCGAAATAAAGTCTTTTTCTTAAGCTAATACGGTTATTTGCACGCGACCACAACCGAACCACAGGTTTTTAAATTTTTGTCTGTATGTTTGTTTGTCCGGGCTAATCTCCGTAATCGCAGAAGCGATTTTGACGGGACTTTTATTGTCAGTTAGAGGACTTTACAAAGTAATCTAGGCTAGTTTTTATCGCAAAAATATTTAGGGTTTCTGGGAAGGTGGGAGAATTTCTGACTTTAAAACCATAAGATTTAAAACCATAAAAATAAACAAATTGCAAAGTCATTAATTGTCCCTTAACCCCCTTCCCCCCAAGGAGGTGCGGAAATATTTAACTTTAAAACCGTAAGAGATAGAAGAAAAATCCAAAAACAAAAAATATTCCCTTCTTAAAAATAAACAACTTTCAAAGTCGCTCATTGTACCTTACACCACCCACTTCCGCAAGGGGGTTCAGAAAAATGTAACTTTAAAACCGTAAAAGATAAAAAATATAAAAGACAAAAAAATACCCCATCTTTAAAAATAAACAACTTGCAAAATGAATATGATGAAATGTCTAACTTTCAAACCGTAAAATGCGGAGCGGAGCGGGTAACGGCTAGTTACAAATAAACATCGTTATTTCAATGGCTAGTCTTAGTGACACACCCTGTTCCGAGTCAGTGCTTTTCTTGCATTTATAACAACAATACATACGATTTGAATGCTTCCTTAAAAATTTGTGAAAATAAAATCATCAGTAAAAACAAATTTCATATAAAAAAAATTAGTTTCGCAAGAGCTGCGTCAACTTAGCGAATTTCCTTAGACTACATAGAGACTCTCTAGCGGTCACAATTTTAGTCTGATCAAAATGACATGTCGTATCTTATACGATTTTTGCATTTGCATAGCAAATTTTATTAATAAATGGTATAAGGCAAAGGGAAAGGGGGCATAAAGAAAGAAGAAATCCTAAAACACAAAATATGTCTCTTAATATTAGAACAATCGAAAAATGTATAAGGAGTAAAGTTGTAGAAAATCATGTTTGCTATAATTCAATACCTTATCATTTTGCTCAAACTCTAATGTGTACAGAAATATTTAGAATTTTAACTTTCAATCTTAAATTGTAAATATTAGTGAAACAGAAAAAATGAAGAAACAAAATTATTTTCTACAATTTTATTTCTTATAATTTCTTCTTAGTTTTTATAGTAAAACTAATTTTCTACAACTTTACTTCTTATGTGTTTTTCGATTTTTCCAATATTCAGAGAGATATACCAAGTTTTGTGGTGATTTTCAGATGGTGATTTTCGACATTTACTAGGTAGGATTGATGCACATTTGAAGAAATTTTTGCGAAATTTTGAGTTTGGTACGAGACCAATAGCTCTATTCCCTTGAAGAGAAAATTCGCTATAATAATCAGTTAAGTTATAAAAACAAATTTCAAAACTCTTAACTGCATTATACTAATACTTGAATACAAAAAAAAAAAAAAATACAGACGAATTGAGAACCATCCTCCTTTTTTGAAGTCGGGTTAAAAAGTGATCTTTGTCTAAAAAATGCCAATGGAACAATTATTAATATTTGTATCGAAAAAAAAAAAAATATATAAAGTAAGAGATTTTGTTTTAGTAAAAACAAAGAGAAGTCTTTGTATGAACAGGTTGATGATTCATACTTGAAATATTCGCGTGTATCTTTTGGTAATTAATTAAATCATAATAAATTATTTTTCACTTTTTATCTGCATCTCTATAAAAATATCAGAGAAAAAAAAAGTTTGACCGTTTATGTTTATTGACATACGTTATTTACGCCCAAATATTATATTCAACATAATGTTCAAAATAATTTTAGTCTAAGAGGAATCAGCGCATGAGTATCGAAAACTATTTCGACGCTATTTGTTTTTTCAGAATGTTTTCAAAACATGCTAAATATTTCAGAAATGCAGTTTGCCATGGCTAGCGCATTGTGATCAAAATTTTTCCTGTGTCTGAATAAGTATATACGTTTTAATGTTTTACATATGTTTTACATACTAGTCCCCAGTACATCGGTATTGCATTTCGCTGATACATGCAAGTGCCAAACTTTGTGAAGAGTCCAGCAAACTTTTCCACTGCGAAAATTTGCGGCGCTGCGGCGATTTCTGGTATTGTCGTTCAGATGCTATGTTACTAGCCGATACATGCAGTTTTCTTTTGTACTTTAATTGAAATTTTTTTTTCATAAAATCGACAAAAAAATATTTTTCCGACAAAAATCGTGCAGCGTATGTTGGGTCCGACGCTCCCGAAATTTCAAAATAATGAGATTATGTTTCCCGATACATGCATGTCGGACAAAAATAGAATGTGACAAAAATATCAAGATAAATCGTCAGTCCGACAAGAAAACGCGAAAAAATAAAATAATCACGAAATCATATACTTTTTCCCCATGTTTATATTTAAATATGTTTTAAATATTCTACAAATTTATCAAATATATTTACTTTATATTAAATTCTTTGTATATATAATTATTGTAAAGAAATTATAGTTTCGGAAAAGATGGAAAATTAGGAAATCGTTTTTATCAAATTTACAGGAAACATTTTTTTTTGTTTTACGATGCAGCATGGCAATAAAAAATGCTGGGGTCCGCAAAAAAAATGAGAAACACAAAAAAATGTTTACTTTATAAATCAATTACAAAATCTCATTTTGACTGTAGACACTATCATCTAGTTTTAAGCTTTCATTTTTTCTTTATTATCACATACATAACAACGTGCATGGATTTAAAATTATAAAATTATTCAAGTTTAAGATGCTAACAATTATTTTCAGAACTTTTTTTTTACAAAATATTAAATATTCTTAGCATTTTTCCATATAATAAGCAAATTTGAAATTAAAAAATTATAAAATCAAAAGCCAATAAAATAAGTTTCTATTAAAAAAAACAATTTTTAAAACAAGCTTTTTATAGTAAAACTAATTTTCTACAACTTTACTTCATATGTGTTTTTCGATTTTTTCAATATTATGAGAGATATACCAAATTTTGTGTTTTCCCCTTCAATCTAACCCCCCTCCCCTTTTCGATTCCGGTCATGCTTACCATAAAAATGCATTGTCATCGGACCTGAACCAACACGTAAAAATTCAACTCATTCATAGGATAAGAGGAAGTGGGTCAAATTTAACTTGCAATATTCCATTACAGATAACGGGACAGGTAAAACTAAATAAAAGCTTGTAAAAAATAAATAGATTGTCGCGGTATCCTGGCTCTCTTTATCCTCAAAGGAGCGCTGCCCGAACCTGCAATGATTCCGATACTCGACAAAAACAAAAAAATATATATTAGTAAACGATATTACTAAATATTTTGTAATTGGAACAACACGCACGTTTTTGTTTAAAGAAAAGAAAAAAAAAAAATTAAATTAAACACAAGTTTTTACGAAACAAAAAAACCTGATTTTATTGCTTTAAAAAAAAATGATTATCCAATTTCTTTTTCAACAATTATTTTTAATTCTTTTTCACACAATGTTAAACTTTGAATTACTTGACCAAATTACTTGTACAAATTCCAACTTATACTTTGATCTGGTTTGAACAACAATTATTTACTTTGAACTAATTAGACAATACTTGATTTCAACTTTTATACTAATCGCACAATGATCGATTTAAAACTCATCAGACACGATTTAAAACTGATTTGAATCAACACTGGTCACGGTTTATATACCCGCCATGGGTCGTTCTAGAATATGATTGTTTTTTTGAATAAATATTTTTTTGTTGACAATATACTTTCGCATAGAGGCTTCTAGAATATTTTAGTATATCAACACCCATGGACGTAGTCGGAGTGTTCAGATTATATATAAAATTAATTAAAAATTATACCTCTCCTTGGGTTTGACCCATAGTCATACCCCACTTGGTTGATATTCAACTAGCGACTTAACGAACACGGCCAGTGTGAACTCAAAATCTATACACAAATTTTATTATACATTCATAACTGTAAGCTAGCTTACTTCTGTTTATTTGTTTTACAAAAATTATCTTGTTTTTACAAAATTATTTATTTGTGATCTGTTATTTTGAAAAACATTCAATTTGTATGACTTTTGATTAAAATTAAATGTAATAATTTTATTTAAATTTTTGATTTTTTTTAAAATAGAAAAAACTTTAAATCAAAAGCAACAAATTAATCTTATTATCATTTTTCGACTTAAAAAAAAAAAACTTAGTTTAAGAAAAAAAATAAATCGAGCTACATTATTTTCTTTTTGTACTTTTTATACTAAAAAAAACTCCTTCTTTTTGCAAGGAGAAAAATATTATTTTGTTAAATATTTTTCGTAATATTTTACTTTCATAATTAAAGTGTGTGTTGGATCAAAAAAAAATTATTTAATAATTTTCATTACAACAAAATCTCCCCCTCTAGATTCCAACACACATTTTCTAATTTGCTTATTATATTTGGTCGACCAATTTTTGACTTATAGAACTATTTCAATTGTACTAGTACTTTTAGCTAGCTAGCAAAATTTAAAAGTGTACGTACACATTAGTTCTTCACTCTTCAACGGCGCCTGTTGTTGATTGCCGGTCGTCTGGGCCGCAAGTTGTACCCTGGCTCTAATGCTCTGGCCTCTGGCTCGTCCACACTTGGTACATCCCGTCGTCTTCCATCACCTCCATGCCTTTGACCCCCCAATCGATCTGGAAGTAGTTGGCCGAACACCTCGTTCCCCACACTCAATCTTCCCAGATTCCCATTGGCGGCGGTCCTTGCACTGGCCGGCTTCAAGAGACCTCCATGTATCTTCGTGGGAGGCACTGTATCCACAACATATATTCCAGCTGGTAAACTCCTCAGCACTCTGTAAGTCCCTTTCCACTTCGGTGCCAAACCACTATGGACACCCTCCACCTTACTGCTGAGCACTTGGTTGCGCATCCAGACGGACTCTCCAGGTTGATAACTGAGTCCCGTTTCCACTTGGTCGTTCTCTTCGGCATTGGCCAATATTGTTTGCCGAGCTCTATCAACATTTTCATTGCGTTCTTGGCCTCGTTCATTGGCCCATTCTTGTATTTCTTGAGGCTCTTCTTCGACTTGAATTTGCCAATCCCCAGGCTTCTTCATCTCTGCCCCCAGTAACAATTGGGCAGGCGAAAAACCAGTTGTTCGGTTTGCTCTATTTCGTATTGCGAATAAACACTTATGTAGTTGTTGGTCCCAGTTTTTGTGTGCTTGATTCAACAAATTTAAACGCAACAACTTCTTCAACTCCTGGTTCTGTCTTTCCGTGGGGTTGGCTCTTGGATGGTATATTGGTGTTGTCCAAATCTCTGTGTTCCAATCTTTGTTCACTGCTTTCCATTCTTTTGATCTGAACTGGGGACCATTATCACTAAGTACTGCTCTAGGATATCCATAACGACTAAATACTTCGTCTTTCAGTACTTGGGCTATCTTCGAGGTCGACGTGGCCCCCAATGGAAATGCTTCGATCCATCTAGTGAAAAGATCAGTCACAACCAATATATTTGTTTTTCCACGTGATGTGCGTGGGTATGGACCCATCAAGTCGATGCTGACTACCTTCCATGGTGAAGTAGGTCTTCGACTTCTCATTGCTGAACTTGGTTTCTTATTCAGTGGCTTCACTCTAGCACACATGCCACACCCTTTTACATATCTGCGTATGTCATCTTGCATCCCATACCAGTAGACGCGGTTACGGATTTGACGATACGTTTCTCTCCATCCTGGGTGTGCTGCTTCATCACTGTCGTGATATTTTCTCAGAAAACCAAGTCGGCGTTCTTCGGGAACCACTGGCACTTCTTGTACCATCTGTTGACTATGGTACCAGAGGATCCCGTCAGCTACGGTGTAATTAGCTCGTGTTCTGTCCACTCGTCGACGTAGATTGCTTCTCAGTGGACTATTGTTATCTACGATGTATCTTCTGATGGCAGTCACATCACGATCTTCATCCTGCCATCGTCTAATATCGTCGAGTGTGGGTGTTTCCACTTCAATTACGTTGAGGGTTATCGGTGTTTTTGCCCTCTTTTCAATCACCCACTCTGGAATGTCCTCCACTTCTTCATCTTCAGCCTTGCCCTGTTGTTGTCTGGACAAGGAGTCGGCGGCTTGATTATCTTTTCCGGGGACGTGAATTATTTCGTAATCATAGGCTCCCAATGCTAATGCCCATCTTGTCAATTTGGCTCGACTATCTTTAGTTTTGTTCAGCCATTGGAGCGCTGCATGATCTGTGTATAATTTAAAATGCCTTCCTTCAAGATATCCTCGAAACTTCCTCAATGCCCAGATTATCGAGAGACATTCCTTTTCTGTCGTGGCGTACTTTTTTTCTGTGGGTCCAAGCTTCTTGCTGGCGTAATTTATTATTCTCCTTGTCTTGCCATCATCTTCCATTTGAAATAATATTGCACCCAATCCGACGTCACTAGCATTCGTGTTTAAACAAAACGTCTTCTTAAAATCTGGATGTGCTAGTTTCGGTGCATTCACAATCGATGATTTCAGATTTTCGAACGACTTCTGATGCAATGTTAGCCAGCGCCACTTTATGTTCTTCTTGAGCAATTCGCTTAGAGGTGCAGCTATATCTTCGTAGTTCTTCACGAAGCTCCTGTACCAACCACATAATCCCAAAAATTGTCGTAATTGTCTTCGTGTTCTTGGTACAGGGTGATTACTGATAGCTTCATTCTTCTCTTCCTCTCTGTCAATGCCGTCTTCGCTCAAAATATGTCCCAGGTATTTGACTTTGTTGCTGCCAATGACACATTTGCTTGGTTTACAAGTTAATCCATGTTGTTCTAGTCTTTCAAGTACAAGATCCAGGTGATGTAAATGTTCCTTGACTGATCGACTGTAGATTAGTATGTCATCCAGGTAAACTTGGCAGAAATCTTCGATGTATCCAGACAAAACTTCGTTCATTAAACTCTGGAACGTAGCTGGAGCATTCTTCAGTCCAAACGGCATGACGCGAAATTGATAGAGACCTCTTGGGGTGGTAAATGCTGTGTACTCTTTCGATTGTGGCTCCATCTCAATTTGCCAATAACCAGTCTGAAGATCCAATGTAGAAAATATTTTTGCTCCATTGACTTTTCTCAACATCTCTTGCAGATCTGGAATCGGAAACGCATTGCTCTTTGTGATATCGTTCAATTTTCTGTAATCGACGCACAATCGAAAAGTACCATCTTTCTTCTTCGGCAATACGACGGGTGCGGCCCAAGGCGATGTGGATGGTTCTATAATGCCATCGCCTTCCATCTCTTCAATCATCTCTTCTAATACCCGTTGCTTCTCATTGTTGTACGGGTATGGTCGTAATTTAATGGGGGAATTCTTCGTAATCTCGATTTTGTGTGTGATTGTTTTTGTCCTTCCAACTTTGCCGAAAACGCTGGGATGTCGCCGAATGACATCTTTTAACTGCTCTTGGTTCTTAAGGAGTTTAATTTGTAACTCGCCCAATGCGTTGTTAATTGTTGCCACTTCTCTATGGGCTCCATCTGGTTTTCTCCATGCAATGCGGACTCTCTTATCACACCCCAAGTAAATTATACCACTCCGGTAATCGATGCTCACACCATTGTTTGTTAAAAATTCGTGACCAAGTATCAAATGGTTTCGTAGGCCAGGTACAACCATTACATCAACATTGAACTTCATTCTTGATATCATCACATCCATGCACATTTTCCCAAGAATTCTGAAAGTATTATTGCATGTGGCTCCACTCCCTGTACTATCTCTGACAGGGTGCCATTTACCAATACTTCTTGCCAATTCTTCGCTGATAAAATTGTGTGATGCTTGACTATCGATCAGTGCCAATATTGATCTTCCACGCACATCAACTTCCACAATTGGCCCATTCTGGTGTGAGTTCTTGGTCTCCATTGTTGTTAATTGAATCGGTAATTGTTTGTGTTCACGCCGATGTTGTGCGTCTTTGTGGAGGTTAATGTGTACCCCAGAACCAATTTCCTCCTTCATTGATCCTGGAATTAGTTTCCCGACGGCCCAGGTCTATTTTGTTGTCCCTTTCTGGGACAGTTTCGACTTATGTGCCCCGCTTGGTGGCATACGAAGCACGTGCCTGGACTGCTTAGACGTGGTGGTGGTGGTGCTCTTGCTGGTGGTTCTTGCCGATTCCTCGCTGGCTCTTCATCCAGTGTTCTAACGGTTATACGTAGCTCATCTAATGACTTTGGATTCGAAATCTTCACCAGTGGTCGTACATTGTCACGTAGTAAATTCAATATTATGGGCACCACGTCATCAATATTCCTATCGGCGTGCACTCTTCTGAATAGCTGCACCTTCATGTTGACGAACGCTTCTGTCTTCAATCCTGTGGGTTGGGAAACGGTCATCAATTCCAGTTCGGCTTTAACTTTTCTTCCTATACTGTTGAAGAAACTCTCCAGTTGCCATTTCCACTCATCGAAGGTGTAGCCCAACCCACGATTCATCAATGCCCAATCTCTGGCTGGTCCTGTTAATTTTTTTGTGACCATCTCAATCCAACAGTCTACGGGCAGATGCGTTTGTCGCAGTTATGTCGTTGCTCTGTTCAAAAAAACAACTGGATCTTCAGCCGGTCTACCACTGAACTCCGGCATGATGGACAGAAGCGTCGTTGTGTCCAATGTGGCGGAGCGAATGACTGTATTCACTTCTTGCGGATCAATACGCATGTCGCGCAGTTGTTGTGTCTGACGCTCTTCGATCCGTATAATGTCATCCACGACTTTATTGTATTGTTCGTTCATCTTCGTTTCCATGCCATCAAGTCGTGTGGTTATGTTGCTCTCTATGCCTTCGATTTGTGTGCGGTTTTCAGCGACATCGGCTTTAATGTTTGTGATGTCGGTTTTTACGGCCTCAACATCAGTGGTAATTTGTTCGATCCGTTCTATGCACACATCCCTCAGATTTATCATTTGTTCTCCCAACTCGTGTTGAACTGCTGTCATCTCTTGGAATCGATCACCCATTGTCTTGTCCAGGTTATTAAGTTTTGTCATCAGTGCTGCGAGCATCTTCTCCATGCTTGCTACAGCTGGCTCCTCTGGATCGGAAACCACACTTCTACGTAGTTCTGATGTGGGGTTGGCTGTTCCTTGAATCCTTGAAGTCGGTGTTCCTTGTTGCCTAGATTGGTGCTCCTCCCATCTTGCCTGTAAGACCTCTCTAGTGCCAGTGCTGTCCAGCCCTTCGGACTCCATCATCTCACGCAATCGTGGCATGGGGATGCTGCGGCTTGCCATTGTAATTCTTTTCTTCTTCCGTACGTCTCCTGGTCCTGTCACGGTCGCCACTTGTCGCGGTATCCTGGCTCTCTTTATCCTCAAAGGAGCGCTGCCCGAACCTGCAATGATTCCGATACTCGACAAAAACAACAAAAAATATATTAGTAAACGATATTACTAAATATTTTGTAATTGGAACAACACGCACGTTTTTGTGTAAAGAAAAGAAAAGAAAAAAAATTAAATTAAACACAAGTTTTTACGAAACAAAAAAACCTGATTTTATTGCTTTAAAAAAAAATGATTATCCAATTTCTTTTTCAACAATTATTTTTAATTCTTTTTCACACAATGTTAAACTTTGAATTACTTGACCAAATTACTTGTACAAATTCCAACTTATACTTTGATCTGGTTTGAACAACAATTATTTACTTTGAACTAATTAGACAATACTTGATTTCAAAGTAAATAATTGTTGTTCAGGATAAAGAGAGCCAGGATACCGCGACAAGATTAACACCCCGTGATCGCCAGACCTTCGTTATTTTATAAAAGCTGAAAGTTTTTCTGCGCATGTCCCCAACAGAATTAGGAACGATCGGTGACTATGAAGTTTCGATCATTGTGGCTTTGGCAGGTACCAAAGGTGTATAAAATTGCTACTTATTTTCGTCAAAGTATTAAGGAGTAATTTTTTATATTTTTTTCGGGATAATATTAGAAATCATGTCATTCATTGACAGATACTTTTTATAGTGGCAACCCCCCGCCAGACACCCTAAAACTTTAAAAAAATGTAATTATACTTTCGTTATAGTATAAAAGCTAAATTTTATATATGTCACTTGGGTAAATATTAAAAGATGTTTTCTAAGTAGCCAGACAGTTTCGTCAGTTCTATATGATTTTCTAAATAGGTCAATCAGTAATACAACGATAATTAATAATTTAAATTTAAATTACGTGTTGTTCTTATATATTTGTCCTTATTATTTGAACTAAATATATAAAATCAATTATTAAATATTATCAGTATCAAACATTGTCTTGAATTTAATGTAATATATTATTTTATTACAGTCGAACATGAATAAGTCAATGAGAAAATTCTTTGAGAGTAAATACTATGCCCCGTTATTAAATCCTCAAAAGCATCTACGTGGGAGAACGAAGAGAGTTGTATATCTATGGGTGTATTCGTTTTGGGCGCTTATACTGTCAGCCCTCTGCAATATATACGTTCATTTTAGCTGATGAACGTGTACTCTACTCTTAAAAATCCCGTTTGATTTCACGTCAGTTAGCATGAAATTCAACACGGCGGATGATAACATTTCAGCTGTTTTTCAACCAATAGAATGTTTGTTTGAGTGACTTCAAAAGCTCCTTCAAAAATCCAACCAAAAGACCCAAAATTGACAATTTGAAAGAAAATGTCTATAATGTAGTCATTGTTCGTTTTGGAAGTTAGTACGATAAATCTGCCTTTCCTCAATAGAGAAAGCGTCTACGAGTGTGGTATCTATTATGGAACTCAACCATTATCGCATTCTGTAAGCATACACAGCGCCTAGACGAACACTAATAAAAAATATTTTGACAAAATGGAAACCCGACTTCAAAAATCAAATATTCTAAAACCAAAAATGCACTAAAAAGTAAAAAAATAATTGCATATTCTTGTGCCAATTTTAGTTCACCTAAGCAAAAATTTTTAAATATATATGTACAATTATTGTTATTTTTGGAGGCGGTGTCAGCATAGAGAAATGCACATAACTTTTGGACACCGCCTCCAAAAATAACAATAATTGTACATATATATTTAAAAATTTTTGCTTAGGTGAACTAAAATTGGCACAAGAATATGCAATTATTTTTTTACTTTTTAGTGCATTTTTTGTTATAGAATATTTGATAAAGTCGGGTTTCCCTTTTGTCAAAATAGGTTTTATTTAAATTTCATCAGCTCTTATTTGGCAAAATATATTACCGAATGAAGAGTTTGTAGTGTGCATTCGTTTCTAAATCTTAGACTTCTTCAATATCTACAAATCTACGTAGTACAATACATGTGCTTCTAAAGTTACAACTTGTAGCTACCGACAAACTCATATATTATTATTGAATTTTGAGGCCAAATTAATAAAATTTCAAATTCGCCCCAATACCTAGTCCGTTTTTTGTATTATAAACACGTATTTCGAATACAAAGTAGTCATCGTCCGTATAAATTAGCTAATCGTAATTTTCTCTTTGACAATTAAAAAATAAATAGAAAATAAAAGTAGACAAAATATAAAAAATTCTCTTGTTAAAATTACTCTTATATTGTGAGTAAATTTAATGAAAGTAATACAAGAGTAATTTCAGTAAAATTTATTTTATTTTAATATTTGTTTATTTGTGTATACTTTCGCGTCAACTTAACGATGTTTGTCCTTCGGTTACGTATGACAAACTGTAGAAGACTTTAGCGTATACTCCGACAAATTTCATTGTCATTGAATTTTTAATTAAATTAAATGCTGATAAGAAAAAATTAACTCGTTAACCAGGAATCGAACCTCGGGCCTCTGGATAACTAGTCCAGTATGCTTCCGCTACACCAAAGACGATTGTGACGTTGTAGCCAACTTTGTCATATTATTCTAATTTTTTATTTACTTAGACAGTATTACTTCTGTTGAAGTGATCTATTTATTTAATATTTGTTTATTTGTGTATACTTTCGCGTCAACATAACGATGTTTGTCCATATTCCTTTCGGTTACGTATGACAAACTGTAGAAGACTTTAGCGTATACTCCGACAAATTTCATTGTCATCGAATTTTTAATTAAATTAAATACTGATATGAAAAAATTAACTCGTCAACCAGGGATCGAACCTCGGGCCTCTGGATAACTAGTCCAGTATGTTTCCGTTACACCAAAGACAATAGGGAATATGCATGAAAATTTTTTTTCACATTTATTTTCAGAATATGAAAATACTGTTAATACTGTAATAATATTTAAAAACGAAATTAAAATCCGACAAATATCAAGGAAGCTATAAGCTTTTAAAGATTATTATCTGTCTCTTTCTTGTAAAAAATACTAAAAACGGAGTTTTACGTGTATTTTAAATGGTGAAAGTGTAATATGACGTCACATAACATATCAAGAGGGCTATCACCCTCTTTGTCTAATCGGGAATTTCAATAATTTATATCTCGCTTATTTTTAAAGTTATTTAAAAAGTAATTTTACCGTGATATTTGTCAAGTAAACATGCTTCAATTCAAGTGAAAAAAAATTTTCATGCATATTCCCTATTGTGACGTAGTAGCCAACTTTTTCATATTATTCTAATTTTTTATTTACTACTACGTCACAATCGTCTTTGGTGTAGCGGAAGCATACTGGACTAGTTATCCAGAGGCCCGAGGTTCGATTCCTGGTTAACGAGTTAATTTTTTCATATCAGTATTTAATTTAATTAAAAATTATTTTATTTTGTTTAATTTTTTTTATTTTTTAATTGTCAAAGGGTCACTTACGATTAGCTAATTTATACTGATGATGACCATTTTGTAGTCGAAATACGTATTTATAATACAAAATATTGATCTAGGTATTGGGGCGAATTTGATTTTTTTTTTCAAAAACCTAGAGTTTTTACCAATTATCATTTGATAATCTAATATAGCCAAAATAAATATTGATTTTATGTCTATAAATTTTTATTTAATCTTACTTTTAGACAGAATACACCAGTATATCTTGGTATATTCCATCAATTTTGCCATGTAAAGACAAGTTTTTATTTATTTTTTATAAGAATTTATTGTTTTAAAAATAATACTATGTGAAAAGGAAATCTAATTTGATCAGCCACAATCTCTGTATTCAGATCAGGTCAAATTATTTTAAAATAATGCGAGGTACCACTAGTCGCCGGAAACTTTAAAATTCCCCCGTAGTGCTAGCCTGACCTGTATACAAAAGTCGTGACTGATCAAATTAGATTTCAAACCAGTGTAGGATAAGATATCTGCTGAAAACTAAACTACGCGTTTATTTAGTGGTCTAAGATCCGACAGTAGAAAACCTTCCCTCATCTGTTAATTGATTGAAATATTATTGAAAACGCTTATTGCAATATAAACAATTTGGCAATGTAATGTCTGCCAGGGTAGTTCTGCTGCAATTAACATTAATTAATTAAAAATTGATTTTTTTATAAGTAAATCCCTCACGTGTTAATTGAATTTTGCATGTTAAATAACATGGTATACGATACGACAAATCTTGTAATAGCAGGCAGCGCTGCTTATTACTGCTACGGTTACCTGCAGCCAGGTGTTCAAACTTAAAGTAAACTTAGGTTACTTCCCTCATATGTTAATTGAAAATTTAGCTAATTTAAAAGTTCAGAATAATTAGAATACATCCATAATTGGCAGCCATCTCAAAATTCATTACAATCAAGTGCAGCCTATATAAGAAAAATTTAAAAAAATAGAAATTTAAAAAAAATACCTTGTAGAGAGAGAGAGACTATTGCATTATTCCACGAAACAAACAAGGAAAGTATATGATTCATGCATTTGTAAAGCCTACTCCATTTATAAGTGTATTTATATTAATAGTGGTATTGTGTAGAGTTCATGATAAACGGAATACATGATTCACATTCGCATGATCATATACTTTCCTTGTTTGTTACGTTGAATATTGCAATAGTCTCTCTCTCTCTACAAGGTATTTTTTATATTAGCTAAAAAATTTTCAATTAACATATGAGGGAAGTAAGCTAAGTTTACTTTAAGTTTGAACACCTGGCTGCAGGTAACCGTAGCAGTAATAAGCAGCGCTGTCTGCTATTACAAGATTTGTCGTATCGTATACTATGCTATTTAACATGCAAAATTCAATTAACACGTGAGGGATTTAATTATAAAAAAATCAATTTTTAATTAATTAATGTTAATTGCAGCAGAACTACCCTGGCAGACATTACATTGCCAAATTTTTTATATTGCAATAAGCGTTTTCAATAATATTTCAATCAATTAACAGATGAGGGAAGGTTTTCACTAGGATCTTAGACCAAGAGGTGTCTGTAGAGCTGTGGCTGTTTACAGTTGATTTTTTACTCTTAGCACAATCAATAGAGAAGCCCTTTACTCTTGTGCGCATTGCACTAAATTACAGGAGTTATTTTTTTTAAATTAGGTTCTGTATCACGTACTGAATGTAAATAAACAAAATTCTTACAAATTTCGATCCTGGAAGTGCCGCCATTTTTTATTGATTGAACTATCTGCTATGACTTAGTTATGCAGATTGATGTTACCTTCGTATGTTTAATTACTCATCATAGTATTGACTGACTATCACATAAAAGGACACAGCTTAGATAATTGATCGGAAAGTTTTAAACCTTGTTAGACATTCATTTCTATTCATTAATAAATGTAACATAACGTAATTAATGAATATATTTATTTAGTTTCATTAATTTTCTTACCTTCGAACAATAGTACGTTATAAAGTGAACTGAAAATGATTAGACGAGTCCAACCTTGTATTTTGATTAGGACGCGAATATCTTTTTTGCATAGTGAGGCCCAGTAGAGTTTACAATTAAGTTTTCGCGATCAAACATACCCCCTCCCCCCATTTGTCCACCATTATAGAAAAGCTGTAGAAATAGTTTTTGCGCTATATTTTCATAACAATGCATACTTAAAAAAAATTTGAAGTAAAGAGTTATGCTTAATACAAGCCTCTCATGAAACAACTAATATTATAACCCATACAATCTTCCATCCCCTATTCGATCCTCTTAAAGGTGGGTTTAAAAAAAATAAATATACATGTCCTTCCCCAGGGTTCATGCTGTATCTATACCTAATTTAATCAAAATTGGTTCATTGGCTAAGCCGTGAAAACGTAACAGGTAGACAGAGTTATTATCGCATTTATAATATTAGTAGAGCTGAATTCATTTGTTTTGACTATTATATGCGCGTAAGGGGAACTTATTTAAAAGTAGATGGGGAACTTATTTAAAGTATTTAAACCATATTTTAATAATGTTTAATTAAAATTATAAATGGATTCAAAGTGGGGGAAACATTAATATGTTTCCTCCCCGTCATTTTGAAAATAGACTGATCCACTCAAAATGTGACGATATTCGAGGCATCTATACAAATGAATATACTTCTATGAATGAAGATGTCTTGATATCTGTTTGCCCTTTTTTCTCTCTTTTACGCAGTTAAAAAAATTGTCTATTTTTGAATAAAGATTATCATTATTGCTATTATTATGAGTGAATTATTTAACGTATTTACGTCTGTTGAACTGGGAGAGTACATACAGGATATACACCTCAGAGGCCACCCATCTCTTCGACAAACATAAATTTTCACAAGGTAGCTACGTCCTTTGAAGAAAGTCCACTACCCTATGGTCGTGTAGTCTGTACGTCCGTCAGTCAACGCTATGTCCGAAAGGTCTTTCAAGTCAGAGGGTACGTTTGCCCGTCAGGTGTCCTGGTCATGCAGAGCTACGTCCCTACACAGCACGGATGTGGAACCTGCAAAATAAAATATAAAATAATTTCAAGGGCTGTTCCTTGAAGACGAAAGTGGTGACGAAGATGGGATCTGCAAACCGGAATGGTGGAAAGATTAGACTCTAGAGTGGGGCGTATACCGCCAAGGCAACCGTTAATGAGAACAACAGCTTTTCCTTCTTTTATTATTATTATATCTTTCTACACTGTCCTACAAAGGTTTGATATTAATTTAGGTCAAATAATTCTTTTTTTCAAAATACAATTATCCCATACTATCTTCGACTTTCTACTTCACCTTCTTAAATTAGCCTGTGCCCTGTCCCAAGGTATATCTCTTCCAAATTTCATCAAAATTGGTTTAGCTGTGAAAACCTAACAGGCAGAATTACTTTCGCATATATAATGTATGCATGCCTGTGTATTTTACTATTGACACGTATTTATTCAATTTAAAAACCGCTAAACGCTGCAAATATTTCGTATTGGCCAGTGGCAAGGTTAACAGTATTTTGAGTTATATTTATATCTCATTCAATTTTTGTATAGCGGATTTTCTATAATATCTAACTAACAAAATAATACACGCATACGTCATGCCCTATTTATTTAAACCCTAATATCATATGTGTCTCCTCTTTGTTTAAATTTTTGTACACAATATTAATAAATGCATAACAATAATTGAATATGTAATGTTGAAACATTACCTTTAATAAATGAAAGTATTCTAGGAAAAGTAATTATTTAATGATAATAATAAACATTGCCCCTTCCTCAAAAATTACTCTAATACAAATAATCATTTTATATATTTTTTTTATAAAATATACAATTTTTATATAATATTATTGTCATTGTAGTCCAGAGCCTAATGGCTTTTATCTGCTATGTGTATTGGTAGAAAATTTTTTGGACTCCAAAATTAGTTTTAGAAAGCAATTCCAGTGATGAATTTGGACGGTTTTGAGGATACAAACCTTCTTCCCAAATATCTCCAATAAGGTTTATCGTAAACACTGTTTTTAGTAAAGTTTTTTAGTTTTTAATTATATAGTAGTACATTGAATTTTGAATAAAACTCAAACATTTTTAATGAAGTCAAATGGATGCAAGAATAATGAATGGGAAGGGGGGGGGGGGGTATTAGTATAGTGTTGGTTTTTCACACGTTTATTTCTTTATATAGGAGCTATTAACATTGCAAAATTCAAGTCCAACTATTTACACAAATAAAAACTGTTAGTATATTTATAATGAACAACTTTTATCCGAAGCATTTTTTCGAAAACCGAATAAATAAGGCACAAATCAATTAAAAAATTTTGAAAAATTATCTATACATATGAAGTGTACTAACGTGAACAAAACTGACTAGTAATAATATTAATAATAATAAACCGTTTACGCACAAAAACTACACGAACAATTTACACACAAAAGTAACTCCCGTCACTTGACTATGTTCGTACGATGGGCTCTTAGTAGGAATAAAGATAAAAGCTATTTTGACAAAATGGAAACCCGACTTCTAAAATCAAATATTCTATATCAAACGATGCACTAAAAAGTAAAAAAATAATTGCCTATTCTTGTGCCAATTTTAGTTCACCTAAGCAAAAATTTTTTAAATATATATGTAAAATTATTGTTATTTTTGGAGGCGGTGTCAACATAGAGAAATTCACATAACTTTTGGACACCGCCTCCAAAAATAACAATAATTGTACATATATATTTAAAAATTTTTGCTTTGGTGAACTAAAATTGGCACAAGAATATGCAATTATTTTTTTACTTTTTAGTGCATCGTTTGTTATAGAATATTTGATTTTAGAAGTCGGGTTTCCATTTTGTCAAAATAGGTTTTATTTCTCGCTTTTTAGTGACTTTGAAGTTCTATAACTGATTTTATTTGTCTAAATATGGGTAGACCTACTAAACGACCAACTAATTTTTAGTGAATTTCTTTATAACACTTTTTTTTTACCCGTCTTTTTTTTTTTTTATAATTTTTAGTGCATTTTTTATAACAGATTTTCAGTTTTCTTTACAAGCATTTTGTTTTTTTTTTTGTAAAATTTTTTTTTTGGGGTCGGTTTTTTTTTTGTAAAAAATTTTTTTGAAGTCGGTTTTTAAACAAATTTTTTTATTTTCCCATTATGAATGAGTATACCCTTTCAAAAAAAAAAAATTTCGCAAAAATCGGTTATCACATATAAAATGAGGATTTTCTTCAATTTCCCGGAGATCCCCTCAATACGATTTGGTGACTATGGGGCCAATCGGGAATCAAACCCTTTAAAACAAAAAAAAAATTCAAAATCGGTTCATAAATGACGGAGTTCTGAGGTAACAAACATAAAAAAAAAAAAAAATACAATAATTTTTTGTAGTCGGGTTAAAAAAAAGAATTGCTGGTGGACAAGAAACGCGTAACGAGACGGCCTTAAGCGACTGGCTATAACTAGCAAAGGGGAAAATACCACACCGTCACTAGACTGAGGTGGGTTCTACATAGAAAAAATTATAATTATTATTATTATGCATAGAATACGTTCAAAAAATGTATGTTAATAAATGATATGTATGTATATTATGTTAATAGGGCTACTTTACACATGGAATTTTTCATGCAACTATACATAACGCATACTATGAAACTATGCAGTTATAACTAATCTTATATGTAACTTCGGATGGAAGAATAGGGTGATTGGTTTACTCCCTTGTGATTGGTTTACTATGATCATGTGACTGAAGTGGTTGACAAAGAAAGAAATATTTAGCAAGACGAGAGTTATAGCTATTAACAAAACATGAGATTCATATATTTCTACATGTACATATAGATGTAAGTCTCGTTATATCACATACATTTATTGCGATTGAACACTTTCATCAAAACTTTCACGTGTAATAAAAACGGACATAGATGCTATACAGCATAATATATGTTAATAAACGATATGGAGAAATACCTACCGTTTAGTTTACATCTTCGCATAGTAGATCTCCCACGAGTATAAGAGAGTACATATGTATACAATAAGCAATGTGTATGAGAAGGAGGTCTTATAGGTTTGATAAACAAACATATTTTTCAAAACAGTGAATAATATTCATAACTGTTCGAGTGGTTAGTGATTGTCTCATACAACACAACAAAACACATAGGCACATAAGACCTCCTTCTCATACACATTGCTTAACATATGTACTCTCTCATACTCGTGGGAGATACTATGCGAAGATGTAAATTAAACGTACGGTATGTTAATATATGCTATGCAGCAATCGGTATAAACTTAAAACTTACGATAAAACCCATTAATATACAATTAAGTCATTCACGTAATTTTTCATGCGTCAGCTGCCGGTCTATATAGCAATATCTAAATAATTACAAATATAAAACTGGAAGTATAATTATTTAGCTCGGATAAAATTTGAATTAGGGTATATAAACATCAATTTATAAATTTTTTGTGCAAAGTTTCTGCCATCAACTAAATATAATTCACGTACTCACAAAACTATCATAAATACTCGTATACATGAACTTTGAACTTTTGCGTCTCAAATGAAATAAAAAAATTATGTGCTGTTATCATATAGCACCCTAGTGCGTTTGGCCAAGTTTAAGCATTACCGTACTATGTTTATGAGAAGGATTTGAGACGGTTTTTAGGCTGTTAGGTATCTTAGGAACCAAAAAAGAGTAGCGTGACACCTTCCATCTAACGGTACGTACCAAATTTTAATATTACAGTTTAAATAGTTTCCAAGATATTTAACCCTAAAAATCGATATTTTGGGAACTCACTCATCATAATAATCATCAATATTCCAGGATGCATCCAGTAGTCCTAGAAAGTCGATTTTTGGTAGGGAGATAGGTCTCAGGCTGGCACCAACAAAAAAAGAAAGAAAACTTAAAAATTTGAACACCCCCCACCACCCGTGAAAGGGGGGGGGGCTAATTTCTTCCTCTAAAACGGTAAGAGATAGAGAAAAATTAAAAAAAAAAATTCCTCTTTTCAAAAAACAAACAACTTTTGTTTGAAACTTTGAAAATCATAAAATTTATAGATTTTCCATAATTTCTGTTCAAACTTTGTCAATTAACATTAGCCACTGGTCTGTAGCCATTAGTCTGTAGCCACTCTAGTGGCCAGTTTTAATCCGATCAAAATGCAGTTGCTTTTGGTATTTGAAAGGTTCGTTAATGGACAAAATCGGACAAGGAAAAGGGGGAGGGTAGAGGCAGGGGGAAACACAAAATTAGGTATATCTTTCAAAGGAAAAATCGAAAAATGTTTGAGGAGCAAAGTTATAGAAAATTAATTTTACAATTTAAAATCCAAAATAATATCTTTGTATATATTAAGAGTTTGAGAAAAAATGATCAGGTTTCTAATATTAACAGAGATATTCTATAAGGTGGCGCATAAGTAACGTTATGATTTAAATCACTTTCACTAATTAAATCATAACGTTACTTATGAGCTATCTTATATATATTATATGTTTCCTTCTTCTCTAAAACATCTAGACTATATGAATATTTTACGCATCATATAGTGAGCATAAAAAAAACTTTGCCAAATGTAATGATATCTCACCAAAAGAAAAATTGTAAGTGGACCAAGTTCCGGCATACCGAGAAAGCAGTATTATGTTTGCCTTCAAAATTAGTGAAATCAAGTTTTTTTAACAATAGTGAGAAAATGGTACAAATTTATTGTGTAGTTATGAAATAACCTGCACTTTCTCGGATGCAGGTTATGTCTTATTTAACTTGGCAGATTGTCAGATTTTATTATATTAAATATGCAAAGAAAAAAACTTGCCAAGTAAAATATGAAATACCCTGCATCTGAGAAACTTACATAATAAATTTAAACATTCATGTTCTCACTTTTGTTAAGAAAACTTAGCCCTTATATAGATTTCACTATTTTTGACGGCGAAATTTTTTGTTTTTGCTTAGGTATCACTAATTTTTTAACCCGACTTCAAAAAAGGAGGATGGTTCTCAATTCGTCTGTATTTTTTTTTTTTTTTTTTTTTTTTTTTTTTTTTTTTTTTTTTTTTTTTTTTTTTTTTTATGTTTGTTACCTCAGAACTCCGGCATTTATGAACCGATTTTGAATTTTTTTTTTTTGTTTTAAAGGGTTTGATTCCCGATTGGTCCCATTGTCACCAAATCGCATTCTGATGAGGGGATCTCCGGAAAATCGAGGAAAATCCTCATTTTATATGTGATAACCGATTTCTGCGAAATTTTTTTTTTTTTTTTAAAAAGTATACTCATTCATAATGGGAAAATAAAAAAATTTTTTTAAAAACGACTTCAAAAAAAATTTTTCCTTAAAAAAAAAACCGACCCCAAAAAAAAAAAATTTTACAAAAAAAAACCAAATTCCTTGTAAAGAAAACTGAAAATCTGTTATAAAAAAATGCATTAAAAATTTAAAAAAAAAAAAAAACGGGTAAAAAAAAAGTGTTATAAAAAAATTCACTTAAAATTAGTTGGTCGTTTAGTAGGTCGACCCCAAAAAAAAAAAATTTTACAAAAAAAAACCAAATTCCTTGTAAAGAAAACTGAAAATCTGTTATAAAAAAATGCATTAAAAATTTAAAAAAAAAAAAAAAAACGGGTAAAAAAAAAGTGTTATAAAAAAATTCACTAAAAATTAGTTAGTCGTTTAGTAGGTCTACCCATATTTAGACGAATAAAATCAGTTATAGAGCTTCAAAGTCACTAAAAAGCGAGAAATAAAACTTATTTTGACAAAATGGAAACCCGACTTAACAAAAGAAGCACTAAAAAGTAAAAAAATAATTGCATATTCTTGTGCCAATTTTAGTTCACCAAAGCAAAAATTTTTAAATATATATGTACAATTATTGTTACTTTTGGAGGCGGTGTCCAAAAGTTATGTGAATTTATCTATGTTGACACCGCCTCCAAAAATAACAATAATTGTACATATATATTTAAAAATTTTTGCTTTGGTGAACTAAAATTGGCACAAGAATATGCAATTATTTTTTTACTTTTTAGTGCTTCTTTTGTTAAGTCGGGTTTCCATTTTGTCAAAATAAGTTTTATTGTACAAAAACTTTGCCCCTCTCACATTTTTGTTTTTGGTGGGATTTATATTTTAAACGGTGTTACAACTTAAGGTAGTCCGTCCGACCTTTGAATAATCAGCAATTACATAGCAATTAAATAGCACTTTATAAAATAAGTATTTCTTACAAGTGTTTTAAAATTCTTAAATAAAAGAAAACTTCGATGATATTAATGTACTATGAACCAGAATAATTGATGTCATTTAAAAAAATTTTATAATTGATTTTATAATTAATTAAGTTTTTGAAAAACTGCTTCGGATAAAACTTGTTCATTAGAAATATAATAAAAACTTTTATTCGACTGAGTGAACTGAGTGAATAGGGCAGAAATCAACTATAAAATTTAAAAAAATGACATAATAATTTTGTTTCCAAATTTTATGGAAAGTCAATATTTTATTACATCCGACTTTATCCAAGCTATTTCTTTATCCTACTATTTATTTGTCATTCTTCTTTAACAAAAAAACCGCCGAAAAAAGCACAAAAATACATACATCCAATTTGTTGAGTAAAATTGTTAAGGTCACCGTCAAATGCTATTACTATATCTACGATGAAATATATGTTCTAAGGTTACGGACGTGTTAAATGTTGAGTTTTAAAAACATAATTATTTTAACTTGAGTCTTTATCTAAATATTACTACCGTTCAAGGTCACACTGCATTTTACTTTAGTACGTACAAATTTTCGCTTTTAATTATAAATAAAATAATTAGATTGCTTACACATACCAGAGCTGGACAAAGTACATATAACCACTTGTACTATGGACCACAAAAGTCGTGTCCTTTTTTCAAAATTGTACAGTCATTTTGTGCTTTATCCATTCAGTTTTTGGAAAAATGTTTCGAATAAAAGTTGATCATTTACTACAACTTTTATTCGAAATATTTACCCAAAAACCGAATGATAAGGCACAAAATGGCTATACAATTGTGAATTAAGGACACGACTTTTGTGGCCCATAGTACCAAATATTGTGAAAAAACTTGGAAGTACCAAGTACAAATACAAGGTATTTTTTAATTAAAAAAAAAAAAAATTATGATTTTTTTTCTTGAAGTTATAGGATGATTGTGGATGTAGGACGGAAGTATAGAATTTAAATCCAATCCATATTAGGAAATCATCCTGATCATCTCGTGGGCGGTTTGTCGTGCCGGTCAGGTTTGCGTATTGTAATGACTTTGGGGGACAGGGACTCCCTTGCTGGAGAGATTCCAAATGAACAATCAAACTAAGACTCACAAGTCCCCTAATCCAAGGTGTTATGAGAGAACACAGCTCTCTGGCTGCTGTCATCCTACATGGCCCACATCGATTCTTTTCCACCGGCGTACTTGCGGAGAGCAATAGCAGAAGCGAAGAGGAGAAGAGTACCAATCATCATTGGATCCGATGCCAACGCCATTCATTCGACGTGGGGGAGCACGGACACCAACGAGCGAGGTGATCTACTATTTGAATACATGCTAAGTAACAAACTATATACTTGCAATAAGGGGGAACACCCTACCATTATTACATCTGTTAGGCGGAAAGTTCTGGACATCAGTTTAGTCAATGAACAGACCACCAGTATGATTGGGGCCTGAAAAGTCTCAAGCGACCATTTTTTGGAATCATCGATACTTACTATTTGAATACATGCTAAGTAACAAACTATATACTTGCAATAAGGGGGAACACCCTACCATTATTACATCTGTTAGGCGGAAAGTTCTGGAAATCAGTTTAGTCAATGAACAGACCACCAGTATGATTGGGGCCTGAAAAGTCTCAAGCGACCATTTTTTGGGATCATCGATACATAGAATTCCCAATAGACGTGCAAAAACCTAAAGTTAACACTTTCACTAACAGACGTAAGCAGACTGAAAAATGTACGTCGACACTTTTCAAAATTTATTACCAAAAAGGGTTCCGGTCCCTCCTACCTCAAAGGAAGAGTTGAACCAATTAGTGGAAACCCTCACTATAGCATGCAATGAAGCAACCAGAGCTTCATGCCCAATATGGATAACCAAGGGGAAACCAAACCTCCATGGTGGTTTCCCGAAATTGGCATTCTAAGGAAAAAAACGCCGACGCTTATTCAATCAGGCCAAAAGAACCAATGAGTGGAATGCTTATAAGGCCAGCTTGAACATTTACAAAAAAGCATTAAGGCTTGCGAAAAGGTCTTCTTGGGCAGACTTCTGCGGGAAAATAGAGGAAACCTCGGAGGCGAGCCAATTCTTATAATTCCGCCCTAGCGCTGATTGATAAAGAAAAGATCGAATTGGCTATCTCTGAGTTTGAGCCATATAAATACTTGTCTTTATACCTAAACCTCTCATCATTCCTAATCAAGACGCTCTTGGATATACATATCAGGAAAAGAATGAGGACAAGAAATATATCCGATTCACAACATGCGTACTGTAAGGGTAAGTCTGTCGAGACAGATCTGCACTCAATTGTGGACACAAGAGAGAAATCATTGGCCTACAAAGAATACACTTTGGTAGCCTTTCTAGACATTGAAGGCGCCTTCAATAACATCAGGCCTGAAACTATAATCAGAACACTGTATGATTTGAATATCGAAGAGCCTACCACCGAGTTTATTAATCTTTTGCTTAGAGGCAGAGAGATAAGCTCACAATTGGGCGACTCGGTGATGATACATCGGTATGTAGCGTAGGTATGCGGTATAAGGTAACGTAGGTATAGGTATGCGGTACGCCAAAAAGTGGTGTACTTTCCCCCCTTCTATGGAATATCGCACTAAGTGAGCTTCTACTTAAACTGGAAGACAAAACAGAGTTGGTATTCTTTACAAGAAAATATAAAATCCCCTCCTTTACCCTCCCAAAGGTGGGAGAAGTCAGCCTTAAACTATCGGCGAAAACCAATTATTACTCTATAGTTAGCATGACGCATTACGGTCATGCACGAATGTTACAAAAGTACTTATTTCCAAGATCCGTCGACTATGTTCTACCCTCTCCTAACTTCAGGAACTAGTTCTCAGTAAAGATACCCACCAGGCAATGTGATGAGAGCTTGGTTAAGCCAAAGAGCGTGGTATTTTACCGACGGATCTAAGCTAGAGACGAAAGTAGGTTGTGGGGTTTACTCTGGAAATTCAGATTTAAGGTTATCATTCCGACTGCAGGATCACTGTAATGTGTATCAAGCGGAAGTGATGGCTAGTAACGAGGTATGCGAATGGATAAGACTGGACACTTTAATGTGCAGCGACATTACTATCCTCACCGACATCCAAGCAGCGCTAAAATCCTTAAGGTTAGTCTACCTAACCTCAAAGGTAGCATAGGACTGCCGAACGTTCTTAAATGAACTGGCGGAACAAATAAATGTAAACCTGATATGCGTACCGGGGCATAGGGTCATTCCAGGAAATTGTGAGCCGACGAGCTTGCTAGAAATGGCACAAGGCTGTCGGACACAAGCATCAATAGGTATCCGGGAGTTCCGTTTGCGAACTGTAAGCTGCTCCTGAATCAGAATATCTTAAAGGCCAATCTTAGATGAAGGGAGGAACATACTTGTGGTACTACAGGGCAGATATAGTCTGAGTACAATCGTAGGCGTTCCGAAGATCTTGTCTCACTTCAAAGGACCTATATAAGCAAAATCCTTGGGGCTATTACAGGACTCTGGCTAAGCGGTAGGCACGCTGAACGACTGGGCCTACCAGTGCATCACCATTATTGCAGGAGCTGTCACAGTGTGGAGGAGGAGGAAACGATGTCTCATCTTCTTTGTCATTGTCCAGTTCCTGCCATGAGATGGACTCATCAGAGTCAGCCTTTCTTTTAAGACCTCTCCGATCTCAAGTCCGTTGACTTCAAGGCACTCTCATTGTTCTTAAACAGCTCCAAATGGTTCATAGAGTAGTGGTCGGGGATGGGCCAACCCACTTTTTCGGTACCACAACGGACTCTATGGTCTAAGTGTGTCTCACCCTATGACAGCCACTCTAACCTAACTTAACCTAGGAAATCATTGAATAGTTATATTAACGCAAAACTTAAACAACATACGGTCAGTTTACAACAAAAATCTTATTACCATTGTAGCAAATCAACTTTTGACTGCCACAGATGACGGCAAGCAACTACTACATTTCAAAAATACTGACTTTACAAAGGGATATTAATTTATCACTTGGAGTTGTTTGTTTTTGTCTTCCAAATATCAAAAAACTCCTTGCTCAATTATGTTGCCCGCCTGCTCTACTCACAGAAAATAATTAGCGGGAAGAGAGAACTTAACTTAGACAGCAGGTATAAGTTCAACTTGAAATTAATTTATACCGGCTCCCTGTCCGCCTTGGTGAACAACAGTGGGAACTTGTTTCTAGTACTTGTATTAAAAGTATTTTAAGTATTATCTGATAGTACTTTTAGTAACGTTACTGTAAGTATTGAGGATTTATGTTACAAGTACAAGTACCCAGTACTACATAGTACTTTAAGTACTGTCCAGCTCTGACACATACGCTTAATCTTTCTATCAAAAATTGTTACTCTACTATAGCGATAATACTATCCAAGAGGATAGTATTATTTTCGGCATGTCCCTTGGTATCAAATTTTAGTATTAGAAAAATTAGAAGAAAAGTTAATTTGTAAAGAGTAAAATATGATCTTCCACTATTTATACTTGACTATGGCAAATCTAAGAAAATGAATTGTTTTCGGCATGTCCATTGTTCCACTATGTAGCTAAAACGCATACACCGGTTGCAAAAAATGAAATATCGTTAGAATCGTGATAACAGGGCGGCCGTAAACCCTTATTTTATTGTTTTTTTTTTTAGTATCAAATACTTTGGTTAAAATTTTTTGAAGTTGCACAACCTGGATACCATGGCAGTACCGTAATTTTGAAGGAAAATAAGGAGATAAAGCTTATGTTACGCAAACTATAATCTCACAAACATTGTCATTGATATAAGAATATAGAATATTAAATTTTGAATAAAAAAAGCCTCTTAAATTTCTATTGCCTGTATGAAGCTGGTACCCCAAATTTCGAAAGTTAACATTATTTTTAGAGTTCTGACTTCCTTTCGAATAATTATAGAGTTACAGATTATTTTTAAAATGCTGAAGTTGGCACCCCATATCTCCAAAGTCAGTTCTGACACGTTTAAACTCTAGAACTTTTTTTAAAAACTAACAGGAACTCAATTGTTCAAAAAGAAGTCCGAACTATAAAAATGAGAATGCCAACTTATCAAAATTCCTTTTTTGAATTAAAAGTTAGAAATATCACAAAAAGTATGAGAAACTCTGAAACTATTTGATAACTATTCGTAACTCCAATAAAAATATCTTCAATCTCGGTTCTGATAGTCCTAAACTGCCGAACAACTAACAACTTTTACACAACTATGAGAACTTTTCGAAAAGGGGTCATAACTCCAGAAAGTAATGGTGACTTTCGAAAATCGGGGTGCCAGCTTCACAGAGGCGTTTTTTTCAATGGTTGAAGAGATATGAAGGGGATAATTTTAACACATCGTATAAAAATTGGATTCATGTTTATTTTTTAAACAAATTCAGATAATTTTAAAAAAATGTGATTATTAACAAACTAAAATATGGAATGTTTTTAAGTACTGATTAATATTAATATAATTTTGTTCAAATAATGATTAAAACATCTAAATTTAATACAGTTCATATCACAATGAATGATTCATTGTCAAAAGGTATTTCATTATCTACACACAAATTTATTCACACACGGAGAAGAAGGAAAGAAGAGCAGAGATAATATATCAACGGAGATAGTTTAGATCAAACAGCAAAGAATGCTTTTGTTTGTCTCGAAGAGATTCGGTTACCTATCGAAGCTGCATACCACATGTAAGTAACTTTTAGCGTATTCAGACGAGGATAATAATAACCGAGTTAATAATAATAATTTAAATAATTTATTAGACCAGAAATGATGTACAAATATAATACATATTGGTTCGTCATATATTCCTAACTTTATAGGTTGGTAGAAAAAAATTCATCCACATTATATGGACAATGATCCAGCAATAAATTCTTGCATGCGGTTTCAAACTTCTTTTGGTTACATTCAAGCTTTATATTTGATGCTAACTTATTGAAAAATTTTAAGCCATTGTAAGATAGACCATGTTCGAAGACATTTAAGTTGTGCTTGGGTACTCTTAATTCGGTACCTTGTCTTGTATAATACGTATGATTAAAGTTATTTTGATCTACCGTATGAATATTCTTCTTGATGTGGACGAGACAATGGAGAATGTATATAATGAGAGCGTCAAGATTCTCAGATCAACACCAACAATTACTCTTATTATTTCCTCAATATTTTCTTTTGCTTTATGAAAATTTGTGTTGATTGAGAGGAAGACCCTCATAACAAAATTCCATATTTAAGTCTGCTATGAACCAATGAATAGTATACCATAGCTAATGTTTTTTGACTTAGATTCTCTCTTAAATTTCTAAATAGATACGTTAATGAATTCAAACTCTTAGCCAATTCATTGCAATGGTTAGCCCAAGTTAAATTTTCATCCAGGATTACTCCCAGAAACTTCATACTCGTGACATTTAAGATTGGTTCATTTGATCAAATGATGTTAGGAGTATCAGCGCGTTTGCTTTAACCTTTAGATCTCTCAGATTATCCCTTGTGACGGTGACAGAAATGTCATCTGCGTATAGAATGAGATCAGTATGTCCAATAAAGTTTGGGAGATCATTTACGTAGAGCAAAAATAAAATGGGGCCCAACACACTTCCATGGGGCACTCCAATATTTGACAGCTTCATGTCGGATTTGATGTTGTTAGGCACAGATACTGATTGACGTCACTCTGTTAAATATGTTTCAATTATATTAAGGATTATACCTCTAACGCCATACCTTTTAAGTTTTTCCAAAATAATATCATGATTGACACAGTCAAATGCCTTACTTAAGTCGCAAAACACAGTAGTAGTCAACAATTTGTCATCAATTGCTTTGAGAACTTTTTCAACGTACTCCACTAAGGCAGTAAAGAAGCAAGTAAATCGTTTTGTTATAGCTGTTTCTATAATTTTACTAATGAGAGAAATTAGCGCAATTGGTCTGTAGTTGACTACCAAGTTTTATTCCCCTTTATTTTTGTAAATAGGTTTAATAACTGAACATTTTAAATTTTCCGGAAATTTACCCTCAGCAAAGCATTGATTTATCAAGTGTTGAAGTGGTTCAGCTAGTGCATGTTTATGCTTTTTTAAGATGTTATTTGATAACTCATCTATTCCGCTTGAATTTGAATCTTTTAGAGCAGAGATAATAACCTAACGTTCTATACGACGAGGCAAGAACTGTTGGGCTCATTGATTATCCTAAACACAGGATCGGATCTTACCAAAGATAAGATCGATAGCAGCTTTTAAGGATTTATTTACAGTCTAGGTAAAATTTCTCTTCTTTTAAAAAAATGTCAAAGTATTCAGTATAATGAATTGGAACTTTCTACATAAAAATATACCTACATCTTTGAAAATAAAAACTTCCAAAAACTCTTGCCTATATGATTATTATTAACATTTGGTTTGTTGGTTGACCTAATGGTATCATCATCTACCCCGATCCTAAATGAATGGCGGGCCCTTGATCATAATACCACCTGGGCCCCTTCAGCCCAGCCCGCTGCTGCATGAATTTATAAAACACTGGCTGACCCACAGATGCATGCAATGCAAACTTTTTATAGTCTATTTTATTCGAGAATTTCAGAATCAGTGATCCGATTTCCGAAATTGGCACAAGAATATGCAATTATTTTTTTACTTTTTAGTGCTTCTTTTGTGAAGTCGGGTTTCCATTTTGTCAAAATAAGTTTTATTTCTCGCTTTTTAGTGACTTTGAAGTTCTATAACTGATTTTATTTGTCTAAATATGGGTAGACCTACTAAACGACCAACTAATTTTTAGTGAATTTTTTTATAACATATTTTTTTTACCCGTTTTTTTTTTTTTTTTTTTAATTTTTAGTGCATTATTTTTTTATAACAGATTTTCAGTTTTTTTTACAAGCATTTTGTTTTTTTTTTGTAAAAATTTTTTTTTTTTGGGGTCGGTTTTTTTTTTTGTAAAAAATGTTTTTGAAGTCGGTTTTTAAAAAAATTTTTTTATTTTCCCATTATGAATGAGTATACCCTTTCAAAAAAAAAAAAAAAATTTCGCAGAAATCGGTTATCACATATAAAATGAGGATTTTCCTCAATTTCCCGGAGATCCCCTCATCAGAATGCGATTTGGTGACAATGGGACCAATCGGGAATCAAACCCTTTAAAACAAAAACAAAAATTCAAAATCGGTTCATAAATGACGGAGTTCTGAGGTAACAAACATAAAAAAAAAAAAAAAAAAAAAAAATACAGACGAATTGAGAACCATCCTCCTTTTTAACCCGACTGCAAAAAAGGAGGATGGTTCTCAATTCGACTGTATTTTTTTTTTTTTTTTTAAATTGGCACAAGAATATGCAATTATTTTTTTACTTTTTAGTGCTTCTTTTGTTAAGTCGGGTTTCCATTTTGTCAAAATAAGTTTTTTGCAGTCGGGTTAAAAAGGAGGATGGTTCTCAATTCGTCTGTATTTTTTTTTTTTATGTTTGTTACCTCAGAACTCCGTCATTTATGAACCGATTTTGAATTTTTTTTTTTGTTTTAAAGGGTTTGATTCCCGATTGGTCCCATTGTCACCAAATCGCATTCTGATGAGGGGATCTCCGGGAAATTGAGGAAAATCCTCATTTTATATGTGATAATCGATTTCTGCGAAATTTTTTTTTTTTTTTGAAAGGGTATACTCATTCATAATGGGAAAATAAAAAAACTTTTTAAAAACCGACTTCAAAAAAAATTTTTACAAAAAAAAAACCGACCCCAAAAAAAAAATTTTTACAAAAAAAAAAACAAAATGCTTGTAAAAAAAACTGAAAATCTGTTATAAAAAAATTCACTAAAAAGTAGTTGGTCGTTTAGTGGGTTTACCCATATTTAAATAAATAAAATCAGTTATAGAACTTCAAAGTCACTAAAAAGCGAGAAATAAAACCTATTTTGACAAAATGGAAACCCGACTTCTAAAATCAAATATTCTATAACAAAAGATGCACTAAAAAGTAAAAAAATAATTGCATATTCTTGTGCCAATTTTAGTTCACCAAAGCAAAAATTTTTAAATATATATGTACAATTATTGTTATTTTTGGAGGCGGTGTCCAAAAGTTATGTGAATTTCTCTATGTTGACACCGCCTCCAAAAATAACAATCGGAAACCTACTGATTATCTAAATGATTCGGTCTGAATGGGGATGTATAAAAATAAAATATGAATTTGAATATTTTTTCATACATAAGTCAAATATTATAACTATTTTTCCAGCTGATTCTGGACCTCGATTTAAAAATGAAAAAAGATTAAATACTTTTTACCTAGAAGAATTGAATGAAAAAATTGTCAGTATGCACACGAAATCCGCACACAGGGGACATATATGCTTTAAGTGTTTTTTAATTAGAGCTAAAAAATTCGAACCGATTCCATACATTATACTATTAATTGTTTTACAATTTATAAACTTACTAGCACTGCCCGTCGCAGCTTCGTCCACGAAAATTATAATTTTACAGACCTTATATTACTTATATTTAAGTGAATATACTGAATGTTTATGCAAAATTTGAAGTAGATTGGACCAAGGAATCACGTTGTCCCATACAAACTTTGCCCCGTTTTCACCCCCTTAGGAGTAGAATTTCGGAAAATCCTTTCTTATCGGATGCCTACGTCATACAAAAAACACACCCTCCAAGTTTCAGGTTTCTACGATCAGCGGTTTAGGTCAACACATTTAGGTCAACACGATCAGCGGTTATTTCGAGGCCCAAGGTCAACACATTTGCAACTGCAACATGAAGCTCTAAAACTGTTGTCTAGTTAAACGATTTGTATTCGTATTTTTATATTTATATTGATCTAGTTTTTATTTTTAAGAAGAAATATTTACGTTCGAGTGTATAAACACCATGAAACGTCAAAATTCCCTTATTTTTAAATATATCATTACAACTTTCAAGTCTCTTAAGGACGTTCATACATGAGGATTAATAGTAGATAAAAATTATTTTTTTTAGTGAGTTGAATAGCTCAATTATGTAGTCATCCTCCCTCAAAAATTTAACACCTGTTGACGATCATTTCGAAGACTAATTATCGATTAAAAATCTTACTTTTAACATGGCGTCTTATGGAGAACAGAATTTTTTTGTACTTAAATTTATAATAACTACATTATTAAAGTAGACAGGATAATAAATAATGTTTATAAATATTCTTTGAAATATGCAGTTTATATAATACATTAAAAAAATGGTGTTGACGAACATTTGAATTAATTATTTAATAAAATTAAAACTTTTTTGTTAGGATTGTTTTTGCCACCACATTTGGCGACAATTAGCGGCCACGCACACTAAAATAATATACACATACACACAAATATACATGTCAAATCTGTCACATCAAGTCAAATCAATTTCTAATTTACATTTCCTGATATTTTACGATAAATAATTTTAAAATATTATGGCAAATAAAAAATGGTTATAAATCGTTGTAAGATTATTGATATACTTTACAACTTTTTTCAAATCCTAAATAATTTTATTAAAGATAGTAGTTGACTTTAGCGTAGCAAATAAACGTCCTTAAGTCCAAAAATAATTCAAATAATTATTTTGTTGTTATTGAAATTATTATTTTATGAACGCCAATTTTTTTCCAAGTATTTCTAATCGTTGCAGACGTACTTGACGTTACTAAACGTATATTAAATATGTACTGCATTACCTACTAGCAACCAAATTGTAAATAAACTATTGATTGTATGAAAAAATGTTTCAAACAAAAGTAATTTATCATTATAGGATACATTATTGTATAAAGATTTTTGGTTTAGCTACCCTGTTTTATAGCCTGTATGTTATTCGATAAAATTATCTAAACTCTAGTGAAATATATTAATTAAAACACGTTACTTTTTAATGTAATTTCCAATGAGGTTTACCAAACAATTAGCATCATGGTAAATAAGTAACTAAGTTGAGATTAATTTCCATCATACGTTCCATTTCCGTATCCTTTACATAAAACTTGATTATATGAAAATAAATGCACATTTTCTGTTCCGTTTACATACAATTTCTTAACAGTTTCGAACATTATTGTTGATAAACGTATTTTGGATGGATAAACTAATAGTCTAGGAGGGATCGGCGCATGAGTGTCGGAAACTATCTCGCCAAAATTTGTTTGTCAAATGCTTTAAAATATGCTAAATATTTAAATATTATAGAAATGCAGTTTGCCATTTGGCAAACTTTAAACACGCCAGAATCTCTAATTTGTATTATTAATCCCTATATCAGCAAGCGATCAAGAGTGGAACTTTAAATTTGACAGCGAGAAGCAGATATTTGTGTAGCGTTTCGACATAGGATCATTTTATATTATTCATTCAAAACTCATGAAAGAAAATTTTGATGAAGTTTCGAATGATTGCGTCAGACATTTCAGTTACCCCATCTACTAAAGTCATCAAAATTGATGATTTACTTCTATCCGGGCACTTTTTCCATTTATATATAACTTTTTAAATCCCTTGTAAAATTAAATTTTAAAAAAGGATTCTTGTTCTTAATCTAAATTTGGAACGATAATCATGTTTCTTATCTAAATAATTTTTGTTTATTTAAATTATACTCATAATATTTATATTGCTTTCAATTAACAACTAGCAAATTATTTTTCAATACATGCAAATTTTTTAATCTAATTAAGAATGAAAATCAATATTAAGTATTATTTCCTGAATGCAATTCAAAATTTAAAAACTTCATATATAATTTCATTATTACATCTCAAAATAAATATAGCACATTTTTAACATTTTAAGATTATTTTAAATTACACTTAAGTAAAGGAAATTAACTTTAATAATTTAATTCTTAATACACTGGAAAAATTAATATATTAAATATACTTTAAAAAAATTATAACACACATTAAATAATAAAAAGAAACATTTTTAAATAATAAATGAATGTTGTGATAAGAAAACCATTTGCTTAATTATTGAAATATTATAAATAATTATGTATTTTTTAATTACCTCTGTCAATTGATGCATATATATTATTAATAAATAAACAAAATACAAAACAAAACTTAATCACAACTACACATTCTCTCGCCATTTTTGTTTCTAAAAACTGTATATTCTTTATTTAATGTTTATAACACTGCACTAATAATGTCGGAACATTGCCAACATTAAAACCCAATAATAATGTATTCAATTACCTACGTCTTCAAAAGAAATGAATGTGTCTTATTATAATTTATCTTAACACACCTTCGTGTTTCAAATGCAAGTGAATACTGTATAAACGTCATAATTATAAATATGTATTTTATTTATATATCAAGTGGTTATCGCTGACTTCGCATGGAGAATTCATTTAAAATGTCTATCATAATTCTTGACATAAAACAGCTGTTTTTAAACACATGGATTCACTCTTTTGATTAAACGCACGTTGATACTTGTTGTGGGAATTGTAACAAAGAAGGAATAATTCAATATCATTACTATATAGGGTTTCTACGTCAAAATTTCGGAAAGTCTGGAGATCAACCAATATTATGTCCATCTCGTCTAGAGATATCGGGAGGTCAACCCGTACTACATTATTTAGTAATATGGGCTATAATTTAAATAAATAAACAAGTACTCAATTATTGAAAATAATGTATTGTTGAAAAATTATTACTTAATTCAACGCAAAAGTAGACAACAACAAAAACATTCTTCATAATAAATTATGTATTGTTTCTACATTTTTAACCCGACTTCAAAAAGGAGGATGGTTCTCAATTCGTCTGTATTATTTTTTTTTATCTAAAGGACCATTAATTATTTTTAGTTAACATTCCTATCATTAGTATTAGTAATATACACTATCTTTCATAAAAATTGACTAGTTGAAACATCTAATTATTACTATATGTAACATTGTACATATATTTGGTAATATATACGCTTAGACTGTGACTTACTGGTTCAATTTTTATGAACGAGAGTGTATTTTAAACTGGTTCAATTTTTACGGGAGTGTTTCTAAAGGAGATTAATTGAACGTAAGTTAATAATATGATATTGATATAAAATATTTTGGCGCTGCCAAGATCGAACTGGCGCGAAACGCTGGAAAACGCATCGTTACATTATAGTTGTTAGTAGATACCCGTGCCGTTACATAAAATGTCTTAACACAATCCTACCTTTTTTACTCACACTTCTGAAATTGGCCTAATTATAGATTGATAAGCTACTGCTATAATATCTATTGCACTATTCGCTTATACAGTAGAACTACAATTATCCATACCGTTTTGAGGAAAAAAACCGCCTTTAAGGGCCGAAAAAATCACACATTTATTTATTTATTTTTTAAATGTTTTTTTATCTTGGTATATACAGTTATCCAGATCGGGCCTGGTCCCAATTATTTCGGATAATTGGAGTTCTACTGTATATATTTTTATGATGGCATCTATTGATAGTTTTTGAAACTATTAATACAAATTGGTTTGAGTATGTAAAGAAAAAAAGAATAGGCCGGTATTCACAGTCCGGTCTTAAATGTAAGATCATCTTAAGCATGATCTTAAGACAGCGTTTAGATTCATAAACGAAATCTTGAGGCTTGTTTGATCTTAGCTAAGATTGTGTAGTTGTATAAATATTCACAGACATTGCTTAAGACGATCTTAAGAATTGAAAACTTTTTATGTATTCACCATGAAGAATAGATATATTAGGAGAGCGAACGTAATGTTAAAAAAACGGTCAAGAATTGGTGTAACTATCTTTTATCAGTAGGGGTCACTGGTCTCAGTGCCGTACGGAATTTAAATGTTTAAATGTAGGCGCCAAGAAATCACTTTCATTCAATTAATAAGAAGTCTTAGTTTTATAGATAATAAAAAATTGTTTTCGATTATCAAGTAATAATTAAATAAATATTAATAATAGAGAATTCTTAATAATTGCAATAAATTAAAAGATGAAGAATCATAGTGATAATTTTGCAATTAATAATAATAATAATATACAATATATGTTTACAATAACTGACATATATTAGATAAAGAAAGAAGATAACAAAACCGGTAATTACAGACCATATTCCTTTCGTAAATGCAGACACGCATTCCTAACCTTAAACAACCTTCCACTCATAGATATATAACAGTATATCTATGCTTTCCCTGTACAACATCGTCCCATTTTTTCACATTTATAAAATTAAACAATTTTTATACTTACAATTTTTATTTGTAAGATGTGATAACCGTTGATTTTAATTGTAATAAAAATAATAATTCCGTACGGGCAGATTCGCACTGCCGCTAGTGGCGAAAATAATAACTATGATCTCTACACGTTTTTGAGGACACAAAAACAGACGAATTGCCTATGTCGTTCAATCTCCTAATATATCTATTCTTCATGGTATTCACAGTCAAATAAGACCATCTTATAATTGAAGTTAACCTTATTTTTTATTAAAAAAAGAGGTTTTTATTTAAGTCAACATTTTAGTCGACTTAAGACGATCTTAAATAGTTTTGTTGTAAAAAAAGTAGTGAAGATAATGGATTTTTTGGGTTAACATAATATCATTATTTATGATAATATTGGTATCGATTTTGATTCGAGATATACAAAATTATTTTGATTTTTATTCAGACATCGAATTTAAAGAAAGATGTAGATTCGACGAAATCAGTATTAAATTTGGAACAGAATCTAGCTAAAGTCAACCGTCGTGGATTATTTATTCAACCAATGTTTCAATTATTAATATGTTTGCGATTCTATTCAATTGGTTGTTTTCAGGTAATTATAAATAATTATTATAACTATAAATTTATTTTTAATAATAAACTTTCATTACTTTTAAATAATCTCGTTTATCTGCAGTACATATATTTTTTAATAAAAAGAAAATAAATATTTTTACAGCTTATTTTGGGTGGTACTATGATATTATCACAACCAACAGTTTCTAGAATTTCGTGTAAGCGTTTTACTTGCAAGTTTGTTTAATGATTTAAACTCAAGAAGTTAGATCAGCAAATCAGAGGCTTTTTGGAATACCTGGTGTTGATGGACAATTGATTGTACTTATAACCGATTAGTTCACACAAGGTTTCAAAATGTCGACAAAAGTTAATAACAAATATTCACCAGAGTCGTATCAAAATCTTGACTTTTTAAATCTAAAAAAACCAAAAGATGATTTAAAACAGGTATTGCTCATATTTTATATAAATTTACGAAAGATTTCCTTTTGTTTGAATGAAATAAAATATTTATATAATATACTTATTAAGTATTTTACGAAAATTTGAAATTTTTGTTTTATATTTATAGAATTTGAAAAACACAAGAAGACAGATATTGTTGAAATTAATATAAGATATTATTTTCATACATCTTTAAATTATTTATTTTTCATTCATCTAAAAAGTCATTTCATTATTTTATATGCGTTTCTAATAATATTTTATACACTCTTTAATTTAAAAAAAAAATTAAATTGATGACATTTTTTAATCTGTTTTAGGTTTTGCCTTACAGCAGGCTTCTTTAAAGGGGTGGAAAACTCGCAAGGAGTTCCTCAAACCAGAGAGATCTATGTCGCAGCGAGTTGGTGAATTAAAGCGAACTAATGAGCAAAATATTCAATAAGCAAAAAAATAATCAGCAATAATTATTAAAAGAAACAAAGAATAATATTAGAAAAATTTAAAATATTATGTAATTCGTTATGAAAATTACGATTTTTTATATGTTATTGTAATATAATAACAAATCAATAAATATTGAATTTTTAAAACTATGAAAAAAACTTTTTTTTTAATGAATTACCTATTCCGATATATAGCTGACCATAAATGATTAGAGATGGTTATATATAATGAGATACAATTAGACCTGGTTAATTTTTGGATCTGATAATATATAAACATCTGTTCATGTATGATCAGATCTAATTATTAAATTATGTATGACTAGGCCTGGCCAATTTTTGAATCTGATTATATATAAAAATATCTGTTCATATATGATCAGATCTAATTATGTATGACTAGACCTGGCCAATTTTTGGATCTGATTATATATAGATGATTGTGCATAATCATAAATAATTAGACAAATCTTATTTCATTGTGTACGGTGTTTGGAAACGAAGATTTCCTTGTTTATCAAGAGGACTGACAACTAAACTTCATTATTCAACCACAATTGTTGTAGCCTGTGCTGTATTACATAATATATCTTTGATATTCAATGATAATCTATCAAGATGAAGAAATGCCTGTACTTCAACCAAATTGGCAACCTGATGGTTTTGCAAATTGTGAAGCATTAATTGAACGTATATTTAATGCATAAGGCTATATAAATTTTTTCATATTTAATACACATGTTTTTCTACTTTTTATTAAAAAGATATAATTTTAAGTGATGGAAAATTGTTAATTGAAATGGTTAATTTGTCTCTAATGAATTTATAAATATAATGTATTTAAAAAAAATGAATTGACCTTCTTAAACAGATTTAGTTTGATTTGGAATTGTAAATTAATAAATAAAAAAATTGTATAAACAATTTTTTATCTAAAGACAATTTTTTGAATTCCCTCCTTTTTTGTTTTATGAAGTATGATTGTTTATTTATGACTGACAGGAATATGATTCATTTCTTAGCCAATCATATCATCGGTTACATGTGAATTATTACGAAAATAGACGAACACAATTTAAGACGATCTTAAGATTCGTCTTACGTAAGCTGATCTTAAACCATATAAGATCATGCTTAAAATCATCGTCTTACGAAAGAGGATCTTAAGTTCTATCTATGAAATCATCGTGTCTTAAAACAAATAAGACGGTCTTCATGAAGATGATCTTAAGCAATTGCTCAAGACTGGACTGTGAATACGCGCCTATGGTATATAATAAGTATATTAAAATCACGGCAAATCTGATACATTTCATTAGCAAATAAACTTGTGTTTGTGAACAGATTATTATTTGTGTATATTTAAGCGTCACAACCCAATACTAGGAAGAACTGGCGTATACCTACAAACATGTCATTGAATTTTCAATAACCTTTTCATAGGGTGTTATGCGCATGCGATTTTCGAACTGTCTACAATAAGATGAAAAAAGACGAGAAGTATTGCTTATTCATTTTTTCACATTGATTTTTTTGACATCTGTCTGAAACAAAGACAAATCGTGATTTGAAATAAAAAGTTGTATTCAATATTGATTTGAAAAAATTAACTCGTCAACCAGGAATCGAACTTCGCATCTCTGGATTTCTAGCTCAGCGTGCTTACCGCATTGTGGACATTAAATTTTCACCTAATTTACTCCAAATACCAAAACGGAAAACAGACTATATATATATTATGGAGAGTAGAGGTAAGGTGAACCATATCATGAGGACGTTGAACAGCAAAAATGTCCTCAAAGCACTAATTAAATAACATTTCATAAGCAAGTAGAATCGTGCTTGCGTTCTATCAGGATTTGATGTGAACCATTTAAAAAATAATATAAAATAAATTGACCAATTTGAAAGTTTTTAATAGTTTTATTCGTATGATAAAATTTTGTATTATCAAAAGTTTCCCAAGTGGTCGAAAAAGTAATAAAATAAAATAAAAGTTAGACCTCTTTATCTTTTTTCCAACCAACTTACCTTTATCCTTCCAACCAATTTATACTCTTTTGTACAGTAACACCATCTTAATTTAATTTGAGAGATCCTGCTGTATACAATGAAATAGCTCTCCTTACCTTCATAGGGTGCATTCGTCTTGGACGCTCACACGCTTTCAGCGCGCTCACTCGTGGTTTTCAGCGTTCGACTTGGCGCTGTGAGTGTCAAAAAATCACACTTGCGGCTGAGTTTATGAGGTAGATATCGCGCTCACAGACGCTTACTCCACAGAGGTAGGGCAGCAAAAGCGTGAGCGCCAAATCTTACTATTTATCAAAACGAATGCTACGTGAGCGTAAGCTAACCAAACTTTTGTCATATTTATTAAAGTACTTAAAATTAAAATCGTTGACAAATCAGTAAAAATGGCTAACTATTTACCCAGATTATTTTCGATCGATTTAAATGATTCAGAATCTGGTAAAACGTATATTATTTCTGCGACTTCCGACGAAATAAAACGTCGCCATGTTGATACAAACTAACGCTTACAACGTTCAAAACGAACGATATTTTCTGATCGATTCTAAGCGCTCGTAGGCCAACATGAACACCAATAATTTGTGCTTATAAGCGTGAGCGCTCAAAGCGTGTGAGCCTCCAAGACGAATGCACCCATAATCTATCTGCAGGTTTTGAATCTCCACGCCATGGAGACTACACAAGGAGATCGAACTCAAACGGGAGAATTGACAAAATATGGTAACGAAATCACTTCAACTTCAACTAATACCTTAATGAAAAATTGAAATTAAAACTCGCGCCTTATACTCTCTCCACTGTTTCCGGCATAGAAGCGACACTACTGACATCTTATTTTTGCCAATTATTTAATTACTAGATTACATGGAGTTCGATCTCCGTGTGTAGTCTCCATGCTCCACGCAATGAGATAATGCGTGTGTTCGGCCGAACTCAGAAGTAAGAAATCTTAGTAAGATGTTCTGAGCATCTGAGTCAGCCAGTTTCGGCCAGGACACACTTTCTTTTTCTTCTTAATCAGTGTTGCCAGATATCTCGTTTAACAGTAGATCTACTGCTTTGTTAGTATATCTACCTTTTTTTTTGAATAAATAAAAAAATTTTTGAATTTGTGTCATTTTTTTCAATTTTTTATAATAATAATAAATTTAAAACTCCCCAGTCGTGCAAATACAAAATCAGTCATTACAGAACATATTCCATTATTTGAAATAATAGAATATGGTTCTGTAAATACTTTAAGGTATTATTTTATAATGAGATTTTAAACAATAAGTAATGCAATATATGACAAATAAAAAGAATTAATATTATTTAATATTTGAAGAAAAAAAATTCTATAAAATATTAAATACTAATGTAATATAATTTTAATTATTTTGAATAAAAGTATTTATTTCAAACTATTTAAATTGGAATTTTCACTTTTTGAATCTACCGCTATATTTTGGTAGATCTACCGTTTTTCAAGAAATCGGACTCGCGATACTGATCATAACCTATTTGTTTATGTATCAAATTCAGAACATTTCTCATGTGTTGACAATTTTTATTATTGTAATAAGTGAGATAAAAATTTAATAAAATGGATAATTTTATAAGGAGTATTTTAATGGAGGAACTTCAATATGACCCAGCCGATTTCTTAAAAAGCGGTAGATTCAAAAAGTGAAAATTCCAATTTAAATAGTTTGAAATAAATACTTTTATTCAGAATAATTAAAATTATATTACATTAGTATTTAATATATTATAGAATTTTTTTTCTTCAAATATTAAATAATATTAATTCTTTTTATTTGTCATATATTGCATTACTTATTGTTTAAAATCTCATTATAAAATAATACCTTAAAGTAATTACAGAACCATATTCTATTATTTCAAATAATGGAATATGTTCTGTAATGACTGATTTTGTATTTGCACGACTGGGGAGTTTTAAATTTATTATTATTATAAAAAATTGAAAAAAATGACACAAATTCAAAAATTTTTTTATTTATTCAAAAAAAAGGTAGATATACTAACAAAGCAGTAGATCTACTGTTAAACGAGATATCTGGCAACACTGATTAAGAAGAAAAAGAAAGTGTGTCCTGGCCGAAACTGGCTGACTCAGATGCTCAGCACCAAAGAGTATAGGATAGAGGAGAAGCAGCCGTATAATTGTAAGCGACATCTGGTTTTTCGGGATATACACTATTGAGTTTGTTGGCTTTTGCGGGGGCGACGATGAAGGAGGATTTTTGAAATATGATATCTACTCTTGGGTTTTTGATGATTTCGGTTTCTTAAGACGTAATAGTTAATAAATTAATAATTTTAAAGTAAAAATTAAAAAAAATGGTTCGTTGTCATGTGAAAGGTTGTCTGCCTGACTCAGTAGAGGCGCTGAAACTCGTATACTATGATTTTTCATTAGCTCTTATGGGCTGCTTCTCCTCTATCCTATACTCTTTGCTCAGCACATCTTACTAAGATTACTTCGGCCGAACACGCCAATATATATATAGTGATAATATATATAGAGTAGGCGTGCGTGTAAGTGGAAAGGTCTCCACAATAGAAAGAGAGGTCAGACATCGCTGAGGTAGAGCTATCTGCAGCTATCTGAACGAAAACTTTTGACTCGACTGGCCTACTCTACGTATATATTATGTCTATGAATGATCCACGCAACCTACGCCAATGATCAATATTTTTTGTGGTGTTTCTAGACCTGTCATTTAAATATATGAATCCCCGAGTGCTCAGTTAATTTAGCCCCACATAGATTTTTTACTTTTTATTATTTTTAATTAATTGTTCGTGGCTTGTTCTTCATTGTTCTATCTTAAAAATTGTTCGTTTATTTATTTATTTATAAATAACTAAACAAACTATCATCATCAGGTTAGCCCCCCTATTAAAGATTTTAGGGGTAAAAAGTAAATATCTTTAATAGGGGGGCTACCTGACGACGATAATTTGTTTAATTATTTATAAATAAATAAAAAATGAACAAACAATTTTTAAGGTCGAATAATAAAGGACAACGACGAACAATTAATTAAAAATAATAAAAAGTATAAAAAAATCTATGTGAGCCAGATTGAGGGAGCCACCGCCAAATATCTTTTATGCACTATATAGAGGTCAGTGCCTTTATGAGTTTTTATATAAATTTGACGTTTACAGGCACACGATTTTTGTCAGTCTAATATTACAAATCTTTTGCAAAAATTTAGGCTTTTCTCAATTTCGTTTTCTAAAATGAAAATTTTATTTTTAATGTATTATAACTCCAAGCAACTTATTTATATAAATAAATCAATAAAATCTATTATATGTTTAGATGTTTATAGTTTGACTATTTAAATTTCGCGCTGGTAAATAAATTAATATTGGTAGTATTGCTCATGGAGGCTATATAAAGAAGATATAACTCATACGGGAAAATTGACAAAATATGGCAACGAAATGGGAGAAGTTATATTTACTTTTTATGCCGCTAGGGTCGCTAGTTTTTGATCGGAACTCATCATTACCAAAGTGAATATAGTATAATAAATAGAAGTGAAGTAAGCCAAGTAACTAGTTTTATTTTGAAGTGATCATTTTGAAATACACAATTTGGTTAAAAAAATTTATTAAATAAAAAACTGTTTAAAAAACATTTAAAATGGGAAAAGTATGTGCAGTAGACAATTGTAAAAGTAGTAGTGCTTGTGACAATAAGCAACGGGATCAATTGGGTTTAAAAAACCAGGACTTTTAAAGTACCAAAAGCTAGTATAAATATTCCAAAATTAATTAAATTGTATGACATTATATTAAATATTAATTTTCAACATTATTATTAATAAATAAAAGTTTAATTTAATATCTGATTCAATAATTTCTTTCATTTTTACAATTCCAACATTACAGGTTACTATTTAATTATTAATGTTTTTTTTTTTAATTTTTATGTAATTATTTTGCGAATATTAACTATTACTTCAACTAAATCCTTATTGAAAAATTGAAATTACTTATCATTTATTTAAAAAAATGTTTTATTGGAAAAATACTTTGGCTGGAAATAATTTTTATAATACTATAAATACGTAATGTTTTTCAATTAAAACTCGCGCCTTATACTCTCTGTTTTGTTTCCGGTGCCGAAGGAACACTACTGACATCTTATTTTTGCCAATTATTTGTTTACATGGAGTTACGTGTCCTTGTTTAGGGTCTATGGTATTGCTGTTAAAATTGTCAACCAGGAAGAATAGGTTATATTTATATCTATTCTTCATGTTGTCAACAAATGAAAATACTGTGTTATTGAATTTATACATCATAAATGATAAATATAAATATTTTAGCTTACATAAAAAATTAAACAATTCTGTAATTTACTTTTCATAAATGTTTAAATTACAAAATAATAACATTTTAAGACCAAAATTTGATTATTATATTTTGATAAACAAATAGAAAAAATGATGACACCACTTGATGATTTTGTTTATTTAATAAACCAAGTATTGTTAGGTGAAGAACCGGTTAGTAATATTAAAACCTAAAAGACATTATTGCTTGTTGTTTTCAACAATTTCTTATTTATTTATAGACAATTGAAGATTTTATATTACTCGTGGGTACATTAGTTGCATTTATTGCATTTATTTTATGGTGTTGCTGTCCTGCAACTCCCAGAGAAATGCATTCACCACCACAATATGAATATCAACAATATACAAGGCATCATCATCAAAAACGCAATAACAGATATCAACAGCAACATTATCATTGAAAAAAAGCATTTTCCATGAATATATTATGTGTGTATAATTGGGTCGTATAGTTTTTATATTTATTTTAAAGTCAATCTATTCGTGATATTTTTTAAATTTCATTAACAATAGTTTTCTTATAAATTTAGAAATGAATATGAATATTGGTGATAGAAATCTGAGAAGTTGTCACGTCTGGTAATTTTACCTGGAAAGTTTAGCGGATATTTTTAATTCTTATCTTGAGGCGTTATTTCCGAATTTTTATTTTGTCACCATTTTTTTGTACGAACTAGAGAAATAACTTCATTTCGGGAAATATGGCACCAAAATCAATTGTTTATACATATCTCCTTACCGGTTGATTTTTGGATAAAAATAGTCATGTACAAAATTAACACGTTGACGGACAGTAGAAACAAGTGAAATTCGAAAATTGACACTATATGTTTTTGTAATTTTTAGAATATTAGAAGTATAGTTTTACTCTTTCTGCTTAAATACACAATTTTGATTAATTCAGCACCTTTAATTAGGTTGCGGCTACAACCGTCATGGCGCCAGCGGACTCTAGACACTATGTAATGGGACGATGGCGGCTATAACAGCAAAAATTTAAAAACGTAAATGACAGGTTTAATGACTGAAATAAGCAATTTTTTGTGAGCAACAAAGTATTTTTGGGAGTTTTACACGAAATGTTAGTTCATGATCAAACAAAAATAAATAAATGACAAATAAATTTATTATAATTTTATAATTATTATACATTATTTTCGGTATGCCATGTTTCAAAGCATGGTGCAGGACACAGTGCAGGTTTTGATATGCAATTCTTGCAGCAATATGATGTTTCCTTCCTTACTCCCTGTTTATAACATTGTTTACAACGCTGAAAATATGTTTTTCGCTGATAATTTTCAGGAGGAGAAATTTTCTCAGGAAAATGCTGTGTTCCATTGTTGTTGATTTCATTGGTTTGGATTCGTGCACGTTTAAATTGAACCAAAGACCTTCCATCCTGTTTATAATCTATGCCAGTTAGAGATCGTATAATTGCTTCCCTGAATTCTATAAACTTCATTTGAGAACCTGTCTTTTCTTTAAAGATGTAGTAAGAATTCCACACTGCTACATCCAGTAGATGAAAGATTATCTTTTTATACCATCTAATTGTTTTTCGTGGACAGGAATAATAGGACATCATCTGATCTGCTCTGTCGACACCTGACATATTCTGATTATAATTCACTATTTCAATTGGTTTTCTCTTTTCCTGTTGTCGACGGTTAGCTGTGTTTATCATACTTGGGTGGTAAGCTGTTGTTAGACATAGCACATCCCGTTTATCTTTCCATTTGGACACGTATGTCTGATTTTGGCGTCGCCATACATGTTCTCCTTTTCTAAGCTTACGACCTGTTATTTCTTGCGGCAGACCCTTCCTATTTACACGAAGAGTTCCTGTCACATGTGTCTTTTTGCTCAGTAATTTGTTAGCCAATGGTACACTGTTGTAATAGTTATCCATGAACAAATGATGCCCTTTGTTTAAATATGACTGCATCAATCGCATTACAAGACTTTCAATAGTTGTCATGTTTTCTTCGTTTTCTCGATGGCCTTTGTATATTTCTATGTTCAAAACATAACCTTGGGCAGAACAAAGTTCGTACAATTTAATTCCGTATTTTGCCTTTTTGCCTTTCATGTACGTGCGAAAAGAAAGCCTTCCTCGAAATAATAACAAAGATTCGTCTAATGATAATGCCTCATTTGGTGCATATGCATTCGCAAACTTTTTTATGAGCAAATCAAGAAATATTTTTATTTTCCTCAAACGGTCGTTTGAATTTTCTTCTTCTACACAAAAGCATCTCAATATTTGCTCAAACCTCCTTCCAGACATTTGTGAAGGAAAAGCTGGGTGGTAATGTAATGCATCAATGGAAAAGAGTTTTCTAATACTGGAGAATTTTAGCTGGGACTGAAGCAAACACAAACCCAAAAACTTTCTCATTTCAATCGTATCAGTATTTTTGAAATTTGCCTTCCTACTATGCCTTGTATGTGGCCGTGTTTGATTGCAAAGTTTTAGGCCGTAATCATTCGTAGATTTTATAATCATTTCCATTACTTGGTCATCCCAAATTTTTTCAAAAACCTGAATTGGAGACACATTTTCGTCTATATCCAAAAGAATCCCAGCCGCATCTGCATCAAAAGAAAAGTTTCTTATAGGTGTTGTATTGATATGCCATGTCTCATCATTTTCTGGTTCTTCTGGTGCTTCATATTCCTCATCTGTAGTTGATTCATTTTCTTCATCTGCATCAAAAGAAAAGTTTCTTATAGGTGTTGTATTGATATGCCCTGTCTCATCATTTTCTGGTTCTTCTGGTGCTTCATATTCCTCATCTGTAGTTGATTCATTTTCTTCATTACCCGAACTGTTATTTTCAGCACAGTCAGCATCAGGTTCAGATTCACTGTTGCTTGACCCACTACCTGTTTCCTCAAAAAGCTTCAGCAGCCTAGCCTGTTCTTTTTCCCAACTGGCCATTTTCTATAAATATTGAATAAAACATTCAATTTTATTTTATATTATTATTTATTGTATATTATTTATACATTTATTATTTACATTATAATTTTTATATTTCAAATGTAATATCATAAAAAACAAAAAGTAAACAGTATAACCATAAATATCGCTAAATGTAGCAAAAAATGCTAAATTTTAATTTTTTTTTCTATTTAAAGTGTAAAATCAATCATAAACAAATACTTACTTATTATTTTATATTATTATTTATTGTATATTATTTATATATTTATTATTTACATTATTGTTTTTATATTTCAAATGTAATATCATAAAAAACAAAAAGTAAACAGTATAACCATAAATATCGCTAAATGTAGCAAAAAATGCTAAATTTTAATTTTTTTTTCTATTTAAAGTGTAAAATCAATCATAAACAAATACTTACCAGTATAAACAAAAAATATCGTTAAATGTATCAATAGCAACTGTAAATTGAAGAGAAAACAAGATCGCACTACTCCGTTCACAACCACGTGCATACTCAATGTGTTAACCTTGCATACTAAATTTTTTTTCGAAAACATGACACTAGGCTTCTACTTGTACGCTGGTAAATGCACATTTGTGCTGCTACAGCCGCAGTGTCTAAAAACGACCATTTCGTATTGGACGGCTATTGCCGTCATGTCACATAGTGAACTTGAACTTGACGGCTATAGACGCAACTGTCCGTCAACGTGTTAACTAAATAAAAATGGTGTTACATATTTTACTTAAATCCACAGTTTTGGAAATATGGAGGGGGTATCTTTTTATACATTATACCTAAATTATTGTGCTTAAAAATTACAAATTATGAATTGTTTTTTTAATAAAAATACTAAGAAATTTTTTTCTAGAACTAAACGTTACCAAAAAATGTAAAATATTTATATTTTTACTCCCAAGCCCGTGAGATCATATAATAAAACTTCGAGGGGGAGAGCATCTCGAAAACAAGAAGTTATTAAAACTTTCGCTAAACACTCTAGGTCAACCCTCATTTGAGTATCAAATGACTGGTCTACAGATTTAACACAAAAGTATTCAGGTCGTTTTAATTTTAAAGCAAGTAAAAATAACAACTGTATATGGTATATACTTTTTATAGTACATACAGTAAGGTAAACGGGAATCTAGAGCACGGGCCGAGTTTAAGGGGTTTGTGCCTGTGTTAAATAAATAAGGAAAATAGCATTCACAGCGATTTTTATAATTGACCATATTTTATGAAATATTTAAAAACAGGAATTCAAATTCTTTGTTGCTAAATGAACAGCGCTAGTAATTAAGAAAAGGGCCTCTATGATAAATCTATTTCGTTTATAAACTTGGGATTTGATACTTTATAAATACGCCACTCTAAATCAAAAAAGTATATATACTTTTACAGGTAAAATAGTTGCATCAAATATACTCGAGGGCCTCTCGAGTATAAAATTAGAAATTAAATTTTATTTGGAGTATTGTGGTATAAGTTTAATTATTTGTATAACTAATATCGGTTTATCGTTTATCACGAAACTGTATTTTTGTAAACAACTTCAAAACAGAAATTCAATTTTTATCATTTTTACAAAAAAAAAACTAAATTTCTTGGCTACGCCACGTATTTTTGGAGTTATACTTCCATGGAATTGTCTTGAACACATGGCCACAAAAGATGCGTTAATATTTCTTCGTCAGGTTAATATTTTATTGACGAACAACTTATTCGAGACGTTTTTCAAGGACCAAATATATTGGGTTCAAATCAGCTAAAAAAAAATTTGAAAAAAAAAACACTACTTGTGTCGCTATGTGTACGATGCCCTTGCTTGTCTCGGAAGTACCATAAATTTTTTTACAATCTTCAAATCATGTTTTGAAACATGATTTCAGCACACCGAACAACCCTTAAAAAGAAATTGTTTAACACTTTAAATTTCTTTCTAGAGTGGCTTTCACATTATCTTAATTTTTTTCAATCTCAAATTCAAGGAATAGATAGTTCGGTGTCTTAAAGAGGCAAATTATTCTTTCAAATATTTATCTTAATGGAAATAATTATGATTGCCTTGTTACTTTACCACCCAATTAGAAATCAATTTTGATTTATACTAAAATAAATGTAGCCATTGTCTCTAGTCATGATAAATAGTTATCTTAATAGTCCAGTCAGTTGGGGTTTTTGAATCCTATAGGACCTCAGAAAAGGTGGAGTAGTAAAGATTTAAAAAAAAAGTTGTTTAAGTGGTCACTATAATGAAAAATATATATAAAAAAAATAGCGAAAAGTTATCCTTTGAACATTTTTCTCATAAAACGAACCGTTACCAAATTATTGTGTAAAAACGTATTTTTTGTATCTTTCATTCGAGATGAAGACTCGCGCTCACCCTAAGGTAGAAAACTATCAGGGTCACTACTTAAACATCATATTTCAAAATCATTTGTACCCCAACTTTTCTAAGGCAAAATCGATCAGTGATTGGATTATGATCCTTTCGCTTAAAAATATCGATACATTATAATAATTAACGATATATAATAATTTAATTTAAATTTATAATAATATATTTTAAGTGGTCCTATTTTGCAAAATTATTTTACATCAATGTTAAATTTTAAATATCGTGTAATTATAGCGTAATGATATTTTTAAAGAAATTATTGTAATTACTCTTGATTACTCATTTATATATATTTTGTAATACTCTCAATTTTGTGATTAATATTTTTTTAAATGTAACTATAATTATTAAAATGTAAGCATAAAAATATATATTTAACTGACTGTTACACATAATAATAAGTCTGAAAAAAACATTTTCCATTTTCTTCAAAATGGAACGAATCAAAATTCTTTAAACAAAAAATATTTTATTTAAGGCACTTTTGTCAGTTGTCTCTTCCAATGAAGAATGTACAAATTTGTTGTAATAAAAAACGTATATATATATATATATATGTATACGTATTTGACTGAGTACATTATAATTTAGAACAAGTACACAACGCTAATTATAGTTTTAAAGAATTTATGTATAATTATTGTCATTAATAAATCAGGTTGTCTTGTTTTTATTGCCGTTGTCTTATTACGTTTATTACACTATAGTGAATATATGATATAAGATATGCTAAATTTTTTCACCCTATTACCGTCGCTGTTCAAAGATATCTTAATGTTACACACAGGGCGGAATTTCCGCCGCCGCCGAACGAGTAAGCATATATGCTGCAGTGTAGTTTCATCATATTTTAAAGTAACTTAAATTTTGGTTTTTTTCTCGACATAAGTAATTAGAAATAAAAAATTTAATAATTTACAATTTTTTTATTAAGTATATTTACATGCTGAATTTTGCTTATTCCCATAACTATTCCTTGTGCTTTTAAGGGATTCCAGAGTATAGTTTTATTTATCATCGCATCATAATTGTATACGTAAATTGAAAACAGACTGAAAAAGAAAAGAAAGATGAAATAGACCATTAATGAAATCAATTAATCAAGTTCAAAGTTATTTTTAACTTTTAGGATTCAAAAGAAACAATCTTCGGCATTAATTTTTTCAAAAATCTCTTTAAACGCATGTTCACATCTCTGCCATTGATTCAATATCAGTCCGGTAACACGTAGATCAGTTAGGTAACACGTCGTCTAAATATTTGTTCATATGTTGTTTAAAGTTCGATTGTTGGTCGGTCTGTAGTAGTTTCTTTAAAAAAGCCAAACAATTGTCGGAAAATGTGTTGACAATACGGTTTTCAACTTTTGTACTTTTAATAGGTAAAAATTTTTCCGTAACACATCAACATCGTCTAAGAGTTAAGGGCGACATATTGTTGACAGTTTTACATTCAATTTGTGACAATAATTCACATTTTTCAATGCCATTTGAAATTTTGCTCAATCTTATACCTACTGTTTACGAAATAAAATTTAATTAATGGGGTGGAGGAATTTAGCTCATTATTTAATGAGCTAAATATATATAACTTGTTTCGTTTCGGAAATCTATCTAAAATATTTGTAAACACCTTTCTATACCTTCGCAACTTTGATCTTAAAAAAAGAAATGTAAGAGTATTTTAACTTCCTACCACTCTTTCATACTTGAAATCCAACGCGGCAAAATACGACTTTTTACGGGTAGGATAGTAAACCATTTGAGACTGCTTTTAAATAGTTTTTTGGATGTTATAATTCTGATTATAATCCTTAATAAAATGTATTAACAAATTATGATCTGAGGTGTTATCGTATACACTAATTTTTATGCATTCCATTCCTTTAGTGGAGTCGAGTGAACACGTAAAAACTCCGTGGAAATCAATAAAATGTTTAATTAAATTAATTTTTTTATATTTATATCATACTTTTTATTCATTATTTTATTATTCGTCGTTTATACTGAAGTATTATATTTTAGAAATCTGCCAGAACTCAGTATTTTATAAATTTCCTAACAAGTAAAACAAATGACTCATGATAATTTTTATGTTACATAAAAATATGGAGGTCAGTGATTCAGACCAATAATTAAGTCATAATGTAATACTCCTATATGAACAGTTTCTTTAAGTGGAAGCTGCCCCAACATCACGGTGCCGATTATATTTATTCTCTCTCCTTCGAGTGACCAATTCTGTTCTGCGCATGCGCAGCAGGGACAATGGTTCTCGGAGGAGAGAGAAAATAAATATAATCGGCATCGTAATGTTGGGACATTCATTCTTAAATCAACTGTCCATATAGGAGTATTAAATATATGGATTAAGTTTAGTACCTCGAATAGTTGAAGAGGCACTGATTCTTTTTCAATATATCTTCGCTCGTAGCTTCTTTTATGTGATAAATTAAGTCACGTGGTACTAAATTAAATGTCAAGCGATATAAAAAAATGCAATGACAAGTCGCAACGATAAATGACAGCGCCAACATGGCTGGAATAAGCGTCAAAAGAAATATTAATATTTAAAGAAAACAATTAATATATCGACAAATAGACCACTCATCTCTAACCTCACTTAATAATAAAAACACAAGCTAACAGAAAGATTATATGTAATTTTGGAAATTTCGAAATAGTAATTTTTAAATAAACTTCTTTTCAAATACGTACCTATTAGGTAAAAAAATTGTAATGAAACAAATTTTTTACAGTGTAATTTTTGATTCCGTGATTTTTATATAACTGAAAGACGATGTCCACAAGTTAAAAAATTAGGCGGAAAAAAAGCACCAGAAGGTGTAAATAATAGGTATGTAGTGAAAGGGTATAATAAATTAAAAAAATACTTAAAATGTATATTTTTGTAAAGTTTATTTCACTACTTTTTGGACAACAATTACATCTTCTAGATTATACTTTTGTATTGTACTATTTGATTTTAACGAATGTTTGATTGTTACTGCGTGTGAGCGGTGCTGGTTGTACTGAACCAGAGAATCAGGCTAGTACTATAACCTTACAGAATCAGGCGAGTAAACTCACGTGAAATGAAAATGCGAGAAGTGAGCAATCTCACTTACAATACAGAATCGGGTACCTAAATTGATGAGCCGTTGTTGTGGTGCTTATATATCTGTACTAAGGGTACATCTACGCTTCTAAGGGTATGTTCCAAAATTTGCTGCGAGCGCTGGCAGTGCTTCCCCGCGTGTTCCCGAATTCATGACAGCACGCTGCAGCAGTACTGTGAAAAAAAATGACGTAATGAATTTTGTGCTGTGACTGCTGCCGCTGAAAAGGTGAAGCAGTGAAAGCAATGAACATGGTGGCGTGCTGTGAACCGCGTTCCAATTTTCACGGCTGCAGTAGCAGTAGCAGTGCGCTTGTAATTTTGGAACGCTGTTCGCAGCGTGATTCATGGCGTTAACACTCACAGCGCTGGCAGAAAATTTTGGAACATACCCTAAGAAGATTAGAGAATCGTATCGCATATATTTTGGTCGTGTTCGGCCGAAGTAATCTTAGTAAGATAGTCAGATTATCTTACTTAGTCGTCGGCCGGGACACTTTATGCTTACTAAGAAACTTTTCTTATGCCGCCATTTTTCTTAGTTTCTACGTCACGGGCAGTGTTGCCAGATATCCCGTTTAACGGTAGATCTACCGCTTTTTTAGTATTTCTACCGTTCTACCGTTTTTTTAAATTTTTTGAATAAATAAAAAAATTTTGAATTTGTGTCATTTTTTTCAATTTTTTATAATAATAATAAATTTAAAACTCCCCAGTCGTACAAATACAAAATCAGTCATTACAGACCATATTCCATTATTTGAAATAATGGAATATGGTTCTGTAATTACTTTAAGGTATTATTTTATAATGGAATTTTAAACAATAAGTAATGCAATATATGACAAATAAAAAGAATTAATATTATTTAATATTTGAAGAAAAAAAATTCTATAATATATTAAATATTAATGTAATATAATTTTAATTATTCTGAATAAAAGTATTTATTTCAAACTATTTAAATTGGAATTTTCACTTTTCGCGCCCAGGCCTCTTTTTCTTTGTAAATTATTTTAAAAACAGATCTCTACACATTTTGAGTATAGAAGCTTATAATTTTTTTTCCTAGGATGTTCTACAAATATTGACCTTGTCCCAATGTAAGGTAGCTCAAGAAGGCTTACGTTAAGGGTACTATGAGTACCCATACCTACTAGGACCTAACCTACTAGATAGAAGTTTATAATGTTTTTTGTCCTAGGATATTCTACAAATATTGACCTTGTCCCAAGGTTAGGTAGCTCAAGAAGGCTTACGTTAAGGGTACTATGAGTACCCATACCTACTAGGACAATGTAACCTACTAGAATAATGTAACCAAAAACACAACTGTGCAGAGAAGAATGTGTCAAATTCGAACTGCGCAGTGCGCGCGCCGCTCATCACGGACTTCTATTAGATTTTAATTGTTTGATAGAGGTATCTTTTTAAGCCCGACTAACATTACTTACGAAATTAGTGGCACACAAAACTAATTAGGATCAAAATTTCACGTGTAAATATTAAGTTTTACAAATTTTACAAATTTTGTATTGTACTATACATAACATCCGCAGTGTGTTCTGTAGAAATGTACAATAATAATTAAATGATCCTCAAAATACTTTTATTTCGCCATGTTTGCGAATTTGGATTGTATTTTTTTAAAATAGGAAGTTAGTAAATTTAGTATTTACCCCCCCCCCCCCCCTTGATAGCGCCAAGGGCACGTGCCCTGCCTGCCCCACCCTAGTTAGGCCCCTGTATATATCTGCAGTGGTGAAAGATTACAAATAGAGTTTTTATAATTTCGTAGAAAGAGCAACGCCTTATTGTAAACAAATACAAATTGATACACCTTTATTAAGTTTTAAGACTTACAATTATAAATTTCGTGAAACGACTAAATGTGCGTCTGGATTTACCTATCTGTCACTAACCCATATTTATTAATAGACCTTTTCATTTCAAATCACAATTTGTCTTTGTTTCGGACAGATGTCAAAAAAATCAATGTGAAGAAATGAATAAGCAATACTTTTACGTCTTTTTCATCTTATTGTAGACAGTACGAAAATCGCATGCGCATAACACCCTATGAAAAGGTCTATTGATAAGTGTCAATCGCTAAGCAAAATGTCTAACGAAAAATTAAAGTTTTTCGTTGAGTGTTGAAATCGAGAATACGTTCGAGAGCAGAAACATGCAATTTCTGTACTTTCTGATATCTGTATTTAAGTAAGAGAAGTTCCTGCTTGTACCATTATAAGTGAGAAACAAATTAAGTGAAAAACCTTCGAGCGAGAACAAATTATTGGTCCCTTGAGCTTGTTTATCCAGATTCGATTGTATTGTAAAAATAAAATACATATCCAGTTCGAGAGGTGGTTAATCTTTCTAATACATGTAAATGTAGTTACGTGTCTGAATGGTAATAGCAGCATAGGTTGGGGACCAAGATTGAAAAAGTATGAAAAAATGTTAATCGATTGAAAATCGCTCACTGTGATAAAAAGCTTCAAATAAAATGGAATTTTAATATTACTTGAACATCGACGTTTCTAGGTAAAGTTGTTTTTAAATTATCATTTTGAGGTGGTTTATTTGTTTGATCTATTTGAAATTGTTTACGAATGTGACGAAATCGCTTATCACTTGTACGAAGATGAAAATCCATTTCTCTTAACCCTTCTAATGCATTTTGTAATGTATTATTTCTAAATATTGTCCATAAATCGTTAAATTCTTTAATACCAGTTTTATTGTGCTCATTTAGAATCAATGTTTGACTCTCAACTAAATGATTTATCCATTTTCGGTGTCTGATTATTAATGTGCTTAAATTATTAAAATCAATTGCTAATGGTTTTATACCAGCCACTTGTAAATCTCGACGTACTTCTTCCCAAATTTCACTTAATTTTAAAGCGAAAAAATTTCCAGCAATTACCATTGTAATCTAAAACAGTCAAAGAGAAAACGTTCTATAAATTATTATGTGTGCGAATGATTGATTCCATAATAATAGATTTTTTAGAATTATTATTAGCACTTGCATCATCTTTAACTTCACCGTTCAAGTTTTCAGTGTTTCTTGACAAGTTTTCGCTTAGAGTGACGCGATCAATTAAACGGTATGCTCATAGTCAAATCAATTAATTTTTACACTAAAATCATATATTTAGTGTAAAAAATTAGTAGTACACCAAACGGCTGCTCGAATATTAAAATATATTAGCACGCTCCAAAAATAACAACCTTCGATCAGTATGTCGACCCCTTCTGCCCAGGCGGTTTTTCATCTTCTACCAATTAAATTAAATACTGATATGAAAAAATTAACTCGTCAACCAGGAATCGAACCTCGGGCCTCTGGATATCTAGTCCAGTATGCTTCCGCTACACCAAAGACGATTGTGACGTAATAGCCAACTTTTTCATATTATTCTTATTTTTTATTTATTTAGACAGTATTACTTCTGTTGAAGTTATTTATTTATTTAATATTTGTTTATTTGTGTATACTTTCGCGTCAACATTAGTTGTTACCAGTTAATAATAATGCTTATTTGTGTTTATGTAATATTATACATTTACACTTTTTACTGCAGTTTCAAAAAATGGACATGAACTGGCCATCCACTATGTTAGTGTGCCAATTAGCTTTAAGATATCCCGAATACATGAATTAAAAAAAAAAATTGGGATCTGTGACAGGGGTTGGATTTTAATATTTCAACCTACTAGCAGTAGTTACTAAGTTTTTCACCAGAGTGCGACAATGAAACTTGTAGGCCGAAGAGTATGTCACGGGGGTTGGGGCAGGAAACATCGGCCTATAGGTATACACGCTCTAGTTTATAATTTACCCACCTGGGAACATATTCAAGTGCTAGAGTTCCCAATTAGTCACTAAATGTTTATAATGATATGCAAAACGGAATATATATAGCATAAAAGAAATGGTGAAAATCGAGTAACATCGAGATAGGTGCTTCAAGTAACGTTTTATAACTTCTGGCTATAAACGAAGAAAAACTGTTAAATGGTACCTGGTTAGTATGTGAAAAATTTTCGTTAAATAATTTATAATGTTCGTTGGCAATTTTTATATCTTCTGCATATCTTTCACGTAACATATGTAAAATTGCATATATTTTAGGTCTTGTACTAATCAATAGGTCTATAATTGCTGGACTAGATTTCGTATCATTTTTCATAAGAAAAGTTTCATACCATTGTTCTTCACCCATTATTGGGAACCCTCCATCTAAAAGTATATAATGATTTAAGACGTATTGAAGTTTTGGTTTTTTGAGTGTCATTCAAAAACTGATGTATCTTTTCTTGAGATACGCTGCCAATAAAAATCAAGTGGGAGATTTTAGGTTTCTCTTCAAAGAGAGCTTTGGAGCACAAAGTTTCTACGTTTTTTACATTGGAGGAGATTATTTAAGCATACATCTGATGATAATGCGGGGAATTCGTTCAATGAAAATACCTCATAGTAAAGCCTGAGAAATAGAGAAAGATACTCTTAGGAACAATAAACACAAAAGTAGTATCAATCAGAGGGGGGGGGGGGAGGAGGAGTCAATGAAGATGAAATATTATTTCCAGTTCATTAAGGGTTCCACTCGTTCTAAATTGCTCGTCTGTTAAATTTTGATAAAACAGAAAAACCACTTTCGTCTTTTGAATCAACATCTTTAACCTCACATGAGAAACTACCTACTGTTGTTTCTCCACTAAACCTAAACCATTTGGCGAATCTTTCTGTTGATTTTATACTAAACTGTCCCCCGGCACAATATAATTTTTGCCCCAATGCACTTAGAAGAGACACAGGCACTTAAACACTGACGTTGAGCAACATGTTGTAGCGAACGACGAAAGTGGCGAACATTTAAATAAACAATAGAAGAGAGGAAAGCGCCTTCCTGCGCTGCTTCAAATCAACTTGAGAAGTTTGTAAGAAGCGTAGTGATGGCGACAGAGCTGGTGCCTTCGCTTCGTCACCTCGGTGTGCATTAGTTAATTTGTTAAGGTAGTTCCAGCCCTGTGTTATATAATCAGGACAAAAACCGGTTTGATTTTATTATAAAACAAATACATATACACACATACATAATATATAGACAAATTTACTATTTATATATACAAAATAATGTAATTTTGAAAAAAAAAAATTTAAACTTTTATATTTCGAAAACAAAACGGTAAAATGCGATTTAAAAAAAAAATTATTTAATAAATATCTATCTTTACTATTCTAGTTTTTTTTTAAATTCTGTCGAGTATTTTTTTTAATACAACAGATAATAGTTGGGCGGGCATTGAGTTTTACATGCTTCTAATGAGAGAGAGCGATAAAAATTGATAACTTTGCTATTAATTATCTCGCGTTCTAAAAAATTCTGAAACTTCGGGATTTATTAGAAAACGTTATTTTTAGCCTGTGAAAAAAACGCAAAATCTGTCGAAAAGTGGTTTCATGCTGGAACATCCTTAACATGAAGGGGACAATAACAATATGCACCCGTCATCACTTTTGTGTGGATTTCGCTTAAGGATGTAATTTAGGAAGTAGCTTGCCTATTGCATACATTAACTATAACTGAACATTTTTAACCCGACTTCAAAAAGGAGGATGGTTCTCAATTCGTCTGTATTTTATTTTATTTTTTAATGTTTGTTACCTCAGAACTCCGTCATTTATGAACCGATTTTGAATTTTTTTTTTGTTTTAAAAGGTTTGATTTCCGATTGGTCACATTGTCACCAAATCGTATTCTGAAGAAGGGATCCCCTGGAAATCGAGGAAAACCCTCATTTTATATGTGATCACCGATTTCTGCGAAAATTTTTATTTTGTTTGACAGGGTATGCTCATTCATAATGGAAAAATAAAAAACTTTTTTTAAAAACCGACTTGAAATTTTTTACAAAAAAAACTGACCCCAAAAAAAAAATTTTTACAAAAAAAATAAAACAAAATGCATGTAAAAAAAACTGAAAATCTGTTATGAAAAATACACTAAAAATTAAAAAAAAAAAAAAAACTGATAAAAAAAATGTGTTATAAAAAAATGCACTAAAAATTAGTAGGTCTACCCATATTTAGACAAGTAAAATCAGTTATAGAACTTCAAAGTCGCGAGAAATAAAAAAAATTTTGCCAAATGGAAATCCGACTTCAAAAATCAAATATTCTATAACAAAAAATGCACTAAAAAGTAAAAAAATAATTGCATATTCTTGGGTCAATTTTAGTTCACCTAAGCAAAAATTTTTAAATATATATGTACAATTATTGTTATTTTTGAAGGCGGTGTCCAAATTTTATGTGAATTTCTCTATGCTGACACCGACTCCAAAAATAACAATAATTGTACATATATATTTAAAATTTTTTGCTTAGGTGAACTAAAATTGACCCAAGAATATGCAAGTCAGGTTTCCATTTTGTCAAAATTTTTTTTATTATACATATGACAACAAATTTTAGTCCAAGTTTTAAGTCCATATTTACCAAATATGCAACCAGCTTTTTGCCGTTGAACACGTATGCGTTTCTCTTCAAGTCGATATATTGATAGTAACATTGGTATTAATACAGTACATCTATCAGCTCCACCACGCCAAGTTATTATTTGTGAAACACACGATCCTTCATCTAAAATGTCAATTAGAATACCCAAGTAAACCAGTTTCACCGGAAATATTCCTTTCTGTAAAACGATGATGTATAGATTCTTTAAAAAATTTTTATGAGAGATGTCTACGTAGCCATACAATTAGTTACATTATCGTTAATTTTTTCCTACCGGATAATTTTTGTATTATTGTAATTATCATAATAGGCTACCCCTGAACACCATTTTCGACCATTTAAAAATTCACCTAATGGATTGTCATATGGTAACTGGTACAAAAAACATCGTCAGTGACAGTACGAATAGTAGTTATATATTATGCATATCAGTCGCACACATAAACTTTTAGCGAATTTCCTGAAAGGAAATAGAGATTGGACTCATACCGACTTCAAAATTTTGCAAAAATTTCTTCAAATGTCCATCGATCCTACCTAGTAGATGTTGAAAATTACCATCTGTAAAATTTATATAAATATGTGCCTGTAATTGCTCTAGCGGTCACAATTTTCATTTGATCGGTATGAAATTGGACATGTGAGATGTTTTTGGTATTTGAAATGTCAAGTTCGCTAATGGGCAAAATCGAACAAGGGGAATGGGGGTTTAGGGCAAGGTGGAAACACAAAATTTGGCATATCTCCTTTAATATTGGAAAAATCGAAAAATACATAAAAATTAAAGTTATTGAAAATTAATTTTACTACAATTATTTATCTTATCATCTTTCTGTTACTCTAATATTTACAGAAATACCGACGAAATATTTCTATTTAAGATTGAAATTTTAAATCCTAAATATCTTTGTACACATTACGAGTTTTTGAAAAAATGATAAGGTAATGAGTTGTAGCAAACGTGATTTTACAACTTTACTTCTTATAAATTTTCGATCGTTTAATATTTAGAGAGAAATTTTATATTTTGTGTTTTCTTCTTTCTCTATGCCCCCATTCCCCCTTTGACCGATACCATTTATTAATAAAATTGGCCTTGCAAATACCAAAATCATATCAGATACGACATTTCATTTTGATCAGATTAAAATTGTAAAATTGCTAGAGAGTGATTTATGTATTCTAAGGAAATTCGCTTAGTTGACGCAGCTCCTGCGTAACGACCAGTCCAAGTGGCCGAGCGGTCTAAGGCGTGATGTCTGCGCAGTATGCCTACTTGGAAACTGGGAGGTTATGGGTTTGAATCCCGACGTCGGCAGTTTGTCAATTATTAAGAAAAAAAACGGGGCGGTTAATTGACTAAACTGTGGGCGTATGGACAAGAACGAAGTAACCGGCTATCCTTGAGAAGGCTTTCTACAGTTTCCTTCACGAACTCCAGATGAATATCGGCATAGTTCCTATCATAGTCGGCTGCAGCCGCATATCCTACCAATTCCTAGTCTATACACAAAAATTCCATCCACTCCACTCACATCCTCGCATCCTTAGGCATCAGAATGGACCTTATGGTCGAAGTGTAGCCCGGCCAGGGCAGCCTATACAATCTATCTATCTATCTATCCTGCGTAACGAATTTTTTAATATTTATATACAAATACTACAGTAAAAATTTACACTAGCAGTAGTCCCCTATGATATAACAATTAGTACGTTCTCGAAATTTTGGTTATAAGATTAATAATACTGTTTTTTACGATACAAAAAAATTTGTTTGTCGAAATTCAACTTACCAATTTTGTAGAATAACACGTTTGTGAAGAAAGTTTAGTGAAGCTTGGGTAAGGTTTGAAATTCGTGGATAAGAAGGATTGTGTGGAGTTTTCTGCACTCACTATTTTTATACGTTTTACTATTTTGATATTTCGATTTATTAATGAAACAAACAAAAAAGATCTGATACACAACACTAATGATAGAACATGCGACTATTATTGATTTATTTAATTATCATAAAAAAATCAATGAACGAAAACTTGAACGAATATTTTTATGTGTGTATAGATTTTTACCGCGAAGACTACGAGCTAACTGATCTTATGCAAAAAATATCAATTTACTATTTATCAAAAATCTCTATAATTGTTGCATAACTCTTTGAACAATAACTATTTTAATATTTAATAATTACGCCAACATTGGCGTAAACAAAAAAAAAAATTATAAATAAATATATTTCATTGGCGTCAACAAATAGAGTTTCGATTTATAATACAGCTAGTTTGAGAGGTCGTCAAGACTGGCTGACCTCTGTTTGTCAGTCTTCTCATAACAAGAGCTGGAATTTGACAAAGGAGGTGGGTCATTGTTTTTTCTTCCTCCTCATTGTGATTTTATATTTGATTTGTACCTTTTTGTCGAGACTCACATCTACCCACAGCTATGATCACGTTACTACAATAGCTTTACCAAATAATTCTTTTAAGTTTTAATTGTATCTCCAAGTTTAAAGTTATAAAGCTGGAATTGTTTTTACTCTTACATTAGTTTCTTTAAAGAAGAAAAGAATAACAAAATTTTAAATTTCTGACATGTAGCTCCTAAGTATTCCAGTATTTGGAAATCGATAACTAATGTAAATCGAATAAAAGTAATATTTTTGTTAAATTCAATTTATCATAATTATTTTACAGTTACCTCAATAACGTCCAGTAAGTAATAAACACCACCAGTATCAATGAATTGTTTAAAATGTACAGGAGTCCATGCGATTCCTTCCCATATGAAACCACCTAAACACATTATCAATTTATTTGAAATAGGCGCATCATGAATATGTGGTATCAGAAAACGTTTGAGAACATTTAATGCTAAATTTAATGACTTATTTGCAGGATACGATTGAATGTCTGGATAATAGGATAATAAAGCTTCCAAAATATTGAATATAAATGATAATATTCTTTGATTTATTCTGTCCAATGTGTAATGTTGTAGTATACATTCGGATAAAGCTAGAAGAGAAGTTTAAAATATTTATAATAGACCTCAGAAAGTACATATAGATTTTTTTTTGGCTGTGAGTAGGTCGATTTATCTTGAAAAAGGGTTGTCAGTAAGTACCAACTTTTACTCGAGAAAAGCTGATACGTTTCTACGAGTGTATAGTAATAGTAACTTACAAAACAGTACCAAATTAGGGAAATAAAATGATAATAGAAAAGACAAAAAACCAATTTTAAAGCTTTTTGTTAAAACGTGTGAACTTATTTTTATGCGTTTTTGAATGGACTACAATTTCATCGAGTGAAAATAAATTTAGTATTTCATGCATCTGTCGCACATGATAGTCTTGCTCTTAGAAACAAAAAATTTTTATCTCGTAAAAATAAACAACTTTTTTTTAAAACAATTTTTCATATATCCAATATCCAATAGTTTTGGCTTAAATGCGGACAAAGCCCCGAATCCGACAAGTAGGCCAATTAATTTATTATGAGTGTGACGAAAGGTATAATTTTATTTGTCTAAAAGTAAATACAATTATTCTGTATTTGTTTTCCCTTGTGGCTTTACACTATTAAAACTTAATCTTATTCAAATTTCAAAATACATATAGTTATTTCGAAATACATATCGATATATTTTTTAGAGTGATGTATACAATCGAAAAATTTGAATTTATATTGAGCTGAATTCAAATTCCGGAAGAACTATGCACATTGTTATGCAGATACACACAATTTCATCCAAATCGGAGCTTGCTTTCAAATCCAAATCTTTATTAAGAGGTATGACCCAAGACAGGCACTTCAGAAGTGGTCGAAGTAGGTGTGTGTGAGGTCAAAGTTTTCCAGTAGGTACTGTCCCATTTGCGTACACTTTCGATAGCGGTTTCGTTGGCCTCAGTTGATTCTTAGTAAAAGCCGGTGGTCAATGTTCATAGAATTGTATCAGGGGGATGGATCTTACCTCCTGGGGAAAAAAGAGCACTATGAAGAATTTTGAGTTGTGGATTCCAAATATAAGGAGAGAACTATATCCTATCTGCTTGTTTCATCGTTTATCTAAAGCGATGGCTCGTAATAATAAAACGGCAACGAAAATTGTACTTACTTGGTCATACTGAGTTCTAACTAATAAGTTAGAGAGCTGCACTAAGCTACAAAAGTAATTATAAGCAGTACATGGCTAACCAGCTCGTTTAAGGACCTTAAAGTGGTAACGTTACCGCAGTTCAATACACATGACGTGACAGTTCTAAAAGCATAGTTAAGTTTGGTAGGAAATAATATTGTTACATTTATGTGGTTAAGGATTTAACCAAATATTATGCGTGTACTAGATAATGAATTTAATTAGAGCATACGCACGTTCAAGCACTGATTACCAAATTAACTGCAACGTTATTGAATTTTAAATTCTGCACTCTCTTGAGCTATGGACTAAGAGAAAGCGATTAACTGTCCACATTAGAAATCAGAAATAGCGGGTAATCAATTACGGTGACATGCAAGTTTCGCAAGGACAGAAAGATAAATCCCTCTCATAAATTTAAAATAATTTACTTGTACAACAAGTTTACTTGTTCCAACGGGGGAATTGAGCAACACGAATAAAATTCGCAGATTTGGTACAAGGATTGAAACTGAAGTCGCCTCAACGCCATCTTTAAAATATTAAGCTTCATACGATTATTTTAGAAATTTTGGTTGTTATAATTGATTGTCTGTAATATATACAAATAATTGTTCCCACTTAATAAGAATGGCCTATACTATTTTAACTTCAAATACTTACATATTAAAATATCAGTCGAATTTTGACTTCGCAAATGAGCTATAAAATTTTTATCTTTTGTTTTAACAATTATATTTAATGTTTTACAAGTTGTATATAATATGTCGATATCAAATGGGGAAACCACGAACGCTTCCAATAACATTAATATTCTGAAAATTAAATAATTATTCAAGAATTGATTTTTGTGTGGAGTTTATATGTATCCAATTCTCAAAATTTAGTTTTTGTAAAATTTAACCCTATATATTCTGCTTTTTGTGAGGCGATAATCGGTCTTTGGGTGTTATAGGTAAGGAATCCAAGTGTTGAAATGTTAACAAGTGAATGAAGTATAATCGGCGGTGAAAGTTTTTATGTAAGTTCTGTGTTTTTAAAGTTAGAGAAACGAAAATTGTTACTAAGCCTATTAATTAGAATAATGAAATACGTGTTTCAGCGTTTTTAGAAAATCAATAAATAAGGGAGTAAATAGGGAGTCAAAATTGGTTTCTGTTTTTTGACGCAAGAGACTAACCATTTGGGATTTAAAAAATAAAATACGAGTTTTCGCAGTTTTTGGTAAAATAAACAATCAAAACAGTGAGAGCTTGTATGGAAGTCCCGTTTTTTAAACTTAGAGACATGCTAATTAGTAGTTAACCCAAATTTATATATATATATATATATATATATATATATTCCGAAAAAGGCTACATTGCTTTATATATATATATATATATATATATATATATATATATATATATACATATATATATATACATTCCTTTCTCAGTATATAAGGAACCCACAATAAAATTTAACTTCACAGTGTTGAAAATGACCGCAATGGACGAAACATATGTCACAATTATTGTATCAATAATTTTTTGAATACAAATAAAATTGGTGGAATATAGCAAAGTATTGTTTTTTAATTTTTACAAATTCAAAATGTTCCACAAAGTAACTCTCCAATCCATACATATATATATATATATATATATATATATATATATATATATATATATATATATATATATATATATATATCAATATATATATATGCCGGCATATATATATATATATATATGCCGTCAAACACTGATTTTCTAATGCGAAATTTTTTTTTTTAAAGGGTATACTCAATCATAATGGGAAAATAAGAAAATTTTTTTAAAAACCGACTTAAAAAAAATTTTTTTTACAAAAGAAAAAACCGACCCCAAAAAAAAAATTTTTACAAAAAAAAACCAAATTCCTTGTAAAAAAAACTGAAAATCTGTTGTAAAAAAATGCACTAAAAATTATAAAAAAAAAAAACGGATAAAATAAAAAGTGTTATAAAAAAATTAGTTGGTCGTTTAGTAGGTCTACCCATATTTATACAAATAAAATCAGTTATAGAACTTCAAAGTCACTAAAAAGCGAGAAATAAAACCTATTTTGACAAAATGGAAACCCGACTTCTAAAATCAAATATTCTATAACAAAAGATGCACTAAAAAGTAAAAAAATAATTGCATATTCTTGTGCCAATTTTAGTCCACCAAAGCAAAAAAATTTAAATATATATATACAATTCTTGTTATTTTTGGAGGCGGTGTCCAAAAGTTATGTGAATTTCTCTATGGTGACACCGCCTCCAAAAATAACAATAATTGTACATATATATTTAAAAATTTTTGCTTTGGTGGACTAAAATTGGCACAAGAATATGCAATTATTTTTTTACTTTTTAGTGCATCTTTTGTTGTAGAATATTTGATTTTAGAAGTCGGGTTTCCATTTTGTCAAAATAGGTTTTATTATCATTAATGATCATGACAGTATACTTTCACAAAAAAATCACAAAAAAAAACAACTATTTACTGCCGGAATCCATTATTCTTGATAAATTCAGCATGACAGATTGGTACAAGTATTGTAAAAGCACGTAACACCGTCAATAGCAATTGCTTTTGTTGACATTTACTCCATGGAATACCAATGGGCTCAAATTTTGAGTTGACAATCCTTAAATATGTTGTTAACACTTGAAAGTGTTCGAGAATCTAGAAGAAATGTTTGAAACAAAGTATTATTCTTTCTTATCAAATGATCGTTATAGTATTGTTTTTCATGTTGGAGAAATGTTCTTATCAATATACAGATAAAGTGTACACTGTGTTTACTCAGTAGTTGCTACGACTTGATTAAGAGCGCAAATCATATATGTGTCATAATTTATATAGTGTTTTAATAAGGTAATCTTTGCTTGGGTGTCAATCTCACAGAAATAGTTTGAGATATCGTGTTGAAGTTAAGATGCGTGGTATGGCGACTGAGTGTGCTTTCAATTTCATTAATGACTCTATTTATTCCCTATACTTCCTCACAAAATTTTATTTCGAAAATACTAAGAGACGATCTAACTTTAAAAAAAGGCGTTACGCAGGAACTGCGCCAACTTTTTTCGAATTTTTTTAGAATACATAAATCACGCTCTAGTCACAATTTAAGTCTGGTCAAAATGAAATGTCGTATCTGATATCATTTTAGTATTTTCAATGCCAGTATTATTAATAAATTGCATACGTCAAGGGGAAAGGGGGGGGGGTGCATAAAGATAGAAGAAAATACAAAATAGAAAATATCTCTCTTAATATTGGAACAATCGAAAAATGTATCACGAGTAAAGTTGTAGAAAATCAAGTTTGCTATAATTCATCACCTTATCATTTTTTCCAAACTCTAATGTGTACAGAGGTATTTAGAATTTTAACTTTCAATCTTTTATTGTAAATATTAGTGTAACAGAAAAATGAAGAGAAACAAAATTACAATAAAACTAAGTACCTACTACTCTACTCAGGTTCTGTGAGCTGGAGGAAGAGACTCCAACTCATCTCCTACTTGAATGTGAAGCCGTAGCACGAAGAAGGGCTGCTTGTTTTGACCAGTACCTACTCCAGGAGGATGATTTACCATCCCTGCACCCCACCCAGATCATCAAATTCCTCCGAGAATTGAGACTGGCTGAGGAGCTCTGAGGCAAGCCTTAACAGCAGTAGTAGGGGGTCACAATAGATCATATTGGCCGCAGTGAATAATAACCTCCAAGTAATAATAAAAACTACTTTACTCCTTATAAATTTTTCGATTTTTCGAATATTAAGGAAAATATGTTAAATTTTGTCGCCTCAAATACCAAATTTTATTATAATCAGAATAAAACTCAGATCGTCAGAGACACATAATATATATATATATATATATATATATATATATCAACATATATAAAAATTTTAACGATAGTGATTTTTGACATCTGGTAGATAGGATCGATGGAAATTTGAAGAAATTTTTACGAAATTCCATCATTGGTACAAAAACAATAGCTGATTTTCTTTGGAGGAAATTCGCTAATAAATAAGAATTTATCGTTACCAGAATTTGAGAAGCATCTTTTAAACAGTAACAAGTAATCAAAATAGCCATTTGTTTGAATTTTAAATCATCATTAATCGTTTCAAATTTAAGATTTTTCAACCATGCATTTTTCTCTCGCATTTCTGTTATCATTGATAATAAAGTAATATCTAAAAAAAAATCTTTATAAAGTTCTTTATAAAGCCTGGAAACTGTACAGAAATATATATATATATATATATATATATATATATATATATATATATATATATATATATATATATATATTTATATATATATATATTATTTCTAAGGTTCATCACGCGACGGGTAAAAGTATAAAATTTTAATACACATTAATCCTAATTATGGTAAATTCTTTAAAAAAAATGTGTGTAAGAACTATTATATTGTAAACCTGGCCAAGAGCTGTTAGGTCTAAAACTTACAGTAAATTCTTAAGCTTGCGAATTTGTTGAAACCAACACTTAAAATTAAACAAAACCCTAATACCGAACGGTTTTTTTGACTATTCTTATTAGCGTCAGTTAGACCAGAATTTTAAAATAACTTGTTACTTATAAAAAACTAACTTTTGGTTGAAACATTTTTTCGAATTGCCCTAGTTATGGCAGATTTTTACAATTATTGAATTTTAAAACGAATAACATTTTAGAAAAATATAAATAATACTAAAAAAAGATAAACATAGTGGATACATCTATATTAGAAATCACTATTTACGATACGTATATTATGTGCAGGTATATTCAGCTAGTTAAGCATTCTCATCTAGCATCAAACAAAAACTATTGTATAATTTTTTGCTAATTTTTGCTGAAAATTCAATTTTTTGTATTTATGTGATTTTCCTGCTGGAAAATCACATAAATACAAAAATTAATATATATATATATATATATATATATATATATATATATATATATATATATATATATATATATATATATATATATCATGATAATACCACATTTAACTCAGGGTATGGGGGGTGGGATCTCCCTCAAGAACGGCATTAGCAAAAAATTCGGTTTTAGCATCAAATGAAAGAAAATTAAAGAAACTTTAATATGTATGTGATTTTTTCGCTGCTACATAATTTCTATTGTATAATAGTACATAATTTCTATAGTATAATTAGGTGAAAAATATTTATTTAATGCTAATATTATATTTTGAGGAGGGTACGTAAATTTTGTAATTGGTATCTCAGCTATCAAAAATTTCCGAAATAAACAATTTGGCTCATCGGCTAGGAAATGGATTGCAAAAAATTACCATACTTTTATTTTTTTTAATGGCTTATAGTTATTGCCTAACTTAATTTCCTAGATAGCTTAAGCCTTAAGCTAGCGCTTTAATAGTGACAATGCTTACTTACCTTCAGCCAATCCAGCGTCAACTATATGAGTGGTGTCAAACATTGAAATTATTAGTAATATTATTCCCATTATATCGTTTCGTGTTGCTTGATTGTTTCCTTTTAATACTGTTTTACGCAGAATATAACGAAGGCACCTTTTTTATAATTAATATATTATTTTAACAAAAATATTTAAATTAAATTAAAACAATTCCCCAAATCCTGGATTAATTATTTGTATTGTATAAATACGTATATTGACTATAGTATACTCAAGCTACACAGTCCGGCTATTTCAAAAAACGAAATGCGTGATCATAGCACATGGTTCAATTTGATTGGTTATCTTGATAACTTGAACCTTTAAATCAGAATTACGGTAGTTCCAGTATGAAATCATTTTTGGACAGATTTTGCTCATTTTTTTCACAGGCTAAAAATAACGGTTCAGAATTTTTGACCGTTTAGAACGCGAGATAATTAATAACATAGTAATCATTCTCTCTCGTTCTCTCTCATTAAAAGCATGTAAAACTTCATGCCCGCCCAACTATTATCTGTTGTATTAAAAAAAATAATCGATAGAATATAAAAAAAAAAACTAGGAGAGTAAAGATAAATTTTTCTTAAATAAATTTAATACCATATTTATAACAAATTAATATGAAGTAAAAACGAAAACGATCTAAAAAACAAGTAATGTAACAACTAACTGAGTTAATTGTTTGAATACCCAGTATATACTGAGTTGTATATAAATTTTGAATTGTAAACAATTTTTGAATTGTCCCACAATTGAAAAAAAATCTCTTATGGTTTTAAATATGGGCATATTTTTCGCTTTCCGAGGAACTTTTGAGCACAAATTAAGAAAAAACTACGTTTATGAAAAAAATTTTCATACAAAAGTTGTTTATTTTAAAAAGAAGAAGATTTTTTGTTAACAAATTTCTTTTATAACTCTTACGGTTTCAAACTCTTACGGTTTACCCCTCTGGCGGGGGGGGGCACGTTCCGATTTTGCCCATTAACGACTTTGACCCATTTTTGCTCTAGAACACACAAAAATTTTCTCGTTATCTCTTTTCGTTTTTAAGTTATCGGCTTCACGGACAGACAGACAGACGGACATGCCAAAATGGCCGAACTTGGCCATTTTATGAATACCTTTGAGAAGCATTTTTGTCAAGGATTAATATTTTCAAGCGTGACAAAGTCGAGACTAAACTTAATATACCTTGTATTACATATACTGGGTATAATTAGTATTGCACACACCATGCGTGAGTCATTTATGGGTCGTCAGTCTCGAGTTTTAACGATAGAAGTAACTCAGGAAATTTTAAAAGCAACCAATTTTAAGCGTTTTGGAAAGAAGTTATCCTTTTATTTTAACGATTTGTTATCTATCAAAATAGAGCGCTATTAGTCTATTGATTTTCATACTAGATCGTCTATTGATTTTCATACTAGATCGTCGTTCTCATTGATTTTTGGATGATTATTTGTTATAATCAATTATAATGCAATTAATGCAAACTATTGTATTACTCAGAGACATATATATGTGAGCAAATATCAAATATTTATTAAAATGTTAATAAGAGAAAAAAACGTAGGGTGTGTTTTGCCTATTTATTTAAAATAAACATTACTTGGCGCAGCCGGTAGGGTTAAATGAAATGAAGGTATAATAACATCAGAGGCAGGTACGAACTTGACCTTTAGAATACCAAAAGCGACTCAAATACCAAATTTAGAGAGAGTTTTATTCTGATTGGAATGAAATTTGGTATTTGAGTCGCTTTTGGTATTCTATATATATATATATATATATATATATATATATATATATATATATATATATATCAACATATATATGTACTTTTTTTAAATGTCTGTGGACTCTCTAGCGGTCACAGTTTTATTCTGATTGGAATGAAATTTGGTATTTGAGTCGCTTTTGGTATTCTAAAGGTCAAGTTCGTACCTGCCTCTGATGTTATTATACCTTCATTTTATTTAACCCTACCGGCTACGCCAAGTAATGTTTATTTTAAATAAATAGGCAAAACACACCCTACGTTTTTTTCTCTTATTAACATTTTAATAAATATTTGATATTTGCTCTAATATATATGTCTATATATATATATATATATATATGCGTATATGCGTATATATATATATATATATATATATATATATATATATATATATTTATATATATATATATATGTATATATATATATATATATATATATACGCATATACACACATTTTAGCGATAGTGATTTTTAACATCTAATAGGTAGGATCGATGGACATTTGCAGAAATTTATACGAAATTCCAACATTGGTGCAAAACCAATAGCTGCTTTACTTTGGAGGAAATTCGCTAAAAAGTAAAAAAATTTAGCTAAAAGTGTAAAAATTTTTTGAAATTTGGACCTCCTTGAATTTATTTTGTAATATACTTTCAAAATTACAGTTTTCTATACGAATGGATAATTAAAATGCTTTTTATTGGACTATTATATTCATCAACTATAAGATTAGCGCTGATCATAAGATATACTTTTTACGAAATAAATATACAGTCATTTATGGTTTAATATATAAGTAAATCTTGGTTTATTTCATACCAAATTTGAGATATTCCTGGTGAATTTATTTCACGTTTTTCATCTATTGAAATTTTTCGTAAGCCCATCAAAATTCCCCATAAAAATGTGGTCAATTGTTCCATACATGGCACATATAAATTATCGAAATTGGTTATATCTTCTTTTTTTTGTGGAATTGAAATGTCTTCAGTTAATTCATCCTCTGAATACATTTTTAGTATACTTAAATTAATAACATCAAATTGCGCCATTGTTTTACCTAAAAATAAGTATGGCTTCTAATTAAAAGAATAATTTATTATCTCACAAATGGAAATTCAGGATGAAATATGGACCTTTTGATATGTATTATTCGATGAGGTGCTTAATTAGTGATTAAACCACCTGTATTTTATTCGGTACCTAGTTATATTGTATCAGTATTTCTCAGGCGTCAGTCTAGAATAAAATTTGAAGGCTCATATCAGAGACTTAAATTTCTCAACTAACTACGATTCTAAACCAGACTTTAACTAATTGTTAGGGGAGGGGTGTGTGAAACTAGAGAGGCAAAACTATATAGAACATGTTTTTGCTAAAATATGGGTATAACTTTCTTGGATTCAACGTCTAACATATTATAAGTGAAAAAATAAAAATAAATTAGTTCAGAATATGAATAATTTTGGGCAAGGTTAATTAACAAAAAGCTAAATATATAATTTAAAAGCGCATATCCGCCCGTCTGTCACCCGCCTGTCAACACGATGGCTCAAGAAATTTTGTTTGGGTATTCTAGAGCTAAAACGTGTGGCCAAGTTTGAAAATGGGCTAAATTCCTGCGTTCTCCTGTAAGGAGGAAAATTTTTACCTTTACAACCAGAACCAATATAGAGGAAAAGTTTTAAAACAAAAATGTTCCTTTTTATAAAACAAAGCAACTTTTGTTTGAAACATTTTATTGTTTTTCATAAACTGAATAGTTTTGCCTCAATTTCAGGTGAAACATAATGTGTAATTACTCTTGATTACAAAAGCGTCTATGTATATAGCACCTTTGTACTCTATTCTTACCTTTCTACTCTGTATTTTAATACATCTTTAATAACAAACTCAGTATACACCGGTATATAAGCAATTCACTAAGTTAATTGGTATTTTTAATTGTTGAATTTAATTTTCATATTGCTGATTGAATATTTATAAATATATTTGTTCAACCAACTTAATGGCCAATTTAAAAAAATTATAAAAACAACTGTTTAATTGCTTAAATACCACGTATATACAGTGTTCATCATCAATGCGTTAACTGTTTTTTATTTATTTGAAACTATGGCTATTTAGTTTATAAAAAAAAGTTTCCAATAAAATTTGTTAATTTTTTATAAAGGAATGTTTTTTGTTTTAAACATTTCATGGAAATTTTGTCCGTGATTCCTTGGGGGATGCACGGTCTGATTTTGCCCATTCGCCGCACTTTACCTAACTTTTTAGCTTTACAATTCATACACAAAACAAACACACTCACACACAAAATTTCAGCTCGCAAACTCTTTTGATGAGCGGGCATGCGGGGATGGACTAATTAGGCCATTTTATGAACACCTATACCAAATATTTTTTCTGCGATCAATATTTTCAACTGTAACAAAGTCACGGATCATCCAGGTATCTTTAGATGAAACTTTTGGTGTTTTATGATAAGGCTTTAAAAGCTGGTGTGTATTTTATCTCGCTACGATGACGGGAGCCAAAGATATAACAATAAAACGTGCGCGAAGCTGCGGTTATAAGCTAGTATAATATATGTATAGTGTTTTGCTAATAATAATTGATTTCATACCTTCCATCTTCTGTGTAGTCTATCTTAAGAACCAATCGATTGATTTAATTTTTTTTATCATTGTTAAATAGAGAATTTTATCCTCTTTCAAATGATGTATCACAAGGTAGGGGGTGCCATTTGAAATTTCAAAGTGGGAGTGGCTGGGGGTGAAGGGATGAAATCTAAAATTCTCTAGGTACCATTTTTTAACTTCCCCCTCGATATCTAAATCGACGTGTTTTCACTCAAAACAATAATCAATAATTTAAAACACCAGATTAATAATTTGTTATTATTAATCGTAAATAATAAATTTAAAACGCCCTCTAGCGAGAGAACGAAGCACTTTTAAGAAATGGTTTTCCAACAAAAGATACGTGTTTTTTTCCATAGAATACGAATATGCAAAAAATATAGGTTTCCATTTAAAATTTCAAAGTTTGACCCTGTTTCGCCCTTCGCCAAATCTGATTACCGCATTTGATTCCTCGGAAAAATTACTAAAGGTTACCGTTTGAAAATATTTAGTTAGAACCACCTTATACGATTGATTATGCCGTGTCTATTACTTTTTGGGCACATTTATTATGCCCTCTACTTTGAATCCATTCCTGGGACAGTTCTTTTGTGAAATAATACTTACAAATTATTGATGATTTATGTATGAGTATAATTCCAAGCTGTAAATAGTAAGGAAATGCAGTGTCCGTAGAAATTTCCATCAAGTGAACGACTATGCATGGTAAATAGCTTTGTTCAATCGCTTCGCGGGTAAAATTTGCACTAACTTTACGACAATTGTAAAAATCTTGTCCTTCTGTATAATTATTACTTATTGATAAAATGGCTGAAGTTAAACTTATAAATTGAACATCTTTGTCATTAGTAAACGAAAGTAAATAACCTGAAAAATAATTACTACAAATTAAACCGTAAAAAAATCAAAATCGTAAATTTATCGTTTCATTATATTTAAAAATCGGAACTAGTATATGCCGGTTCACGCATAAGGAAGGGTACCGTATCTATTCTAACAACGAGAACTTTTCATAAATGGACTTATTTGACGGATACGACGCGTGTTCCTGTAAGTTCAAGTACACATGCGAAATAACAAAATATGGAGTGTTTATTAACCCTGTCAACAGTAACTATGTATTTAGTCATGTACCATGCAACGCAAAAAGACGCACTCTACAGCCAAAAGTTTCAGAAACGATCTTAAGTATGGAACACCATTTAAAAAACCTACTCACCGCATTCCCACTACAAGAAGTTTGCAAAAAAATTTTTCATTATCATACATTTCTATATTGGGAGGTATCCAAATAACATTTATTCTAGGACCTCTCTCTACTATAATCCGAATGTTTTTTTGGAATAATTTAATTAATTTACTACGGAACCCTAAAAATAGTGTTTGTTAGGGTGGCGACGATGGTAATTATGTAGTGAATGGGACTGTTCGGCCGAACTAAGAAGTTAGTAATCGTAGTAAGATAGTCAGATTAACTTACTTAGTCGTTGGCCGGGACACTTTATACTTACTAAGAAACTTTTCTTATGCCGCCATTTTACTTAGTATCTACGTCACGGGCAGTGTTGCCAGATATCCCGTTTAACGGTGGATCTACCGCTTTTTTTACTATTTCTACTGTTCTACCGTTTTTTTGAAATTTTTTGAGTAAATAAAAAAATTTTTGAATTTGTGTCATTTTTTTCAATTTTTTATAATAATAATTAATTTAAAACTCCCCAGTCGTACAAATACAAAATCAGTCATTACAGACCATATTCCATTATTTGAAATAATGGAATATGGTTCTGTAACTACTTTAAGGTATTATTTTATAATGGGATTTTAAACAATAAGTAATGCAATATATGATAAATACAAAGAATAAATATTATTTAATATTTGAAGAAAAAAAATTGTATAATATATTAAATACTAATGTAATATAATTTTAATTATTCTGAATAAAAGTATTTATTTCAAACTATTTAAATTGGAATTTTCACTTTTTGAATCGACCGCTTTTTTTCTTAATCTTCCGCTTTTTAAGAAATCGGCTGGGCCATATAGAAGTTCCTCCATTAAAATACTCCTTCTAAAAGTATCCATTTTATTAAATTTTTATCTCACTTATTACAATAATAAAAAATTGTCAACACACGAGAACAGAACATTTCTCGTGTGTTTCAAATAATAGAATAAAGTTTCAAATAATGGAATATGGCCTGTAATGACTGATTTTGTATTTGTACGACTGGGAAGTTTTAAATTAATTATTATTATTATAAAAAATTGAAAAAAATGACACAAATTCAAAATTTTTTTTATTTATTCAAAAAAAAAGGTAGATATACTAATAAAGCAGTAGATCTACTGTTAAACGGGAGATCTGGCAACACTGATTAAGAAGCAAAAGAAAGTGTGTCCAGGCCGAAACTCGCTGACTCAGATGCTCAGAACAAAATTTTAATTATTCTTACTATCTTACTAAGATTTCTTACTTCTTAGTTCGGCCGAACACACCTATGTAACACTAGGAAATGGTGGCGAAACTACTAAACATATAAAAAATTGTACGTTTGGAGATTTTTAATAAAAAAGAAATACGGAAAAAAATTAAAAAAATATTTTCTAGAATAAACGATTTGTGTAAAAAATTTTTGTTAGACGATTTGTTGAAAAATTTAGTTCAACAAAAATTCTTCAAAATCTCCCTACTGTTGCTATTTTTTTGAATTTTTCGATTGCAACTTTGATGCACTGTACGAAGCAAACTAATTCGACTTTTTTCTCTAATGGGATTTCACTCGCCACCAAGGCTAATGGCCTGTAGACATACGGACATTCAAACATAAGCTCTTATAGAAATTTGGAATCTTTTTCAGAATTCACCGAAGTTGAAACTTTATTTTAGCCGAACAATTTGTACATTAGTTTATATTTTTTAAGAACATCTTGTGACATCCGGAATGTTCTTTTTCCATCCTGAAAGTAATTTTATAATCATTTTTCATCATAATGGATGATTTCCGCTGAAAAAGGAGATACAGATACCACATGGTCTAAATTGAATGATCCTTAGTTATTCAATTCTTTATCTTAGAAATAATTTGATTTTTGATTTAATTTCCATATTTAGTTAATAATAATTGGAAAAACTTTTGACGCCTTACAATTTTTGCGGCTTCTATAAGTTTCCGATTTTTTCTAATCAAGGAGAAGGGAGTCTGAGCCTGAAACGGGATTATACTTATTATACGAGATAAGTCGAAAATATCCATTTAAAAATTTCACATTCATTGAAAACAATTTTAATAAGGGTGCATTCGTCTTGGACGCTCACACGCTTTGAGCGCTTACGCTTGCAAACACAAATTATTGGTGTTCATGTTGGCCTACGAACGCTTAGAATCGATCAGAAAATATCGTTCGTTTTGGACGTTGTGAGCGTCAGTTTGTATCAACATGGCGACGTTTTATTTCGTCGGAAGTAACAGATATTGAATACGTTTTACCAGATTCTGAATCATTTAAATCGATCGAAAATAATCTGGGTAAATAGTTAGCCAATTTTACTGATTTGTAAACAATTTTAATTTTAAGTACTTTAATAAATATGACAAAAGTTTGGTTAGCTTACGCTCACGTAGCATTCGTTTTGATAAATAGTAAGATTTGGCGCTCACGCTTTTGCTGCCCTACCTCTGTGGAGTAAGCGTCTGTGAGCGCGAGATCTACCTCATGAACTCAGCCGCAAGAGTGATTTTTTGACACTCACAGCGCCAAGTCGAACGCTGAAAACGACGATTGAGCGCGCTTAAAGCGTGTGAGCGTCCAAGACGAATGCACCCTAAGTATAAAATATAGTTACCAAAGACATTAAAATAATTTATATAATCATTTTTGTATGTAGATTCATCTGTTGTTTTATGTATTAAAAGCGGCTTTGCCATATACTTTATAATTGTTAATAATGGTGATTTATATGATGCGATTTCATGTATATAATTCAGTAGAACAGTAAGTGTTTTACAGATGCAATGAACTTCATCTAAATACTGCAACAATAATCGACATTTTATAATGACCCAATCAAATTTTATTTTTACCTCTTAAAAAATACTCGTGGAGATTTTTACTCGGAATTTATTTCGTTTTGGCACTATGAAAATATGGACGCGATATTATGTTGACGCGAAAGTATACACAAATAAACAAATATTAAATAAATAGATCACTTCAACAGAAGTAATACTGTCTAAATAAAAATAAAAAATTAGAATATGAAAAAGTTGGCTACTACGTCACAATCGTCTTTGGTGTAGCGGAAGCATACTGGACTAGTTATCCAGAGGCCTGAGGTTCGCTTCCTGGTTGACGAGTTAATTTTTTCATATCAGTATTTAATTAAAAATTCAATGACAATGACATTTGTCTAAATAGTATACGCTAAAGTCTTCTACAGTTTGTCATACGTAACCGAAAGGAATTTGGACAAACATCGTTATGTTGAAGCGAAAGTATACACAAATAAACAAATATTAAATAAATAGATCACTTCAACAGAAGTAATACTGTCTAAATAAAAATAAAAAATTAGAATAATATGAAAAAGTTGGCTACTACGTCACAATCGTCTTTGGTGTAGCGGAAGCATACTGGACTAGTTATCCAGAGGCCCGAGGTTCGCTTCCTGGTTGACGAGTTAATTTTTTCATATCAGTATATAATTAAATTCAAAATTCAATGACAATGAAATTTGTCGGAGTATACGCTAAAGTCTTCTACAGTTTGTCATACGTAACCGAAAGGAATTTGGACAAACATCGTTATGTTGACGCGAAAGTATACACAAATAAACAAATATTAAAAAAAAAAATTTATAATTGTTAATAATGGTGATTTATATGATGCGATTTCAAGTATATACTTCAGTAGAACAGTAAGTGTTTTACAAATGCAATGAACTTCTAAATACTGCAACAATAATCGACATTTTTATAATGACCCAATCAAATTTTATTTTTACCTCTTAAAAAATACTCGTGGAGTTTTTTAATCGGAATTTATTTCTTTTTGGCACTATGAAAATATGGAAAAAAATTCTATAACCAAGTGCAAAAAATGGTATTGAAGCTCAAAGTTCATAAGTTTTTCTCAAAAGTATCGTAAACAATTGGATTTACGTAAATAGAGGTCATTATTAAATTTATTTCTTACTAAATGTGCATAAAAACGGCCCTTGACAAAATTCACGTAGGACCAATCGTTCTCGAGATATACAGGTGAGAAACGTTTTTCATAACGATGCAATTAACTGTTAAACTGAGTTTTAAAAGGGACAAAATGTGACAATACGTTCAGGTTTATGCCGACCAGTAAAGCTTATTTCACACAAACTCGACAGTCGTAAAAACGATATCTAGCCGACCACGACACTAAACTTAGATCTATTCACAAATACCCGATTAGTAGCTCGGCATGTCGAACCGACTCAATCATCTTCACATTTTTCAATTTTTCTTCAGTCGCTTACGAACATGAAGCGATATCAGTTACTAGCTGTATTGTTTTCAGTTACTAGTTGTGTTATATACGTTTTAAAAAAAGAAGAAAAAATAGGATGCAATGAGTTCATCCAATGCTTATGAAAAGAGATGAGTCGGGGACATTGAATATTCTTTTTGAGAAAATATGAAGATAAATTTGTTAACTATTTTCGTATGAGTGTTGCAAGTTTCGACTACCTTCTCGCACGGGTCGAAAACATCTTCAACGCAAGAACACATATTTTCAACCGTTAAAATGTTGGGACTAAACTGAATATACCCTTGTATATATTATAACATATGCAGGGTATAAAAATTGATTTTATAATCCTTTCAACGCGTATATATTTTGTTGGGACGTCTTTTATGTAATTTAATTCATTCTTACGAGGCCATGCCTGTGTGACGAATACAATATTGACAAATATTTTTCCAAAAGATACAAGTTTCTCTCATGAACTACTGATAATGGCTGTTCCATTAATTCACATAAATTTACTAAAACTTCTTTTGCTGATGAACCACAAGAATTGTTTTCCATTGAATACTTCCATACCTGGTGTATATTTTGACCACATGACATGATTTATTCTTCAATATATTTATTTTTTTCACAAATATTGACGTTTAGACACTGTATAAAAGATTTAAAATGCACAGGCCACTGTTATATTTACTGCATACTATGTAAGATTAATCGGATGTTTGGCTGGTTAAAAGTTGGGAAAAGTGCGGAATCCATTTTTTTAAGTGTGTGTGTGTGTACTTATGTACGCATGTAAGAAGTTATACTTCTTTTTAAATAATTTATTAAAATAATATTTAATACGGTCAACACTATTAAAACACAAAAGTTTAATAAAATGATAAGTAGTGACAAACTACAATATATGGTAGAACAGAACACAACACTGGTTCAAAGGCTATGAATCAGAGTTTGTATAATTTATCAAGATTTATACAGCTTTATCAATATATACTTACAATATACAATATATTTGATTGATTGATTGATTAATATCGGGGTAAAAACTATTGCACTTCGACCCCATGGTCCATAATATATACATTACTAATAGAATATACAAAGTTACGAGCCCATAAAAATGATATCACTGATAATGATGCTCGTAATTTAAATATTCTTCTTTTATCAGAAACATGGATTAATAATGATGAAGACATTCCTGTACATAATTTCAACTGTATAGTCAAATTTATATGTTCTAATGTAAGACCTGACAGTGTTGCTATTTACCGCCAAGTAAAAACGATCATTCATCTTTTGTTTTAAAATGTATAATATTGTCTTGTCTGTACATCCTTAAACCATACAAAAGTTCATATGAAAATTGTATAGAAGTTAAAAGATTAATCTCGGGTAATGTTATCTTATAAAATAAGCTTTACAAAAATTCCAAGTCTCTAGAATCATTATTTTCATAGCTACAGTTAAATTGCTGAAACTTGCTAATTTTGAACATTGAAAGTCGGTCATCCACCATCAAAATTCATGAAAAAATATGGAAAAAGTAATTTGTGGTCAAAAGTGGGGGTTGCCATTTAAGAAAAGGAAATTTTATTGCGCATGCGCATATCTAATCAACAGTTTAAAAAAAAAGTCGAAGACCATAAAAATGTATAGGTAATACTAATAACAACCAACTAAAAAGAAAAATTCAAATTGCATGACTCTGCGCAAAGACATTGAATGTTTTCAGTTAGCGTTTACACATTGTATCTATAATCTATATGATGTTTATTAAAACTTTAATTATCCGAATAATTGAACAAAGATCTTGGTGCCGGATCCATTTTGAATGGAAACAAATAAAATTATTTTAAATTCTTTAAAATACAATTTATTTATACTAATAACAACCAACTCAAAAGAAAAATTCAAATTGCATGGCTCAGCGCAAAGACATTGAGTGTTTTCAATTAGCGTTTACACATTGCACCTATAATCTATATGATGTTTATTAAAACTTTAATTATCCGAATAATTGAACAAAGATGTTGGTGCCGAATCCATTTTGAATGCAAACAAATAAAATTATTTTAAATTCTTTAAAATACAATTTATTTATACTAATAACAACCAATTCAAAAGAAAAATTCAAATTGCATGACTCTGCGTAATGACATTGAGTGTTTTCAATTAGCGTTTACACATTGTACCTATAATCTATATGATGTTTATTAAAACTTTAATTATCTGAATAATTGAACAAAGATGTTGGTGCCGAATCCATTTTGAATGCAAACAAATAAAACTATTTTAAATTCTTTAAAACATAATTTATTTATAAATAAATATATTTACATTTAATGCATTATTTATGTTACTGATTATTATTTGTTAAGAAGCAAAAATAATTCACTAAAATATACAAATATTATCGAAAACAATTTGTTAAAATTAAGAAATTGCATTTATGTATGAATACAATAATTTAGAAGATTAATTAAAAATTAATGAAAATAGTTCAAAAAACCCTTATATATATATATATATATATACAGACACACTTGCAGAAATGGATTAATTTGAATATTTAATAAAAATCTGTCCTAAAACTTTCAAAAATAATACTTATAATGTTTTTGAAAAGAAAATATTGCGTTATTCTGTAGGTTAAAATCATAACAAATCGAGACTTTTTAAGTAAATGATACATATTGTGCATTTAAAATTATTAAACTTTTTTTATTGTATAGATTTAAAACGAAAATAAAGGTCTTAATTAATATAATTGAATACAGTGGCAAAATAAAAATGTATTCGTTGATTTTCAGGTGTATCTATTACATATTTATTAAAATTAAATGTTTATGAATTAGTTTTAGAACGAAAACTAATTATAAGTCATGTTATTTAAATAATAACATAAAAATACCTACTAAGGATATCACTTTTCTTATAAGGAACTAATTACAATTAATTATTAATCTATTTAAAATACTTATTACATTTATTAGGTATTTTAAAAATATCTTTAGATAATTTCTAAGTGAACATTGTTTGTTATATAAAAAACCTAATTTACCCATCTAGTTGTGAAATGTATGCAATTTAGCCATAGCGAATCAACTAATTTGACAAATCTTGGGAGCTTAATATTCTGTTCAAAATTTTTTCACATAAATTGTAATGTGTTGTAATTTTTTCGGATAACATTGAATACATGAGTAATATTATCTTGAATGAATTATAGAATTGGATAAATTTAAATTTTTGAGACTCACGGAAATTAATAAACTCTGTATAACGATGATTCGCTAGAACGATTTGGAACTCCTGGGACTATGCTGTTCATTCATCGAATCGAGAAGATATTGTTAGAACAAATAAAAATTTTACCCCACTTTTTTGTACTCGGAAATATTTAAATTTTATTTACATTTACATTCTATATATAATTAATCGATTATACCTACTACGAAAAAAATCATAAAAGTGCTAATTACCTTAAAATTTTATGTAAAATTCCAATTAGAGTTACAAAGCTAAAATAAATTTATATCTTTTAATTTGCATATTAGGGGGCGTTCAAGTAGTACGTAAGCATGATTTGGGGGCAGGGGGGGTTACAATTACTGCTTACTTTTGCTGACAAAAAGGGAGGGGATAACATAAATCTTACGTAAGATAAAAAAAATTATAAAACAATAAAAATATTTTTTAAACAATATTTATAATCTAAGTTAATAGTACTATTTTTATTATTTTATTATGGTATACCGAATTTCTTATCATATTCCTTACTAAAAATAAATAAGTATAGAGTTGTTTTAAATATACCGATGTTCAATTCGGGGAATTCTCGGCGTACTAGGACGGCTTGACACAAATAAATATAACGTTCATTGTTCTCTATTATGACATTGTCTATTGACTGTTTTAATTTTACGCATACGGAGACGGAGCCCGTGGACAATAAATGATTCTTAATTTTCTAATTTTATTAAAACAGTAATACTTTAATTATAAAAATAATTGGGTGTTTTAAATCTTAACTTTAATATTTAATAAAAATTTTGAAAAAATTCTTACGTCTTATCGTTTGAGTGGAGGGGTGTTCGCAATTTTCTTGTTTTTGCTAATACAGCGAGGGTGGGGGTCTAAAATCATAGAAAGTTTGCTTACGTAACACTTGAACCATAACTCCATAACTCAAAAATCTATCTTTAAATTAAATTATATAACATCATATGTCAATTTTTATATGAAAAATCATACACTACTTAGTTGAGGATCGAACCCAAGATCTCTGGTTTTCCGGATCAGTGCTCTACTAACTAAGCTTCCCAGACGCTATGGTATAGAATGCATATAATTTCTCACTATGTGATGTACATGTGCTTTTGTAGCTTGTTATTGTTTATGACTATCAATAACTGACCACTTTGGTCATGACGTCTGGTGGCTAAAAAGTTTAGTGTGCAGTTTAATCTTCTATATATAAGAGAAATATGTTGTGTGTTTGTCAAAACTGTTTGGAGAAACCCATAGGAATTCCCAAGTTATATCTATTATCGTTCCAAAGTTATAGCTGACCTATATCTCTAATATAGTTTATAATTTCTTCAGAAATACCTGCATTAACCAAATTTTGGAAATAAATTATCTGTCAATAAATTTAAAATATCAAAGAATTGACGTTTGTAACTGTTAAAATTTAGAAAATAATAATGATTTGATATAAATTAATTAAAATAAATATAATTACTCTTTCGAACACCCATATCAGTTCTCAATTTATATATATTTAAGATTGATATGCATAAAGTTTACAAAAGCAATTAAATATATGTTAATTACAAATTTTACAAAACTAGTTAATAAACTATTCTCTATATTTTTGTTGTTTTAATTATCTGTATAAAAAAGCTCTGTAAATTGTTAAATTACTGAAATGTTAAAATTGATTCTTTACCAATGCTAATATTTTAAAATTGCTTTTAATTTCAATTTGAAGATTACGATAATCCTATTCACTGATTTTTCACCTTTCATAAATATAATATTATCTTATTTACGTCTTATCTTATCTTATTAGCCTGTGATATTTAAAAAAAAAAAAAGATAAACAAGAAATTTTAAAAGCATACCCTGTTTCTAAGACAACCTGACAACATAATATTCTAAATTAAAATTATTTATTTATTATTACAAATAAGTACATCCTTAAAAAAAAAATTATTGAAAATAAATTATTATTATTGAATTACACTTATGGAAGTGTAGACGTTCGAAATACTTTCTTTAAAATTTATCAAAATAATTAGGTTGAACTGAACAACTCTCATTTCGTATAATTGAATTGATTAGAATTCTAACATTGATTTGTTCTTCTTTTGATAAGGAGTTACATTTTAGCTCTAGAACAATCTCAAGACATTTCAGCTCGTTATTTCTGTTTGTTTTTGAGTAAGTTCGGTCGCAAGTTTGCTAGGTGAAAATGTTGGCCGTACAATATAAATTTTGTTCTTGATATACCGTCCGCCCACATGAAAACTAAAAACGATAAGAAATACCTGAAATTTCTTGATGGTATTTTAGAGCTAAAATGTGGTTCCTTCTCTATTCTCGGGCATTAAAAAACACAAGTCATGTTTTTGTACATTTATAAATGTATAGAAATATAATAAATAGTACACGAACTGATCTGAAAGTCCTCAGTTTTACATTCCCTGTTTTTTAGATCAAACTCAATTTGTATGAAAAATTTTCTAAGTAAATCATTTTGTGTCATGTATCAATGGAATAACATTAATCTATTGATTTTTCTTTGCTGTATTTTTTTGAAAATGATCTCAAATAGATTGAAACGATCATCAACAAAATATTTTTAAATGTAAATAAATAAGTGGTTGTATGTGACAAACAATTAATTCTCAAATTTCAAGCTCAACATGTTATCAATCATCGTGTTCGACCTTTAGATCAAAAAAACTGCTTATACTCATGGCGTAAAAGGTTTTATTAAATTTATTATACACAAATAATTATTTTGTTCTTTAGCGCGGCAACACGATCATGTTAAAGATCAGATATCACAACCAACATTATCAAATTTTCTTTGTAATTGGATTGGTAAAATGTGAACTCTCATTGTTTGGATGTCAGATACATCACAGTCTGGTTGACATTCCTATTGCTTTTTAAACAATCTTTTTTGTGTCTGGGAATATTTAGGAAATTTAAAACTTTTATTGTTTATGTAGTACTCTTAAATAATCTTTCTGCATTCTGTTTTGAATCCAGAAAAAAGTAGGAATGATATATTTAGGTTTGTTATCAAAAGGCAATTACTTCAATTCCAAATACTGTCAGGATTTATAGTTCATATTTATACCGGTTGTTTAGTTTACATCTTCGCATAGTACATCTCCCACGAGTATGCGAGAGTACATATGTATACATTATGCAATGTGTATGAGAAGGAGGTCTTATAGGTTTGTTTTGTTATTATTATTACATGTTATAGCATACTGAAGACTGAACAACAGAACAAATCATAACAACTGATCTGTTCACTTAAAAAAATCCCATACATCAAACAACAGTTTAACTTCACGTAAGAAAACAAACCTATAAGACCTCCTTCTCATACACATTGTTTAATGTATACATATTTACTCTCTCATACTCGTGGGAGATCTACTATGCGAAGATGTAAACTAAACAGCCGGTATATTGTATATTACATACGTCACATTTTAGAAGCAAATTATTATTTTACTAGACATATAATGAATGCTTCCCGTCTTGCTTTTAGTAATTAAAAGTTTATAACAAATTGTAACTTGAATTTTTATTGGTTCAAATTTCCACAAATGTTGTAGTTTAGGTTAACGAACATTAGAGAAAGTTTTTTTTTGAAGTTATACTGGATCTAATTTCTCTAGTATATAGCAAAATCGGGTTTTATTAGCATTAGTATACGATTTATTATGGCATTTAGTATATATCTAGTCGAATTACTATTTGCCATAATATTATCTTTACGGCATACACAAAATGACTAGATTATTCATATCTAACAACTAATATTTACGTCCAAACGAAATATCTATTTGATACAGCACTTGGAGGGGGATTTATTAAATTTTCTATACTTGAATATGATCCTGATAATAATGTCATCATAGCAAATAATATAATAAGAATATCCTTGATGAGTTTCCAATAGCAAATACCAAAAGCTTTTGCATCCCAGCAAGTAACAATTTCCACAATGCATGGTATCATCAGACCAAGTATTGAAAAACATATTGCACCAACTAGACCAATTAATGATTCAAGGTTGTTAACAACAGCGGCAACAATCACTGTGAATAATACGGCTACACTTCGTACTAATATTTGTGTAATATTTCTATATGATTTTGGTATACTATTTTTCATGGATGACCATACAATATTCATTGGTACAAAATATTGTAATGCGTATGTGAATGTAATAGCTATGGCGATAAATATTCTTGCAAGTTGACCAGGACTAAAAATAAACATTAAATTAAGTATATAAGTTTACTAGAAAAAGATTTACTAATAACTAGAAAAGAATTTGAAACTTGCACAATAAGTGTTCCGTGAAAAAAAATATAGTGTAGAAACCAGGACATCCTGAAATCTACTCTACAATTATTAAATAACAAGACAGTAATTTGGGATTTCAAAAAACGTTTATTTGCCTGAATATCTAATAATGAATACATGAGTTTGTTAGTATGTAGTACCGTTTTTTCCTCCGGGTAACTCAGAGAAATATGAACGGTACGCATAGGTATTTAAATGTTGAAGAAAACTAAGATTAATAATTAAACTAGCATTACCCGTTGCGGGTTCACCCGCAAAAATTTTGTAACGCCCTTATAACAAGGAATTGAAATACATTTGTGGTTGTACCTATTGGAAAATTTTTTGAAGTACTCATGTTGTGTATACTGCCATCTATGCATAGCATATTTAACACATTGGTTGCTTACTGCCATCTATCGATCCATCATTGTTTTATAATATGTTTTCCGACACCTCCAAAAAATATCATTATATTTTAGCCAATGTATACAAAAACTTGACAAATTATATACTAAAACCTTTCTCGAGAACCACTCTATCCATTGGTGAAAACAGCATGAAAATCGGGGCAGTAGTTTTTGAATAAATCGCGAACAGACAGACAGACGCGGCTGGGGGACTTTATTTTATACAATGTAAGGATACATTACATACAAAGGTAGTGAAAACTTTCCGGCATGATATTTCAACTCTTTTAAATTGTTTTTGACAATTTTTCAAGCTAGAATTCTGATAATTTTCCTTCAATCTATACCTTATAATCTCTCTCGGGTCACTGCCTTGACGTGCCGAGTTGGCTCAGTAGTTGAAGAACAATGCGTTTGCGGTTGGCGTTTGCCACCTTGACTGAGGCTGGACTCATTAATTATCCTAAACACAGAATTGGATCTAACCAAGAATAACAAGGATAGCAGCTTTTGCGAACGATTTATTGACAATCTAGCTGAAATTTCTCCTCTTTTAAAAAATGTTGACTGACTTCAGTTATAATAAATTGGAACTTTTTACATAAAAATGTTTGCCTTTTAAAATAAAAACTTCCAAAAACCTTTGCCTATTTGATTTTTATTATCATTTGGATTGTTGGCAGATGATGATATCGTCTGCCCCGATCCTAGGTGGTCGGTGGCATCTTTTCCAATTTCATACATTCTAAAAGTGAAGCCTTTCGGTAGATCCCGCCTTTATTACATTACTAATATAGAATCTAATATCAGCAGTGGTAGTATAGTAGTAAGAAAAGAGGGTAGTATAACAGCGAGAAAGCAGAATCACTAAACGGGGCGAGATAATGATATTTCATTTTTATTTGAAATATATTTTTTTTCAAATTATCAAACTAGGGTTACCAACTCTCCAGTTTTAAACCGGAGACTCCAGAAAAATGAAGTTTTCTCCGGACTCCAGATTTAAAAAATATAATTTCTGGATTTTTTCATTCTTATGAAAAGAAAATACATTCTTTATAAATAATTATTTAATTTATTATCGCGAGAAATTTATTTTTATTTATAATGTTCTCACTATTGAAAGTTGCTCATAATATAGTTACAATACTAACTAGTAACTTTTTACACAGAGTGAGCTACTGAGCGTTATTTTGAACGTTTACGCTTACGCATACGTACATAAACAATTTAACACCAATGCAATGTAATATTTACGCATTAAAATTGTTTCTAAAATAATTTAATATTGTGTGATTCTTAGTCCTTAAGAAGAAATTATATACGACAGTAAATATCTCCGGACTGATGAGATCAATCTCCGGATTTTCTAAAATTTTGAGTTGGTAACCTTATATCAAACACGTAGAACGATCACTAAAAAGCTTTTAGTATGCCGTTATGACTAGGAATGTAAAAAAATGCTATTTTTGAATATTTTTAGACGAATATGAGAGACGAGATTTATTTGTCTCTCAATGAGAACGAGAAACATTTTTTCTTTCGAAATACGAGACGAGAATGCATTCTCAATTATTGTATCGTAAGTCATGGTATCAATGGCGGAAGTAAGTCTATCTAGATCGTTTTTTGTCATCATCTGAAAATCATCCCCTCTCATTCTTCTTTTTGCTCTGCCGTTAACCATTTGGTATCATTTTTCTCAATATCAGCAGCGCCGAAAAAGTCATAGTTTAAATGTTTCGCGGACATTGAGCTACCTAGTGGCAATAAGTATCCTCAATCTCCTTGTGACTCTACCACGTTGAATTGTTTTGTATTACAATGGGGGAGAGATGTTTCTTGAACCTGTAGTCCTCAATCTGAATTTTAAAGTCGAAGTCATTGAGACTTTTATCTATGTAGCTATGCAATATTTTTGGATATTAGAGACACTGTGCTTAGCTAATATTTGGGTATGTAAAGTACTCGCTGCTAAATCTTAGTTGCTTCAATATTTAGTTATAATAATAATAGAGCAGGTTTCAGGATATCATGGAACCCTCACGTTTTGGCACCGAAGCAGGGTCTTGAACCCTGGATCCTTGGATATCTTGGAACCCTCAGAGATGCAACTGAATGAAGCATACTTTTTATCATAATTTCCTGAATTTTTCTCTTGTGACGGGTTTTTCTCTTGTGATTCGAATTCAAGTGTGAATGCAATCATGTAATTGGTTCAAGTCTCATAATAGGGAATAGGGTTAAAACACATGAAATAAAATCATACTTACATTTCCTTAATGGGTATTTCACTTGTAATTGGCTCATGGATATCATCATACTTTAAAAATCCAAATACACCCATTAATGTGTATAATGAGATAACAGTAATCATTGCAATATTTAATATTCCGGGACAACCCAAAAAACGTTGAGGATTTCTCATACTATTCTCAATTGGCATTATAACACCAATACCTTCCATTGCAAATATAACGGTACAGAAGAACAATGGCCAATTTGAAACTGGTGTAATTTGTGGTCGATCACTTGGTGAATTAACACCATCTTTAAATAAATAGTATAATGTAATAGAGATTGCACCCATCATCAAAACATTGGCAACACCAGAAAATGGTACCAACCACTTGAGTACACGAATTTGACATAATGGTATTAAAATAATTAATAATAAAAACATGTACGCTTCCAGCACAAGTGTTTTTTCATCTCCTTGATAATGTTGTATAACCTGTAAAAATGTAATCATAAATTTATTAGTTTTTGTAAATTAAATAATACAATCACTAGGATTTCTCAATAGTAATGATTATCCATATTGGTGCTTTTAACCAATTAAGCTATGTCTACTAAAGTATGAATCTACTTTTTCTTTCATAATTTTATGAATAAGGAAGTAAACAAATTACCAACGTGAGCTAGTCACAAAATTAGCAACAAGTAACATATCTTCCTAGAGAATAATTACGATTAGTTAATTCATACTGATGATGCCCACCTTGTAGTCAAAATGTGTATTTATAAAATATAAATAATTGAACGAGTAATTGGAAAATTTTTGAAATTTTATGTAATTACATTCTGTTATTTTATAAATTACTAGTGACCTGTGCGGCTTCGCTCGCGTAAAAGCAAAGATATTTCGGAAAAATTCTGGTAAAAGCAAAGATATTTCAAAAATTTACCTTAACCATCTGCACCCCTGGTGTGGGCCTTGTTTATTTTTCGAAAAGGAACAATTTTTTAAATCTCTTAAGGTTTTAAAGTTAGATATTTTCACTACCCCTGGTGCGAGTGGGTGTGTAGGAGACAACGATCGACTTTGCAATCACTCGATCGACTATTTATTTTTAACGAATGGACATTTTTTGTTTTTGAATTTTTTTTCTATCGTTTATGATTTTAAAGTTAGACATTTTCACACCACCTGGAGGGCGAGGGTATGTAAGGGACAATTATTGACTTTGAAAGTTGTTTATTTTAAAGAAGTAAACATAAAAATCATACAAAAGTCCCATAGAAATAAGCACTTTCATTTTCCACGAATGTTCCGAGCAAATTTTCCTATTTTTCTTTCCGTCGAAACCTTATTCGGACTATAATGAACATTTAAAATTATCCAAATCGGTCCAACCGTTCTCAAGAAATGCGCTAATCAACGGACAGCATTTAATTTTTTATTTATATAGACGGAGGGACATTTTTTGTCTTTGATTGTTTTTTCTATCGCTAACGATTTTAAAGTTAGATATTTTCACACCCCCTAGAGAGCGTGGGTATGTAAGGGACAATTCTTGGCTGTGCAAGTTGTTTATTTTAAAGAAGTAAACTTTCATTTTTCATTTTTCCCGAATTTTCCAATTTCCCGGATAACTTTTCCAATTTTTCTTTCTCTTTAATCCTTTTTCGGGCTATTACGAACATTTAGAAAATGTTAGCCAAATCGGTCCTTCCGTTCTCAAGTGATACGGTTACCAACGGACAGCATTTAATTTTTATTATATAGATAGATTTCTGATGAACTGAAAATGTTTGAACTTCTGACAATTTCTCTTTCTGATAGCACTAATTTCTAATTGAATGAGTGATCTTGTGGGAAACTTAAAATATCCTTAGCCCACTCATCTCTCGCGCGGATAGTGAGCTTAGAATCCTTTTAGAATCATCTCGCCTTCATTATTCACTTTCAGTATACTTGAGTGTGATTTTATTTTATCGACAAGGTAATCTCAGGACAACTTTGGGCAAGGATAGATGTTGTCTACATCCAATGCTTATCTTTGGAGCATGTTTGGAACAACTAAGTCAACTCAAATAGTAAGCTGCTTCGATTGTGACACCATTTTGCTTAGTAAGTGCTGACTGATTCGGCGATTTTTCCCTAACCAAACTGGATTTAATATTTAAAACTTAATAGATAATCTAGGAGATTTATTCTTGTAATTGTCGTATTTTTAAGTTCAATATAACGTATTAGAATATAAAATGTTTATTTATATACTCGATACATATATAGGCCTGCATATGTATGTATCGAGTATATATCTTATTTCATATTGTTAAATCCACTAAATTTACGAGAAAATCTCCCCATTTGGCTACACTCTGACAAGTTAGTAAGTGTGTCCACACTTACTAACACACTGAACTTAGATAAGAGAAACACTGAGAGAAATACACTGAACTTAGATGCTCGAAAGTAGTTTTTATTTCGACGTATATACTAAGGACTTAGTTGTTTCGAGCACGCTTAAATGTATTGTTACTACTTACTTCTTGAAGTGATTTTGAAATGAAATAAACATAGACACTGTTTCCACCGAAGTAGGTTAATACAAGCGAGATATTAACAAACAATCTGAAAAAAAAAGATTTTGTAATGAGAAACGACTTATAGTAAATAATTATTCAGATTGAAAATATGGTTTTAAAATGAAAAGACTGAAGTGTGTCGAACAATCCGCAGTGTAGAGTTCTTTAGTTAGTAAGGCTATATGTTTTTCCAGTATTCTAACCCCATTATCCCTAGCCCAAGACCGAATGCCCTTGATCTAAAAGTGTTTGGTTACTTTCTTGTAACTTACATTTATACCCACAATATTTCAATTATTGAAAATTATAATTTTTATTTAAAATTGGGATTCGAAGGTTTGAGTTATAAGGTTATGGGGTTTAAATGGATTGTATTTAATATACTTATTGAGATTTGTATGTATTGGATTTCGATTACGTCAACTTAAAGGGGCCACGATATATTATTGGCTCAGGCCCCGCACGTTTTAAAGATGGTCCTGTTAATATAACATTTTAGTGAAAGTAGTCATAAAAATAACAAACGGCGTTATGTCGCTAGCTTCGTGGGAAAATTTAAAGATAATAATAATTGATTATTTTGAATACCGTCATTTACGTACACGTGGAAATGTACAAACGTGTTTTTAAGGAATTCAGAAGCAACCTTGATCATATCTCTTAAAATTGTCGAGATAAAAAACCTCTTATAATTAGGGATTATCTGTATTACTTTTTTTTGTTAAAAAACATATTAATTATATTGAACAATATCTACTACGTAGATAGTAGTATTTAATGATTAGTCCAGTTACAGTAGGACATTTTGTCGATAACATCAGAGCGGCTTAATTTTCCTTCATATACCAAGCAATGAATTGTGAAAAACAAAAGAGAAAGTTTTCCATAATAAAAAGGAAAAATTTTCTACAAATTTCTAACAGTCGGCTTTTCCAAAAATTCTTAATTGTTCATTTACAAAATTGATTAAAATGTAAGAAGCAGACGTGCTAACTGAGGTATTTTGAATCCAAAAGTAACAAAAAGTTTTAAAAACTAAAACCCGACTGCGAAAAAAGCACGAAACAAGTTGTAAGAGCTTTGTAAATATTTCTCGTAGTCGAAGGTGTATCGCAGTGGGACTTCGATTGCGCGAAATTTTTACAAGGCTCGTCAAACTTGTTTCGTAGTTTTTTCGTAGTCGGGTTTTAATTTTTTATGCTTATTTATTTAAGAATTTTTAGTGTAATATTAAGAATCTATCAATTAAAACTATTCATTTGATACCAAACTCGATACATTTGTGAAATTGTTTCTTTGCCTAGCGTAGTAAGCAAGTCGTATACGTCATGTAGGATTTAATATGATGTCAAGTATTAAGTATCCTATGACACGAGGAATGAAGCTAATAACACGTAATTTGTGAAAATATGGTTAGTAGTTTAGGAGCTAGACAGGAATAGATGAATATCTAACAGACATCCTAACATACATAAATAGACTGCTAAACAGATAACTCTCCGTAGTCGGATAAAAAGTATATGACGTGTTCGTCTAGCAGACTGTGTTTTTTGTAATGTTTACAAGATGTAACGAGGTAAAACTGACGTCAACGATCTAAGTAGATAGTACTAGTTAAACCATAAGTGCAGGTATTGTAAGACAATTTGCCTATACAATCAGAGAGACTCAATTAATTTTCATACACCAAATAATGATTGGTATTCATACATCAAACAATGAAAAGCAAAACGAAAGTTTCCCACAAGCTCATGAACATGAAAAATAGCCTCCCTGGAGAGTGTTGTCAATAAATTATTTTTAATTAATAACTCGAAATTAAAATTTCGAAAGAAATTTCCTTAGAGTAAAAACATTCCTACTAAAAATTCTCGAAATATTTTCACCCAATTTCTTCTACGAATTATGGACTTTTTCGGACGAAAATTTGATGTGCTCCACCAAGCAAACTAAGTAGCGAATCAAAAAGTGTTTATGCGAGTTTTTTGTAGAAAATTTTATATTGTACAAGGTTTAAAGCGTGACGAAATGTGATTGATTGTTAAATATTTCTTGAGGATTGAAACTGAACTTGAACTGGTGGGTAATAAAAGCATCAAGAGAGGAAGGGGCTATCAAGTTATTTAAAACTTTTATAGATTTAAAAAGTTACGTAATACATGACAAGGAGGGCAGGGGGGAGCGGTTTATGGACTAAATATCTACATAGTGTTCTATGGTAGGAAGTTATTTTCAAAACTATCAAATCATATGTTTGTTGAGTATTTTGCAACTGAATTGAACCTACAATGTCCGCTCTGAATAATAATAATGAATAATATAACTAAAAAACTAATAATGAATTATTAATTTCAATTGTTTCGATATCAATTGCTTTTTTCTTGTAATTATGTTTTTTAACAAATAAAAAACAGCTTAAACGCTAAACCTAAAACAATAGTACTCAACAACAGCTGGACGAACAAACATATTATAAATAAATTAGATTGATAAAACAACAAATCATTTAATGATAACACAACTAATTGTAAATGTTTTTTTTTTTTTTTAAATATTTACTACGATAAAATGTTATTAACGTTAATAAAAATTAATTGCAATGGCGTCATAGCTTGGAATTTATTTTAAAAACAAATTTATAGGTATGCTTACTTGGCAAATTTCGAAAGTTTTCTAACTCCTTCTGGCCCATATTCAAATGCAACTTCAGCTGTTTCAGCAAATGTTAAACATGGCCGTTTTGCACGTTTACACAATTCATACGATGATTTTACCTGAAAAAGAAAATCATATTCATTGAATTATTCACTGAAATATTTCAAGAATATAGTGAAAGCAGTTTGAAGCAACATGATGTGTATAAATGGCGACAAAGGCCGAGTTGTCATTTCACAATTTTATAATTGATTTGTACCAAATTTATGCGGTTTTCGAAAAAATACTTCGTATAAAAGTTGTTCATTATAACTATACTAACAACTTTTATTCTTATTATTTTTCCAATATCCGAATAAATAAAGCACAAATCTATTATAAATTTCATTGGTACCTGTTGAAGACTTCTTATAACGAAAACGGCTTACTTATTACACCGTCTGGTACCAAATTGATTAAACCACATATTTCGTAAAATTTTGTGGACAATATCGGCCAATCATAAAAACTACGTTAAAATTACTTACGTTAAATTACTTAAAATTACCAGGCAGGTGCAGATTTAGGATTTAAGATTTAGGTCTTGGGAATTAAAACGAAGTATAAAGGATAAATCACAAGTTAAAAAACTTGTTAATTACAGTTAAGGCAAATTAAAATAAGGCCGAGGATTTAGTTCTATTCGGAATAATGTCTAGATAACTGTGCGAAAGTTTCATATTTGCAGAAAACCAATGTCAAATGTTCAAACAGTTAAAGATTTCAAAAAACAGGATCTGGCGTATATATTGATTCATTCATGTGTAACAAAAAAAGTAATAACGCGCAAAATATAACACCTTTGCCCCTTATTTTTTATATTATTTCTAGAAACCATTTCAAATCAAATAAGTTTGGAAAATAAACGTCTTTAATAATAAAGCTTAATTTTTCCAATATTTAATTTTTCAATCCCAAATAAAAAAAATTCGTTACGCAGGAGCTACGTCAACTTAGCGAATTTCCTTAGAATACATAAATCACTCTCTAGTGGTCAAAATTTAAGTGTGATCAAAATGAAATATAATATCTGATAAGACTTTAGTATTTGCAAAAATTAAATTTATTAATAGCCAAAATAGAACGATGTATAACGATTATAGTTTATAGTTACTATGGAAACGACAATCAAAATTTTTTACAATAAAATATATTTCGTGTATTCGTGTCAAACAAACACAAAATATTAAATATCTCTCTTAATATTAGAGTAATCGAAAAATGTATAACGAGTAAAGTTGTAGAAAATCAAGTTTGCTACAATTCATTACTTGATCATTTTTCTCAAACTCTAATGTGAACAGAGATATTTAGAATTTTAATTTTTAATCTTTAATTGTAAATATTTCTGTAAATATTAGTGTAACAGAAAAATAATAAGAAACAAAATTACAGTAAAACGTAGTACCTACAACTTAACTTCTGATAAATTTTTAGATTTTTCAAATATTAAGGGAGATAGTCAAATTTTGTGTTTTCCCCTCCCTCGATACCCCTTTACCCTCGTCCGATTTTACCAATTATCGAACTTGACCTTTAGAATACCAAAAGCGACTCAAATACCAAATTTCATTCCAATCGGAATAAAATTGTGACCGCTAGAGAGTCCACAGACATTTAAAAAAAGTACATATGTATATAAGTATATATATACATATATATGTATATATATATATATATATATATATATATATGTATATATATACAAATTTTTGCGATTGTGATTTTTAACATCTAATAGGTAGGATCGATGGACATTTGAAGAAATTTTTACGAAATTCCAACATTGGTGCAAAAACAATAGCTGCATTTCCTTTGGAGGAAATTCGCTAATATTTGTGGAGTGTTTTTGAGTTTTTTTGGTAAATAAACAGATATAGGCGTATATATACGCCTTTATTAAATAATGATGTTACTTTGCTATTTAGACAACTAAAACTCTTTACGCAGAATATATTCCTTCTCCTCCAAACTATTCCTAGAAATCATTTCAAATAAGTGACTATTACAGTGACTATGTCAATCTACTGCTATGTCATATAGTTATTTTTATGCTATATGGAATGTCAAATGAAATTATGTGATATCTGCTATAATTATCATAGGAACAACCCAACTATTTTTTAAATATTTAAAAAAATAAATTATGTTATATGGTAGGTATGTCACATGAATTTATGTCATATCTGCTATAATTATCACAGGAACGTCCACCTAACTATTTTATAAATAGTTAAAAAATTTTTTTGTGCTGATAGGGTTAAGTATAATGATGAGTTAATAACGATTCTTGTAAACTGAAAAAAAAAAATTTTTGACAAAATGTAAACCCGACTTCAAAAATCAAATATTCTAAAACAAACAATGCACTAAAAAGTAAAAAAAATAATTGCATATTCTTGTGTCAATTTTAGTTCACCTAAGCAAAAATTTTAAAATATATATGTACAATTATTGTTATTTTTGGAGTCGGTTTCAGCATTGAGAAATTCACATAAAATTTGGACACCGCCTCCAAAAATAACAATAATTGTACATATATATTTAACAATTTTTGCTTTGGTGAACTAAAATTGACACAAGAATATGCAATTATTTTTTTACATTTTAGTGCATTTTTTGTTTTAGAATATTTGATTTTTGAAGTCGGGTTTACATTTTGTAAAAATTTTTTTTATTTCTCGCTTTTTAGTGACTTTGAAGTTCTATAACTGATTTTATTTGTCTGAATATGGGTAGATCTACTAAACGACCTACTAATTTTTAATGCATTTTTTTATAATATTTTTTTTTATCTGTTAAAAAAAATTTTTTAACAGATAAAAGATAACAGAGTCGGTTTTTTTTTGTAAAAAATTTTTTTATTTGAAGTCGATTTTTAAAAAAAGTTTCTTATTTTTCCATTATGAATGAGTATACCCTTTCAAACAAACAAAAATTTTTGCAGAATGCGATTTGGTGACAATGGTAAATCAAACTCTTTAAAACAAAAAAAAAATTCAAAATCGGTTCATAAATGACGGAGTTCTGAGGTGACACACATAAAAAAAAATACAGACGAATTGAGAACCATCCTCCTTTTTGAAGTCGGGTTAATAACGTTCTTTGGTATTGCTGTGAGGGAGGGGAGGGGTTATTGCACTTACTGGGGCTGCATAGACAAAACCGTAGCGAAATAATAATAAGAGAGAGCCCTAGGTAAATTGTACGACTCCAGGAAAACTATCAGAAATTCAAAATTTCAAACCGTTCCAATGTAGTTTATAGTTCTCTAATATAGTTTATAGTGTCGATAGTATATATAACCTGCATTAACAAAATTTTTGAACCAAAAAAAGTTGACATTTGCAATTGTCAAGATTTCGAATTCGAAAAAAATAATTATTTGACATTAATTAAGTAAAATAAATTTGATAACTGAATGTAAACAAATGGATTACTCTCTCGTTGCACACAATAACCAGTCACGGTTTTTAAGCCCCATCCTGAGGTTAGTTCTCAATAGGGGTTAGTACTTCAACTACATTACCTATCATTGTGAGCATACTAATTTTGACACTAGTTTCCATGATTTCCTAATTTGAGAATTTGTGGTTCTTTTGATATTGTTATAAAACCGATGAAATTTTTGTAATCCACTTGTAAAAAAATCTGTCTCTTTGACAAGATTGATGATTTATAATAAAATAATAATCTATTACACGTAATTGCAATGTGCAAACTAAGTTCTAAGTGCAAAATAAGTTATTTCTTACGTGGTATTAATATTAGGTATAATCAAAGCAAGTACTTGAAAAATATAAATCTGTATATAATATTAATTGATAATTGGTAATTGATATTATTAAAGAATTATTTGTTTATAACTAATTATTATTAAGGCCAAAGTCATACAGATTTATATTATTCTAATTTTCAATGGGTTTAGATATGATTTTATAGTATTATTTATTAAATTTTGTGTATTAAAATAAAATAATTGTATAATCTATATCTATACTAATATATAAAGAGATAAATATGTTTGTTTCATTGTTTGTTTGTTCCGGGTAATCTCTAGAACTACTAAACCGATTCTAAAAATTATTTCACTGATAGGCAGCTACATTATTCCCAAGTGGCATAAGCTATAAACAGTTTTTGTTTTATGCATCCGTGACCACAAGGTAAGCTTAGCTTAAAGTTAGGTTTTTAGCTAAAAACCTAACTTTTAAACGATGCGAGGTAGAGAAAATCTTTAAACATAAAAAATGTTTAAGTATTAAATAAAATCAAGCAACTGTTGTAATAAATATTAGCCCACTAACTGGATTCAAATTTCCTCATTGATTAAGAGATGTACAAAAACATCAAAAAAACGTTAAAAAAACATCAAAATTCGTTAACAACTCATTAACGCAACGCTGCATTTAAATAAATAGAAAATGAACAACGAGTAGATTCTTATTCAGTTCGTCAATGGATAGTTGAAAGGACATTAAGACATTAATTTTTAACACTCGATAAATATATATATATATATATATATATATATATATATATATATATAGGGTGAGTCGAACCAAGTGGATAATAGCACACACCTCCACTTCCTTCCACGATTCTATCATTTTTCTACAACATCCAATAGACGACAATACATTATAATAAAACGTAGACCACCCAAAGACATGATTTAAGCCACAACCAAAACACTCAGATCATTGTGCGCACAAAAATAAAGCAGGCGGGTCAAACAACGCTGTCAAACCTATGTGCGCATAAATAATCAAATCCGGGGCCCGGGGAACAAATATACGAAAAACAAATAAACGATATGGATTACCAGGGTAACATGTATTAAGACAAAAACAAAAATTCGTTATTTTTCTTGTATTATATCAAATTTAATTGTAATTTTAGGGTGACCAAATTTAGCCCCCATAATTTTTTTTTTAATTTTTAAATTTTGATTTTGATATATCGTTAGTTTGTCTTTTGTTCTTGATTGTTTGCTATAAACAATTGTTTGTCCTTAATTTGTTTATTTAAAAAAAACCCTGTATATATATATATATATATATATATATATATATATATATATATATATATATATATTATATAATATACTAATGGTATTACAAGTATAGTCCTGACATTGTAACGGTTGAAAACATTGATGGTAGAACAAAACTTGTTGTGTAGATGTTTATAAAATGATCTAATTAATACATTTCTGCTTGTCTGTCCGTCTATCTGCCTGTCTATCTCTTAACAAATAACTCAAAAACAAAGACAGTTCGGAAATCTGGGCAAAATCGGTCGATACGTTCTCTCACAAGGAGGGGAGATATATATTTATAATATTAATAAGAGTAATAATATTAAGATAGATATTCTATATTTTGTATTTTCTTTTTTCTCTTTTCTTTTCTGCGATTCTACTCAATAACGAACATGCACTTTCAAATACCGAAAGCATTTGCTTAAAAAAATGCTATTTAAAAAAACTATTTTTCTTTCATAGATTGTTAGATCTAACTTTATCTTGTAATAATTCTGTTAATTATAATACTTTTTATATGCTTCATAAGATAATTTTTTTTATTTCCAAAAATGAAAACTCATGTAGTAAAAAAGACCTTCAAGGTGTAATTCATGTTAATTTTATTAAAAATTCCGTTTAAAGAACTTGTTTGATTGAAGGTTATTGCCATGTCAATTACAAATCAGATCAATTACACCTATTTATAATAAATGTCTACTTATATTTAATAATAATTTTTCCTGCTTGCCATTAATAGAAAAGATTAAAGGGAAAGGGGGACTTAGAGAATGAATTAAACACAAAATATAGAATATGATTTTCAATATTATCAAAATCGAAAAGTTTATCAGTAGAAAAGTTGTAAAAAAATCAATTTAACTACAATTCATTACCTAATCATATTTTCTAAAACTCTCATATATACAGAGATATTTAATAAGTAACAGAAAAAATGATTAGAGAAATTAAATTGTTGTAAGCTAAATTTTCTATAACTTTACTTCTTATAGATATATCGAATATTTCCAAGACTAAGAGGGATATATCAAATTGTGGGTTTTCCCCTCCCCTCTAACCCCCTTTCTCTTTGAACAATTTTGCCCATTAACGAACTTGGCTCTTCAAACAAAGAAAGCACGTCATATACCAAATTTCATTCCCGTAAAATTAAAGTTGCGGCTTTAGAGGCTTTTAGAGACACAAAAGCAGATATATATAATATATATATATATATATATATATATATATACATATATATATATATATATATATATATATATATATATATATATATATATATATATATATATATATATATATATATATGAGTATAAATTTTAATGATGGTCATTTTTAGTTTTCAACATCCACTAGGTATGTAAGAGAGACGATATTGAAGAAATTTTTTTCATCGGTACGAAACAAATAGCTACATTTTATTCGAAATTTCGCTAAAAATAGGCGAAACTCCTATCTAATTACTGTATAAAGTTTCATGTCGAACGGAGAAATATATATTTTCATATAAACATGTTAATTTCTTTGTGGGTGCGGTATATTCAGCACTGCGATGATAAGTCATTCGGAATAAACGGCTGTATACTGGGCGTATTTTAATCGATGTAAAATTTTCGCTATTACTCACGGCGCAAACTATTAATAAAAAAAATAATGTTTTTACTATTACTATTAATGGTTTCGATATTACCTGCCAGATAATATCGGTGATAATTACTTCTCAAAATATTTGACACCATTAAATATCTCTATATACATAGATTGAAACAAGGTACTAAATATATTAAAAAACATAAATTGAAATTATTAGTTGAAATATTTATTTATCTTATCTATGTGGTATAAGAAATTGTTTTTGATACACATATCAATTTTCATCAGCATAGTAATTAAAAAATGTGAAAAAAAAAAATGAAAAATATTATCAACAAGAAATAAGTATGATTATTATTATAATTACTTTTATTTAAATATTGAATTGCGAAAGTGTTATTGAAAATTGGCCTTCAATAACATTTGATTTAATGTGAAAAATATCATAAGCAAATTAACCTTTCATTGAGAGTCTGTTTGTTAAAAATGTTATGTAGATGTTACAAATAATATTGCCATCAATAATAAGTGATGGAGCGAGACGAGACGAGATTAGCATGTCTCTTGTATTGTATTGACATGTAAACGTTTTCTATCGCTTGGTCTCGTCTCGTTTTTACATTTGAAGATTTTGTTGAAAAAACACAATAAAAAAAACGGTCGGTTGATATGTTTAATACGAATTTTGAGTAAAAAATTAGCAGAGAAAAATTAAATCATTATCACCCAAAATGATTTCCTGTTTCGCGATTAATAAATTTTAACAGATAAAAAATATATAGAAACGGAAAGAGAGTACTCTCTCGAATATTTATCGAAAAGCAGGATTGCAATGTTCGTCTCGTCTCACGCTGACTTATTCTTGTATCTCTCGCATCACTATCAATTATTACGAGTATATAATGTTTCTTGAATGCGGTTTAAAGTCCGTTCTTATTACGACTGATTTTTATATCAGTATAGGGTACAAACACACGAATTCGATTTAGCTAAAAAAAATTACCGATGGAACACAGATTTCTAGGTACCTAACTTTTTAGGATTTCATTATTTCATACTTCCCACTTCTTCCACTAATTATGAGCGCCTTCGAATATAAAAAAAAGACTTGTCACCTGCGAAATTGCGAAAAATTACTCACGTTATGAAGTTTTTGTATACATTGGTCCTTACATAATATAAAAATGATTCATGAGGAAGGTATATTTGTATAATTTATTGATGTATAGGTGTATAATTTATCAGTGCATAGTAAACGATGTTCGTTGCTTAGCGTAGCTTGACTAGGTGCTGTGTGTTATACATTGTCTGCCAGGAGTGGAGATGTAGACATTTTATACATTTTTATACATTTTATTGATTACCATATGATATAATAATAGCTTTTGATTTTCATTGATAGATGGCAGTGAAACTATATTCCTACACATTAGTTCATTAAACTTACAATAGATGGCAAGATATCAGTGGTGTATATATGTGTTGTAGAAAATATTATTTTACTTGGTTATAAGGGCGTTAAAAAATTTTTGCGGGCGAAGCCGCGACGCGTAATGCTAGTTTTTAATAAATTAAATGCATTGAATCAATTTGTGAAACAGAGTTGCTCAACCCAACAATACTACCATGTCATGAAAGAGACCGGAAAAACATAAATCTTCTGGTTGGGGTGCTTACCGGTCACTGTAGACTCAAAAGGCTTCTATTCCTGGTGGAGTTTGAGGACATCGCGGCTTGACCGCTCTGTAAATGTGCCGATGACAATCCCTTTCACCATTTGGCATAATGCTCTCACAGAACCACAATAACATACCAGTCCAAGTAGCCAAGCGGTCTAAGACGTTATGTCTGCGCAGTATGCAGTACTTGGAAACTGGGAGGTTATGGGTTCGAATCCCGACATCGGCAGTTGGTCAATTATAAAAGTAAAAAAAAACAAAAAACGGGGCGGTTAATTGACTAAACTGTCGGCGTATGGACAAGAACGAAGTGACCGGCTATGCTTGAGAAGGTTTTCTGCAGTTTCCTTCACGAACTCCAGATGAATATCGGCATAGTTCCTATCATAGTTGGCTGCAGCCGCATACCCTACCAATTCCTAGTCTACTCACAAATTCCTTCCACTCCACTCACATCCTCACATCCTAAGACATCACAATGACCTTATGGTCGAAATGTAGCCCGTCCAGGGCAGCCTTTACAATCTACCTCTACCACAATAACATATTTAACCGACAGCTCGACCGAAAAATGAAAACCAGAGGTAGAACAACTAAAGTCGAGCTCTGTCTTGTTATTCGTAAAAAGGACAAGACGGTTAAATCACGATCAAAGGGCTAGAGGAAATGTACCAGAAGAAGTAGAGGAAAGAGGATGGTTGAGAGGATGGTTTCCCAGGGTACTCCCTACAATTACGAGTCATGAATGAGATAATTGGATATCATCACATGTTGCATAATATTGACATGATATTATTGACATAATATATCCATTTACAGTGTTGGATTGGCCGGGATTGAGTATCAAAACCAGTGAGTGGAGTTTATTTTTGGGGTCGTTTAAAGTGCTTATTCAAGTACTCAGAAACGTATGTTGCTTGACCCCTTGAACCCCAAGGTGGCCTTCAGCTTTAGAATGATCACAAAAAACCGCTATCTTCCAGCATGAATAGGAGTAAAAAATGTAATTTTTGGTGTTTTTTCCCATTTTCATGGATGTTGCGTTGAAAAAATTAAAGTTTTCCCATTTGTCTTATAAGTTTGAAGTGAGTCCGGGTTGAATGCAAAAAAACGCATTCTTCTAGCATGTACAGAAGTAGATTAAATTTTTTTAAACAAAATTACATATAAATTAGATCTAAACAAAAATTTTTTTTTTGAAAAATTTTGAAAAAGTTACTTTAGTAAATTATAAAAATTAGTGTTTCCCCATTGGAATATTGATAACGTTTGGTTTTCAAATAAAGCTGTTTCAAATATATATACTTTTTGAAATATATACCCGATTTTTGTGTCAACCAATCAGAACGTACTATGTAAGGTATATGTTTCATAATGTTAAATTTATCAAAACAAAATATTCAAAAGTTTTCAATTTTGGGATAGAAATTTCTGGTTTTCATAATTTTCCTGTCGGTTTGGGTACTAGATCTAGCTGTATGCCAAATATCAACTTTTAAGGATATCGGGAACTAGGGTAGAATATTGATTATCTTACACGGTAAATTATGGGCGTTCCCGTTATTTTACGATTTTTGAATTAAAATAACTTTTTAACTGGTTATTCCTTAACGATGTTTGAAAAAATAAACTAAACCATATCATAGTACACTACATATATACAGCGATAGATACACTATACATTGTTTGCAGATGGGTGTATTTTAAAGTACAATCCGTATATGCTACATCCTCTGTATATAAAAGAAGAAACTAACTGATTGACACAATGGACCTTATGGTCGAAGTGTACCCCGTCCAGGTCAGCCGCTACAATCTATCTATCTAACTGATTGATATATCACCGCACAGCCAAAACCACGTAAGATTGAAACATGAAATTTGGAATAAATGCGAGGGGAGGGAAATGTAGTAAAAAACGTTTGTACAGAACATCAAAACGAATAATGAAAAATGTTCTTCAGGATTTCATTAAAACAATCCCTAAGAAGGTGTACAATTGATTTCCTGTGTTTATCGATTAGAAACTTAAAATAAATAGTCTTCAGATCAAACAATAAATTACGCGTTTAATAAACTTTCTAAATTTCACCCACAATATTATAAATTCCAAGCTTACGAAGTCACGAACAATAACTACTTTTAACTTCATAGATAGGTATAGTTACGAAAAAAGTACGTATATTACGAAGTCACGAACAATAACTACTTTTAACTTCATAGATAGGTATAGTTACGAAAAAAGTACATTTTTCACGTTGACTTCAGTTGGCAAAATCAGAAAAGTCAGAGGTAGATGGACTCACTGTCCCCTCTCCGGTTAGAATCAACCAATGTTTACATCTGAAACGCACGCGGACAAAGTCTGTAGCAAAAGTTAACGTTAATGCACTGATAACTACGTATCATTTATCTGTTCACCAAACTTAACCGAATGAGCATTTTACTTCCGACTGTGAAGTTTCAACCCAATCAGAACTCGAATGGTTTACGAGGTGCCCTTGAAAGAAGTTTTCACTTTTTAAAAATCTACTCAACGGTTTCTGCAAACCCAATCCCGTTCAGTGCCTGACAAATAAATCACACTAGTTTACACATAAATAATATTTATATTTCATTATAACAAAATCATTTTTATGTTAATTGTATAATAGTGATAATTATAGTTAATTATATTATTTGTCATTAACATGTATTTTTTTGCATTAATTATTATTCACTTAATAGAGCCATTTGTTTATTTATCATTGTATGTGATTACAAACTGAAAACATTTTTAAATTGAAATTGTCAATATTAATCAAGTGATGAATTTTGTTTATTCCTCGTCACACGTGATACTATAGCTATTGTTATTCGGGTACACGTTTTATTTATTCTAAAATTTGATAATATTGATAAAAAATTTATTCAAAATCAAATAATTTGATATCGCGCCAAATTAAGGATTTGTTCCATTATAATTAGCTAGTCGATGTAGGTACCTGATGTTACTTAATTCGATACGTATATAATCGTTTATCGGGTTTGAAATAAAAAAAGACTGGAAGTTCAAAAAGATCTAAGTGCGACAAACAAAAAATCAACGAAAAGATCTTGAAATCTCTATAATATCTATTTCGATATTATTTTTATTTTTCAATTTTTTTGGCTATTAGATCGTTTTGAATTTCAAGTCTTCAATATATAAGCATATTCCTTATTGAGTAAGAAGGCCAAGATATACTGTTTGCTAAAGCCTAATATGTTCCCGTAGGAAGCTATAATTAAAAATATGAGTTTTAGGAACGATTTATCAAAATGCGTATAATTAATTATCGAGAATTATAAAAAAATGACTAAAAATGCTTTTTAATTGAAACGGGTTTATTGCACAATCGATGATATACTAAAAGCTGGGAAATAATTTTTTGGATCCTTAATCTGAGACCAAAATTGTGGTATATGAATTTTCTTGTAGCAAGTCTAGCTTTTTAATCTCTTCCTCTACTATAATATTTTCCAGCCAAATTGTCTGTTCAAAGTGTTCCCCGGTATTAATTGAATATGATTAATGTCGCAGATTTCCCAACGCTTCTACCAAATTTATTATTTCTGTTTCGTGTTTCGTATTGCTTGTGAATTAAATATCTATGCAAAGTTTCATGATATAATTTGATTAAGGAGGATTACGTAAGAGGTCGGTAGCAATATTTTAAACTCCTGGGCCTTACCAAAACCGTTTGAATTTTCAATAATAACTGGAAGATGAATACAGAAAGAAGATAGTAGAAAGCTAAATATGACTTTCTACAAAAAAATTTGCTAATAAATGTATCACTTTATTTGTGTCTGAATCACAATTTTATTTGTTTGCCATCAAATTCCCAGATTGAGGATCCACAACTTTTATTATATCATCGATTGTATACAATAAAACCATTTAAATTAAAAAAGTATGTTTACTTATTTTATTCTTAGGTCAATATTTTATTAATTGGTCCCTGAAAAAATGACAAACACCGACAATAATTTTGAAGAATAATGAATGTATGTATGTATGAATGATGTCTAATTTTCTAGTTTTGATGAATTGATTAAAGACGTTTAATTTTGAGAATAATAATTGCAAGTCGTTGGAAAATTAAAAGAAATTCATTCAAAACCTGAAAAGTTTTGATTTGTTAACAATTTTTGTTAAATTTATGCAAAATCTTAAACCTACTATTGTTTTCACAATTTTAATTTTAATAAGTTTCTATTAAAATATTTTTAAAAACTAGCTTTTTATAGTAAATCTAATTTTCTACAACTTTACTTCTTATGTGTTTTTCGATTTTTTCAATATTGAGAGAAATATACCAAATTTTGGGTTTCCCTCTCCCTTTAAACCCCTCTTTCTCCTTGTCGATTCTTGTCATGCTTACCATAGAAATGATGAGATTGCAAGATTTGCCCCGAACATACATACATACTTACATACATTGCAAGTTAAATAAAAGCTTGTAAAAATCAAATTATATATACGAGTTCTTCTTAGTGTTTAGAGAAATGTTGATTATCGAATTTAGACTTACCAAAATATGTACACAATGTGTACAAATGAATCCAGTTAATAATGTTCCAATCACACTAAACGCAAATCCACCATAAGTGAAGGCTAAAGGCATTGCTAAAATACCTGTACCCAAAGATGCTTTTAGCAAATGTAAAAGAGCTCCTGCATCACTGAAAAATAAAAGAGTAAAATTAAAGTCATGAAAAACTTCTTGGATATTTATTTTAAGATTTATGTATTTAAGCAATATGATTAGTGTTTCACGAGGCATGAGGCGAGGTTTTGGTATTACCTCGCCTCGCCTCGCTTTTTTAAATATCAACCCCGCCTCGCCTCGACTTAGTTAGCTATATATATATATATATATATATATATATATATATATATATATATATATATATATATATATATATATATATATATATATATATATATATATATATATATATACATTTTAGAGACGATGATTTTCGACATCAACTAGGTAGGATCGATGGACATAATATTTGCAAAAATGGAAAAATATTTGCAAAATTTTGACTTTGGTACGAGACCAATAGCTCTATTTCCTTTCCGGAATTTCAAAATACATGTTACTATATTAAAAATAAAAATACAAGTTACTAAATTATTTAAAAAAAAAAATACTTTTTGTAAATTTTCCCCGGCAGAGGCGAGGTTTTTGTGACCAATATACCTCGCCTCGCCTCAGTTTTATCGGTCCTCGGTTACGAGACTCGAGGCGAGGCGAGGTTACCTCGTAGACTCCGTGAAACACTAGATATGATTTTTGGATTATTGTATAAATTCAGAATTAGATTTATCTATTTTAAAATAATTGACAGGTTATCCATCAAGTAAACGTATCTTGGTATTGGTGACTACATTGTCTTATATTAATATATATAATAAACAAGTCGTGAGATAATAATAATTGATGATTACTAGTTATTTTTATTTTTTACCTTCACGATAAGATAGTTGTAATGATCTAAAAATTGAAATTGAAATCTGATACATTTAAGTTACAAGCAAACGCAGATCCACCGTTGTGGGCACGATGGGCATGCTCACAACCCTAATAGACTTGTAACGTCACACTTTCACGGTCAATTTAGGTCGATAGGCTGATGATATTATATCTAATGCCTTAATAAAATTTAAAAAAAACAATGAATCGTGCGTGATTCGGAACGCAGCGAAGTGCTTAGTCATCGTAGACGATATGCTGACATGTTATGTCACATTTTTGACAACATATTATCTGTTTCTTTTTGACACATGAATACTTGTATTGGAAAAAAGAGATGACTATTCGCTGGGTGCGCATAGTCATCTACCAATTTAAAAGTAAGTGTGTGTTGTATGCACATATACATTGCCGCGAAAACTTCCGAGCCGCCTTCCTTTTTGGTGGCGTAACGTTTTCGCGAAAAAGAAACGTAAGCTTGAATTTGTAATTTAAGTAAGCACCTAAATAGTAAAATCAATACTAGCGTTTACTTTAATTTGATATTCTTTGAAGTTGTAAAAATTTCATCAGAATCGGTTCAATAGTTTAGAGTCTAAATGTGACACTGTGATGTGCAAACAAACACACATTTACTTTTGTAATTTTCGTGAGCGAATAAACTAACATTTTACAGGTTTATTAATTTACTTGTGTTCGCCCACGGCTTCGCCCACGTGGAATTATACACTATACAAAATCTTGGTCAGAGCGTCATATATTTTGTGTACATCTCCTTTGTAGGAATGCACTATATCGATCATGAGCGAGTTCATACTCCAACTCTCACATGGCCGATTTTCGGGGGGCTGTGACCACAATCTTTTTCGAGGGCGGGATCCGCGCCTGGTTACCAGGCTTGTCGTAGTCTCTTCATTACAAATACTGATTATTCATTGTTTTATTATTATTTTTTGACTATTATATAAAAACATTAACTATTATTTTTAGTAATATCGATTGTCGCTAGAAGTTAGATCTAATAAATCTATTTCAAGAAACTCTAGAATATACTATTTTGCAATCTTTTGGTTTCAACAAAAATATTCTTCACATAGAAGCTACGCACACAATCGAGATTTCTCAGATAAAAGGCCCATAATGAATTTTACAGATTAAAACATTGAAGTTGGTAGCATTTGTGTAAACATAAGAGCTACAGAAAAAATGATTAGCAAAAATATTGTTTTCCTATTTATCTCATATTACCCTAAATTTTGTGTTTTCTCGATCCCCTTTCTAAAACCTTCTTTACCCTTGTCTGAATTACATAAATTTTTTTATAGAAAATATTGACGTGAATATGAATGTATATATGTGCCTGTAAGCGCTCTGGAGGCCACAATTTTAGGTTCATCACAATGAAATTTGTTATCTGACGTGCTTTTTGTATTTGAAAGTTCGCTAATTGGTAAAATTGGACATATTAGTAAAATGAAAAAATTTGTAAGAACCAAAGTTGTAGTAAATATGTTTTACTACAATTAATTACTTTAAAATATATTCTGTAACTCTAATGTTTACAGAAATATTTGTAATTTAAATAAAATACGTAAAATCTTGAATTTCTCTCTTGATATAAGTAAAATGAAAAAAATTGTAATTGGTAAAGTTGTAGTAAATCAATTTTACGACAATTCATTTCCTTACCATATTTTCTGTATCTCTAATGTTTACAGAAATATTTGCAATTTAAAAACAATACCTATAATAATGAGTATATCTAGAGCACGGAAGTGCGCAAGGCCGAGTTTAAGGGGCTACTCTAGCGGTCATATGTGTCTGCAGCCACTCTAGAGGTCATGGATCGCCATGAACATTAACAAGATAAAAGGTTATTAAGATCTATTTCCAAAAGAGAAGCGATGTATTGATTCTGAGAAAAATCGCTAAGTTGAGGCAGCTCCTGCGTAACGAATTTTATTTATCGTTATTCTAAAAAATTTCAGAACAACAATTACGTACATTCAGAAAGATTCTTAAAACGAAATCAATATTTTCTATGGCTTTGTAAAGATAACGCAAATTTAAAACGTTGTACAAAAGTTCAGACAAGTATAAATTCTCTAAATTGTAGGGTTTGAATGAAGAAAAAGCCATCCACAATTGTTTACTTGGGGAAGGAAGGGTTGTTAAATTGTGGCCAAAATAGGGCTACGTAGTTTATGAACGATCTCTTATCTAAATAACAAAATTAATTACCTTAACAATGATAAGGTACGCAGTAGACTCAATAATAGTTAGATTCATTTCGAGAAATTTTGAAAAATCTTAAGTACATTAAAGTGCCTGGTTACCAATCCAAGTGGTCGAGTGGTCTAAGGCGTTATGTCTGCGCCGTATGCCTACTTGGAAACTGGGAGGTTATGGGTTCGAATCCCGACATTGGCAGTTTGTCAATAATTAAGAAAAAAAAAGGGGGTGGTTAATTGACTAAATTATCGGCATATGGACAAGAACGAAGTAACCGGCTATGCTTGTAAAGGTTTTCTGCCGTTTCTATCACGAACTCTAGATAAATATCGGCATAGTTCCTATCATAGTCGGCTGCAGCCGCATATCCTACCAATTCCTAGTCTATACACAAAAATTCCTTCCACTCCACTCACAACCTCACATCCTTAGGCATCACAATGGACCTTATGGTCGAAGTGTAGCCCGTCCAGGGCAGCCTCTGCAATCAATCAATCTATCTATCTATCTAAAGTGCCTGGTTTACCGATTTCGAATACATTTTCGAATTTAAAAGATCCGATGTAAACCGTATCTTTATGAACAGACCGAAAAGTATAGTTAATATTATTACAAAAGTAATCGTATTGTAAGATGATTAATTTGGTCTTGGAATATGAAAACCTTGATAAACGTTTACTGATGTATTTAATATTTTTCTGTGTAATAATAAATTCGTAAATGACATTGATTTTGACTTGAATAATTATCATGTTTTGTTTATTTGGTCTATAAAAAAAATAAAAGGAATTACACACATTAAATCCATAACAATAAAACAATGATTATTATAAAAGAACAAAAACTAACAGTTTTGAGGTCAAAATGAAGGCTACAAACGACATGGTGTCTGTATTTTGTGTGTAAATAGGTAGGAAGGATAATCGTAATGCATCATCAATAATAATAACAATTAATGTGAGTTTTTAAAGTGTACAAAAACAAAGTGAGATAATTAACTCAAGATCGAGCAGGCGTGGATTTAGTAGCGCTCTTCATGGGCGGTGGAAGGTTTTTGTTCGCAAAATTGAAACATCTTTGTTTTTATGAGATAAAAATTTTTTTGTATTTAAAGATTTTTTCTATCACTGTTTAAAAGCATTGTATTTCTCCTTTAAAACTGTGTAATTTTTGTTTCAGACATTTTTTTCTAAAATCCATATTTAAAAAAATATTTAAGTGGTAACTTTTTTAATGATAACACGGTATATATTTGAGTTTAAGAAGAAACGATCAGGTTATCAGTAACGTAGTAAACATAAGATCTCATATATTTGTCGATTTTGCAATATTAAGAGCGATATTTGATATTTTTTTAACCCTACATCAAAAAGGAGGATGGTTCTCTATACGTCTGTATTTTTTTTAATCTGTTTTTATTATTTTATTTTTTTTTTTAATGTGTGTTACCTCAGAACTTCGTCATTTATGAACCGATTTTGAATTTTTTTTATTTTATTTTAAAGGGTTTGATTTCCCCTTGGTCCCATTGTCACCAAATCGCATTCTGATGAGGGGATCCCCGGGAAATCGAGGAAAATCCTCATTTTATATGTGACAACCGATTTATGCGAAATTTTTTTTTTTTTTGAAAGGGTATACTCATTCATAATGGGAAAATAAGAAAATTTTTTTAAAAACCGACTTCAAAAAAATTTTTTTCAAAAAAAAAACCGACTCCAAAAAAAAAAATTTTTACAAAAATAAAACAAAATGCATGTAAAACAATCTGAAAATCTGTTATGAAAAATCCATTACAAATTAAAAAAAAAAAACGGATAAAAAAAATGTGTTATAAAAAAATGCACTAAAAATTAGTAGGTCATTTAGTAGGTCTACCCATATTTAGACAAATAAAATCAGTTATAGAACAAAGTCACTAAAAAGCGAGAAATAAAAAAAATTTTGACAAAATATTTGATTTTTGAAGTCGGGTTTCCATTTTGTCTAAAAAATTTTTATAAAGTTTTCTTCCTGTCTAAAATATAGACTATATGAGCATTTCATTTAATGCATGATATAGTTAAAAAAACTTCTGCAAAACTAATGATAATCCATCAATTGATTGTGTAAATTTTTCAGGTGCAGGATAATTTCCATTTTACTTGGCAATTTGTCAGATGTTATTACACTGAATATACAAAGAACCTGAGAAACTTACAGAATAAATTTATATAAATCATTTTCTCACTTATGTTAAGTATGATTTTTTCTAAAAATTTTGTTGTAAAGATAATTTATTCAGTGTTTATTTTTTTATTCTATTTACAGCCAATTTTAGTTAATATTCTATAAGTATATGCAGGCTTTCAAAGGTAAACAAAATCATTAAAATATTAGAGGTCATTTATTAGTTTATAGGAAATTATGTACCTATGCTATCAGAATATTAATTTATTGTAATGTTTTTTGTAAAATGATATATTTTGATAAGAATACAGGGATGCAGTGCCGAAACTAGTCTTTTATGCACCCGGTGCGATCTTCTATAACTGCGTCCTTTAAAAAAATAAATTTAGAAACTACATTTTTGTACTTAATTATGAGTACTTGGTAGAGTTTTGAATAAGGAAGTATATATAAATTGCGTTTATGAATTAGGTGAAAAAACGTTTATTCGAAAATATTTGCCAAAACTCACAATTATACAATACACAAATGACACCAAATACTGATTAGTACAGACAGATAGTAGAGATTCAAGGAAAACCGTAAACTTACATTAAGATTTACTTTACACACCCGCAAAAAGGAAGGAGAACCGGAATTCACCAAAATGGTACATGTGAACTAGACTAGCAGTCCGAATGCCAGTCGTAAATCGTAATGTCAATACTTACAAACGATCTCATCGTCTTTTATATTTTTAATGTTATTTACTTCTATTTTGTAGAAGAAGAATATATTATATAATCATATTATTTGTGTTCCTGGTCTGGTCATTTCTGCGCCCTGTGCCTGGGTACCGCTGGCCCCGCCCTAGTTACGACACTGCAGGGATGGGTAGGGAAACATTGTATTCATTTCATCTGCATATAAAAAAAACAAGTGCAAATAACAACTAACTTAATTGAACATTATATTATCGAATGATAATTAGTGAGAACTAGTGAGAAGTGAGAACTAGTGATCGAATTAGTGAGAAGGTTTTTGAAATAAAATTTCAAATTCGCCACCTTTACCTAGATCAGTTTTTTTTTTGTATTATAAATACGTAATTCGACTAAATAAATTAGTCGTAATTTACTCTTTGACAATCAGAAATAGATAGAAAGTCGGGATCGATAGACAAAAATAAAAATAAATAGAAAATTAACTAACTTAAATATACTAAATTTAAAATATAATAAATTTTAAATTATATTGAAATTACTCTTGTTAAAATTTCTTTCATTCACATTTATTCCTGTTACCTTACTCTTATTAAAATTACTCTTATATTGTCTCAGGATATGTTACTCGTCGCTAATTTGGTGAAATTGTCACGATTGTTACGAATTGTTAGATGCTATCTAAATTTAAATAATTAATTTACAGATTAAAATTTTTCATTTTTGTTAAAAAGAGTGTTTCTGTTTATTATGAAACGTACTGTACTGTCCGGTCAACCTTAATAACTTTTCCAAATATTTTTCCAAACAAAAAGTTTTTTAAATATATTATAAAATTTTTAATTTGCACATTCCACTTATAAATTGATATAAATTAAAGTTATATTCATTTTCTCTGGCGTTCTAAATAATTACTTATATGACTAATTGTGTTCAAACAAAATGTAAACAATACAAATTCAATTCAGAGTTAGCTAAAATAAAAACAAGTAATGTAATAATTAACTGAGTTAATTGTTTGAATACCCAGTATATACTGAGTCGTATATCAATATTTGAATTGTTAACAATTTTTGAATTGTCCCACAGTTTAAATAAAATCTCTTATAGTTTTAAAGATGGGCATATTTTTCGTTTTCCGAGGAACTTGAGTACAAAAAACTATTGTGTTTATAAAAAAATTTTTCAAACAAAAGTTATTTAAAAAAAAGACGATTTTTTGTTATTAAATTTTTTTTCTATCTCTGCGGTTTCAAAGACGTATATTTTCCCCCCTGGCGGGGAGAAACACGTTCCGATTTTGCGCATTCACTATCTTGACCTTACTTTTTTGTTCCAGAACACACATTCAAAATTTCAGCTCGTTATCTCCTTTTGTTTTTGAGTTATCGTATTCACAGACAGTCGGATTTGCCTAAATGGCCGAATTAGGCCATTTAATGAACACCCATTCCAAGCATTTATGTCAAGGATTAATATTGTCAAGCGTTACAACGTCGTGATCAAACTTAATATACCGTGTATATTTACATATATACTGGGTGTATAATAAAAATGTTTGTAAAAACTATTATCTTAATTATACAAACAGGTAATAAATACAAAATAAAAACTTATACAAAATCAAGGATGTCCAGCATGAAACCACATTTCGACAGATTTTGCTCATTTTTTTCACAGGCTAAAAATAACGTTTTCTTATAAATCCCGAAGTTTCAGAATTTTTGACCGTTTAGAACGCGAGATAATTGATAGCAAAGTTATCATTCTCTCTCACTCTCTCTCTCATTAGAAGCATGTAAAACTTCATGCCTGCCCAACTATTATCTGTTGTATTCAAAAAAATACTCGACAGAATTTAAAAAAATAAACTAGAATAGTAAAGATAAATATTTATTAAATAAATTCTTTAAAAAAAATCGTATTTTACCGTTTTGTTTTCGACATATAAGTTTAAAAAATTTTTTTTTTTCAAACTAACATTATTTTGTATATATGAACAATGAATTTGTCTGTGTGTTGTGTATGTATGTTTATGTCTTTGTTCTATAATAAAATCAAGCAGGTTTTTTTTCCTGATTATATAACATTATATAAATAGTTATAAATACTATGTAGAAAGGTTCGTATATACAAAATTATTACAGATTACACTATGCCAAAAATTAATTGAAAATCTAGTCATTTAATATTAAATCGCAATTTTTGAGTATATTAATTCCTACTATTTCTATATTATTTAAAATGCGTCCTTTGGGATATGTAAAACTTCAAAAGCTAGACTGAGATCTGGCTACATAAAAGTGAACTGATAAAACATAGTCATGGTTTTTTATCATAAGTTTCCCATGATATCGTCAAAGCAAGCGCCGCATTTTGCAGAAGTCTCCGGTGAGGCGGAGTGTGTGGGTGGGGGGTCAAACGTTTAGAGTTCTGATAAAAAAAACCGATCGAACATAGTTCTGAATATTGGTGTAGTATTACATATTGAAAATAGAAATTGAAAGAAAATGTTCCCAGAAGTGTAGGTTGAGGCCCAACCGCTTCCAGAAGTGGTAAAGTGGTTCACTTTGAGTTGAAATTGGACTGATAAAACATAGTTATGCAAATTCGTTTACTGAAAGTTTACGATACAATTAGACTTTTCACAAAATTGCAGAAGCTAATTTATCAAAAAATTTAACTTTCGGAAAAATTTTTTATGTATTTAAAAAAAAGGATTTAGCACCGTAGACGTGAATAATAGAAGTAAAACTTCTTAAAAATATAACGAAATAGATTATATTTTCTATGGAAACGACAATCAAAATTGACATTTCAAAATTGGAACAAAATTTTAATAAATGAACATAATTAATATTTACAAAATAACAAAAAGGCAACAGCACAGTGTTCTCAAACGGTCACACATCCAAGTACTGACTGTGTCCAATGTTGTTTAACATTAGTGACCAGACAAGCACTGTTTTATTTAATATACTACAAAATACACAATGTATCTATATTAAATAATTCATAATGTGTTAATATATAAAAATTTTTTGCGAAAGTTAAATTTTTTGGTATTTACTCTCACTTTTAGCTTCTGCAAATTTGTGGAAAAGTCTAATTGTATCGTAAAGTTGCAGTAAACAAATTTGCAGAACTATGGAGAGTTCAATTTCAACTAAAAGGGAACCACTTTAACGATTCTGGGAGCGGTTGGGCCTCAACTTACACTTCTGGGAACATTTTCTTTCAATTTATATTTTCAATATGTATAACACCAATTTTCAGAACTATATTCGATCTTTTCTTTTGTTTAATTTTTTTCGAACATTAATTTTTTTGGTCATTTAGCCTTCCTTTTAACTTCTGCAAATTTGTGGAAAGTCTAATTGTATCGTAAACTTGCAGTAAAAAAATTTGCAGAACTATGTTTTATGAGTTCAATTTCAACTAAAAGTGAACCACTTTACCGATTCTGGGAGCGGTTGGGCCTCTACTTACACTTCTGGGAACATTTTCTTTCAATTTATATTTTCAATAGGTATAACACCAATTTTCAGAACTATGTGCGATCGGTTTTTTTTAATCAAAACTCTACACGTTTGACACCCCATCCACACTTTCCGCCTCACCTGAGACTTCTGCAAAATGCGGCTCTTGCTTTGACGATATCATGGGAAACTTATGAGAAAAAATCACGACTATGTTTTATCAGTTCACTTGTATGTAGGCAGCTCATAGACCATAACTATTTAATGAATTTGTATTTTAAGGTTTTATACACTATATTTCTTTGTTTACATTCATACAATGTTTTATTATGCAGTTTATTTAAGTTCCTAAATATTTTGTTCCTTTTTGTTAATATTTGTAAATTTTTATAATTATCATATATTTTCTGATGAAGAAACTTCATTTCGAAACTATTGATGTTTGTTCATTAGGGACTATGACATCTGGTGGTAATAATTAGAAACATATTAAAAACAATTTCACATTAGATTTAGTCAAAATTTTACTAGCACCATCGTAGCGGGTAAGATTTGTTATTTTTAATCGGATGTGATTTACAATCTATATCTGAGTCAAAAAATTTGAATCCAGATTTTTGGAAGATATTGTGCCCAAAAATTTTTCTATTTATTCGTTAACCGTTATTTTAATTAGGAAGTTTACAACAAGCAAATAAAATATTTTTCATACCTGTTGGGATGTTCTGGATTGCGTTCGTCGAATGGATTATATAATTCATCTTTTTCATTTATGGTAGTTGAACTTCCAATATTTTCTGCTAGTTTAGATCTGAAAATTAAAAAAAAAAAATTAAATCGTTTGAAAATAAACCTAAATGGGATATTAAACTTTTGTATACAAGTGAAAATAATGACCAACTGAGTTAATTGTTTCAATACCCGGTATATATTGAGTTTGTTATCAGTGCATGAACTGTTTATTTTATATTTGAGCTGATATTGTGACATAACTAATCAATTTATGAACAAAAATTTCAAAAAAGAATCTTTAAAAAAGGAACATTTTTCGTCTATAAACTTTTCTTCTATCTCTTACGGTTTCAAAGATGGAGATGGATGGATGGGAGATGAACCATGGGCCAATTTTTCCCATTCACGAACTTGAAGATACTTTTTAGATCTAGAATTTCAGCTTGTCGCGGTATCCTGGCTCTCTTTTATCCTCAAAGGAGCGCTGCCCGAACCTGCAATGATTCCGATACTCGACAAAACAAAAAAAAATATATTAGTAAACGATATTACTAAATATTTTGTAATTGGAACAACACGCACGTTTTTGTTTAAAGAAAAGAAAAAAAAAAATTAAATTAAACACAAGTTTTTACGAAACAAAAAAAAAAACCTGATTTTATTGCTTTAAAAAAAAAATGATTATCCAATTTCTTTTTCAACAATTATTTTAATTCTTTTTCACACAATGTTAAATTTCGAATTACTTGATCAAATTACTTGTACAAATTCCAACTTATACTTTGATCTGGATTGAACAACAATCGATATTAAACTTTGATACTAACAGACAATACTTGATATTAAACTTTTATACTAATCGCACAATGATCGATTTCAAACTCTGAACGAATCGCACAATGGCTGATTTAAAAACTGATTTGAATCGACACTGGTCACGGTTTATATACCCACCATGGGTCGTTCTAGAATATGATTGTTTTTATGAATAAATATTATGTTTTTGACAATATATTTTTGCATGGAGGCTTCTAGAATATTTAGTATATCAACACCCATGGACGTAGTCGGAGTGTTCAGACAATTTATAAAATTAATTAAAAATTATACCTCTCCTTGGGTTTGACCCATAGTCATACCCCGCTTGGTTGATATTCAAGCAGTGACTTAATGCTCACGGCCAGTGTCAATTTAAAATCTATACACAAATTGTATGATACATTCATAACTGTAAGCTAGCTTACTTTTGTTTACAAAAATTATCTTGTTTTTACAAAATTATTTATTTGTGATCTATTTATGTTATTTTGTAAAACATTCAATTTGTATAACTTTTGATTCTCTTAAATTAAATTATATGCAATAATTTTTTTCAATTTTTGATTTTTTTCTTTCTAAATAGAAAAACTTTAAATCAAAAGTATCTATTAATCTTATTATCATTTTTCGACTTAAAAAAAAAACTTTGTTTAAGAAAAAAAAAATAAATCGAGCTATATTATTTTCTTTTTGTACTTTCAAAAAAAAAACTCCTTCTTTTTGCAAGGAGAAAAATATTGTTATCTAAAATATTTTTCGTAATATTTTACTTTCATAATTAAAATGTGTGTTGGATCAAAAAAATTATTCTTAATAATTTTCATTACAACAAAATCTCCCCCTCTAGATTCCAACACACATTTTCTAATTTGCTTATTATGTTTGGTCGACCAATTTTTGACTTAAGAACTATTTGAATTATTTCAATTGTACTGGTACATTTAGCTAGCTAGCATAACTTAAAACTGTACGTACACATCAGTTCTTCACTCTTCAATGGCGCCTGGTGTTGATTGCCGGTCGTCTGGACCGCAAGTTGTACCCTGGCTCTAATGCTCTGGCCTCTGGCTCGTCCACACTTGGTACATCCCGTCGTCTTCCATCACCTCCATGCCTCTGACCCCCCAATCGATCTGGAAGTAGTTGGCCGAACACCTCGTTCCCCACACTCAATCTTCCCAGATTCCCATTGGCGGCGGTCCTTGCACTGGCCGGCTTCAAGAGACCTCCATGTATTATCGTGGGAGGCACTGTATCCACAACATATATTCCAGCTGGTAAACTCCTCAGCACTCTGTAAGGCCCTTTCCATTTTGGTGCCAATCCACTATGGACACCCTCCACCTTATTGCTGAGCACTTGATTGCGCATCCAGACGGACTCTCCTGGTTGATAACTGAGTCCTGTTTCCACTTGGTCATTTACTTCGGCATTGGCCAATATTGTTTGCCGAGCTCTTTCCTCATTCTCCTGACGTTCTTGGCCTCTCTCGTTGATCCAATCTTGAATTTCTTGAGGCTCTTCATTGACTTGAATTTGCCAATCCCCAGGCTTCTTCATCTCAGCCCCCAGTAACAATTTGGCGGGCGAAAAACCAGTTGTTCGGTTTGCTCTATTTCGTATTGCAAATAATGATTTGTGCAGTTGTTGATCCCAATTCTTGTGTTCTTGATTCAACAAATTTAATCGCAACAACTTCTTCAACTCTTGATTTTGTCGTTCCGTGGGGTTGGCTCTTGGATGATATATTGGCGTTGTCCATATTTCTGTGTTCCAATCTCTGTTCACTGCTTTCCATTCTTTTGATCTGAACTGGGGACCATTATCACTTAGTACTGCTCTTGGATATCCATAACGACTAAATACTTCGTCTTTCAGTACTTGGGCTATCTTCGAGGTCGACGTGGCCCCCAATGGAAATGCTTCGATCCATCTAGTGAAAAGATCAGTCACAACCAATATATTTGTTTTTCCACGTGATGTGCGTGGGTATGGACCCATCAAGTCGATGCTGACTACCTCCCATGGTGAAGTAGGTCTTCGACTTCTCATTGCTGAGCTTGGTTTCTTGTTCAGTGGCTTCACTCTAGCACACGTATCACACCCTTTTACATATCTGCGTATGTCATCTTGCATCCCATACCAATACACGCGGTTCCGGATCTGACGATACGTTTCTCTCCATCCAGGGTGTGCTGCTTCATCACTGTCGTGATATTTTCTCAGAAAACCAAGTCGGCGTTCTTCGGGAACCACTGGCACTTCTTGTACCATCTGTTGACTATGGTACCAGAGGATCCCGTCAGCTACGGTGTAGTTAGCTCTTGTTCTGTCCACTCGTCGACGTAGCTTGCTTCTCAGTGGACTATTACTATCTACGATGTATCTTCTGATGGCAGCCACATCACGATCTTCATCCTGCCATCGTCTAATATCATCAAGTGTGGGTGTTTCCACTTCAATTACGTTGAGGGTTATCGGTGTTTTTGCCCTCTTTTCAATCACCCACTCTGGAATGTCCTCCACTTCTTCATCTTCTGCCTTGCCCTGTGGTTGTCTGGACAAGGAGTCGGCGGCTTGATTATCTTTTCCGGGGACGTGAATTATCTCAAAATCATAGGCTCCCAATGTCAATGCCCATCTTGTCAATTTTGCTCGACTATCTTTAGTTTTGTTCAGCCATTGGAGCGCTGCATGATCTGTATATAATTTGAAGTGTCTTCCTTCCAGATATCCTCGAAACTTCCTCAATGCCCAGATTATCGAGAGACATTCCTTTTCTGTCGTGGCGTACTTTCTTTCTGTGGGTCCAAGTTTCTTGCTGGCGTAGTTTATTATTCGTCTTGTCTTGCCATCATCTTCCATTTGAAATAATATTGCACCTAATCCGACGTCACTAGCATCCGTGTTTAAACAAAACGTCTTCTTAAAATCTGGATGTGCTAGTTTCGGTGCATTCACAATCGATGATTTCAGATTTTCGAACGCCTTCTGATGCAATGTTAGCCAGCGCCACTTTATGTTCTTCTTGAGCATTTCGCTTAGAGGTGCAGCTATATCTTCGTAGTTTTTCACGAAGCTCCTGTACCAAACACATAATCCCAAAAATTGTCGTAGTTGTCTTCTTGTTCTTGGTACAGGGTGATTGCTGATAGCTTCGTTCTTCTCTTCCTCTCTGTCAATGCCGTCTTCGCTCAAAATATGTCCCAGGTATTTGACTTTGTTGCTGCCAATGACACATTTGCTTGGTTTACAAGTTAATCCATGTTGTTCTAGTCTTTCAAGTACAAGATCCAGGTGATGTAAATGTTCCTTGACTGATCGACTGTAGATTAATATGTCATCCAGGTAAACTTGACAGAAATCTTCGATGTATCCAGATAGTACTTCGTTCATTAAACTCTGGAACGTAGCTGGCGCATTCTTCAGTCCAAACGGCATGACGCGAAATTGATAGAGACCTCTTGGGGTGGTAAATGCTGTGTACTCTTTCGATTGTGGCTCCATCTCAATTTGCCAATAACTAGTCTGAAGATCCAATGTAGAAAATATTTTTGCTCCATTGACTTTTCTCAACATCTCTTGCAGATCTGGAATCGGAAACGCATTGCTCTTTGTGATATCGTTCAATTTTCTGTAATCGACGCACAATCGAAAAGTACCATCTTTCTTCTTCGGCAATACGACGGGTGCGGCCCAAGGCGATGTGGATGGTTCTATAATGCCATCGCCTTCCATCTCTTCAATCATCTCTTCTAATACCCGTTGCTTCTCATTGTTGTACGGGTATGGTCGTAATTTAATGGGGGAATTCTTCGTAATCTCAATCTTGTGTGTGATCGTTTTTGTCCTTCCAACTTTGCCGAAAACGCTGGGATGTCGCCGAATGACATCTTTTAACTGCTCTTGGTTCTCAAGGAGTTTAATTTGTAACTCGCCCAATGCGTTGTTAATTGTTGCCACTTCTCTATGGGCTCCATCTGGTTTTCTCCATGCAATGCGGACTCTCTTATCACACCCCAAGTAAATTATACCACTCCGGTAATCGATGCTCACACCATTTTTTGTTAAAAATTCATGACCAAGTATTAAATGATTTCGTAGGCCAGGTACAACCATTACTTCAACATTGAACTTCATTCTTGATATCATCACATCCATGCACATTTTTCCAAGAATTCTGAAAGTATTATTGCTTGTGGCTCCACTCCCTGCACTATCTCTGACAGGGTGCCATTTTCCAATACTTCTGGCCAATTCTTCGCTGATAAAATTGTGTGATGCTTGACTATCGATCAGTGCCAATATTGATCTTCCACGCACATCAACTTCCACAATTGGCCCATTCTGGTGTGAGTTCTTGGTCTCCATTGTTGTCAAATGAACCGGTAATTGTTTGTGTTCACGCCGATGTTGTGCGTCTTTGTGGAGGTTAATGTGTACCCCAGAACCAATTTCCTCCTTCATTGATCCTGGAATTAGTTTCCCGACGGCCCAGGTCTATTTTGTTGTCCCCTTCTGGGACAGTTTCGACTTATGTGCCCCGCTTGGTGGCATACGAAGCACGTGCCTGGACTGCTAAGACGTGGTGGTGGTGGTGCTCTCGCTGGTGGTTCTTGCCGATTCCTCGCTGGCTCTTCATCCAATGTTCTAACGGTTATACGTAGCTCATCTAATGACTTTGGATTCGAAATCTTCACCAGCGGTCGTACATTGTCGCGTAGTAAATTCAATATTATGGGCACCACGTCATCAATGTTCCTGTCGGCGTGCACTCTTCTGAACAGCTGCACCTTCATGTTGACGAACGCTTCTGTCTTCAATCCTGTGGGTTGGGAAACGGTCATCAATTCCAGTTCGGCTTTGGCTTTCCTTCCTATACTGTTGAAGAAACTCTCCAGTTGCCATTTCCACTCATCGAAGGTGTAGCCCAACCCACGATTCATCAATGCCCAATCTCTGGCTGGTCCTGTTAATTTTTTTGTGACCATCTCAATCCAACAATCTACGGGCAGATGCGTTTGTCGTAGTAATGCCGTTGCTCTGTTCAAAAAGACTACTGGATCTTCGGCCGGTCTACCACTGAACTCCGGCATGATGGACAGAAGCGTCGTTGTGTCCAATGCGGCGGAGCGAATGACTGTATTAACTTCTTGCGGATCAATACGCATGTCGCGCAGTTGTTGTGTCTGCCGCTCTTCGATCCGTATGATGTCATCCACGACTTTATTGTATTGTTCATTCATTTTCGTTTCCATGCCATCAAGTCGTGTGGTTACGTTGCTTTCCATGCCTTCGATTTGTGTGCGGTTTACAGCGACATCGGTTTTGATGTTCGTGATGTCAGCTTTCACAGTCTCGACGTCAGTGCTTATTTGGCTGATACGTCGTACGCACACTTCTCTTAGGTTCTCCATTCGCTCCGACAAGTCCTCTTTCAGCTCTTGTTGGACTTGTTGCATTATACTTAATGTCTGTTCGCCCACTCTTTCTTCAGATTCCTGAAGTCGATTACTCATTCGTTCGTCCACTCTTTCTTCAGACTCTTGAAGCCGATTTCTCATCCTCTCTTCGGACTCTTGAAGTCGATTTCCAAGTCGCTCATCCATCCTTGCTTCAGATCCTTGAAGTTGGTCGACCATTGTCTTGTCCATGTTGTTGAGCTTTGTCATCAATGCTGCGAGCATCTTCTCCATGCTTGCTGCAGCTGGCTCCTCCGGATCGGAAACCACACTTCTACGTAGTTCTGATGTGGGGTTGGCTGGTCCTTGAGTCCTTGAAGTTGGTGTTCCTTGTTGCCTAGATTGGTGCTCCTCCCATCTTGCCTGTAAGACCTCTCTTGTGCCAGTGCTGTCCAGCCCTTCGGCCTCCATCATCTCACGCAGACGTGGCATGGGAATTCTGCGGCTTGCCATTGTAATTCTTTTCTTCTTCCGTACGTCTCCTGGTCCTGTCACGGTCGCCACTTGTCGCGGTATCCTGGCTCTCTTTTATCCTCAAATGAGCGCTGCCCGAACCTGCAATGATTCCGATACTCGACAAAACAAAAAAAAATATATTAGTAAACGATATTACTAAATATTTTGTAATTGGAACAACACGCACGTTTTTGTTTAAAGAAAAGAAAAAAAAAAAATTAAATTAAACACAAGTTTTTACGAAACAAAAAAAAAACCTGATTTTATTGCTTTAAAAAAAAAATGATTATCCAATTTCTTTTTCAACAATTATTTTAATTCTTTTTCACACAATGTTAAATTTCGAATTACTTGATCAAATTACTTGTACAAATTCCAACTTATACTTTGATCTGGATTGAACAACAATCGATATTAAACTTTGATACTAACAGACAATACTTGATATTAAACTTTTATACTAATCGCACAATGATCGATTTCAAACTCTGAACGAATCGCACAATGGCTGATTTAAAAACTGATTTGAATCGACACTGGTCACGGTTTATATACCCACCATGGGTCGTTCTAGAATATGATTGTTTTTATGAATAAATATTATGTTTTTGACAATATATTTTTGCATGGAGGCTTCTAGAATATTTAGTATATCAACACCCATGGACGTAGTCGGAGTGTTCAGACAATTTATAAAATTAATTAAAAATTATACCTCTCCTTGGGTTTGACCCATAGTCATACCCCGCTTGGTTGATATTCAAGCAGTGACTTAATGCTCACGGCCAGTGTCAATTTAAAATCTATACACAAATTGTATGATACATTCATAACTGTAAGCTAGCTTACTTTTGTTTACAAAAATTATCTTGTTTTTACAAAATTATTTATTTGTGATCTATTTATGTTATTTTGTAAAACATTCAATTTGTATAACTTTTGATTCTCTTAAATTAAATTATATGCAATAATTTTTTTCAATTTTTGATTTTTTTCTTTCTAAATAGAAAAACTTTAAATCAAAAGTATCTATTAATCTTATTATCATTTTTCGACTTAAAAAAAAAACTTTGTTTAAGAAAAAAAAAATAAATCGAGCTATATTATTTTCTTTTTGTACTTTCAAAAAAAAAACTCCTTCTTTTTGCAAGGAGAAAAATATTGTTATCTAAAATATTTTTCGTAATATTTTACTTTCATAATTAAAATGTGTGTTGGATCAAAAAAATTATTCTTAATAATTTTCATTACAACAAGCTAGTTATCTTTTTTCTTCTTCTGTGATCGTGTCTACGAACAAATGGACTTGCGGAAATAGACTAATTAAGTTATTATACGAACATCTATACCATATTTTTTTTTTTGGAATTAATATTTTCAACCGTTGTAAGGACGGGATTAAATTTAATTTAGAAATTAATAAGCAAACTTATAGATTAATTTAAATTTATGATAATACAAAAAAGTATGTATGCATTTTTGATTAAATTTTTATCCTGAGTGATGAAATAGGTACATTATAAAGTTTCAATAATCTAAATTTATATTTATACCCCGTATAAATTGACAACCTGCGCTTAGATCCGGGTTACAGATTTTAACTAAATTATTTTAACAGTTGACAAGTCCTAAACAAATCCTAAATTTGTAAGGATGCATTATTTATTTATTTATTTTATTTTTACAAAAAACTGCTCATTTTTGATCGCTTGTAAAGCTTTTCTTTTGGAGAGGACTCCATGTTCATTGGAAGAGGTTTTGCAATGAGTGTGGTTTTGAATTGTTTTAAAATTGTTGAAGTTTTAGAAAAATATAATCTTATTTTAAATTTTATTAAATTAACAAGCTACGCATAGTAGCCGGGTTACAGATTTTAACTAAATCATCTTAACAATTGGCAAGTCCTACACAAATCCTAAATTTGTAAGGATGCATTATTTATTTATTTATTTTATTTTATTTCTTTATTGTAATCCTCTAACTTCAGTCATCGTATCTATGGTTTTTATGGTTTCCTATAGATTGCTAAGATAGATATCGGGTATGGTACCAATCAAAGTCGGCCATAACCGCACTACCTTCCCGTTCATCTCGACGCACATTTCCTTTTAATTTGACTTATCCTGTACGATCTCTGTATTGTCGAAAAGGATCAATAAATTTATTATTGTTATTATATGTCATATACAAAGGTTAATTTTAGTCCCGACTTTGTAACGGTTGAAAATATTGATCGTTAAAATAAGTGTTCATAAAATGATCTAATTAGTTCATTTTCGCATTTCGCATATCGTTCCGTCTATCTGTGCGTAGGTCCGATTATTCATAAAACGAAAAGAGATAACGAGGTTTTGTTTTGTGTGTGTCCCAGAGCTAAAAAGAAAGGTCAACGTCTTGAGTGGAAAATATGCATATATAAGACGTAAGGCATTAAAAAAATTTAGGAACAAAAAATGTTCCTTTTTTACAATAAACAACTTTTGCCTTCTGGCAAAACCTATTATGTGTAATTCATATTACGTCATGATTTTATAATTGGTAACTGTTTTGCATAATAAAAATTCTAAAGTTTGTCAAGCACGACACATTCAGAAATCAGATTCAGTACAATTTTTATTTCATTTTATAAACTATTCTATAGTTACTAAAGGATTATTAATCCCTGAATATTATATATATATATATATATATATATATATATATACATATATATATATATATATTATATATATATATATATATATATATATATATATATATATATATATATATATATATATATATATATATATATATATATATATATATATTTGTACATAAAAGGTTTTATTCGTAAAATAATGTGTTAATTCCCGCAATATTTAAATAGTTGAGTTTTAATTGATTTTTTAACCCGACTTCAAAAAGGAGGATGGTTCTCAATTCGTCTGTATTTTTTTATTTTTTTTTATGTGTGTTACCTCAGAACTCCGTCATTTATGAACCGATTTTGATTTTTTTTGTTTTAAAGGATTTGGCTTCCCATTTGTCCCATTGCTACCAAATCGTATTCGGACGAAAGAACCCGGGAAATCGAGGAAAAACCTCATTTTATATGTGATAACCGATTTCTGCGAAATTTTTTTTTTTGAAAGGGTATACTCATTCATAATGAGAAAATAAAAAATTTTTTTTAAAAACCGACTTCAAAAAAATTTTTTACAAAAAAAAACCGACCCCAAAAAAAAATTTTTACAAAAAAAAAACAATATGCATGTAAAAAAAACTGAAAATCTGTTATAAAAAAATGCACTAAAAATTAGTAGGTCGTTAGAATATTTGATTTTTGAAGTCGGGTTTCCATTTTCTCAAAATATGGTTTATATTATCAATATATTATGATTTAAAAAAATCCAATCGGTATATTTTGTAATGTTACATAATAAATAGTGTCATGTACAGTTTTTTACTTGTGTACGATGGTTCATTTTGAATGATTATTAACCCTACTTCAAAAAGGAGGATGGTTCTCAATTCGTCTGTATGTTGCTTTTTTTTAAATGTTTGTTACCTCAGAACTCCGTCATTTATGAACTGATTTCGAAAGGATTTGATTTCCGGTTCCATTGTCACCAAATCGTTTGAAAGGTTATACTCATTCATAATGAAAAAATAAGAAACTTTTTTTTTAAAACCGACTACAAATAAAAACATTTTTTACGAAAAAAAACCGACCCCAAAAAAAATTTTTACAAAAAAAAAACAAAACGAATGTAAAAAAAAACTGAAAATCTGTTATAAAAAAATGCACTAAAAATTAGTAGGTCGTTTAGTAGGTCTACCCATATCCAAACAAATAAAATCAGTTATAGAACTTCAAAGTCACTAAAAAGCGAGAAATAAAAAATATTTTGACAAAATGTAAACCCGACTTCAAAAATCAAATATTCTAAAACCAAAAATGCACTAAAAAGTAGAAAAATAATTGCATATTCTTGTGTCAATTTTAGTTCACCTAAGCAAAAATTTTTTATATATATGTACAATTATTTGACACAAGAATATGTAATTATTTTTCTACTTTTTAGTGCATTTTTGGAATCAGAATATTTGATTTTTGAAGTTGGGTTTCCATTTTGAACAAATTTTTTTTTGATCAGATTTGATCCGATTCAACAAATTACTGATACATAGTTATAACTTATAAGTGTACTTACATCACATACAGTAACATATAGCAAACAGAGACTATATGCTTTATAATATAAGCAATATATTGGTAATATTTAAGATTATAAAAATAAAATAATAACAATGTTAATCACAAACTTTATAAATGAGTTTAAAAAACTAAAACCCGACTACGAAAAAAGCACGAAATAAGTTTGAAGAGCCATGTAAATATTTCTCGTAGTCGAAGGCTGGGAATTGTTACAGTTTTGCTTGGTGCAAAGCAGTTTGGCCTTCGACTACGAGAAATATTTACAAGGATCTTCAAACTTGTTTCGTGTTTTTTTCGTAGTCGGGTGTTAGTTTTTCAATTTATTTATCTAAGACTTTTTAGTATAATATTAAGAATCTGTGAATTAAAACTATAATTCATTTGATACCAAACTAGATACATTTGTGAATTTTTTTTTTTTTTGTCTTTAACGTACTATGCAAGCCATATCTGTATTGTTGGATTTAATATGAAGTCTCATAGCAAATGACACGCGGAACTCTAAGACAAAACGAACGACACCTTATTTGTGAAAATTAAATAACTAGCTTAGGAGCTACACGGGAACATGAACATACTAAAATATACAGCTTGTTTTTTAAAATACATCCAATCTGGAGTACTGTAAAGTGTATCTATCGCTGTTTACATGTAATGTACTATGATATGCTTTACTTTATCACACTTAAACAATTAGTATTGTATTATAACATAAATAACTATCCATAAGTAATAGCACTGTAGATGTAGATTGTAAAGGCTGCCCTGGACGGGCTACACTTCGACCATAAGGTCCATTGTGATGCCTTAGGATGTGAGAATGTGAGTGGAGTGGAAGGAATTTGTGAGTAGACTAGGAACCGGTAGGATATGCGGCTGCAGCCGACTATGATAGGAACTATGCCGATATTTATCTGGAGTTCGTGAAGGAAACTGCAGAAAACCTTCTCAAGCATAGCCGGTTACTTCGTTCTTGTCCATACGCCGACAGTTTAGTCAATCAACCGCCCCTTTTTTTTTTTATAATTGACAAACTGCCGATGTCGGGATTCGAACCAATAACCTCCCAGTTTCCAAGTACTGCATACTGCGCAGACATGACGCCTTAGACCGCTCGGCTACTTGACTGGTTTGCACTGTAGTGAAAAGTCCGAATGTGTCCCTTAAACTCGGCCTTACGCACTACCGTGCTCTAGATTATATTATACTTATGACTCTCTAACTACGATTATTTATATATAGTTACATCTAACTCGTGCATGTATACATCGTTGTTATTGTTCGTCGTCCGTCGTGTGAGTGTAACACCATATCATGGCATACTGTGCATAGACAGTGATAGATGCACTACACAATGTTGCTATTGGGTCTATTTTAATTTACGTAGTGTATAATATGGACCACAAAAGTTGATATTAGTTTTTAAAATTTTATAATTGATTTGTACCTGTTTTCGAACAAAAGCTTCGGATAAAAATTGTTCATTAGAAATATATTATAATATATTTTATTAGAAAATTTTTTTTCTTCATGAATAAGGCACAAATCAACTATAAAATTTAAAAAGAATGTCATCGACTTTTGTGGTCAAATGTAATATAGTCCGGTTCTATCACTTGGACCAATACTAAATTTAATCTACAGAACCAATAAAAATAAAATGTTAGTATTATGAGTGTAAAATATATAATTAATTATATAATTTTGAATGTTTATTTATAAATTCATAATTTATGTACACATTTTCATTTCATTAGAGTCAGAGTTGTTTTCAATAGTACCGGCTGTATGAAAGAAAGAATGTATTTTAAATGAGAAAATATGACCTTCATCTAAATAACGCAAACATAATATTATTCGAGTTAAATGACTTCTATATAAAATATTTTTTATTAATTATACAGGATGTACTAAATGTATGTGAGACAATAAAAAATATTTGGAAAAATGTTCTCATTTAATATTTATTAATTATGCTTTTTTTAATTATGGTTTTAACATGCTTTTAATACCTTTACTTTTTAACAAATGTAAGCAAATCTTACACAAAATAGAAATTCAAACCTAAACGCCAGGTCAATGCTAGACAGATCAAGAAAAATCTAAAGTTTTGTTAACTTTGTTGATATTTTGGAATTATTTTTGATGCTCAATTCTTTTACATTCTTGAAATAAATCACTTATTCGTTAAACATATTACCATTTCTTTGGTGTGTTTAAGAATTTGTTTTTTTCGCATATAATATATGTTAAAAATTTCAACTTTCATTGTAAATATCTCGCTTCATAATTGGTCAACAAAATTTTTTTTTAATTAATACAAAACATTTAGATTAATATCATATTTTAATTTCAATAAATTCTTAAGAAAACTGAGTTCACGAGTGAACTATCTAATATCTTCAAGCAGAATTGAAGAACACTCTCTATAATGATTTTTTAAGCTCGGCCACTTCTGTTAGTACATTATATACATTTCTTTTTTTCACAAATTTCAAATTGACTTCTATATATAATACATTTAATTACTTATACAGGATGTACAAGTAAAAATGTTAGCAAATATTTTAAATTGACTCTCACGTTAGGAGCGTTAAGCACGCTGGGCTAAAAATCCAAAAGTCCGAGGTTCGATTCTTTGTTGACGATTTAATTTTTTCATATCAATATTTAATTCAATGACGTTTGTCTATATAGTATACGCCAGTTCTTCCATAGTATGTGTTACGTAACCTTAAGGGAATTGGGCGAGTATTGTGTTGTGACGCTTAAGTTACACAAATAATAATATGCAATTTTTTTTATTATTTATGTCTAATATTTTGACGGTTTTAAACCTTTCCCTGTAATCAAAAAAATTTATAAGCACATCTTACAATTAACTTTTCACCTACTTTTAATTATTGTCTTAAATGTTTACAAATGTATGGAACATCAGAGTTGCATACAATACAATCATATGGCATCCTTTGAATCAGGTGTACCCAACCTTTTTGTATCCAGTCGATTCTATTCATTACGAACTTGACTTTTGAAATACCAAATGCATATCAGATACGAAAACATATTTATTTATATATGTGTCTGCAGCGGTCACGGATCGCCATGAACATTAATATGATAAGAATTAAAAAAGATCTATTTCTAAAAGAGAAGTGATGAATTTACAGGGACAGGGTGTTGACAGGGACCCATATTTCCAGCCGTTGCAAAGTCGGGGCTAAACTTATAATATCCTTATACATATTATATATAATATATATTGTATATATAAAAACTATCTAGTAAATATGATTAAATAATTTTGCACAAAATTTTATTGAAAACTTTACTTCTTTATCGCGGTTGTAAAGCACACGCTGGGACCATGGTGCGGCCATAGGGTTGGGAGCCCGTGATATAAATGAACTATAAAAGAAATGGTGGGATTCGAAAATATGCCTCAAAATAGATATTACAAATTTAGTGGAAACGTTTGTAAAATATGCGAAATTTAAATATTATTGTTTGTCTTATATATTTACGTTAAAATAAAATAAAATACACCAATTTTATTAGAAGCTAACGCATTAAAAAGAAAAATCTGTCAAATTCTGGGACGCTTTATGTTGAGACTATCTTTGGAACACTGGGATTGATTTATTTTAACAGAAAGGGCACAGCACGCTTTTAAAATTTTTGGCGTTTTAGCACGTTTCCTACTAGTAAAAGGTGTATTTTAGTATTTTTTTTTTGAAATATTAATTTTTAAATGCACCGTACGCTTGTGTACCGGATTCGGGGTAATCATATCTTGAGTGATGTATACGTATTTAGGTACCTATATTTCCCGGGAAATTCATTAGAACGCACAAAACACGTGCTCAACCTTTTAGGTTGTTAGCCGCTAGATTATCCACACTTAACAAGCAGGGCCGGATTCCCAATAGGCAATATAGACAGGTGCCTATGGGCCCTGTGCCTTTTAAGGTCCCAGAGAGATATGAGATTATGAGATATGCTAAATTTCGATCGTTTTTTTTTTATTGACAACTGGATGAAGTTATACTGACTTTTTTGTCATTTTATTTACATATGATAAGATGTATGTAAATAAAAAGAGATAAGATGTATAAACCGGATAAAATCATTCATAAAATTAAGTTAAAAAAAAAATGTTTTAAGTTCAATGTTTTAAATGTTCTAAGGTCCTCACATGGCTTTATCCGTCCCTTCTTACAAGTTTGTAAAAATATAAGTATCAGAATTAATTATTAGGCTATAGTGTGGAGGCTATTATACTTATATACTTATTATTAGTATACAAGAGACACGGGTGTAGTTGATTAAAATTTATAATCAAATACGCAATCTGCATTTTAAAATACATCAAATCTTTTACTAATGTGATTTTAATGATGATGAAAAGAACTATTACCGAAAGTCCAAAAAATACTTATTATCAGATTCTGTCTTTGGAAAAGAGGTTAAAACAACCGTGACCAAACAACAGGAATAGAATTAACCAAGTGATAAACCAGCCGTAAATATAATAGCTATAAAATTAATAATATTTTTTTATTAACATTGAAGATACTAATATTCGGATACTACATAATTATTAAACGTCTACAAATACGCAAAATCCAAATTTTGATGTTTGAGCATGTTCGTACTCCTAATAAAGTAATAATGTTCATTAATTACTTCTTCATTAATTAATGAAAACTGTTATTTTTATTTATATGAGCCAATATTATACGATTATTAAACATCTAGTTAATTGACTGAGATTGAATCACAAAATTGTTTTTTAACGTTATGTTTAAAGCACGAATCAGTGGAGTGACAATGTTTCAGTGCCGTGCAGTATTCTAATCGTGCTTCAGTGTCAGCGAAAACATTATTTTTGATAGAGTTTAGGTGGAAGTGTTTGCACATATTAGACATCCATTATGCAATTTGCGCACGTGGGCAGTAGTTACGGCCAGTAATTGCCGCTATTAATTATCCCTCTATTGTCCCCATGCACAGGGGTACTTCAACTTCAACGACCAGCTACTAGCGGCCACCAAATTCAAGCATGTTTGAGTTAAGTGGACCAGTAACAGGGTTTGGTGACCTAGTAGCAACCATTATTGGACGTGCCTTAAAAGTTACTGGCCTCCAATAGAGCGCCAGATTTCTTTCCTCGTACTCTTAATCAACTTCCTCCATTTTCTCACGCATGCTCTGTCAATGTTGCACTCATCACGTTCCACAAAATTGATTACTGGCAGTCAAGTAATGTAAACCATTAATGCCCTTGTGTGTTACTCTACTGACAGGCCACTTCACTGGCGACCACTTCTAGCCGACAGTGCTGGCAAATAATACATTCCCCGTGTGCAACGGGATTTAGTATAAACATTAATATAAGTAACAACTTTGTAGTTTAAACTCTACCTCTTAACGTTTTTGAAATAGAATTTCAGTGTCGGGTTGGAGGTGTTGAATAGTTGCTCGAAAATTTTGAGCCCAGTAGTAGGTACAGTTTGTTTTCGAAATAAATCAATTAAGAATTTTGAAAAAAAATCCAGTGAATGTAACGTGCTAAAATTTTCCTTCTTCATATCAATGCAACCATTAACTTAAACAAAAACTGTTAAGGACTACATTCATTTATATTAAAGAGCGGTAATTTGTGGTCCATTTCATTATTAAATTAATTTTTATTTGTGTAACTTCCACTTATTTTATTAAAAGTGACATGTTTCGATTGATCAATCCATTTTTAAACTGTTCATTCAATATTTAATTTACTTTAAGTTTCTTAAATACACAGTTTGCGATAAACCAGATAGTTTTTAAGATGTTTGGAAAACATGATTTTGTTTTCGTTTTCATTCCTCCCATTTTAATTTTGGTCAAGATTAGCATTTTAAAGGGTTTTTAAATGGTAAAATTACTTGCTCTTAAAAATGCAACAAAAAATAATTATCCAATTCCGTTCAGTAAAACTGAGCTCCTCATGGGTACAAAGAATATTATTACACTTTTTCTATTTACATAGTCTATAGATTTTGTATCTTGGGGTAAAAGAACGCAGGAAATACGAGATACAATCGGTTGCAAAAATCACGTTATTATTTAAAAATTTTATAATTTATTCGTTTTTCGGGAAAATGTATAGAATAAAATTTATTAGTATATTTATAATGAACAACTATCGAAAGCATTTATCCGAAGTATTTTTTCGAAAGCCGAATAAATAAGACACAATTATAAAATTTTGAAATGATTGCTGCGACTTTTGCAGCAATAAGTAATATTATTAATGGGTTATTGCATGATAATAATAATTTATTTTAGTTTTCATCGTATTTATAAATTCTTAGAAAGACAAACATTGTTCGCCATATAAAGAAATGATTACTGATTATTGGTTCGCCAATAACTCTTAAAACATTCTGTTTGTAATTGAAACGAAAATAGTTTAATGTTTCGTAATTATTAATTAAAATTTTAATCATCGAAATGTCCCAAATTAAAGGTACAATTGATTGTTATCTCAAATGAAAAGTGAATATTTTTGCGTTGTGACCTTAACATTTTTTGGATCATGAATTTTGTATAAGTGAAAGTGAATATATTAATATCATTTTAATGTATTTATATGCAGTACATAGTAAATATTTATTTTGAATATTTTTACAATAATATTTATTGTTTACATTATCTAGATGTTAATTCATTTTGCATAATATTTTTACCTCTGTATATCTATACTATCTCTATATATTACCTCTATATATATATATAAAGAGTGTTCCAATAAGAACGCCGGTTTTGAGTTTTAAATAAAACATGTATATTTGAGGCATACGTTTGAAACACTTATTCATGAAGAATAGATATATTAGGAGATTGAACGACATAGGCAATTCGTCTGTTTTTGTGTCCTCAAAAACGTGTAGAGATCATAGTTATTATTTTCGCCACTAGCGGCAGTGCGAATCTGCCCGTACGGAATTATTATTATTATTACATATTAAAATCAACGGTTATCACATCTTACAAATAAAAATTGTAAGTATAAAAATTGTTTAATTTTATAAATGTGAAAAAATGGGACGATGTTGTACAGGGAAAGCATAGATATACTGCTATATATCTATGAGTGAAAGGTTGTTTAAGGTTAGGAATGCGTGTCTGCATTTACGAAAAGAATATGGTCTGTAATTACCGGTTGTCATCTTCTTTCTTTATCTAATATATGTTAGTATTGTAAACATATATTTGTAATTATTAATTGCACTTATCACTATGATTCTTCATCTTTTAATTTATTGCAGATTATTAAGAATTCTCTATTATTAATATTTATTTAATTATTACTTGATAATCGAAAACAATTTTTTATTATCTATAAACTAAGACTTCTTATTAACTGAATGAAAGTGATTTCTTGGCGCCTACATTTAAACATTTAAATTCCGTACGGCACTGAGACCAGTGACCCCTACTGATAAAAGATAGTTACACCAATTCTTGACCGTTTTTTTAACATTACGTTCGCTCTCCTAATATATCTATTCTTCATGGTCCTCAAAAACGTGTAGAGATCATAGTTATTATTTTCGCCACTAGCCGCAGTGCGAATCTGCCCGTACGGAATTATTATTATCATTACATATTATAATCAACGGTTATAACATCTTACAAATAAAAATTGTAAGTATAAAAATTGTTTAATTTTATAAATGTGAAAAAATGGGACGATGTTGTACAGGGAAAGCATAGATATACTGCTATATATCTATGAGTGAAAGGTTGTTTAAGGTTAGGAATGCGTGTCTGCATTTACGAAAGGAATATGGTCTGTAATTACCGGTTTTGTGATCTTCTTTCTTTATCTAATATATGTCAGTTATTGTAAACATATATTGTATATTATTATTATTAATTGCAAAATTATCACTATGATTCTTCATCTTTTAATTTATTGCGATTATTAAGAATTCTCTATTATTAATATTTATTTAATTATTACTTGATAATCGAAAACAATTTTTTATTATCTATAAAACTAAGACTTCTTATTAACTGAATGAAAGTGATTTCTTGGCGCCTACATTTAAACATTTAAATTCCGTACGGCACTGACACCAGTGACCCCTACTGATAAAAGATAGTTACACCAATTCTTGACCGTTTTTTTAACATTACGTTCGCTCTCCTAATATATCTATTCTTCATGCACTTATTGAATAATGAAGTACACATTATGAGGTTATGAATGGAATAAGACATCGGACAAATGCAGACCAGCTTTGCTGGCACAGGCGTGCTCTTTTCATGAAATTTTCTAGGACTGTTGCGCATAAATTTTGCGATATTTCTGTGATATAGCGTTGAATTTCGTATTTTAAAACTGAAATCGTTTGTCCACATAAAATTGTGATTTTAAAATACCCCAAAGAAAAAAGTTCAATGGCGTTAAATTTGAAACGTTTTTTTTTCATTTTTTTTTTTCATTTTCTCAACATTTGCACGCACTGCTGCGATATTTTCACGTCATTAACAAACCCAGTTTGCTAAAATTTTTTCATTAATCTTCTAACAGTGCTTCATTTGGAGCACTCCGATGGCCCATAGTTGTACGCATTTTGCGAATTGTGGTTGCAAAACTTTCTCCACTTTGATAATACTTTTTCACAATGCGAATTCGTTGTTGTTGCTCCATTTTACTTAACCTCCTGCTGTCTACTAACGAACGGCCATTTTAAAAACAAATGTCAAATCATGACACTACAAATGGCGCGCAATTCAAAACCGACGTTCTTATTCGAACATCCTTTATATACCTCGACTACAGAGTGGTATGTATGTACATACTACATGTATAAAGATGTTACCTGGTTTATACGTTTTCGTGTCCAATGATACCAGGAATATTATTATTCGCCAGTTAGGATTAAATTTGAGGAGTGAGGGTGTCATACCATAAACCAGCGATGGCGAACCAATGGCACGCGACAATATAATTCGGACAAGAGATTGATTAAGGAATTTAGGTATTTGATCGAAACAATTTAATTTTTCGTCTATAAAACCAAAGTTCATTGAGAACAGGGCTACCGGTGCTTGAACTGCAATTGATTGCATGGCAGATAAAGATAGATTTCGCGAATGTTTCTGATCGAATGGCGGGAGTGAGCTACTGAGTGGTCAAGTGCGAGCTACGCGAGAGGGACGCGCACACTTGTTTGTTTTTGTTTTCTTCGTCAACTACGATTACCGACTCTCTTATATTTTCGTTCTGTTATCTTGAATCAACACCATTTCTCACAAAAATGTAGTGGTGGGGCTCGCCTACCGTCGTGTATTCTATTATTTTGAATCCCGGAATTTTAGACTGTCAACACAGGAGAGAACACCACTGTACCAATTACAAAATCTATATAAAAAAGTATAGTTACATACAATTTGTTCTGGGTGGGATATTATATGTCAGCTGTTGTAGGCTGATTGTGTGTGTGTGGAGGGGGATGTGTCTGTGTGCGTGGGAGTGTGCGTGGGAGTGTGAGTGTGAGTGTGAGTGTGAGTGTGAGTGTGAGTGTGAGTGTGAGTGTGAGTGTGAGTGTGAGTGTGAGTGTGAGTGTGAGTGTGAGTGTGAGTGTGAGTGTGAGTGTGAGTGTGAGTGTGAGTGTGAGTGTGAGTGTGAGTGTGATGTGAGTGTGTGTGTGTGTGTTTTCACCAATTGACAGATTAACAAGTAAATATTTTATATACCTACTAATAAACAAGTTTGAATACTGCTGACCTCTATCGATTTATCGAGTATTAAAATTAAAAAAGAGCACACTTGACCCGGATGACTCTAACGTACCTTGTTAGCCCTGGTTTTACCATTACACCCATTTACTAGAGGCAAATTAGCATCTTTCAGGCAAAGTTTTTACGTACCGACCCTGTTCCGTCACGGAACAGGGTCAAACTTGAATTTGTTTATAACAAAAAAACGATTTTTCTTAATATCTTTTTTAAAACTAAAATTCACAAAAATGACAAAGAATATTATTAAGTTCTATATAAAAAGAAATGAGCCCATTAAACATTAAAATCGGTTAATTAGAATTCGAGAAAAAAATCCCAAATTTTAAAAAAACGCAAAAATTTTAAACTAAAATAAAACGTCCAAAAATTACTTCATTGGCAAAGTTTGCTTTTTATATGTTAAAAATAATGTGCCAAATTTTAACCCTTAAAAAATTAGGCCCCCGACAATCAGTAAAATATTATGTCACTTATTTTTATAAATAAAAAGAGTGCAAATCATGCTAGATAAATAAATCTTTTTTTGAATGAAAGGATTTTAAAATATCTAAATTATTTTTTTAACTGTATTTTTACCCATTATTTTTCAATTTGTTTATAACACGCTATAAACAAATTTAAAAAAAACCGTTAAGGAATTATTTAAATACGCCTAATTTTTTTTAACTTAGATTTTTTAAATATCCCGATACGTTAACATTTAAGAGAGATCATATGCTCTATCTTTTGCTAATTTATTTATAAACAAATTAATATTTTTAGGTTTTATAAAGCTTAATCGAAAGCTTAAACACTTACCTATCTTATTATAATTCAAAAAAATTTTCCGAACAATATGGTTTATTTCTTATAAAAAAAGGATAAAATCCATGGGTATTTAATTAGATAATAATAATTTTATAATTAATAGACGACTCCATTTAATTCATCAAAAAGGGGCAGAATGTTTGTATTCTAAAGACTATATATGTTCGTCTCATATAGCCATCGTCGGAATGAATGAAACTAATTTTTTTTAAGGGTTAAAATTTGGCACATTATTTTTAACATATAAAAGGCATACCTACTTTGCCATTGTTAAACAAATTGAATTCAATCCTGTTCCGTCACGAGCCGGAACGTAAACACTTAGGATTATATTCAGGGCGTCAAAATGAATCGTTATAAAAAAAAGTTTGAAGCTAATTTGACTCTAGTAATTGAGTGATACAATAAATAATTTATACTTATCAATTTATTAAATCAACAATGAGTAAAATTCTCAGTATTATGATTCAACGTGATATGTAAAATAAACCTCTACCTTGATATTAAAATGTAGAATTCAAAGAACAAGTGCCTTTTTTTATTAGATAATATTTAAAGGATATGGAAATAATGAATAAAACTCATCGATTAGATCAACAGTAATTATAATTTTTATTACACTTAATTGATGATTGTTCTTGAATTTAATAATTAGGTACAAACACTACCAATAAAATTATATACGCTTATTAACAAAAACTAGATCCAATATCAAAGAAACAAATTTACTAAGAAATTATTTTACAGTTTTTTATTGTCCATTTTAAACTTTCCGTTGTTAATTAATTCAATGACGTTGACAATTAATTTTTTTAATAGGTTAATAGACATAATTAATATATTATAACATAGATTTAATATTTCATAATTTACTCATTTTTCATATCTAAAGGCGTTATAGTCCACGTTATAGCCGTTATAGCCGTTATAGTACATATTACTGTTATTAACAGTTACAATACTGTTATAAATAATACAATAGTACAAAATTGAAAAAGTTATGTAAAATATTAAAGTTTTGAGGTATATTTACGGGAAGAAGTGTTTCTACTTTACTTATTAACCCGACTTCAAAAAGGAGGATGGTTCTCAATTCGTCTGTATTTTTTTTTAATGTTTGTTACCTCAAAACTCCGTCATTTATTAACCGATTTTGAATTTTTGTTTTTGTTTTAAAGAGTTTGATTTCCGATTGGTCCCATTGTCACCAAATCGAATTCTGATGAAGGGATCCCCTGGATATCGAGGAAAACCCTCATTTTATATGTGATAACCGATTTCTGCAAAATTTTTTTTTTTGAAAGGATATACTCATTCATATAGAGAAAATAAGAAAATTTTTTTAAAAACCGACTTCAAAAAAATTTTTTACAAAAAAAAAACCGACCCAAAAAAAAAAATTTTTACAAAAAAAATCAAAATGCTTGAAGTTATAGAACTTCAAAGTCACTAAAATGCGAGAAATAAAGCTATTTTGACAAAATGAAACCCGACTTCAAAAATCAAACATTCTAAAACAAAAAATGCACTAAAAAATAAAAAAATAATTGCCAATTTCTCACAATTCTTGTGCCAATTTTAGTTCACCTAAGCAAAAATTTTAAAATATATATGTTGGAGGCAATGTCCAAAATTTATGTGAATTTTTCTATGCTGACACCGACTCCAAAAATAATAAATGTACATATATATTTCAATATTTTTGCTTAGGTGAACTAAAATTGGCACAAGAATATGCAATTATTTTTTTATTTTTTAGTGCATTTTTTGTTTTAGAATATTTGATTTTTGAAGTCGGTTTTCATTTTGTCAAAATAGGTTTTATTTTTAAATATATCAATCAAAAACATATTCTTAAGAAAAAAATTTAAAATTTTGAAAAAAGGAAGTCTTATATACTATAGAGATTTATAAAGTCTAGAGTAATAATACTATTAGTTGATCAAAGACAAATTATAAAAAATCAAAAACCTCTACACTTATAAAGTTACATGTAAAATTGCATAAAATATAATTATGTTCTATTTTGCTATTCCTAAAAACTTGCATAAAAAAATAAGAGAGATAAAGTTCAGGCGCGTGCTGTAGATTTTTTGTGAAACATCCTGTACATGACCCGTAGACGTTTGGATTGTCGCTGTATGCCCAATGAGTCAGCTACGTAATCGCTTTGCACCTTTTCTTTATTTTCTTTTCTACGCTGCCGTAGCTCTGGGATTCGTTCGGAACAGGATTTTTCAGACTCGTTGGATTCCTTCCGACGCGAGCTTTCTTCTGATATGCGTTTTCCACAATTCTGAGCATATTTACGAGTCATAAGAGACAAAATCTTCAATTTTTTTGTAATTTTAAATTTTATACCGATTTTTAATTATATTCGGGCGAAGATTTGTATTGCCTCACTTTGCCTCCTAGTAGTGCTACGCACAATAACACTAGAATCTAGCCAAACGCGTTCCAAACTACACGGGTTTATAACTTTAAACAAAGCTAATTCGTAACCTTTCACGCGCATGTACTTACATTGGTACGATGACGTCGGTTGGAAATAAAATACAATGCGATAGATACGTAAAGACATAATCTATCTGTTGCGGGCTTAAACATTCTAAACGCATTATTATTCTCTAAGTTATTAGCGATTGAAATCTTATAGTATTACGTCACATAAGAATGTTCGACCTACCCTCAGATACTATGCCTTAGCCTGTTTGCAGAGGTAAATAAAAACACATATAGTTAGAAATGTTAAAACTCTGGGTGGTAAAGGTATTTTAATGGAACAAAAAAAATTATAATATTTCGAAATTATAATAATTATTGCGGATGTAGGTAGATAAAATAATTATTCTTGTAAAATATTAATGTCACAATAAATTTCATCACACTATCATCGGAGGTATTTTATTTAAATACAGGTATTCAAAAACATTAAACATTTATAATAATGCAAGGTTGAATACCTTATTGAAATAACTTTCAATGGTAGTTTTACCAGCTACTCAATTCTTACAGATAATCATACATAAACCTACTAGCTAATGAATATGTTAAAAATTCATACATTTAAAATTCTGATAAATTGTAAATTTTAATATAAAATTAAAATACGATTAATAACTAAACAAATTGAAAACTTTCAACAACAAAAATATTTGCACACGCTTTTATGAAGGTCGTTGAACTATTTAAGTAATTAAATACATAATACATGTAATGTTAAAATACATGTGATGTGATGCAAACGTGAGATAATTGCAATTAAAAATGATTTTGAACTATGACCCATACAAGTGGATGTCAGTTTTTAAAATTTTATATTTGATTTGTGCGTTATTGATTCGATTTTCGAAAAAATGTTTCGGATAAAAGTTGTTCATTATAAATATAACTGTCACAACGTTTATTCAAAAATTTTTTAACCATAATTTAATTATAAAATTTTAAAAACTAATATCAACTTTTCCACGTCATTTGTACACTCCCGTTCAAAAAACATGAATAGACCTGAACCGAATCAGTCTCTCACAATTTTGATTATTCATGTAGTAAATGTTTTTTATAGATACAACATTTTATTTTATTTCTATACGTAAGAGGAAGATATAACACTTAATATGTATTAACATTACATATATTTTTTAAATGCTTTATCTGTTACTGACAACGCATAAATAAAACCGTATAAACAAAAAATATAAATTCAGTTTATACTTCCATTTCATTTTTACACACTAAAAAATAGACTACATATCTTTGTTTATAAATAAATAAAATTATACATTATACAGAGAGTTACAAAAGTGAGGAGTTTTTTGCCATACAAGTGGATGTCAGTTTTTAAAATTTTATATTTGATTTGTGCGTTATGGATTCGATTTTCGAAAAAATGTTTCGGATAAAAGTTGTTCATTATAAATATAACTCTCACAACATTTATTCGAAAATTTTTTATCCATAAATTAATTATTAAATTTTAAAAACTAACATCAACTTTCACGTCATTTGTACACTCCCGTTCAAAAAAAATGAACAGACCTGAACCGAATCAGTCTCTCACAATTTTGATTATTCTTGTAGTAAATGTTTTTTATAGATACAACATTTTATTTTATTTCTATACGTAAGAGGAAGATATAACACTTAATATGTATTAACATTACATATATTTTTTAAATGCTTAATCTGTCACTGACACCGCATAAATAAAACCGCATGAACAAAAAATATAAATTCAGTTTATACTTCCATTTCATTTTTACACACTAAAAAATATACTACTTATCTTTGTTTATAACCAAATAAAATTATACATTACACAGAGAGTTACAAAAGTGGGGAGTTTTATGAAACGTAAGAAAATTAACATTTCAGGTATGTTAATTTTTTTGAACGGGAGTGTACATACAGTATGAGAGAAGCGTGGGAAAATGACAAATTTTATTTTTTTATTGAAAGGAAATTACCACCATTAAAAACTGATATCATTTCGAACTATATGTTTAGAATTATATGTCTAAAAGAATTCGTAATGTTTTAGGTACCACACAGTTTTGCTGAACAATTAGAAACAATAACATATTTAGATAATTATTTTCAGTTCAGGGGGTATGGAAATAATCGCGTGGAAACAATGTGACAACGTTGTGGCATTATTTAAAATAAAAGAGAAATTAAATTAAAATATCCAAGGTACTAAAATATTTTAAAATTTTTATTAGATAATAACTATTGAAATAAATGAAAATGATATTGTAATAAATACTAATGAAAGTCTTCTGAAACACTTTCATTCCGACCATGTTTCATCCGATCAAACTAGAATTGCGATCAAACTAGAAATTTATATATAAATTTTAGTGTTCGTTTTTTTACATCAACTAGGTAGGTTCATGAACATTTAAAGAAATTTTTCCGAAAATCCTTTATTAGTAGAAAACTAATTTTCTTCAAAAATTCGGTAACAAAGTTTGACTCTTACGTGTAATTATTCTAACTGAAACAAGGCAACTACCTTAATACACGTTGTGTTGGAATTAAAGAATCACATATCTCCTCAAAGAAATTTTCAAAACAAAGCAATCCACGTTAGTGCGTTATCTATTAATAAGCGGTTTAAAAAATAATCTATTAATAAAAGCGAAAATATACATCAACAAATTTTTATCAGAAGTAAATTATACTGCTTGTTTTGATAAATGAGAATTTTTTGTTCAAAATCAGTTTTATTTTCAACGCTTCCACTACTTTTAAATAATTAACCAACGCTTCCACTTAATTTTGATTTCGTGCTATATTTTCGAATTCCATCACAAATTAATAGTGTCAAAATATTGTATTGGCATCAGAATTGCATTAATTTTTGCAAAGTTTCAATTTGATTGGATAATATGTGTAAGTAAATCGAAATAACAAATATGATAGAACTAACGTATACTTTATAGACAATCAATGTCTTGAACTTTTAAAAATATTATCAATATTTCATTATCTGCGTTTAATTTTAAAATAATTTGTCATTCTTGAACAAAGCATTCACCAAATTTGTACTAGAACTACAAATTTGTAAAAGTTTAATTTAATTTCTCATATTTTACCAATGCTTTCACAATATTTGTAATTTCTATATTTTGGCATATTTACGAATTCCATCATGATTTCACGTTTATATTATTTTGTTGATATCAAAATCCTAGGTATTGTACAGTAACTTTGACGTAACCGGTTCTTATAGAACTCAACGAGACTAATCAAATGTAAATAATAAAATTTTTCGATATTTTGCTAAGTTTTTGAGATATTGAATTTCAGTATTATCGTTATAATCCACAGTTATACGGTGGAGGCCAGCCATGCCTTGTCATAATAAGGCATTTCCAACAATAAATTTTTCAATTATATCTACCACCGTTTTATATCCAGATTGCAGAGCAAAATTAGTTATTTTTGTATAGGTATTCATAAAACGACCTAATTAGACCATTTCCTCGTATCCGCTCGACCTTCTGCCTGTCTGCCTTTCCGTAAGCATAATAACGCGAAAACAAAAAATGAAATTTTCTGTGATAGTTTAATAGTGCGGCAAGATCGTAAATAGGATAAATCAGAACGTGCGATATCGATCCTTGATACCGTAAGAGATAGAAAATAAATTCCACAAACTATGTTCTTTTTTTTTATAATCTAAATAGTTGCTCTAAAATTTCAGCTCAAACATCTGTAATTACTCTTGATTACAAAACTGTATACTAAGGTATGGCGTAAAACTTTCTTCACGACTTTTGTAATTTTATAAATTTACGAGTGTTTAAAAAGTAAAATAAATAGTTCTCGAATTGATAATGAACTCTGGGTATATAGGAATTTAAGCAATTAACTCAGTTAGTTGCTATTTTCATTTTTTTAAATACAAAAAAATGTAAGATTAAAAATTAGAAAGTATGGGAATATATATATTAATAAATAGAAAAGTGTAATTTGTGGTTAACCAAAAAATATTAATGCGGAATTAATTAGTTTGAAAATAAAATAATTCTATTAAATATAATATTATTATGTAACGAATAAAGAGTCATCTCAATGAGAAAGGATTTTTGTCTAATGTAAATATGATTATATCTCTCTGCATGTGTATCTCATGGGATAACACCTTCAGTGACTTCGAATCTAGCCCCAAAAATCAATAGTTTATAGATGGTGATCAAATATCTCAATGTGTGCTTCACCAAAGACTAAACATAAACAAATTTCAAATTCCTACGCCACAGCGTTTTCGGAAGAAATGTTTGTAATAGACAAACTGTAGAAATTTCCGTTTGAAAATGTATTTCATTTTTATGTCTGATGAAGGAACTGCGTTTCGAAACTACTAAAAATAAAGTGATTTTACGAAAATTTCAAATTTTTTAATAATTTTTATTAATAAATTTTATGTTTTATTTAATAATTATAATGGATCTTCGTCAAGTAACAACCCATTCAATACAACATATAATATCTAAGAAAAAAACAACATTTGTAAACACGATTTTAGTACGAAGCTTTTGCGAGCTTATACCATTGTATATATTATGCATAAAATACCATTGCATATATTACATATATAAGCTTTTATATACAATGGTATTATATGTTTAGTACCGAATTTGTAACGATTGCAAATATTGATCGCAGAAAAAAATTTTCGTATAGGTGTACATAAAATGATTTTACTAGTAGATATCCATCCAACCTTCTGTTGACCCACCCATCCGCCTGCCTATCTGTCAACACGATATCTAAAAAACTTAACGATAACTTAAAACACGATTTAGATTCGCCAAATTACTCAAAACTGAAAATTACACTTTTTGTTGAATTCGCGTTTTTTTTACAATTTTCAAAACGGATTGTATTTTTTGTTTTCGTTAAACTTACAAGTTTCGTTAAAATTACAAATGTCGTGTCAAAAATAGACGAGATGCATTTTTCATACAATATAGCAGAGAGATATTTTTCACTAAGAAATATTTCCTATTTACTCGTAAATACTAGTAAAATAAAATCGATTCCTGCCAAATTTTAAAATGTAAATTTCTAGAAAATTACTTACGTTGAACTAAAATTGTCAATGGTAAAGACTCCACGTGTTTTGGTAGGATTAGGCGGCGCTTTAGGCCGGTAACTTGACATTGTGCCGGTCTAATATATATATCTGAAACAAAATAAAAAGATGTGAGTGAAAAGCCATTATTATAAATAATATTTATTATTACATCGGTATTTATTTTTCAACAACCAGATTGTTTAATTTAATTATGAGTCATCACTGTAGATATTAACAAAATATATTATACTAGCTTATACCCGCGACTTTGTTCACGTTTATTTTTATATCTCCGCGGCTCTCGTTATATCATAAGCATAAAAAAAACAGTTTCTTGAAAATCGGTCCAGTAGTTTTTGCGTGTCGTTGAAAAAAAATAACTCTTAATATTGATCATAAATGTACAATTTAAAATAGGTTTTTCAAAGTTTTATCTAGGAAAAATTTTTGGAAATGGATATTTCACGTGGAATAAAAAAAAATATGTGACTAAATTTTTCATTTAATATAGTTCACCCGTGCCACTCAAAGCAAAAAGTATCTATGTCTATATATTGCGGTCGTTTGAGTATTTCACACCTTATGTTTTTCTTTTACAAACTCTAAAATATTGAAAAAATTAAAATGAGTAATTGTAAGCAAAATGGCTGAAATTTGGTGTACGAAGTCATTGTATGCGTGGTCTACGAAAAACTACAATATAATATGTTTATTATATTTGTAATTAATATATATGTATAGCTCCATATAACATCCATGTATGTTAATGCTCGATCTAGCATTGCTGACATAAATATTTAACCTCGTTGACCAAAAAATTAACTTTGTTGGCAATACTCTTATAAAGTTGCATTTGTCAAAGAGTAAATTACGATTAGCTAATTTATACTGAGGATGACCACTTTGTAGTCGAAATAAGTATTTATAATACAAAAAACTGATCAAGATATTGGGGCGAATTTGAAATTTTATCCAATTTACCTGCATTTTTTTTTCCTTAATAGTCATATTTAGGGTCGATCCACATTATAGTACCGATCACGGTTCGTTCTCGGTCCGATCTCGATCTGGTAAAATATTAACAAGTTCATGTTCACATTATAATTCCGATCACGGTTTGTTCTCGGTCCGATCTCGGTCTGATAATATTAAGCGGTAAAAGACGCTTCAGTGGGTAATAGTTGAATGAACCGGGAACAGAGACCATTCACACTATCATTCACATGCCGTTACAAGTTCAATCGCACTCAAAAATATTTTTATTCTTCGTGACTGGAGTGTGATTGGACCGGGACTTGACTGTGACCGATAGTATGAATACACACATTGTTTCTTAACTTGATAATATTTTTCCAGTCCGAGATCGAACCGTGATTGGCACTATAGTGTGGATCGACCCTTAATGGATTATAAAAATATTTTTGTTCAAGTGTCGGAATCAAGCGGAGTCGAATTACCCGTTTTCAATCACTATTTTCATCTCTCAATTAAAATTATAAATAATAGTGCTACGGTTCTGGGGGATGGAACTTTTTTAAGGAAATTTCCTGCTCTGTAAGAATCTTTTTTTCGATTTCCGATATCTGCAATAGTTTCTGAGATATTTTCAAAAAACAAAACCCCCTGTCTTTTTTAAAATAAATTGTTCATAACTTTTGCAATTGTTTATGTGCGGGTTTGACATTTTTGGCACATTTTTCTAGACGTCATAACGAGTTCAACGAGCTATGACGTCACGTTTTACAACGATTTCACATTTTTTAACTTGTTGACTAGACTATTTAGACAAACTTTCTTTTGTTGTAAATAATATTTTGTAAACATTTTGACAATATTGCTTTAATTATTCACTTCTTTCATAGATTCAGAAGAAAATTATTGATAGATTAGTGTTTGATGTAAAAACACATTTATCGGTTGTTATAAAAGCAATCAGTGTTTTTATCTTTTTACATTTTTATGCATTGTGCATTCAAAAAAACTATTTTTCAAAGCTATGCCTGAAGATTATACCCATAATACGATAAATGATAAAGACAACTTAGGGACCGTTCATAAATTACGAAGAGGTTTTGAGAGCTAATTTGGCCCCCTCCCCCCTTACTGTAAGATATCATAAGATTACAACTACTCCCCCTACCCCTTAATAAGAAATTTTCGTAAGAAATGGATATATTTTTAAAATAAAACACCGTTTATTCTGAAAATATAGCCTTTAAATAATAATTTAAAAAAAATGTTCAGAAAAAAAGTGTCAACTATTATCATTTAAAAAAAAAACCAAGCATGTTGGTTTATTTTAGCAGCAAGCTGTTTTAAATCATTTATTTTTTGAGAAATAAATTTCTCAAAAGCACTGTCGTCATTTTTGAAAACTTCTTTATCGGTTTTCCAGAATAAGTTTGACTCTTGTTGACAAACCTTTGGTGTTTTATCTGGGAAACCTTCTACCCACGCTTTAAATAACAGTGGATGTAAATATCCAGACGTCATGGTAGATAAAATAATTATAATACAATTAAATAACCTATATTTTTAAGATTGCAAGCAACAGGAAAATCCCCGTTCAACGAGAACAACAATAGAATAATAGAGAGAGCATTTAATTTTTGTAAGATTCAAGTTAGAGAAAAAAAGTACAGATGGCGTTATCAAATGCCATTTCTTAGCGCGAAAGTGGTTATATTTTCATTTCAAAATCTTACATAATATTAGATTCTCTACCCCTCCCCCCTGTCTATGGTAAGAACTTATAATATTCAGTCAATACCCCCCCTCACCTAAACGCCTTACATAATTTATGAACGGCCCCTTATAGTATTTCTCCCTTTTCAGAAGTCGGTTAAAAATTATTATTTTTCATAGATGAATTACATATAACATTTCAGTGGAAAGAATGCAGTTTTTATATTAGTATAAACTGTAATGTATTACATTTCATATTGTGAACTTTTCACCATGTTTAACCAACTATAATATAACTGGTTGAAACCCGTTAAAAAATAAACAATACCGTGACGCTATAAAAAAAATCTAAACCAAAGACTTGGTTTGGTATAGACTATAGACTGCCGACACTTATGTATACGTTACATTTGGAAACATAACAAACCTACACCTCTTGTAAATACCAAAAATTAATATTTATAAGGTCTAGATAGAAATACATTTGAAGTTTCCTCTCTTTATAAAAAAAAATTCATACTAAACCAGAGTCCATTTTATTATTTTTTAAAGATGTTCGTGCGTTAGACATAGTATATTCAAAAAATTGTAAAAAATTCACAATAAATATTCATTTTTGGTTGTAAAATTACAATATATTTGGATAACTGTGTACAATATTTGCTGATTAAAAAAATTAATTATGACGTTCGATAAGACTATTTTTTAAATAAATTAAATTAACTGTGTAATTTAAAGATTATTTTTAAACAAAATTTACTCAGTGTCTAATTTATTAACATAGTTATAACTTTATATATAAAAAAATGCTTTTTTTTTTTTTAAACAAAAATTTGATTTTTAACCGTAGATAACATTTATCGTAGATAAGTTTTTTAAGAAATATCCTTACGTGATGAAACTTGCCAAATATTACAGATTAAAAGTTTTATCCAATATTAATCAAGTCTCAAATATGAACGTCCTTAAGGTTAATAATTCTATGTACACTTGGCCACAAAAATTTATGCAAGTCTTTTAAATTTTATTGTTGATTTGATCCATATTCATTCAGTTTTAGAAAAAAAATTTTTGAATAAAAGTTTGAATGAACAACTTTTATCCCGAAGCATTTTCTCGAAAACTGTACTCGAAAATTTGTACTCGAATGAATAGAGTACAAATCAATTATAAAATTTAAAAACATCGACTTTTGTGGCTCTAGGAAGTGTACATATAGGAAATATCGTGTTAAGAAAAGATCTCATGCAAGTTTTGAACATAGGATCTACCTATCGACGTGTAAAATTTCATTATCGAAGATCTTATAGTTTTTGAGATATATTTGGCCGACTAGAGGACGGAGGACATCGGATGATCAGGAAAACTATACAACACATGATAATTAATTATTTTTACTAGTTCACTTGTAATATGTAATACTAAGACTGTAACAATGCATTCATTACCAGTATGACACAATATTTATAGATGCGTTTTATCTTAACATGTTTTTGTTGATACCGATTCAAATAAATAAAGTTAATTCGATCATACTTGAAACAATATTTCTTGAAACAAAAACGGTCACACAATCGCTATTCACTGCACAGCAAAAAAGCGGCACACTTTAAAAAAATCATTTAAATTATTTTCTGTGGAATTTTTTTGAATTTTAACAAAATTTTTATAAATTTGTATTTGTTTTTATTGATATATATAAAAATACATCGCAAAAACTTTGGTGCAGCTTTAGATCTGCTACGAAAAGTGCCCTGGTTTACCAATTTACCCTACACGCTAAAGTATATCGTTACTGCAGCAGATTCGGCCCTGAAACACATTCGCAACACAAAAGCTTGACACTAGGGCTGTATTATGCAAATTTTTACTCCAACCTGACTTATGGCTTAATTGTATGGAGTTCTGGGATCAATTGGGGAAAAATATTTAAAATTCAAAAGCCATTAGAGTAATCTTCGGCTTATCTAGTACAGATAGCTGTAAAGAATATTATAAATTATTAATATTTTCCATCCATCTACATCATAGAGTTGGTTAAATTTATTTGCAGGAAACCTGAATATTTTCGGTAATATATTCACTCAAGTACTAAATACCAATTGAGGCAAAGTGCCAAATACATTATACCCCAAACTAGGTTGACCGTTGGTATAACAGGACCACGATGTATGGCGATTGACATCTACAACAGGATCAACGGTATAGAAACCATGACAAATAAATTCTTCAAGATGAACTCAAATAATAAATAATATTAATTCAATAAAATGATTGATTAGAATGCTTGTGTATGTGTGTTTGTGTGGATGTACAGATATATTATTTGAATACATGTGTTTATTTATTTATTTATTTATTTTTTAAAAATTTTACTAAACCGGTCTTTTACAACCGGGGCTATAATTTTACAACTTGACAATCCAAACTGACCATTAACTCTTGTTTGGAGCTAAAAATTTTTTTATTAAACACGACAATCAAATATGAGGCTTAGTACCTCATATTTAGAGCTATTTAATGAATACATGGCTGAATATATGTTTATTATTTACATATTATCCTTCAGTTCAAATTTGTAAGGTGAATACCGAACGGTTGTTCATCTAAATTTCAAAAAACGAATGACATGTTCTATATAATTGTAACTATTGAGAAAAAGAATAAATTATTATTATTATTCGTGTTGAGTCGTTTTCTAGATACTTTTTTTTCTTAGCGGATAAATATTTTACCAACCATAATTTATGAGAATCTCGATGCACAGAAAATAAATATCGACTATTATTTTAAATGAAAATCGAAAGTAAGAAAACAATTTGGTTAAAGTTAAAACAAACCTATAATATTCCAGTTTGTCAGACAGACATCCTGTATGATAGATACTTGATAGAAGAGAATTTAATTAAAAGTCTGTAATTAATTTATTATCGTAGTAAAACACTTAATTAGTAGGTATTATAGATAGATTGTAGAGGCTGTCTTGGACGGGACACACTTCGACCATAAGGTGATGCCTAAGGATGTGAGGATGTGAGTGGAAGACAAAGAATTTTGTGTGTAGACTAGGAATTGGTAGGATATGCGGCTGCAGCCGACTTTGATAGGAACTATGCCGATACTCATCTGGAGTTCGTGAAGGAAACTGCAGAAAACCTTCACAAGCATAGCCGGTTACTTCGTTTTTGTCCATACACCGACAGTTTAGTCAATTAAGAGTCCCCTTTATTTTTTAAAATAATTGATAAACTGGCGATGTCGGGATTGCCCGACACATAACCTCCAAGTTCCAAGTACACACAACGCCTTTACAAGCGCTGCTACTTGGCTGATTAGTATGTACTATACTTGTAGCCTATTATCTATACGATTACAGTATATTTTATTTCGAAATATTATATAATATGATTTCGTCCAACAAATTGTTGCAAATTGAAATTAATTGATCGACGGGCCACAAAAGTAGCGATATTTTTCAAAATTTTATTCATGATTTTTGCCTTACTTTTCGTGTTTTGAGAAAATCGAATAAAATTTTAATTATCAGTGTGTCATTCCCTAAGTAGTATAAGTAGGTACTATCTAACCCACATGCTTTGCACTGAAATTCTGTTTCAACTATTGGTTGTGTGAAAATATGTTTTATACAAAAGATGTTTGTTTTTATTAGCTAAACACTTCTCATAAATAAATATTTTTTCTATCTCGCATGGTTTATAACTTTGAATTTTAGCATGCTACGCGGACACGTATTTAGTAGCTGGCACGGATGCATAAACCAAATATTTTTTATAGCCTATGTTCTCGGGAATTATGTAGCTTCCTATCAGTGAAATAATTTTTTATAATCGGTACAATAATTCCAGAGATTACCCGGAACATACAACTAAAACAAATTCAACTAACAAATTTCTCTTTATATATTAATATTGATGAACCACTTTTAGTTGAAGTATTTTTTCAAAAATCGCATGAGGAAGGCATAATTTTTCAAATCAATATTTAATTAAAAATTCAATAACATTTTTGTTTACATAGTATACCTACGCTAATTCCAGTATACTATGTCTTCGTAACCTTAATGGAAAATGACATTTGTATAGTATTGTGACGCTTAAGGGTACACAAATGATAATGGTCTAAGATCCAGCATTAGAAAAATCTTCCCTCATCTGTTAATTGAATGAAATAATGTTTAAAAGACAGATAACAATATTATAAATGTATGAGTGCAATGTCTGCCACCGTAGTCCCGCTGGCTATTAAGATTAATTAATTAATTGATTAATATGATATAGTGTCTTTGTTTGTTGCTCGAACAAAATAATTTAATTATATATTTATTATATAAAATATATTTTATAATATCACAGTAATAAAATTTTCAAAAACTGTGTTCTACGTAGAGAGAGACAATTATATTTGTTCGAGCAACAAACAAAGACCCAATATCATATTAATTAATTAATTAATTAATTAATCTTAATAGCCAGCAGGACTACGGTGGCAGACCTTGCACTCATACATTTATAATATTGTTATCTGCCTTTTAAACATTATTTCATTCAATTAACAGATGAGGGAAAATTTTTCTAATGCCGGATCTTAGACCATAATAAGAAGTTAATGTTGGCTTCAAATGATTTGAAAGAATTGATGCATGCATCAGTTTCGTTCTTGGTGTAACGGTAACACTGGGCTAGAAAACAACGTAAACTCCGTGTTTTGTTTACAATTCATCGTGTATTATTATATTCAAATATTCGGTGTACAAGGAGTATTATAATTATTAATGTTTTTAAAATTCTTTTATGCACAAATGGTATTATTATAACCTTGCTGAAATATATATTGAAAAGCAATCAATTATACCTATAAAAGAAATTGGCTAAAGCACGGTATTATCTCGTGCTCTGAAAAAATGAATAGTAAAATGTACTCCAACAGAGTTATTCATTTTTTTACTAACAAAAAATTCAATTATGAAACATTTTAATTGCAATAGATTTTTTTCATCTATTCAATAATATTAAACAAGGGTACAAGGAAATTCAAGGTGTGAATTGAAAGAAACACACCAAACACTAGGAAATACATTATACACGTAAAAATTAGCTTCAAAATACGAGTTATGTTATGCAATTTTGAACCATACTAAACGTTAAAGTATTTTATGCACCAATCGTTACGAATGTATTCCACACATAAAACTAAGCTTGGAAAACCCAAATGTTTTTTTCCTATTTTTATTAATTTCTAAGTTAACGTATCGTATAACTCATGACTCTGGATTCTGTAACATTTTCAGCTTAGGTCGTATTCGTTGCAATTTGACTCACTATTGGTGTTTGTTCCTTAGCGCTATGGCATCTGGTGGCAATCATTAGAAACACAGTCAATTAGAAGCAGGTCTTTCAATAAGAGTTATACCTTTTAAAATTTGTAGAAAATAAAAACTCTACGTATCAAAGTAAATTGTGCTTTATTTTGAAGCTTAGGCATTTTTTGTGTGCATTGAACACCCTTACGCACACGATGGCTCCAATTGTTAGTCACTCTGTCCAACATTAGTTGCGTTAAATAATATCAAAGAGAACTCTAGGATTTTTCGAATTAAATTTCGATTTTTGCCCCAGTTTCCTGGATCAAAAATTTTTTTTGTATTTTATAAATACGTATTTCGACTACAAAGTAGTCATCATCTGTATGAATTAGCTAATTGTAATTATTCTCCGAGGAGATGTTACTTGTTTGCTAATTTGCTGACGGTCTGCAAATTAGTTGCGTTATCCGTGTTACGCGAATTTCTGTGGCCAGAACTTAAGACCATAGATATTGAGAACATGTGGTTCCAGCAGGATGGCGCCACGTACCACACAGCTGATGCTTAGCTCGATTAGCTGAGGGAGAAGTTTGCGACCGGATCATCCCAAGATGAGGATTTGTGAATTGGCCGTGTGATTTAACACCCATGGATTTTTATTTTTGGGGCTTCCTCAAAGTCCAGATCTATGCTGACAAGCCCCAAACTTTGCAACATCAGGAGGCGAACATTCATTAGGCTATCACAGACATAACGAAACTAATGTTTCACAGAGTGATTACTAATTGCAGCCATCGTGTGCGTAAGTGTGTTCAAAGCCGTGGTGGACATTTGAACAATATATTAGCTTCAAAATAAACGATAATTTACATCGATACGTAGAGTTGTTTTTTTTTTCTTCAAAATTAAAAAAGTAGGTATCACTCTTTATGAAAGACCATTTCTTAGGTATATACCGGGTATAAAAACTAAAATCAAAAACTATAAATATTTCTGTCGGCCATGCAAAAATTGCATCGACTTTTGGAAAGGTCTCTTGAAAACATTTAATTTGTTAAGATATTTGTATATAGGGTTGCCACATCTCCAGATTTCTTCGAGAGACAATCGAAATCGTACAGTTTCTCCCGACTCCCGATTTCAAAGGTAAAATCCCGACTTCCCTAGTTCAGTGGAAAAAAATTTTGCTAACCGCAATTAATATATTTTGCAGAACAATTCTAAATATGAATCTAAATCCAAAATAATAATAATATTGTTATTATAATTAATATTAATATGAGAAATAACTCTTTAATACGCTTGGAAACGAGGTCCGGACCTCAGTATATCGCGCTCAGTGGGCTAACCGTTACACCACGCTTGATAAGCTTATAAATTACTAACATATAATTCCAACATATTATTTATTCTTGTGTATACTTAAACCTCGAATGATACAAACTTCTTCGCTTGATGTAAACCATTATTAATTAGAACTAATAACTAGACGATGGAATTATACCAACTTCTCCGCTTGACGCCGATCGTTATTAGTTAGAATTGATTTATTGTAAATTTTCGATTTTCGTCCCATATTGGTAGTACTTAGTTATCTTTATAAAGTCATACTATAAAGTCATATTATATCATTTTTTTTCGATATATTGACACAAAAAAAAGAGAATATTATAAAAAAATAAATGCTATTTTCAATGATTCGAGAATGTACCAGGCTTATAGGTTTTGAAATGAAAAATTATATTTTTGATCACCCAAGTAGCATATATAGTGTAAACGATCAAAATTTGCCCGGTTGACTAAATAATACCTGGACTTCCCGAATAACATATATTATGTCGATCTCCCGATTTTTCATAATTTTGAGGTGACAACCCTATAATAATAATAATAATTAAACTTTATTCATAAATTTTCGTACAGAGTACATTGAATGCGTCAAACCTAGATAACAAAAATGGTAGCAATTACAAGAATGATAACAATAAGGATAAATGATAACGAAACACTTTTACGATCTCTATATAGAAGAGCAGCACACCCAATCCAACCTAGCAAGGTTTTATGTGAACCATTATTAATATATATTTTTAACGAATTTAGCTATTGATCCGATGAACTGTAAATAATTGAACTGAATAATTATTAAATATTATTATCATATAATCTAATTAATCTATATTAATTAAATAATCTTTAAAAAATTATTACAAGGTCTTTTATTTAGTAAAATTAACAAAATCCATAAACAATAAAAATTAAAATAATTATAAATATATAACATAATTAATTTATTGCATTAAAAAAATATCTTTTTAAAAAATCAACATTTTAATGATTAATTAATTACCGACTAATTACTAATATAGTAATAATGTCTGATTCAGAAATTATTTTACATTGTATATTTAAACGATTTTAAGTGTAACAGTGAACAGCTTCAAACATACTCATAACCTATTAAATTTTCCTATTAAAAAAATGTGCATGGATACGGGTTGGCACAAAAAAAAAGGTTATAAAAATTGTCGGTTAAAAAGGTTATAGAAAGGCTAATTTGACAATTAGCCTTTCTAGGGCGGGAGGGTACCTATGTTTTGATTTTCTCCTTGACAGCAACGTTAAACAACGACAAAAAATTAATTTTTTTAAATGGTTCAAAAAGCTTCTTTTTGGCTTGCTTTGGGCTTCATTTCTGTGGATTATTGACATATTTATGAAAAACACGAATTTTTTAAGCAAAAACAAGTAATCGCGATTTTTGACGGTTTTTCCGATTTTTTTCAAAAACTAACGATCCTTTTCAAGTTTTTTTTATTCGCAAAAAACATTTTATCATATATTCTCGTATTGGCATATACCAACAACTGGTTCTGATCCAAAAATTATGAAGCCCAAAGCAAGTCAGAAAAGATGTTTTTAAACAATTTAAAAAAAATTGAGTTATGACGTTGCTTAACGTTGCTGTCAATGAGAAAATCAAATCATGTGTACCACCCCACTAGTGCAGCCACTGGTGGATTTTTTTTAAATATTCAGAGGAAAAAGGCTAATTAAAAACAAAGATTTAGAATGAAATCATCTGTAACTACTCTTCAGAATTTTGTTAAGGGATGTTCAGAGAATATTTAAGAATTTTGAACTCAAAAATTTCATTTTTTTAATATGATTTTTTAACTTCTAAAACGGCCGTTTTTGCGATTTTTTAAACACTAATTGTTTATTACTTGTAAATTTAGAAGGTTGGAAGAAAAAAATTAATTTAAACAAATTGGGACCACAATGCACCATGGTAAATTACATTTCTATAATAATTAGGATAATTTGAAAGCATTCTGACAAAAAAATTGCCTCCTCTGAGTAATCGTATAAAATAGTATACTTTTTGCAAAATAAACATGGTTTTAATTGTGCTTGTCCAACATGTGTTGATAAATGACCGTACATAATTCGCGCCGAACAAAATTCATAAATTATAAATTTTTATTAAAATCATATTAATATTATAATTATGATAACAATATTATTATTATTATTTTTGGATTTAGATTCATATTTAGAATTGTTTTTGCAAAATATATTAATTTCGGTTAACAAAATTTTGTTCCACTGAACTTTTAAATCGGGAGTCGGGAAAGACTGTACGATTTCGGGAGTCTCCCGACGAAATCTGGAGATGTGGCGACCATAGTTTCATACTTAATATGAAATACTAATCTATAATATAATCATATAAATAATTATATTATATTACTTACACAATTGATAAAATTATTATCTAGAAAATTCGATTCCATTCTACAGAGTAATTTCATATTATCACAAACATATTTTTTACATGATTTATGGAAATGATTTACCTAACTACTATTGAAAATTTTGTTTACTTAAACATATTTTTTAATTATTAATCGCTTCTAATTACAACGCTGTTCCACACTTAAAGAAACAACATTAATCAAGTAATTGTTTTTGTGTAGTTGACATAATTTAAAAAAAAAAGATTATATTTATGAATATTGTTTATTTCAATACCAATATCTAAACAAATAACAGAATAGTGATTAGTGTTAGGTACACCTTGTATATAGAAAAAAAAACAAGGTTTTATTCGGATGCTAATTAATGACATAGATAAATATTGTTTCGGTTAATCTACTATTCGCAACACTTGTTTGAAGTTAGTCTTAAAAATATATCTTTTCTGTTATCATAGGTCGTCAAAACATTTACATTACTCTATAAACCATATTTTGACAAAATGGAAACCCGACTTCAGAAATCAAATATTCTATAACAAAAAATGCACTAAAAAGTAAAAAAATAATTGCATATTCTTTAATTCACCTAATGCCAATTTAATTCACCTAAGCAAAAATTTTTAAATTTATATGTACAATTATTGTTATTTTTGGAGGCGGTGTTCAAAAGTTATGTGAATTTCTCTATGCTGACACCGACTCCAAAAATAACAATAATTGTACATATATATTTAAAAATTTTTGCTTAGGTGGACTAAAATTGGCACAAGAATATACAATTATTTTTTTACTTTTTAGTGCATTTTTTGATTTAGAATATTTGATTTTTGAAGTCGGGTTTCCATTTTGTCAAAATATGGTTTATTTCTCGCTTTTTAGTGACTTTGAAGTTCTAAAACTGATTTTATTTGTCTAAATATGGGTAGACCTACTAAACGACCTACTAATTTTTAGTGCATTTTTTTATAACAGACTTTCAGTTTTTTTTACGTGCATTTTGTTTTTTTTTTGTACAAATTTTTTTTTTGGAGTCGGTTTTTTTTTGTAAACAATTTTTTTGAAGTCGGTTTTAAAAAAAAATTTCTTATTTTTCCATTATGAATGAGTGTACCTTCCAAAAAAAAAAATTTCGCAGAAATCGGTTATCACATATAAAATGAGGATTTTCCTCGATTTCCCGGGGATTCCCCATCAGAATGCGATTTGGTGCCAATGGGATCAATGGGAAACCAAACCCTTTAAAACAAAAACAAAAAATCAAAATCGGTTCATAAATGACGGAGTTCTGAGGTAACACACTTAAAAAAAAAGAGCAAAAAAAAAAAAAATACAGACGAATTGAGAACCATCCTCCTTTTTGAAGTCGGGTTAAAATACACAAAATTTACGACTACCGGGCTTTTGTGTTAATTCTCCTAGCTTATTTGAAGAAATACTACGAGGGCTGGCTACAAGAGGAAAACCAATCGATCACAAAATTTAAGTTTTTAATGAAAAATAAAAGTTGACTCGCTAATCTATATCTATACATTGTAGGAAGTCGCATTCCGCGTCTGTCTGTATGTTTATCCGCTAGCTTCTTCTAAATCACGCAACGGATTTTGAAACGGTTTTCACCATCATGTAGATAATTTTTTCCGGAAGGTTTATATTTATAATACATCCTAATTAAAAATTTTTATGTGTAAATAATAAAGATATTTCGAAAAAATTTACTTTCATGTTTTACGTATTTAATTTTGAGTTAAGTATGCACCATAGTTACATATCACCTTAGTTACATATTATACAATTTTTTTTAAACTCTCACGTGAGGAATTTTTGTAGTATTTAATTGTGGACATAACCATATATTTGGCTGTTGCATGTTATCGAAAGTGTAGTAATTAATTCGAGTGAAGCGGGTGGGTATCAGCTAGTTTAATGTATTTTGATTAAGAAACCTAAAGTGACTATTTTCATTATAAACCTTCATTGTACTGGCGGTGAATATTATTACATACTGTAATCCCAGTGTTTACATAGTGTTTGATTAATTCTAAGAAAAATGCCCAAAATCGAGTGACTGATGGTAAAAATAAAAGGTCACTTGACTAATTGCGTCTAGCAGTATCGAATATTTTTATCTGGCTATCTCCTTCCCAGAAGGAGTAGGTATGGCTTGATGGATTTAACATATGAGGTGTCGTTAGATTCGTCTTAATTGTAAGAGTAACATAGGGTATAATATTTAAATATGGCGTCTGCGAATAAAAAAAAGAAGAGGAATAAAAAAAATATTTTGTTATTATAACAATATGGATATCAAATACAAGCTAGTAAATAGCCAATTCCAAATATATCCAAATTCTATACTCTCCAGTTCCCGATTGATTGACTCACTTTCTATGCTAATTATGAGGCGTGACCGTGGTCCAATGGAGCCGCAGTTTTTTTTCATTCGATGCTGATGATCCACAAACATTCAGAAAAAAATTGTCAAAAATGCAAAAACAGGGCTAAAACTAAAAACAGGAGGTTACATTTTGAACGGGGATCTCTGTCGAAAGGACGTTAAAAAAAGTTTTAGAGGTCGCCTCTCGTCGAGCATTAACCACCCTTTTTGTATACCCGAAATATTTTCTGTTTTTTTTTTTTTAAATTTGGAAAAAACGGTCGCAAAAAAAGATTTTTTTTATACGGTTAGCAGAAAAATGGAAGCCCGAAGCTACTGGGAGAGAAGGGGGATTTTTTTTTGTATGTGTGTATATTCAAATAGAGAATATTATTGTGTATGAAGTAACATTCCAGTCAATAAAATATAGCCTACAATCTCACTCTATTCATATATTTGATGTGGGTTCTGAGCCAAAAATTTTTAACTGAACTAACTCCCTTCATAAACATTGTATAAATGAAATATTTAATATTAGAAATGAGCGTAATTTCTGTGCATTGTTCTGTTGAAATCTCTTGTCTCATTTAAATTCATCATACAATTTAAAACATTTTCAATATGATAAATAATTTCTATTTATTTGTATTTAAAAATGTACAATGTCAATAAATCAAATGTATTAGCATAATGTTATATCATGTTTGTATAAAGAAAATTATTTTTCAAAACAATTTGTTATAATTTATTTAACACGAAAACCCACTACAATACATATGATAAAACATCATTTATTTGCAAGTAACGTACTAAAAAGCAAAAAAAAAAGTTCATTACTCTGGAACAGCGACGACCTAGCTAATTTCGTCATAATAAATACTTCTCTTTTGGAAATAAATCTTAATTATTTTTTATCTTACTAATGTTCAGGGCAACCTGTGATCGCATGTATATAAATAAATAATTTTCCATGTATTTGTATACAAGCGGTTTTTAGCGGTCACAAATTTACTCCCATCAAAATGAAATTTCGTATGTGATATGATTTGGCATTTGAAAGGCTAAGTTCGTTAATAAGTAGAATCGATCAAGAGACAAGTGAATTATGATATGATATGATTTATTGACATACATTCAGCAAATCAAGATACAAATATTCCTTACATTATTTGCAACGAAACAATAGCATTAACAGTAACAAAGCTAATAATAAATAAAATATAACAAATTAAAAAATCCAGAAACAAAAAACAAAAAATTATTCGGTTAAACTAAATTTTCTTTATTGCCCAGTGCATACGAGGCCATCAAACAATCAAACTTTTCCTTTTTCAGTAATATGTAGTTTATATATTGGACTAAGTGGATTAGAGAAAGACAAAAACACAAAATATACAATATCTCTGTGAATATTAGAACATAGCACGGTAATGCGTCAGGCCAAGTTTATTCACCTAACAAAAAAATTATCCTAATAAATAAATAATAAGTAATAATAATAATACACTAAACATTGAAATTGAAATGCAATTAAATATGACATGATCTTCCGTCGATCAAAGACGGTCAAACACTTTCATACACGTTCAAACCGCTAATCAAGTACGGTGGTTTTGCACATAAAATTTCTATCCCGACCGGTTTTTTTCAAAGCGTTGTACAACAACTCAATCCATGCCATACACCATCAAACTGTTTACCCAAATAAGGTTATTGCGCAAATTGTTTGATCCGAAATGGGATCCTTTAGTTATAGATCAAGATAATAAAAGCATGTTAAAAATTATACTTATATGTAATTTATTTGCTTGATATTTCCACTTTAATGTTCTACAAAATATTTGCAAAACCAAAAAAAAGTATCAAATATTTTTTTAATAAAAATTAAATTATACTTTAACTTGATGATGTCACAAACGAACTGTCTTGTTGGGTATTAAAGTAATCGATCAAAATAACTAGGTATAATCCTAATTAGCTACTTTATGTTTAATACTTTAAAATTTAAATATACAAAAACAATATTGATCCGTTTAATATATTTGAAAAAGTTTATCCAATTTAATGCATCACGATAATTATTGATTAGAGAAACTACTAATTTTGTGTAAATTTTTTTCATAATTTATTATACACAGACAAAATGTTATCAGCTATCTACGTTTACTTTCAGTTTTTTTTCTAATTTCTGTTTAAAATAGTTTCAAGCAAATGTTTATTGTTATTATAATAGGAACTAATTTTATTCTCTGTATATATAATACATGTATAAGACCATTATATATTTAGTTCCACGGTTGAAAATGTTGATAAAGGGCTGAAATGAATGTGTATTATAGAGTAGGGGTGCCCAACTAGTCGATTGCCAAGGCAATTTTGGTCGATTGCTCGCGATGTCTTGCCAAAAAGTAATTGAAGACATTGATAAGATTTCAAGATTAAAAAAAAAAAAAATGAACAAATTGTCTAATTTATATCGCTTTTTAAAAAAATTTAAGTGTGAAACGCAATAGAAAAAAAATTGCAAACATATTTCATACAGAGCAAGAGGCATTAAAAAATGAAAGATTTATGGAAATACGTCAACTGAGAAAAATATCCCAAAATACCAAATGTAGCGAATATATTTATTCTTGTTTGGGATCTACATACCGGTGTGAATCGGCATTTTAATACTTATTGTTAACGAAGACTAAACAACGTTCTGTCCTGATTAATTCCCATATTGAAGACTCATTATTATTATCTTTGTTAGGACACACACCTAATTATGATTCATTGGTTAGGGACAGCAAACTCAATCTTCCCATTAATGTCAAGGCAATAAAATAAATTCTAAATTTGTCTTTATCTGTAGCTTATTTGAATTAATTTTGACCCGTTAAATAATTATGTTGTTTTTTACGTAGGTCGATATACAGGGTGTTTCAGTACGAGCTGCATTCCCGCGAGCTATTGATAGATTAGCACAAAATAAGTCTTAAAAATCTCAAAATATCTAAAAAATCGTAAAATCATTGTTATATGATCCAAATTTTCGTGACCCAATAAAATCGCGAAAATGAAATCAAATTATCAGCCATACTGTGCATTTTTATAACAACTTTTTCAAATGTACCTTCGAACAAATAAAGTCGACTGATCACGACACATTTTTAAGATAAAAAGTTGGTCTTATACACACAAAAGTTTGCCACTCCTGTTCTAGAGCATTAAAGTGACATCAAGTTCTTGAATGGGCAAAATCTGTCCATACATTCTCATGTTATAGACCTTTAAAACAGTAAGAAGTACTGTGTGATTACAAATTTTACGTAAATAGGGAAAATATGTCAAAATTAACTACTATAATATTTAGTACTTGAAAATTATCTCCATGTAACTTAATAAATAATATTTTTTAAATAATAGCTATTAACAAAGATTTTATGTAAAATATAATGAAAGTCGAATAATATATTACAGTAACTTGTGTTAAAATTACCTCATGCAGTTATATTGTTTTAACTAATATTATTTATTGTACTGTTTGTTAAGCTAAATTTAATTATATAACTATTATTATTATTACAAGAATAGTAAATGTCATTATAATAAAAAATATAGACTGATATAAAATAAAACCTATTTTGACAAAATGGAAACCCGACTTCAAAAATCAAATATTCTATAACAAAAAATGCACTAAAAAGTAAAAAAATAATTGCATATTCTTGTGCCAATTTTAGTTCACCTAAGCAAAAATTTTTAAATATATATGTACAATTATTGTTAGTTTTGGAGTCGGTGTCAGCATAGAGAAATTCACAAATTTGGACACCGCCTCCAAAAATAACAATAATTGTACATATATATTTAAAAATTTTTGCTAAGGTGAACTAAAATTGGCACAAGAATATGCAATTATTTTTTTACTTCTTAGTGGATTTTTTATTATAGAATATTTGATTTTTGAAGTCGGATTTCATTTTGTCAAAATAGGTTTTATTTCTCGCTTTTTAGTGACTTTGAAGTTCTATAACTGATTTTAATTGTCTAAATATGGGTAGACCTACTAAACGACCAACTAATTTTTAGTGCATTTTTTTATAACTCATTTTTTTTGTTTTTTTTTTTTTTAATTTATAGTGCATTTTTTTATAACAGAATTTCAATTTTTTTTACAAGCATTTTTTTTTTTTTTTTGTAAAAATTTTTTTTTTTGGGGTCGGTTTTTTTTTGTAAAAAATTTTTTTATTTTAAGTCGGTTTTAAAAAAATTTTCTTATTTTCCCATTATAAATGAGTATATCCTTTAAAAAATAAATAAATAAATTCGCAGAAATCAGTTATCACATATAAAATGAGGGTTTTTCTCGATTTCCAGGGGATCCCTTCATCAGAATGCGATTTGGTGACAATGGGACCAATCGGAAATCAAACTCTTTAAAACAATCAAAATTTCAAAATCGGTTAATAAATGACGGAGTTCTGAGGTAACAAACATAAAAAAAAAAAGACAGACGAATTGAGAACCATCCTCCTTTTTGAAGTCGGGTTAAAAATAGACGACTATGGTTTGAAGTGCATTATTCGCTCGGGATTTAGCTCGGGAGGTATTGTATGAATTGATGGTTATATATTTACATACGTTATCACATTCAAACTACCATAAATATTTTTTGGCGATATGAGAATCTGATCGGAGTATAATATCAGCATGTAACAAATCGCTGATATAACACTCGCTTGATCGATGCAACAAGGATTTCTATACTGCTCTATTGTATAGTGTTTGGGAGAAATTCAGTAAAATGTCTCATGTGCGCATATAGATAAAATTTATGTATACATTCATTATATGCTTCAGTGTAACACACAAGTGTCTGTCTGTCACATAATAAATGTGACTATACTTTGCTTTGGACAGTAATTTTGTTTGTGTGTGATATAATTTTTGGATATTGATAGAAAAACAATATTGAACATTATAGTAAGATGAATGACCGTAATTATTTTGGTAAATAGCTACACGACCAGCTCTAACATTGTAACATTTAAATTTGACTCTACACTTGAAATTAGGTAGAGGAATGTCCTCATCATTATTACTTCATTTTTCTGATAAAAGAAGAAAATTCGAATTACGAGATTATATATTGATAATCTAGCCTTATTTTTATAAATTCACTAAGTCTGATTATAATAATCACTCTGACAAAATGTTGAGTCATTGATACAATATATAATTTTTCTATTGTAGTTTTTCAATACTATATCATTTTATTAAACTTTTGTGCCTTGATAGTATTGTTGATCTTATTTAATAATATTTTAATAAATAATTTAAAAGGAAGTATAACTTCTTACGTGCGTACATAAAACACAATTTTTTTTTTCAAAATTAATTAACCTGGGCAAAGTAACAATAATCTAAGTAATAAGTACCAAGTATTGCAAAAAAAATACTTTAAGTAATGGTACCAAGTAATGTAAGCTACAAGTACCTGGTATAAGTACTTTAAGGGTACTTATGAAAATTGGAATACAAGTACAGAGTACTTTATTATCACAGAAATATAAAATTATGAAGAATTTTTGAGTGTATATATTTTTAATATTTTGTGAGCTTTTTTTCGAAGTCGTAGAATGATTGTCGATATAGGATACGAGTATAGAATTTAAATCCAATTCATATTAGGAAATCATCTATTAATATAAAATTAAAACAACACACGGAGAGATATTAATTAAGTAAAAAATTTTCAAGATTATTGTTTTGTATTTAAGAGTATCGCTAAGAAAACTTTGAATAAAATCACGAATAAAGATAATAAGGAATATATTGAAGAAAAACTATCAGGGAGTATCATATCTTCATGGAGATTAATTACGATCAGCTAATTCATACTGATGATGAATACTTTATAGTTTAATACGTATATATAAAGTACAAATAATTGATCTACGTGTATTGTTGAACATATCGTATCATAACATATCATAAAAGTCATTCTTGATTGATTCGTTTTAATCACTTAGATGACTGGTGGTTTTGGAAGGAGGAGGTCTAATAAGCAACCACGAAATATCTTTTTCGGTCACCAATTACTAATCACCCCATACATAATAATACATATGAATAGCTATAACCATTTAAATATTCATTTAATTAAATAAATTTAAAAAAATTTATTATATATGTATAATTTTGTTGAATATTAAAGAAGTCTAACTGGTTGCTGACTTAGAATTAGATTTACAAAAAATATTTTTTACAGGCGATAAATTTTAAATTTATCATTTATCTCTATGTGCCCCTTCTTCCTTGACTATTTTTTGCCATTAATAAATTTGACCTTTCAAATACAGAAAACACGTCATCCACTAAGTTGTATTCCGATCGAACTAAAACTATAGTGTTAGACATTAGTTTTTGTTTTTGTTTTTTTGTTTGTATAATTAGTGTACGTTTTTTCACATCAAGCGTCTAGGAAGTTTATACTAAGAAAACGAACAAAGATGTTAATGACCATATACCGATAACACTATCGAATTTAGTTTAAATTCTTTGTGGGATTTTTTTTTGGCTTTTACCTAAATCGCGTAGAAGAAATTATTCTATTTTTTTATATCTGTCCACTCGTCATTTCTTAATTCAAGTATTTGCCATTTGAGTTCATATTATATTTTATCTATTTAATAAGAGTCAAATTAAGGTATTCTCTTTATCATGTTTCTAATAATTCATTTCATGTAACAATAAAATATTATATATTTATGTGTAGTCGTAAAATATTTTTATAGTCCATCCACAGTCCATCGACAATAACAACTTCACGGACTGAACACGTGATCGTATGTGAAAACAGACCGGCTTAGTATTTCGTTTTCGTTTTTTATTCATATTATTTTGTTATAACTATGAATCAAACAAATGGAAACAATAAAAATAATAACAAGAAAAATATAACAATAAAAACTAAAAATAAATATTAAAAAAAAATTAAAATTATGGATTACAAAAATGGTAGTAGTAAACAACAATTCGCATACGAATGAGCTGAGACTTGAATTAATTCAGATTTATAGATTTGACTTATCAAACGAACCAATCATATTGCACCATGTGCTCTGATCATGCGTTTCGTCTGTTTATATGGATGAGCTCTCTAGTATTAGTTTACTCTGAGTTTACTCTGAATATTTATTATTTTTAATTTGCAGTACAATAATGTACACTTGGCCACAAAAGGTGTTCTCATTTTTTGAAATTTTATAGTTGATTTGTGCTTTATTCATTCGGCTTACGGAAAAAATTTCGAAGAAAAGTTGTTACTATTCTTAAACAACTTTTATCCGAAGCAATTTTTCGAAAACACAATCAATTATAAATTTAAAAAAATAACCTCAACTTTGGTGGTGCATAGTTACCTAGGTATAAGTAATTATATAAGATACACTATATATATATATATATATATATATATATATATATATGTATATATATATATGTATATATATATATATATATATATATATATATAAAAAATATATATATATATATATATATATATATATATATATATATATATATATATAAAATACCCGGCTATATTTTTACAATAGACTCGGATATTGTTTAGCAAGTGATGAAGGAATATTCGAACCGTTGGTTTTACTTTTTTTTTTGTCGGAATTTTCTTTTTTTTCTTTTTGGGGTTTTATTTTTCTTTTAATTAGTGTGGATTGTTGTTAAATGTTATACCGTTAATAGAATACAATCATTTATTTTCAAACTATATATATATATTTATATATATATATATATATATATATATATATATATATATATATATAAATAAATGTCTGAAGTCGTCAGTACTACATAAACATCTAATTAGAGTGCGTTAAATATATTCATTATTGTCTTCTTAAGTTTAGCCATTACTTCTAACAATTGAAAATTCTTTATTGAATATCCCTTTGTATTTGTATGTGGAATATTTGAAAATAAATGATTGTATTCTATTAACGGTATAACATTTAACAACAATCCACACTAATTAAAACAAAAATAAAACCCCAAAAAGAAAAAAAAAGAAAATTCCGACAAAAAAAAAAAGTAAAACCAACGGTTCGAATATTCCTCCATCACTTGCTAAACAATATCCGAGTCTATTGTAAAAATATAGCCGGGTATTTTCTAGCACTTGAGGAGAAATATTCGCACGATTGTCAACAATTCTTTCCACGAATAGATCTGTGTTTTGAGAAAACCCCACAAAAAAAGTCGTTAGGAGATAGATCTGGCGATCTGGCTGGCCACTTGAAGGTTCCAAAACCACTCATAAGACGTTCCTGGAAAGTTTGTTCCAAGAACAACCTTACTATCATTGTGTGCAGGGCAACCATCTTGTTGGAACCATACAGATTCCAGATCTACATTAGAAAGAGCTCTAACAGTTAGCAAAATATTATTTCGTAACAAACTCAAATATTTTTGAGAATCTAAAGATCCGTTAATGAAGAATGGTCCTATAATATGGTCACCCAATATTCCAGTCCAGACATTCAGTTTCTGTGGAAACTGAGTTCGGGTACTGATATATAGATGCTGATTTGTCTTAGACCAATATCGCATGACAGATGGGTTATATTTCCCATGTAATGGAAAAGATGATTCATCAGTAAATAAAATATTTCTGATGAAATTATCTTCTCGATTCGCCTTTTCCATCACAGCTTCACAAAACTCCATCCTGCGATAAGGGATATAGTGTATATATATATACACTATATATATATATATAGTGTATATATATATATATATATATATATATATATATAGTGTATATATATATATATATATATATATATATATAGTGTATATATATATATATATATATATATATATATATATATATATATATATATATATATATATATATAGTGTATATATATACATTTGTATATACTCTATACGTCGCAACAAGATGCATTACTGACAGACCGGCAATGAAAATATAATAGTGAAAGTTTTGGTATAACAATTATTGTATTAAGCGACTTACAAAAAACCTACATATATGTAATATATCTTAGTTTTTGTACACTCTCGTTCATAAGTACTTAAGCATATCTGACATATAGTTGATTTTGTTCATTGATTTTTTCCCAATTTGTTGAAAAGTTTAATACGCTGTTTCTGATCGCTAAATATACTCCATAGGATGATGCGTAACTGATGATATAATTTAGTTAACTTCATTCTTCGTAAGGTTTAAAAAAACTATCACCTAGGAGCACGCGTGTTATGCGGGTAAGGGCGGTACAAACGTACTGATATTGCTATTCATTTAATTATTAATGTATTACATACAAACGCTAAATAATAAAATAGCAAAATGAATTAAACATGGCAATAAAACAATGTGCTTTCGCAAATTGATCTTCCGATACAAGCCGGATGGGGAAAAATTTATACCTTTTATGAAACGGAAAAATGGCAAGCAACACTGTTTGGAGTACATTTATTTTTCACAAAGTAGGCACATTATATTATCGAATGATAATTAGTGAGAACTCTAGGTTTTTGAAATTAAATTTCAAATTCGCCCCCTTTGCCTAGATCAGTTTTTTGTATTATAAATACGCATTTCGACTGCAATGTAGTAAAATTCATCCGTATAAATTAGCTAGTCGTAATTTACTCTTTGACAATTAGAAATAGATAGAAAGTCGAGATCAATAGACAAAAATAAAAATAAATAGAAAATTAACTAAATTAAAATATGCTAGATTTAAAATATAATAAATTTTAAATTATATTGAAATTACTCTTGTTAAAATTTCCTTCATTCACATTTATTTCTGTTAACTTTACTCTTATTAAAATTACTCTTATATTGTCTCAGGATATGTTACTCGTCACTAATTTGGTGAAATTGTCACCAAATTTTGTAAACTTTTAATTTAACATAGTTATATATTTTCAGGTCTAGATGAATTATCAATAATTATTTTTGCAAAAGTGTTGAATGAAATTATAAAGTGTTAATTTCCTTTGCAAATTACTTATGTATATATCTATCTATACAGCTAAGTAGCATTCATATCTGTTGTGTTTATGTCGAACTACCATATAATCTGTATTCCGTAGCAATATTTTATCAACAGTTTATAATTATTCATTATTTTAGTACAAAACTAAAATAATTTATATATACAGTAGAGTCTCACTAATCCGGCACTTCAGTAGTTCGGTACGTCCAATAATCCGGGACCGTTCGCCTCCCTCAACGCTCCCTACTCCCGCATCCTACTCCGTTAATGTATAATAAAATGCTTTATCTAGAGCACGGTAGTGCGCAAGGCCGAGTTTAAGGGACACATTCGGATTTTATTTATTATGCATTTTTCCATACAATCCAGTAATCCGAACATCCCAATTATCCGGCACGATTTAAAACTAGAGGGTGCCGGATTAATGAGACTACTGTATTTAAAAAAACTTGTGATACAATAGTAAACTTTCATACTCCATTACGAGAATAAAAATTACGTTATAAAATTTTTTTCAAATATATTTTTATACAAGTTTTGTGATTCACCACAAAGCTATGCTTTTAGTTAATTGATACGATTTTGTACATTGTAAATGTATTTCTATGAATATAAAAGAAAGTTTTTGACATTTATATATATATATATATATATATATATATATTCATTACTACATTTACTACACATGTAATATAATAAAGGGAATGACATTTATAAAATAAAACAAACGCATTTATATTAAATGTATATCCTAATCTATAAAACTCTTATGAAATTGAAGTATATATATATATATATATATATATATATATATATATATATATATATATATATATATATATATATAATATATATATATATATATATATATATATATATATATATATATATATATCTCTACCTTTTAATTTTTTTACATTAATTTAAAAAAAAATTAAATTTGTAATTACAAATCATTTTATACCGGTTCAATTTTTTGTAAAATCATATTGTTACATATACACACACATTTAAACAATCTCTTCACACAACGAAATTTTATTATTATTTGTTTACAAATTACCCAAATTCAATTTAAAAATTTTTCTGTTGAAATAACAAATCAAATAAACAATCAATTTTTTAATGCATTTTTATATTTCCGCAATCCAATGATTTGAAATAAAAATACATACATTTATTTATATTACATAATCATTGTTGTTAATTTCTATATGAAATTCAATATACAGTGAGAAACCGTTTATAGCGACATCGAAGAAGGGCTCTCACTATTCAGGGATTTTTGTAGATATAACGTGTAAAAACTTTCTAATCTATTTTAGTCACCGACACAAAAATAAGGAATGTTAACTGTTTGACGTCAATGTATGCTTGTTTAGTTCGTGCTTCACAAGCTCGAAACGGAATACGCAACGGATTCCACATGCAATTGTAACGTTGTCATTAGCTACATTTTCCTCGGTGCGACTCTATTTTCTTTCAATAATAATCTTTGAGCACATATATATCATATATTTATGTTTTATCCAAGTTGTTCGAAACAAAATATAGAAATACTGCTCAATGATTATCGTTGAACGATAATCGGAATAATCGTACCGAATAAAACGAATCTTTATATGGGATATTTCATTTCACCAAAAAAATAAAACAAATTTTTTTTCAAGTATTTCTTAATTTACCATATAAATAAATAAACTAAATTCAATTAAATTAAAATCAAATACAGGTTTACTTTTGATATTATAATACTATTTACCCTATTATTACCTTATTATCTTATATTTATACTGCTTCTATGTTTTTAATGACGGTAATAATTTTAGAGATGAAAGTCAAATTTTCATAACTGTAGGTAGGGTAACTTGGAGTAGACCAGGGTACGAAGTTGAAAATATGTTTTAAAAGTACAAAAAGGATTTTGAAGAGAGCTGCAAATTTTTCTATGAATTCATTATAATAGTTAATACAATAATATTGTACGAAAATGAAAGAACAATTTTTTTTTTCAAACATAGAAAATTATGTCATATATTTCGTTCGGCCCCGGGCACGGGCAGAACGAATTGGTAAGGACAAAAAAATTGTGGATCATTGCGGCAGAATGAGATACCCCATTCCACCCCAGAGACACGATTCGGGTTAGGGGGATAAGTTTACTCGAAAAAGATATGTAAACAAACATTTAAGTACACCAAACTAAAAGCAATTAAAATGACTTCAAGCATGTACTAGCCCCGTAGCTGTAATGTAAACAAGTACACCAAACAAGTATATCATTAAATTCTATAATGGAGAAAGATGGATCGACTTCTGTAGCTGCAGTAAAAAAGTATTTGTTGAATATTTGTCCATATTCTCTAGACGAAGTAAGTGTTGCTTTGAGCCTTAGACAAGATTTTTCTTCCTTTTGAAATTTATAGATATAACACTTCTGTTATTAAGTGACTTACAAATTGCTTTGCAAATTGTATTATGGATAGATTTATTTATTTATCTTATAAGTACTTTATTTATAAGGATTTTTATTCCTTAAATATTTGATTTCTCAGTTGAACTGATAATAATTAGTACATTGAAATTTGAATTATATTGGTTTCATTTAGTAAAAAAAATGTATTTTTGTTTTTGTTTTTGTTTTTATTTATTTTTATATTATCACATATCTATTCAACTGAGAAAATATTTTAGTTTGACTTATGTAATTTACAGTCTAATTTTTTATGTACTTCATCTAAGTACCACTTGTATTCCAAATCCTTAACCGAATCACATTATTGAGTGATACTCGGAAGGCATTTGATCTTTTGTATCAGCGGCTATCCTACCTATGGTTTTCTATGGTTTTCCATTAGGTTTGTACAAGGTTAATACCGGGATAGTTCCTAACGAAGTCAGCCATAGCTGCATACCTCCCCCTTCCTTTCATTTTTCCCTATCCTCTTTTTATGACATGTTCTGTACAATGTTTGTATTGTTTAAAAGGAATGAATAAAAATTGAATTGAATTGAATACCTTATCTTGGTTACAAGATCATTATAAGTAAGAAAGCTAACCAAACTAAAACTTCACGCACCATCGACCAAGAAAACTATACTAACATGAATTTCGTAGTTGAACATTCACAGGGTGGCCTAGTTCTACGTTTTGCCGCTCGTTAGTAGCACCTCCTTGACACCGAAAATCGTCAAACGTCATTCCACCCGGATACTCTGTTATGTTCGGGGTTTCCCTACTTTAGTTTTAAAAGTTTTGATGTACTTTATGTTTTCTTCCCTTTAATAAATAACCAGTAAATACCATAAAATTTGTACCTATTAAGAGAAAAGTTTGAAAATTTTTAATATTTACAGCTCATAAACAATCTATATACCAAATTTGAAATTTTGGGATTGCTTCGGGACAAGATGGCGTATTTTCCCTGAAAGAGTTAGCTATCAGCTATCTGAAAATAGTGATTTTTCAAAAACTAATTTACTTACTATTTCTTCCACAATAAGAAGAAGAAGTATATAAAAATGAGCGCACATATTCATAGAATATATATAAACGAAAAATATGAGCCACTAGTCAGCTTTTCACACCGAAAACTGTTGACCTGAAACCGTTTCAAAATTGCGTAAAATTTTGCTTAAAAACGTAGTTCAGTTAAAGGCAGCCAGCTGAGCTGGATTTCAAATTTCGAAAAATTAGAAGCCCCCCGAAATTGAACGGAAGATTCTCAAATTTTAGAAATTTTCTTTTTTAATGTAGGTACTTACAAAAAAGAAAAATTGACAGAAAAATAGATTTCTGTAAATAACTACATAAAAACAATTAGTTAGAAGCTACGTAAACTAGCGAACTTTCTCAGAACTGGGCTCCATAAAAAATTCAAATCAAATTACCACGACGACAATAGTAATTGTATTAACTATTCGAATATTCAAATTGCAAATATCTCTGTATATATTAGATTTACAGAAAATATGATCGAATGATAAATTGCAATAAATCAAATTATTTTTATGTAGATATTTATTGAAATATGTATTTCGATACCTACTTTTTACACATAACATAAGTTGTACACATAACATAACTTGTACTAAATTGGAGCCCCCTTTTAGCTCTTTAAATGTTTATTTTTCCTAAGATTTTATAAAGTATATTTATTTTTTTGCTTATAATATAATATACTAGCACTGCCCGTCGCAGCTTCGCCCACGAAAATTGTAATTTTACAGACCTTATATTACTTAGTATTTAAGTAAATATACTGATGTTTATGCAAAATTTGAAGTAGATTGGACCAAGGAATCACGTTGTCTCATACAAACTTTGCCCCGGTTTTTCACCCCTTTAGGGGTAGAATTTCGGAAAATCCGGATTCTTATCGGATTCCTACGTTATACAAAGAACACACCCTCCAAGTTTCAGGTCTCTACGATCAGCGGTTTAGGCTGTGCGTTGATCCTTCAGTCAGTCATTCAGGACAAAGCATTTAATATGTATAGATTATACCATATAACCGGTATCATTATGTACCGAATTCTTTCGGCTTTTAAAAAAAAGTTGATAGCAGAGCATGTTAGTATTTTAATAACGTACAACTTTTATTCGAAACATTTTTTTACAATAGATTTGGCTACAAAATCAACTGGAAAAGTTGGAAAAATGTAGTTCAATTCAAGCGACGTCAGCGACGTTTGTTATTAAGTTCACTATGATTAAATAAATATTACATCTTTATCCCTGGAATAATACCTTTATCTGCAGATAAATTTTATTGCTATAAATATTTACACACGATT